>JAJJWW010007205.1:1200000-1804150 GCA_023531295.1 Papaver armeniacum | reverse complement strand
ATGCTTAGAACTGTTGGTACAACTACTCTGCAGTTGACTATATGTCGATCAAGGCATACACCGACTTCTCTATATAATCAGTACGATAATTAAGAAAGGTTTATAGACAGCTCAGACTGAACCAAATTAAGAGAGATAGAGAGAAACAAGTAATGGCTCAAGGTCGAAGACTTCTTTCCCGGAACAAACGGCACTCTACAACATATAACCCATCCTCATGTCATACTAAGCAAACTTATGAAGATATACAATACGAGGCTTGTAGAATGATGAGATTTGTATGTGATGGCTGCAGCGTTGAAGGTTCTGGTGTTAGATTCCATTGCAAGCAATGCAGTTTTGATCTCCAGTCGAGGATTGCTACATGTCCTGGGTTTCTCACATCCTCCATTCACCCTAAACATCCGTTGGAACTGATATGGGAGCGCCGAGAATGATCACGGCCAGTTGCGTCCTTTGCGATGTCTGTGTAATCAAGTCCAAGGTCTGTTCTACAATGTTCATCCGGTGCTCCTGAAAAAGATATGATGACGGGAACCATTATTTTTTTATCCACCCTACATCCCAAATATCAACCTCAATTGCACCATCCGACCGATGAAACCACCCAGTCAGGCTTCAACCAGTTCCGGTTATTCCTGATGGCAGTATGCTGAATTCCCAGTGTGTAACGCTTCCATATAACTATTATCGGCAGGTTATTCCTGAATCAATATCAATCCCTGATGCGCAGCTCTTCCATATAACAATTATCATGGCAATATCAATCCTCTTGAGTGTAACTCTTCCATATAACGATTATCAGCAGGTTAGACCTAGTCCTTTGTCCCAACAACAAGAAGCTCGTTCTCATCTCAATGACAAGTAGACGATGCTGGGAGAGATGCAGATGCCTGGCACTCCTGCTAAGTTTTACGCTAAAATGGCAGCTAAAGCAGGCAAATTTATTCTTGTCCCAGCGACAAGAATCTAGTTCGTCCCAACGACAAGTAGCCGGTACTGAGAGAAAGATTCAGATGCTTTAGCGGCAGCAAAGTACGCCGCAGCTAAATGGCGTTTAAAGCAGGCAAATATATTCTATCCCAACGACAAGCTGCCGATGGTAAGACAGATTCGTCTGCTAAGTATGCAGCTGAAATGGCTAAAGCAGGAAAGTATGTTCTGTCCCAACAACAAGAAGTTCGTCCGCCCCAACGACAAGAAGCTCGTCCGTCCTAACGACAACAAATAGCCGACGCCGAGGCAGATGGAGATGTTTAGCGGCTGCTATGTAAAAACTAAAATGAGGGCCTACAACAAACAAATTTATTATAAAAAAATCTCATTTATGAGGTCACCTGAGTTTTACCATCTAGTAAAACTCCTTCATATAATAATATTCTGCGTTTGGATTGTATGTATATCGTTTGTGTGGGTGGTCTTATCCCCAATCCATTTCTCGTTTTGATATGGGGTTGATCATGTTCATGTCTGCCTCACTTTAGACGTTTGGTTTCTAGCTATGAGGTTGGGAGTTTCTTTGATTTCTCCCTAAGTTTTTTCTTTTCTTTTTTTTTTTTTTTTTTTGTATCCCATTAATCACATCAAATAAACGTCAAAAAGTGAAGGGAATCATATTTATTTATTTATGAAACGAATGATAGGAAAACAAGAGGCAAGCGGAGTTAAGGATCATAAGCCAATTATCAGATACACTATGACTACTGCAAGTCTGCAGTCACAATATACGGAGGTATAATATATATTTCCTTAGGCTACTTTACTCCACAAGAATAATATTTGCGGGAATGATACACTGCGACCGCGGTGCAAGAAACAAAAACAGCGCCCCCTGACCAGGCATTTGTAGGGTGGGTTAAGGTGGGACCCACCCCTCTCTCTACATTACCTCATGTCGGATGGCTGCGTGGGATCTAACCCGGATGTTAATCATTCGCGTATTTGTACCATATTGTACTCAACAGATAGATTTGTTGCATCTCGCATAAGACTTTACACGTGATTTAATCATTTGTTAACTTTTTGTGAATGAAACAAAGAATACTAGTACCCCAAACTTGAATGACCTCCCACGATCATCCACCGTAGATGTGTTTCTTATCTCACACTGCTCGCGTCTCAAGACTTCATTTGTCAAGCATTTTGGCAAATGAACTAGCTTTACTTGAACTTAAAGAGGCAAGATCTTTCACTTCAAATACCCTCATTCCACTACTACCTTACATAGAAGACTTATTCCAACACCAAGGTCCACTGAGCCAAACCGAAGTATACTCAAACTTGAGCAAATACTGCTACTTAATCCTGGACAGTAACTTGTAAGACATAACAACCTTGCAACACCGACTTCAACTGCCGCTTTAAGCACCAAAGGAGGCAGACAACACTTACTCTCCAACCAGCACCACTTTACACCACATGCACTCTTCCAACTATCAACGCTGGTTTGCCACTCCATAACGAAGCACACTATAATTGACAATTAGTTGAATACTCCTTTAGACTGATGTTATCATTTTGCTTTAGCTGTCATGAAGATTTCTTCAATAATGGCCACATGCCATCTTTATGCATCACCACTACTTTGTCCTTATCTTTCCCGCATCCATAATTTGGCCTAACTTGCATCTCTAGCCGCATCATGCATTCTGGCCATGCCCAAATCTCATTTTGCGCATGCTACTGTTGCATACATGCTATGTCAATTAGCATCCAAATATTGACACAAAGTTGTGCACCTTTGCACAACTGGAACGGACTTTACTTGGTGATTTTGAGCATCACCATAGAGCTCAAAGAAAGTCATATCACTCAATGACTTCTCATGATAAACACTTTGGAGCAACAAACAAGGCCATAATCCTTGCAAATGAGGCGCCATCGCCGCCATGCTCCATGAAGCAAGAATGCCGATTCTTCTTCAAACTTGGAACTCATTTTTACCGCCTATGCACAACCTGGTTTCTTTGTCTTTTCCTTCGCTAAAATCAACTTCGTAGAACAATTGTTGATTTGCGCTTTTGACAAGAACATCCGTCATGTGGTTATGATCAAATGTGTCTTTGGACACTCTTGTCCAAGCATACTGATCCCACTCAAAAACCAAGTGCAACCAAACTCCTTGTGCTCATATAGCATCAACAAAGAACTCTTTGCAAACGCAAGACCGTGGTGTATCGGTTTTCCCATAACTTGCGCTTCTGTATTTAGCCTTTCCATAAGCTTTATGCTAGATAAGAATTGTCCATCCAATTCTTCTTTTATGGAACCACATTGCTGACAAAAAATGTTGGTTCAGAATTTAATTTTGCATTACCACCAAGGTACATGCATTCGAGAGAGATAACTATAATATTCCATCAACTGGCTACAACGAGACACCTTCAATTCTATCGCATATAAAGGTTCTCAATTATCTTTTCCACTCGCAAAGGCCATCAACTTCTTTGAGTTCAGGAATTTTCGCAAAATTCCCATTACTACTTGTAATATACTCGCTACTGATAACACAACAAAGATATGCATTCCAAATGCGTAGTATTTGCATACTTGTGAGAAACATGGACTTTAACACCGGACTTTCACCATAGAAGTCAACATACTCCTTACACTACGGGAAAAATCTTCATTGACGACACGTATTAGCGTTTGTAGTACACCTACTACAACTCCATTTAATGTATTGTGTAGTGGGGGTATTGTAGAAAGTCCAAGCTTTTCTACAATACTTGACTAAGAGTTGTAAAGGGTGATGTGATTCATGGTTCGACAATATTTTGCCAAAGTTGTGATTCTCTTTCGATTTTTTTTTTTGAAAGCCTAACACAACCCTTGCTTGTGTTGTAGGAATATCTTGGACAACACAAGTAGGGTATCATGGAAACATATGTAACAATCCATTTCTCCGTTTTGATATGGGGTTGATCATGTTCATGTCTGCCTCACTTTAGACATTTGGTTTCCTAGCTACTAGTTGGAGGTCGAGGTTTATGTTCACCTCCATTTTTTCTGTTTCTTTTGATTTCTCCTTAAGTTTTTCTTTTCGCCACACAAAAAAAAAATATATATATATATATATCCCAAAAATAATATAATCACATCAAATAAAGGTGTCAAGAAGTTAAAAATCATATTTATTTATTTATGAGAAGGAATGTTATTTATTTATGGGAACTAACACTACTGCAAGTCTGCAGTGCAATATACGGAGTATAATATATTTCCTTGAGCAACTTTACATTGCAATCATTTGTTAGAATTTAATTTTGGCCAAGGAAACAGCAATAGTACCCCCAAATTGAATGATCTTCCACGATATCTTCTGTTTGGTAGATGTGTTTCTTAGCAAATTGTTTGGCTCAATAAATTAGTCTTCGCCAGACAGTTTACGTGAGAGATGAACACTAACCAGATTGGGATTTTGATTTTGAACCTAGGAACCAAGCAATCACTCTACCAACTGATTTGTGTCGCTTTTCTGTATTGGAAGAAACAAAATCAAATGCTGAACTTCACTACGGGCACAACTCAATACCATGACCGTTAACTTGTAACCCTACATTCTTCGGGGCACTCAGTCCAACAACTTATTCTTCCCTTAGAAGGCCGAGACGTCGATAGGACCTTTTCCATGTTGATCAAGTTAAAGACGGATGGTGGAACGTTTGACAGCATCAGGTATCTACTTGCTTCTCACAAAATCATATTTAACTCACTCCACCAGGTCACAGGGATACACAGCTTTCTCATCTTATCCATAAATAGTTGACATATGAAAATCAAAAATTTATTTGAATTGTACTCCCTCCGTCCCACTAATAAGTAATCTAGTTACTTTTAGATTTTGTCCCACCATTAAGTGACTTATATCACTAAACATAGAAATTAGAGATATTCCTAAAATTATCTTTTTAATTGATTATAAGAATAATTGATTATAAGAAATATAAGAAATTCTCTATATAAAAATAGAGTTTTTTCGAGCAACGTGGTTAATCGGAGCTTCTGGTTGATTCTGGCCCCACCATTTTTATTTTTATGGCAATTGTAAAAAAAACTGGAAATAAAATTCAAGAAGATAATTTCAGAATTTCTAAAATTATCTAAAATTTTTGGCAGAAATCAAAAAAATAACAGGAAATTCCAGATAATTTCCTACCCTTTGCTAGAAACTGGAAATGTAATCCAAAGTACACAATACGGGAAAAAGAACAGCTAGCCAAAAATCAAAAAAATCTCAAATATATTTAGATATTGATTAGTATTCATTCCAAAACAAAATCCTTTTATTTATGGGAAGTGTCTTTATATAAATTATTAGAGCATAAGCCAAGCAGCATCTTCAATGCCGCTTCTCACTTCTTATAACGGCTTCGTTTTTTGTTTTTTTCTTTCCAATATGTTATTTTGTTGTTTAATCCGTCATCAAATTTGCAGGTATCCTTGAAACCTTAGTCAAGTAAATATCATTCTAATGGGATTCCTAATATATTTTTTACATGGTACTCTTTCTCGTTTGTGCCGCTTCTCGCTTTACTTTTTTTTTTTGTATATTCTTTTTTTGGTTTAGTCATCTTATTTTTATTTCTGAAGCAATTTTTTTTTGTCATCTGATGGTTGTTACTATTTTTTTAGCAAGTATCATTCAAAAATGTATTCGATTGCTTCTTCTTCTTCTTCTTCTTCTTCTGTTTTGTCTCCAGCTGGTGTTGCTTCTTTTTTGCCCGCTGCTGTTATCGGGTATGTAATCTATTAGAAATATCTTGATTTCGGTTGATTTTTAATCTTTTTGGTTTTTCTCATTCCACTGTACGTTTATTTTTTTGAAATCTATTGCAAATCAATTCAAGAATTTGGCTTGTTTTTGGAGAATGCAAATAAGAAAACTTTGCTTCGTTGGTGGCATGGAAAGAATGATTTACAAGATGAATATACCAAAACTATTGTCCATCAACACATTTGTGAAAATACCGGTCTATAAAACGTATTATTCTCAAGAAAGGACCTATAGGAATGAGAATCATGAATAGAAGGTTAAAGTGATTTAGATACTTAATTAGAGATTTGTTTTTATTTTTTCTTAGGAATGAGTTTTGCTTTTATTTTTCTTTGGAATAGATTTTTTTAAATGGGATTTTTAGAAATCACAAAAAATTCCAACTTTGTTATCCTGACAAATTTAGGGGCGCCTCCAAACGAATTAGGGGCGACACAAAAGGACAAAATAGGTCATAATCAGAAGGTAAATCCATAATCGGAAGGTTAATCCATAATCCCGTTTTTTTAATGGCCAAACTACCCTTTACAATCGGTAGGTAACTATACAATCGGGAGTCAATTTAGTTTATATAGCTTCCGAATATAAAGTATCCCCAAAATAAAATCCTCTCTCTTTTTGAATTTTGATTATCCTATAATCGGTAGTAAATAAAGTTATCTTGACTCCCCGATTAAAGTAGACCTTTGGCAAATATCCTACCATAATCGGTAGAAACTTATAGTTCACATAACTACCGAATATGTAGTAGCCCCAAAATGAGATTTTGCAAAAATCCTCTTTTTTGAATTTTGGTTGAGCCTATAATCGGTAAGAAAGGAAGAGCTATCATGACTTCCGATTATACAAATCGCTCTCTTTAAATATCCGACCATAATCGTAGTCAAGATAGTTCATATAACTACCGAATATAGAGTAGCCCCAAAATGAGATTTTGCAAAAAATCCTCTTTTTTTGAATTTTGGTTGAGCATATAATCGGTAAAAAGGAAGAGCTATCATGACTCCCGATTCACTTATTCTCGAGAATTAAATGACTGTGCCGGCATTGTATTCATACCACGTCCATGCCCGCACCGAGCTTTTCAACTGCATTGGTTGAGCCTATAATCGGTAGCAAATGAAGGCATCCCACTTCCGATTATACAAAGGGTCTCTTTTTACCGAATCCTAGCATAATCGGTAGTCAAAGATAGTTCATATAACTCACAGAATATAGAGTTGCCTCAAAATGAGAGTTTGCAAAAATCCTCTTTTTTTCTAATTTGGTTGAGCCTATAATCGGTAGTCAAAATAGTTCATATAACTACCGAATATAGAGTTGTCCCAAAATGAGATTTTGCAACCTAGCTAACTAAACTCACAGGTTATGAAGGGGCATACAAGTATTTTCATCCTATTTGTCTTTTGTGTCGCCCCTAATTCGTTTGGGGTCGCCCCTAAAAATGCTAGGTTTGTTATGGTTTCCCATTTTTCAAATGTTATAGTTCTTATAGTTTTGCTCTTATGCTACCATTTTCAGAACAGAGGATAAATTATTTTACTTGAAACGTTATTGTGAAGTAGTTTTTCGTGTAATAAAAGATATTCTCTGTTATTTATGGACTGAATTGCCAAACAATGACGCATCTCAGAAGTCTTCCCAGCGCATTGACCCTTAATTTATTAGTTTTTTCCAGAATATTTACAAATTGATCGTAGGGTAATCAATCATCCCATCATCCTTTACATGGTGTGGCATAATTACCATATGAATTTAGATCTTTCTTGCCGTAAATTTTAAATAGTAAATCAAGTAGTAAATTAATTTCAATAGCTACATTCTAGATTAGGGTAAAATAAACCACGTGTAAAACGATATCTTTCTTACCCTAAATAAACCATGTCTATTTAGAAATCCTAAATAAACACGAAAGATATCTTTTCGTGTAACGAAGATATATTTAGAATTTAACCAGAAATTAGATTAAATATGGAAACAAAATATGGAGAAAAAAACATTAAACCCGAATTATCTTCTCGTATATAAAACCAAGTGTAAGCGATCTTTAGCCAAAAAAAAGATAAAACTAGAAGAGCTTCGTAATATATAAGTACGAGTATCACTACCACACGCTAATCAAAAAGAACAACAAAAATGGCAAGAAAACAACAAATTCACAAAAAAAGAACAGAGAAGACTTGCTAAACATTATGAAAAGGCAAAGTAAACTTATATCTACCTCAAAGAACTTCACATCACAAAAAAAGAAGAAGAGACATACAAAGACAACAAAGAAACCATAGGCAAAGGAGTGAATCTTCGATTTGATACGAATGGTATGGTTTTATTCAACCACCCAAAAAAGAAGTTTAATCCCTACCAAATAGTTTAAATTTACCTTGCTTACATATTTTCAATCAATTCTTTGTTATTTGCGAGCTAAAAAATAATAAAATTTTTTATTACTATCAAGAATTTTGAATTGTGCTTTAAAATTTGTTTTTGTTTAACAATAGCTTATAATAAAGATAACTCGAATCGAGAACTTATGAAATTTTGTTTATTTTATTTTCTTGCACAATTTGGTTTTGCAATATATTCCTTATTTAAAAAGAGCAATAAATATTCCATAAGCACATAAACAGATTCCGTGCATCGCACTCGTGAGAAACTAGTATGCATAATTTGATAGTCATGTTTATATTCGTTACGTAGGTGTTCTAAAATACATATTTTTACCCATCCTCATGTCCTGAATAAGCAAGCTTTTGAAGATATAGAAAGCGAGGGTTATGAGAATGATGAGTTTGCAGGTGATGGTTGCAAAGTTACTGAGGTTCCTTGCTAGATACCATTGCAAGTATTGCAGCTTTCTGATCTCCCGAGGCTTGTGGCACATGTCCTGATTTTTTCACGTCTTTCATTCACCCTAACCATGAACTGGAAAGGATATGGGAGGGACCCGAGAATGATAACGGTCAATTGCGTCCTTGCGGTGTCTGTGGTGATGAAGTCAAAGGTCTCTTCTACAAATGCTCGTCTGGTGCTTCTGAAAACCAATTGGATGACGGCGGGAGCCATTACTTCTTCATCCACCCTACATGCTCCAAATTTCAACCTCAATTGAACCATGAAATCGATGAAAACCACCCACTCAGGCTTCAATCGGTTCCGGTTATTCGTGATGCATGGTGTGCAATCTGTAAAAGCCTTGTTTCTTCGTCTTCGTGGAGTTACAGATGTGACCCATGTGATGTGAATATCCATCCCCAGTGTGTAACTCTTCCATATAACAATTTGCAGCAGCAGGGGAGAAACTTCGAGTTTTCTAGTTCCGCTCAGCAGGTTAAACCTAGCCATTCATATCCCGACAAGTGACGGATAGTTCATCCCAACGACAAGTAATAGCAGATAGTTCGTCCCAACGACAAGTAGCGGACGCCTGATGCTTCGACTTCTTCAACAACATCTAAGTACGCAGCTAAAATGACGGCTAAAGCAAGCAAATTCATTCGTTCGTCTAAACTAAAGTAGAAAGCTGATGAAGATACTATAAAGCTGCTAAGTATCTTTTGCTAAAGTTACCGGCAAATTTATTATTAAACAACTCATCCAGGGATCTAATATCTAACTAAGAATGTCTAGTTGGTAGAAGTACTCACTCATATAAAAAATTCTTCTTCGTTGTCATATCGGGCTGGATCGATTGTTCGTGTCTGACTCACTTTAAATTCAAGTAGTTTCCGGTTTTCTATTTGGGTGTAGGTTTATTTTTCCTCCATTTTTCTGTTTCTTTTGGTTTTTCTCTAAGTTGCTCCTTTTGTCGCAAAAAGAAAAATAAAAAAAGAAAAAGATTTATGTATTTCATGCTTGTTAATTCAACATCATATTAAATAAAATTTTCACAAGTTACACTGTCATTTTATCTTTAAAATCCTAAGTTATTGAACATACCTTACATTTATCTTTGAAAGCTTTAAGCAACACTTTCCCGTCTAACTCTCCCATTTTATCATTTTATTTTTCTATTAAACAGTAGTGCCACACCTAATGAGCAGGGGGAGTTTTTAGTGATGGGTCCCACCCCATTTTTCTCTCTCTCTGTAATATCCCGGGATTTTTCTCCCCGGTGTATCCAGTATTATTTAATTCATATTGATCATTTCATATCAGTACATAAGACTATATAAAAATGTCTCGATTCATATCAGTCATTTCATTATCATACAGCCTTCAAAAATGTCTCGATTCCGGAGTACATTGAAAGAGAATTACATTAAATAGAACACTACATTGACAAATTATAAGGAAATCAAGGCACTTTATTAAATTAATTCTAGGTATCTTTCATGGAAGCAAAATGGAACTAAGGGTCAAGTTCAAAAAAGAGTCTACGAATCTATAAAAGATAAATTTAGCTCCCACCAACCTCTCATCCAAGAAAGAAAGAAAAATAAAAATAAAAAAATAGGTGCGTTGGTTTCTACTGCCGAGACTCATGAAAGAAAGATAATAAGGTGAGTAAATTACATATCGTAGCGCCTTAAATAAAAGATATCGAGGATCATAAAGAATCCATGCATGGGTGACTCGTAAATAAAAACACGACTAATGTCAAAATGCTAACTTAATTGTAATTTGGATAAAAATAACTAAAAGGATAACAACATATATGTGAAAATAACATATAAAATAACATTTTTAACAATAGCAAGTAAACTTCTACCGGCTCCATAAGTCTACCACCTTAACCCAAGCCCACTATCCGCCACATTTACCATTCAATTAAAATTGATCACCCTATACAACCTCCCAATTGTCAACCCTCTTCCACCTAATTCACCTCTCCCCCTAGTATTTTATTTGTAAGACATGTCTATTATCGTATGAAACTGTCAAGGTTTAAACCATCCACCAACAGTTCAGCACCTTAATGGACTTATATCAATGTACAAACCAACCATATTATTTCTATCCGAAACTTTGGCCAATGACTTTCAAATGCTAAGAATTGCGGAGACTTTGCAATTTCCAAATCACTGCATAGTTCCTAAAATCGGCAGAAGAGGGGGCTTATGTCTATTATGGAAAAATGAGGTCAACATCCAAATCCTCCTGAAGTCCCAAAGTTATATTCATGCTCTCACACACTCTGCTCGCTCCACCCAACCTTGGTTTGCACCTGTATATATGGCCCACCACATCCAGTTCCAAGGAAAACCTCGTGGGAAGATTTTCAAATAATTTTTCGTAGCACTTCAACACCTTGGCTTCTACTGGGAGATTTCAACGAAGTTTTGGACCAATCGGAAAAAAAAGGAGCCAGACCGGTTACGTATGCACAAACGCAACCGTTTCTCAATTTAATGGATCAGATGTGCTATTTTGATCTAGGATTCAGAGGAGACCCGTTCACCTGGAAAAACAACCAACAAGGTCATGACAACATCCAACAAAGACTTGATAGAGCAGTAACAAATCAACATTGGAGAACAGCCAACCCCCATGTCCGGAATCACAAACTGTCTACGAATAGCCTCGGATCATGCTCATATCCTCTGCTCAAACGAAAGCCTTGGACTGGCAAGGAAGTAAGAATTATAAATTTGAGCATCTATGGCTATCTCACCCTCAACTTCATCAAGTGGTTACCTCGGCATGAGATAAACTACAGGACTCAGATCCACCTTTGAACCTCCAGCTCAAACTCATCTCAACCAGTGAAATTCTAACAGAATGGAATAAGATACCCACTTTAATCAAAAAGTCAACTGAGAAAATTAAAGCTGCCCAACATCAATGTGCTACGCAAACTGGAGTTGCACTGGAAAACTGGATTCAACAAGAAAAGCAACTCTGAATTGAACACCTGGATTTATGGGATTGCCATACAACATATTGGCAGCAGAGATCTAGAATACAATGGATTCAGTCAGGCAACCGTAACACCACATTCTTCCATACAAAGGCCACAATTCATAGAAGCTGCAATAATATACAACAAATTCAGGATCATCAAAACAATTGGACTAACGACAAATTAAGAAGAAATTATCAGGATCATGCTTGAACACTTCACAGATCGGTATACGACTCCAAATATAGAGATTGATGAAAGCCTGTTCGAGGCAATAACACCAAGGTTAACCCCCCGACAATGTGAGAAACTAACAGCGGAAGTCACCACTGAGGAGATTCATCAAGGATCCTAAAATAGCACTGCAATTAGAAATTCAAAAGGCCTATGACTCCTTGGACTGGGGATTCATCAAACATGCTTTCACCACCTTAGGCTTCCCCTCCAACTTTGTGGATTATATTATGCTATGCATATCTACGGTAACCTACTCAATCAATATCAACGACACACCACATGGATACATCACTCCAACCAGAGGAATACGACAGGGAGACCCTCTCTCTTATTATATCTTTATTATTTGTGCGGAAATACTGTCCACCAATTTGGGAATACTTGAAGCACAAAATAAGATATAGGGGCTCCGTATTTCTCAAAAACCTCCACCAATACTGCATCTTATGTACGTGGATGATCTCTTGATAACATATAAAGCAACTCCAGAAGGCACCAATTACCTCAAACAACTGCTACAGGCTTACGGCACCTCGGCGGGTCAACACATCAACGACTCTAAATCCACACTGATACATCACCTGAAGCTAGAAAAACCCCATATAGATAAGTTAACCCAAGATTTTAACATGCCAACAATATCGAACCCCCTACCTATTTAGGAGTACAATTTAAACATGGTATATCCTCTAGACATATATTTGCCCCTCTGCTTCAACGTCTGGCACGCAAGGCAAAAGGATGGATGACCAAATGCCTCAACCAATCGGGAAGATTCGAGCTCATAAAATCATCACTAACCCCTACTGCCAACCACCTCATGCAAACCTAAATCCTTCCTTCTCATATCCACCAAAAAATGGATCGTATCACGACAAAATTCTTTTGGGGTCACGATTCTTCAATCAGAAAACTCCACCCACTGGGAAAAGACAAGCTCCACAAACCTAAATCACAAGGAGGGCTCGGTATCCGAAGTAGTAAGGAACACAACAAAGCACTACTCATGAAATGAGTTTGGCACATTCACCAAAACCCTAACTCTATCTTAGCTAGACTATATAATGCAAAATACCTTGATCAGACCCCCATTTTCGAAAGCATCCCACCACTCCCGTCTTCCCCTAGCCCTTAGTGGAGGCAAATGGCCTCGCTCATACCATTTTTCAAACAACATCTCTTCCACCAAATAGATATGGATTACACACCCCATACAAGAAAAAAATTGGATACCAATTTGAAAATACCATTAACCCAGCCTTTTATTATCCAATACAATCGGTAATGTAGTACATCATCGACCCATCAACCAGAATTGGAATCATGAAAGATTCAGCCTACTACCCCACCCCATAATTCAACGAATCATCAACATCCACATCCCACGTAGAAATCAAACCGATGGGATCATATGGCCTTTTACAAAAGCTTTACGTATACTACCGCTTCAGATACAATCGCCTCATTAGCGCTTCGCGCAAACTCACCAAAACCCCCTTCCACCGTCCAACTTCCTTTGGACACTCCCATGTCCCCCAAAAGTACAACTTTTCTTGTGGAAAGCAATTAATGAGGGTTAACCAACCCTCAACATTCTTCATCGCATCCACCTCACCAACTCCAACCTATGCCCTCAATGCAGTTCTAATCCCGAAACATCCAGTCACATTCTTCTACATTGTCAAACAGCTATAGATTCCTGGAACCTCTTACTAAACCACCTCAGAAACCTTCACGCCGCCTCGCAAGGCATACCCATTTCACTACCTCACCAAACAACCATATCTGAACTTCTTCAAACAAAAGTACCCGCACCGATAACCACAACCTTTTGCTTCCTTTTTTGGTCCTTATGGTTAACCAGGAACGGTGTGGTGTATCGCCAACAGCAAAAAAATACGATAAATGTAATGCAAATGACCATCAAACTCAACAAAGAATATTCTTTGGGCCCAGACGCACTCTCCCACCAAGCTCCACAGGGATGCAACCATATCCAAACCTAGCACAAAGAACAAAAGAATGTCAAATTTTCAACAATCTTAGTAGATGGCTCAAGCCTCAACTCGATTGGATCAAAATCAACACGGATTGCCAGTAGCAAGAGGAAACCCCTGAGAAGTGGGAGCATGTATTATTTGTAGAAAATGAGGAAACCAACACTATTCTAGCAATAACACAACCTCTAGGCATCACCACAAAGACTTGGCAATGAGACTGGGTAATGCACATATCCTCTAAAACGACGATCGAACGAGGATGGTCAAAAGTCCAATTTGAAACGGATTCGGAAAATTTAATGAGATTTATAACCTCAGAGAAACCGAGGTACGATAGAGAAACCGAACCAATAACCAATGGTTAACCGAATATTGATAAAAAAAAAAAAATCTTTGATTAAATTTTCATTAGAGATGTCACTGCCATTAGTTAAATCTTCTTTTGATCTCTAGATTTAGAGTAAGCTTTAACTACTCTTGATATTCTTTTTATTTATTTTTTTGTCTCAGAAATTTTTGTAAACCAATACTATTTTTTTCTGAAAATTAGTGTAATTTTTTTTTGGTTTGACATAATTATTGGTTAACCAAAAACCACTGGAAAAACCGAAACCGGGCTGGAACTATTTGGAAACCTAACCAATGGTTAATGGATTGGTTTGGTTTCAATTTTTAGAAACCGATAGTATTGGTTTCGGTTTTGGTTTGGCTTGAAACCGAACCAAAACCGACCATGAACACCCCTACTGGTTGCAGAGACCAAACAAAGGCTCACCCAAATCCAGCAATATACCGTTAGCCACGTCTACATAGAAGCAAATCAAGCAGCAGATGGTTTAGCAAACTGAGCAGCGGATGATTGCTCCATAGGGAGACTCACGACAGCAGTATGGGAACATACAATTCCGCAATCTATCATTTCTATTGTAATAACAAACTCTATGAGTATTAGTACCCCGTGTAATTTCAGTCTAATATAATAAATTTCATGCTTCAAAAAAAAAAAACATTTTTAGACCACGTTTTTTGCTTCTGGAATCCTAAGACCACATATTGATACAACACAGTAAGGAGATTAGCTAGGTTACAACTCAAGTAGCCAATCCTCATAGATGAAACAAGAACAAATCAGAAGATTCAAAACCAAATGTTTTGTTATGCCCTTGTATTAATTTTCTCCGGTTGTTCTGCATCAAAAGAACAAAAATAAAGCAGCTCTTCTAGCTTAGGCATAAGACTACAACCAATTTCCATGTATGCGTCAATATTCATCCAGAACAATAACTGGATAAGGAATAAAAATCACATGTTTAGTGATACTTTTTCAATTAATTTAAATACTAAAATGTGGTTGTGTATACGAGTCAGATCACCAGGCTGAGTTGGAACCAGGACAAATCAACTCGTTATCCCACAGTCTAGAGAAGGAGATGATCACTGATGCTTTGTGAAATCAGCCTGACGCGGTACCCGCTACGTGAGTGACCATATGTAGTCCAAACCTACGTTTGATCCTAGAAGCAACTCCCAAATTGAATTGAAACAGGGGAGTCTATATGTTGTCGCTAGAACCTCCCGAGTGAAACTAACCACCTCAATGTCCACACTCGTAATATAGTCATACTTAAATACATATTCATTTCAAATATTACACACTGACATTTCTTATTTTAGGGAATGAAGAGATAGGAAAAACAATACCGTACCACCGGAATCTAATATATGCGTAGAATATATTTTCTTCAGCTACTTTACAAGAATAAGACTCGTATGAAATTGTACAATGAATTAATTCGACATGCAGATTTATTTTCTCATCGTTAACATACAAGAAGAATAGAAGCTTCATTGTTTTATTTTCTAATCGTCCTAACACAATCGTAGAAGAAAACTAGAAAATATATCAACATCCCCACAATTTTCTGCAGCATTCTTGATTGCGGATTGCTTAGCATCGCACCAAGGTACAAAAATAGAAGAATCAACACAATAATGCAAAAAAGTATAAATGGCACATTGCAGTTAACTGCTCACTGTAAATACAAAAATTTCTACACGATTAGATTAGGATATTAGGGTCCTACTGGTGGTTTAAAAAGCCCATCCCTACCAATCCTGTGGCACATACCAGTGCCACCTCATGGTCCTCCTTTGGTACGCCAAGGATTTATCCGCCCCTAGACGCAGTGGCGGAGCCAGAACTTCGTTGTTAGGAGGAAAATACTAACAATACTAATTACAACGCTGTAAAGTATTGCGGGCTTAGGCCGCCCGATTTTTTTTTAAATGTTTTTTCAAATTTGTGCTACGAAATGAACATTGAAGATACTGCACAAGTATCAAAATGCTTTGAAATTTGATGCAATAACGTATATTATCTAGGTATATTATGGTAAGTTGTCAAAATTTAGGGGGGCAATTATGCAAAGTACATAATTTCCAAGCCTAATCTGGGAACTTCTGAAATTCTAAGGAGGACATCTGTCCTCCCTAGTAAACTAGATTACATTATCGCAAAGGATGGAGGCCGACGAAAAACGGACCAACATATGCCACATTTTGTTGCCAAAATATTTTTCTGCCTCAATTTTAAAAGACACAAAAACATATAATGTGGCCAAAATATGTTTCTACATGAATTTTAGAAGACAAAAACATATAATCGTAAAGAATTTACAAAGCAATAAACACGACCTTAAACACATAATGTTGCAAGATGACTGCTTGAACGGTGGGAAGCCGGTGAAAAAAAAAATACACATGCCAATATGGAAGGCAGATCGACCAACATTGCTTAAAAAGAATATATATATATTTTCTTAATTTGAAAATTAATCCGAAGAGTATAAAAAAAAATTGCCTTGGCGTGAATGTTTTTTTTCTTCATGGAGTTCGAAATGGACAACAGTGTCGTATATATAATCTAAGTATTTTTATCTCTTATTCACGTATGTTCAGAAATTAAGTCCCCCACTGCGCACTAATTCCCTACTCGCCACCTGTTGCTGCGTGCATGACAATTGACACCCAACTATTAGCTTCCAAAGGTTAAGGGTATTATAGTAATACGGTCCCTTATAAACCCAAAAGAGAAGTAAACCATTGTAGCTTCCTCTTCTCCGCCATTCCTCTGTTTTTGCTCCTCTCCTCCTTTTCTTGCCCCACTACTGTCCATGTAGATTTGAAAATCGAAGGGTTCGGTCAAAGAATCAAGTAATTTATTTTCGAAGAATAAGTAACCAAATTAGAACCAGGAAAAAAAAATGCAGATTGAAGGTTGGATGGTAAACAATTATCTTTGGTTCTATTCTAATATCGTTTTTGGTTCTAATATGATTTGAAAGTTGAAGGGTACGGTCGAGAATCAAGTAAATTATTTTGTAGATATATGAATTGAATCTATATACAGAACTGGATTTTATCAACTTCAAAAATTGGACATGGGTCGAATAGTTTGTTTACTTCCGTGTTGTTTTAACTGACCCGAGACTTCGCTTCTTGACTCGGCAAATTGGAAGAACAATTTTAGAAAATAAATATTTGCTTAAGAGTCCTAATCAACCGATCGATTTAATAATTGTTTTAAAGAAGTTTTAACTGATAATCTGTTTGTTTGATTATACACAAAGGAACTACATGATCAATTTGTATAATCATGTCGATCTGAATCTGGATTTGATGAAATTGTAACTGATTTTGAACTTTTTGCACAAATATTGTGACGGACAGCGTTGGTTGTTTTTCATCACATAGGGACTCCTCCCTATGGTCGTCGTCCAATTAAGCTCCGCCACTGCCTAGGCTAGAAGCTCCCTTGTAAATAAGTGATTTAATTTTAAGTTCTAAATAAGTGGACCAACCAAGCATGACAATGGAAAATTAACACCAACCAAGCATGACAATTAAATTTTATCCAGACAAAGTTTTAACAATCAAGAAGATGTGTTTAAGCATCAATGACACCAACACAGGAGCAATCTATTGCTACACTCATATCACAAACACAGGCTACAACGGATTACCTACAGCGCACGCTCCAACCGATGAACTCTGTCCTCGAGGTTGCTGTTGCTGCGTTTGCACATTTACAGGTTTTTCCTTCCCGATTGACTTCAACAAGTGTCTTTGACCTCTTAAAAAACTTTCGTGTGCATACTCAAGCCTTGCAGGATCAACCTTCCTGAACCCATAAGCATTCAACTGCCTAAAAAAGCTACTTAATCTGTTATGCTTAAAAACAAAGGCATTACATATTTAGCAAACTCTGTTGGTTCCCAAATAACAAAACTATTATTGCTTGGGCTCCAAGAAATTATAAAATTTGTAGATGGATCATCCACCATATCATATGTTTTACTCACAAATGGTGATGGCATCGTTATCGCCGTCGTTGTATTATTATTTTAGGAATTATTTTACGTTTGGTGCCGGTATCCCAAACGTATTCTTTCTCTCGTATATGGAAAGAATCAATGCGGGCTAGCCTACAATCTATGAGTCTATGACAGCCCTTTGTTTACTTTATGTGTTGGGATCAGTTATTGTTAACACAATACATGACTAGCAATCTAGCATGATCAGAAATTCAAACTTGTTATATTACTAAAACTAAATGAATTGAGCATGTCTAAATGATCGTGGAGGAGACGTAATGTAACAATATATATACAAAAAACTAAGATCATGACAAACATCGGGAGCTTATTTTATCAGACATAATTATAGCATGACTTTCTCTAGCTTAAATTTCATTTTTTTTCCTAAGTGATCTTATAGAAAAATCTTCATTTTGAACGCTATTTTAAATTTTAGTAAATTACACTTTATAGTTCCCTCCCTTCATTTGGAAATAAATTCAGTATTAACAAGCAAAATAGTGAAATTCAATATTAACAAGCAAAATGGTAACATATCTATAAAAGAGATATATATTCAATTTCCCCCAACGCCTCTAAATTTTTTTGAGAGTCATTGGTTCTTTCCACAGATGAGAGACAAGAATGTTGAATTTAATACATACTACGGTGCTCTATATATATATAAAAGAGATTGAGGACCATGAAATATATGTGGGAACTCTGGCAAAATGGCATAACAATTTGAAAAATTAACATGTACTATTGAAATGAGTAAACAGATATGAACATATGCCTTATATACAATAAAATGAACACAAAATTGGTCAAAAAGACTAAAATCAACAATTCCTGGGTGAAAAAGACACTTAGGTTTTGATAATCGTTTAAATAGCCAAAAATTAAAAATATATCGTTTAAATGGAAAAATATTTAAAAAATAGGCAAGGATGTAAACTCGCTTCATCCTCATCCATTTTCAAATATTTTTTCTTATTTTTATTTTACACAAGATGCATCCAGCTTTCATCCTTGCTATTTTTTAAGTATAAGCAGATGAATCCAGTTTCATCCTTGCTATTTTTTTTTTTGGCTATTTCACCCGTACTTTTTTTTACTTGTCTATTTGAACCGTGTTTTAAATTTTTTGGACAAATGACTCTCTAAAACGAACATATCTATAACATGTCTTTAACATACAATTTCTTTTCATGGTAAAAAACACTGAAACTTCCCGGAATTCATTGAACATGTGCGTGGTCACGAAGCAAGATATTTTAGATTGTTAACGATGCAGTTTCCCAAACAAAATCTAGTCGATGACCCAGCAGACTGAATTTAGGCTGAAAATGTTCCCATCCTTACCTACTTAAAATTTTAATACCAGTATTTTGCGGCGAAGGTTGAAAATTTAGGCTCTAAAAAGAATAACAAACCCCAAATGCAAAATCTTAACTAACCAGTTAATTTGGATTTTAACACTTTGACTCGGCATCACGCGTTATGAGTAATGACTCTTGAGTTGTTAATAAAAAGAAGCTTAAAAAGAAAAAAAATGTACGTTAGATGTTTACTACAACACAGTTCTTGAATTAACTACCAATGAAGAAGCCTGTTTTTGTTCTTCTTATGTTGTTTGTATTTGAGATGGCAGGGAGGGGATATAGTGACTACCAGTACGCTGCTAGTGTTTCTACTGATCATAATAAAATCAATTTGGAACTTTCCGACTCTAGCCGGAGGTTGTTATCAGTAGTTATTGATCATGATGAATACGGAAAAGTGGATGCACCGATGGTACGGCCGGGAGAGCCAGGTGGAAGATCTAAAGCTGCACCCACTCCACCGAGGAGAGGATCGCGTCAAAGACCCAGCAAACCTGCACCCCCTCCACCTAGGAGAAGATCAAGTCGAAGAACAAGACCCAGAGCCCCCCCTCCCCCTATTGGGAATCCCCCAATAAGACCTGCTCTCCCTCCTCCAACACCACCACCTTTGCTGTCGCCACCTCCTCCTTGTGGTTACTTGTCGCCACCTCCTCCTTGTGGTTACAGTTAGTTATTATCTTTACTTTTAATTTCAAAATTTTTATTATCTTTACTTTTTGTCAGTGGTGTTTTTCTCCGTGTTTTCTTTTAAAAGTTGTGCGCAATACATGTAATAATGGAGTATATATATGAAATAAATGTTGAATATGTGCGCCTCTTTATATCGTGAAACATCAAATACGGGAAACTTGGCTGGCTGATGAAGTTTGTTTATGCTTTTGTTCACTTGTGGGCTTGATTAGGCTTTGGAGACTGTATCTATGTGCATCCCTAATTTGTAGCAAAAAGAGTTTTCAATCTCCACCACCACCAGGCACCTAAGTCTCGATTTGCATCTTAATTCTTGCATCCATGATTTCAACGTTAGGCAGTTTTATTTTTTTCATTACAAGTGAAACTCTTAGATAATTATTGGGCCGACCGACCGGAGGGCCCGAAGGGAGGGAGTCCCTTTTATGGTCATTTTTTTGTATGTTCAATTTGATAAAAAGATTGAAAACGAATTTGGTGGTAGTCTTTGGGATATGAAAAACCTAAAATGTCCCCCCTTTTAGTCTAATTATTATAGCTCCTTATATATCATATTTTTTCAGGGGTATAATAGGCAATTAAATTTTAATATAACATATTTTAAAATCCGTGTCATTTGGAATTTTACAAATTTTATGTCATTGGAAAGGATTTTAAAAAATCTACACAACTACTACAAATAACAATTTGATTTCTCTTTCGTTCTTTGGAAATAATATTTGAAATTTCATGTACAAATTACAATTTGATGAAACCACCCTATTATTTAAGAATTTTGTAGGTTTTTATTTAAAAAAGAGATAAAATTTAGTGTTTTTGTAAAAATTCGATGATGACTTTTAAAATTTAATGCATAGCCATTATGCAAAACCCCAAAAGATGCATAATACATGGGGTAAATTGATGCAAACCACCACAAAATATGCATAAAAATGGGGGAAATTTATGTTAACTACCATAAATTGGATGCATACCAATGTTAACCTTATAACACCATTATGCATAACGGTGTTTCGTTTTTACTGTCGATGCATACTCCCCACCGTGGCAGCGGTGATCTAGTGAGGAGCCTCTCATGCTAGTATAACAGAGATCGGTAAGGTAAGAAGAAATAAGACATTCAAATGTTGGAATTTTTTGTTAACTTAACTATCATGATCAGACATTCAAACTTTTTATAGCTAATTAAATAAATTGAGCATGTCTCCTGTTCGAGTTCAAATGTTTGATTTTCACACCGAAATAAGAAAAACCATTACAGAATTCCTAGTCCCTTGAAACAGTTGACTCAAGAATGTTCGACAAATTAAAAATGGCATCACGAATCTTAATTTAAATCTTTATATTTTTAGAAATGGCACCACATTAAGGTTGTCCGAAAAAGTGTGTGATAACATTTTTACTTCACCTTTTTGTTAGTTATTTTTTCTTTCACTTGATGTTTTTTCAAGTGATAACCGATCATTTCACATTGTAAAAGAGGGAGACGGAGACTCGCGTGACTATGTTTCATCTTAGTTGATGACAGTCATCTTTTTTCTCTGTCTTATGGATGGCAGCGGCAGAAACGAGTAAGGCCAGGATAAAACATATTGCAAAGTTTAATGTACAAAAAACTAGGTTCATGACGAACTTTTTTTTTTTTTTTTTTTTTTTTTTTGGGAAAAGTTTAAATTGATCATCACGAATTATGGGTGCTTATTAGCAAAAATGGCATCACAAGAGTGCATATTTTTGTTTTAGCACTACGAAATGCAACAACTATGCTGCACTACTTTGATATTTCCCTTCCATCTAAATCATGCGCATTAGGTGTATGTAGATCAGCAGCACATAGCATATATGACTTGAGACTAACATATAAAATGGTAGTGGCGGTTTTAGTAGAAAAATCGAAATAAATATCCTGGCATTTTTAGGGGCAACCCCAAAAGAATTAGGGGCGACACTAAAAGACAAAAAAAGTCACACAAACGTAAATCTAAGCTACCCCTTATCTTCGATTTTTCGAAATGGCCAATATGCCCTTATATAATCGGTAGCCAACACCATAATCGGTAGGTTAAAGGTGAATCGGTAGGTTAAATTGAAAATATACCTACCGATTATTGTGTAGATACTTCGAATAATAATCCCTTTTATAATCGGTAGATTATCCAACTTGTAAGACTACCGATTATAAGGAGCCCCATATTCAACCTTGGTCAAATTCCATAGGTTTTGAGGGGTGCAGAGCCAACCATAACCACTTGGCTTGAGCTGTGGATGTAGCCATAATCGGAAGCCTAATAAGTTACATACACTACCGATTATAAGTTGCCCCAAAATGAGTTTTTTCTAAAATCCTTCACGTAATGAATTTTGAAATCTACCATAATCGGTAGGGTATATAATTATATAACCCACAGATTATAACGAGCCCTAGATCCAACCTTTGTCATATTTCATAGGTTTTGAGTGTACACTGACCATATAACCACTTGGTTCTTGTTTTGGACGCAGCGTTAATCGGGAGTTAAATATATTACCAAACCATCCGATTATGGGTTGCCCCAAAAGGAGTTTTTTCTAAAATCCTTCATGTAAGGGAATTTGAAATATACCATAATCGGTAACGTTACCAATTTGACAACCTACCGATTATAAGGAGCCCCAGATCGAATCCTTGCCAAATTCCACCTCCCTTGAGTGTACAGAGCCAGGCATAACCATGTGGTTCGTGATTTGGATGTAGCCATAATCGGACGTCAAATTGGTTCCAAAACCTACCGATTATAGGTTGCCCCAAAATGAGTTTTTTCTAAAATCCTTCATGTGATGAATTTGAAATATACCATAATCGGTAGAGTTAACAACTTAACAACCTACCGATTATAAGGAGCCCCAGATCGAACCCTTGCCAAATTCCATAGGTTTTGAGTGTAAAGAGCCAAGCATAACCATGTGGTTCGTGATTTGGATGTAGCCATAATCGTAAGCCAAATAGGTTCCAAAACCTACCGATTATAGGTTGCCCCAAAATGAGTTTTTTCTAAAATCCTTCATGTGATGAATTTTGAAATATACCATAATCGGTAGTCTATCCAACTTAACAACCTACCGATTGTAAGGAGCCCTAGATCGAACCCCTGCCAAATTCCATAGGTTTTGAGTGTACAGAGCTAGGCATAACCATGTGGTTAGTGATTTGGATGTAGCCATAATCGTAGGCCAAATAGGTTCCACAATCTACCGATTATAGGTTGCCCCAAATTCAAATTTTGAAAGCTACCATAATCGGTAGATATTCTAACTAAAATACCTACCGATTATTGGTTTATACACATTCAACCTTCGTCAAATTAGCCTGGCATTTTAAACCAAATTTCAGAAATAGCCGTTGGAGTTTTTGGGAAAAAGAAAAAGAGTCGTTGGAACCTAAACCCATATAAAGAAACTCATATCTATCACCCCAATTGCACCAAACTCTTTCCTCTCTTCATTCTAATTTTGAAAACCAAAAACATGGATATTGCTTTTGCCAAGAAGAAGATTGTGCTATTTATAGAGCGTTGGTTGTGGTAATCGCTCATGATCGTGTTCACAAGCTCCACAAACGGTAATCAAGAGAGCGATTATGGAACCGTATTCTAATGGTATTTGAGGCGTTAGATGGTAATCGAATACGAAGATCATCCAATGACATTAAGATGAGAAAGAAGGCGGTCGACAAGGAGATTGACAAACTTGAAGATGAAGAACGATTTGTTAGGGACGCTTTTTCTTGGTGGACGTATGAAAAACGAGTAAGTATCTTTATAACCCCGACTTATATTAACATAAGTTAGTACTAACTTGTTACTCATTCGTAATTTAGAAATCTTGCCGATCATCGGTATATGGACCTCTACGGAAACGATTTGAACATGAAGGATGTTACAAGATCAAGAGGACCAATTCTGTGGTGTTTGGACGTTATGATCTTTTTTAATACTTTTATGGTCAATTAGGAGTATGGATTTAGGTGCTTTTGACGAAATTGTAAGGTTAAGGTCGTTTGAACTTTATGTAATGGATGTAATCGGAGGATTTTAATATAAAAACTTTCCGATTATAAAGAAACGGAAGCGTATTTTGTTAAACAAACTACCGATTAATATATTCGGTTATCTTATGTGTCAACTTTGTTTCCGATTATGGTGTTATTTGGTTCCAGGAAACATAAGTTCTTTCACAGAATAATAATCGGATATTAACAAAAACTAAACCTACCGATTCATTTTATTCGGAAGTCAAGGTGAACATTTACCTTCCGATTATGGTGTTGTTTGGTTCCAGAAACCATAGTTATTTTTTGGTAGAATAATCGGAAATTAACAAAACCTAAAACTACCGTTTAATAATATGCGGAAATAAGGTGCACAATTACCTTCCGATTATGGTGTTGTTTGCTTCCAGAAAATAAAGTTTTTTTACATAGAATAGTCGGAAGGAACATAACAAATAAACCTACCGATTATTATTATTCGAAAGTGAAGGTGCACAATTCCCGTCCGATTATGGTGTTGTTTGGATACAGAATACAAGTTTTCTTTACACATGATAATCGGAAGGCAAAGTATTTTAGCAATCTTCCGATTCTGACAAAATATTTTGTAAAATCCCCAGAATCGGTAGGTTAATAACGTATAACCCTACCGATTCCGACTAAAAATGCAACATCCCCGGAAATCGGTAGGTTCATATATAAACTTATCTTCCGATTGTGTTCCAAAATTCAACACTTTCATGTCTCTTCATGTGATTCGCTTGCGAGTCATCGTTAAATGCATAAACATAGCAACATAACCATTCATAATACATAAACATAACGTAACAACTAATAACTGACACAAACTTTGAAAATCGACATAATCCGACATAATCCAACATAAACAAAGTTATCCATAAAGTTAACGAAAAACATCGAAAGTTTACTTGTTCCTTTTTGCTTGGATTTTGCGACCTTTACCACCTCTACGACTTGGACCAACATCATCATTGGTTTCACCAACTTGAGTGCTCGATGACGCCCGAGTTCTTTTTTCACCTTGGTTGTAGGTTTCTTTTGCAATTTTTCCCCGAATGAGATGCATACTCCTCATTGTCAACGTTATCAATCAACTGTTGGTGCTTTTTTATCTTCTCAATTGACATGTGCTCTCCGGACTTTATGCAATCAAAGAACCATTTGGACAAACGCTTGAACCTGCTCATCTATTTTAAAACATAGCATACCATCAAACGGTTATTACTCTATTTTGACCCATAATATTAAACTAAAATAATAAAAAAATAAGTACCAAACTATCAAAACCCGCAGAGTTTCTCTTTGAGGATACTCTTTGTACGAATCGGGGCTTTGCTTTAAGATCACGGATTACACGAAGATGAGAAACATTCCTAAGTACCAATCCATATAGTTGGGAGCATTTTCAAAACCTTGGTTGGCTGCCCTTCCTTGGTTTATCAAGTAATGCACCCTTCTATCCCAATGGAATTTACAGGATGGTGAACCCTTGTGAACCACCATGATAGAATCTTTATCAGACTTGCAGTGCTCCAGCTCCAAAGTGAAATTGTCATGGATTTGGTCCTTTGGTATACCTTGTACAAAACCGTTTTGTCGCATCACCCTTGAGGCATTATACATCACATATCCTGTGGGTTGCCACAACGGTCCAAAATAAAGTGCCAAATCGGACCGACCCGCGATATGTCCAGCAACTCGGTTTTCCTTGTATGGATCAAAGCATATGTCTTGGGCATCAAGTGAGTCCAAAATCTCCCTCAAACGAATCAGCTTCTGCTCCTTCGTCCTAGAATGGTTGTCATCGAAGACGTATTTTGTTCCTCTAGGGTCACCTTTCGCCCACGCCGGGTTTTCAATGGCCAATCCCAAGATAGGGAAGTGGTCGTAGATCCATGTCTATATTTTCATTTTTGCAAGTATTAGGAAATTGATTCTTCAATGGTAGAAAAAAAAAAAAACCAAGTATGTAGAGTTAATAAACAATACCTGTAGTAGACTCACGTTCCCGACCACTTGGCTAATTCCAAGCCTCGACGCCTTTCTCAACTCTTCCATCAACCACGCATGGCATGTCGTGCCCCATGAGTACTCATGCACTTTATCGAGAGGATCCAGAAGTTGTAAAAGGTTGGCGTCGACCCGATTTCCACTGGCATTGGGTAAAATGACACATCCCAATACACATAGGAGATATGCGGTGGCCGCGTGGTTGACTTGCTCATTGGTTAAAGTTCATTTCTCTTCTTTTTACTTGGTGCCCTTGAACATATCCATCAGAGTACCCATGTTGAACTGTCTAGTTCTATACTTCATGCATCTGTTGAACTCAGTTGTTGATGTTTCTTCATCCCAACCCAAACACTTCTTAGTCAGATCATAAAGTTTCCTCCACTCCAACTTCTTAGTGAACTCAGCCCTAACACCCTTGCCATGGACGGGGAGTTTAAGAATCTGCACAACATCATATGGGGTTATCGTCATCTCCCAAACGGCATATGGAAGGTGTCGGTCTCGGGATAAAGTCTCTCCACAAACGCCGATATAGCCACCGGTCATGTACCAACATTGAGTTCTCCGCAGATCATTGACCCCGAATTTGCAATAATGGTCTTGAACCTTTCACATTCATCCTTCAAAGGCCAATCTAGCATTTTTGTTGGTGCGGCGGTCGCTTTGAGTAAACGAACCGCATCGGAATGATATATTAAACACATGACAAGTTAAAAAATAAAATTAGAATAACCTAAAACTATAACCCTTAAAAGTATTACGAAGAAAAACATAATAGGTTAATAAAATGGATACGATCATTACCTCAGTTTCATATATTTCTCTGGCCCAGGATTCTTTGTATCCAAATTACAATTCTCCTCCATCCTCCGGCAGCCCAAGGATTACACCTTTTGGAATATCCTTCACCTTCAGTTCATCTGGGATATGGTTTTTCGCTTTCTTTTGAGGAGGATTTTTCTTTTCGGCTTCTCCTTATTCTTGAGCACAACTAGGTTTTCATACTTCTGGTTTGATGGTGGAGCACTTGGTTGAACAGCTTCTTGAATTGGTTGTCATTGAGAGGCACTTGGTTGAACACCTTCTTGGATTGGTTGTGATTGAGAGGCACTTGGTTGAACACCTTCTTGAACCGGTTCTGATTGAGGGGCACTAGGTTGAACAACTTCTTGGCTTACTTGTTGAGTTCCATCTTGAGCACTTGAAGAGGCTTTAGCAGTCCTAGCTCTCCTTGCACTAGCTGTCAGGTTCTGACGCGTATCCTTCCTTCCACTAGCTGAGACAATTGCATCTTCGATGTTTTTACCTCGCCTATCCCTAAACAACAAAAGAAAGTACAACAGGTTATTAATCTATATATTCGGTTGGTTGATTTAACTAATTGCCTCCGATTACTCTCAATCGTAAATATCAGTTCACCTAAAGCTACCGAATACGTATAATCGGAAACAAAAGAAATTTTTGGTGTTCGAATATGTTTATATACACACAATAATCGGAAGCCATATTTAAACATAACCCTCCGAATACCAATAATCGAAAGGCATAAAAAAATCTACCCTTTCGATTGCATCACAATCGGAAGCCTCACAAAACTAATTTCTACCGAATATGCATCACTTTGTGTCCAGAAATTACTCAAGTGGTTCAGCCTAAACAATCGGAAGGAAATTACAAAATATAGCACCCGATTATTATGTCTCTAATATTTGTTCTTCACTAGTATATTCGGAAGGCAAAAACACAATTAGCTTCCGATTATGATCGATTTAGGCCTCAGTAATGAAAAACGTTCTATAATCGGTAAGCAACCTAAATATTTACCACCCGAATATGACAAATGTTCTCATGAAATGAAGAATTCTGCCACAATCGGAAGTTTAAAACAATACATAACCTACCGAATCTGGGTAATAACCGAAAACCCTTAAAAAAAAAACATGGATTCGTCGAATTGAAGCAATATAAACCTAATTAATGGTAGAATCTTACCTAATCGGCGCCATTTCAAGTTGCCTGAGAGTTTGGCTATCAGTATCGCCTACTTTAGGGACTTCATCTTCTTCGTGTTCTTCGGGTCCGTGAGTTAAAACCTCTTTATTACGGGCATGCAATCCAATATTCAGATCCTCACCGCGCACTACGTTTTTGGTTCGAGCTTTCTTACGTTCCTTTTCTTTCATCTTTATAGAGAATAATTGACGATGATTCGATTCGACGATTAACGATATATAGCGCGGAGAGGGGGAGAGTTTTCCTATTCTAACAATCGGAAGGAAAGAGGAGAAGAGGAGTTGAAGTGGAAGTTGAAAAGAAAATGAAATAGAATGAATTTAGGTTGACTTTGGTTTTATCTGTCAAACAGTTATTAATCGTTAGGTAATACCACCTAATTAGCTACCGATTGTTGAGTAGCCCAAAATCGGTAGAGGGGGTTACTTATAACCTACCGATTATTGGAAGCCCCAAATTGAACATTTGCAAATTCCATAGTTTCGAAGGTACGGGGCCGACCATAACCACTTGGCTTGAGCTGTGGATGTAGCCATAATCGGAAGATAAATATATTACCCAACCTTCCGATTATAGGTTGCCCCAAAATGAGTTTTTTCTAAAATCCTTCATTGTAGGAAATTTGAAATCTACCATAATCGGTAGGAATGTTTACTTTTACCATCCCGATTATGAGAAGCCCTAAATCGTTAGCTTAGAAATTTTTTATTCGTCTGATTATATAGGAGCCCCAAATTTCACCATTGCAAAATTCTAAAGATTTCTTATTTCTATACTTTAACAATCGGTAGTCTAGTGAGGTTCTTTTTCCTACCGATTGTTATAGAAGCCAGATGCGCGTTAGGCACAAAATCGATATTAATCGGTAGTATAATATCGTTGCTAAGATTCCGATTGCTTTATAATAATTGGTCACAAAATAGCTTCCGATTATGTAAGGGCATTAACGTATTCTCCGCGTTTTCGGACATCCCTTAACGGTGTATATGGGTTGGGAATAAAAAAGTCGCCCCTAATTCGTTTGGGTCTCCCCTAAAAATGCCAGGATAAATATTACTTAGAGGGGGCAACTGAAATAATCACAAATTATATTATAGTCCACAGTCAAACTAATTAATCGATTCTAATCCATTTTTTTAAGGCAAATAACTACAGTTCATGGTCCTTGAAAAGCTCAAAGAAACACAACGATAGGTAAAATTTTGATTCGACCAAACATGTTTCCGGTTGGGTTGGCATTCAAAGAAAAACACTTGGGTTTGTTTGCAGAATTCGCCGTTTCCGGGAATTTATAATCTCATGGGATTACAAATTCTGGGATTCATGTAAATTCTTTGTGTGTTTGGTAACTCAATTAAAATTCCTAGGATTTATAGAGTTTTCTTGTGTTAAAGTTTTTGTACCATTTGGCATTGTCCTTAAATCTTAAAATTGTATATATATGGGATTTAGAGTTTAAAAAAAAGTGAGTCCATAAATCCCTTGATAAGTTTCCCAGCAAATCTTAGGGGGGAGGGGTCGGACTCCATATGGAGGATTTGCTGGAAAACTAAATCCCGTAGGAAACGTGATTCCAAGGATTCGGGCAACCAAACTTACAAAGGGAAACGTAATTCTACCAAATCCCCTGGACCCATAAATTCCACCTTTAAAATTCTACAAATTGTACAAAATTGCAGAAAGGAGAGCCGGATGAACCTAGCATCCAAGTTTACGGTCCAAGAAGAAGAGAAAACCTTGGACGTAATTAAGGCCTTAAATCAAGAGAACAAGCTAGTTTTTTTTTCTTTCTTTTTGATCAGTCAATAGGAAAAATTTATTGAAAAAGAGGTACTTAAGGGGATACCTCAACCCAATAAATACAACCGACAAAAAAAAAAAAAGAGATCGATTTTGGAATCGATGACCCAAAAGAAAAAAACATGCTAGCTTTTATCTTGCGTTCCATGATATAAATATTCATTTCGCTCAAACAATTATGCTGCGGTTGTATGCTCTCTTAATAGCAAACTCTATTTGAATTCCAATACTGCCTCAAAATATTTTTTTTACTCAAGGTGATTTTATAAAACAATCTTTTCTTTTTTGAAAAGGTAAGGATATATTGAAGAAAAAGAGTTATTTACATATGTACAATTGAGCAATCAGCTCATCCTCAAAAATCAAGCAAAAACAGATTACAAACCAACAATAGTTTCCCACTGAAATAAGACTTGATTGACGGATAAGTTCGCAAAAGTGTCAGTACCCGAGCTCCACAAGCAAATGGTTTCCTTGATGTTTCTTTTAACCTCCTCAATGGTTTTCATTCTTCCTCCATGAACCCTAGAATTTCTTTCCTTCCAAATCTCCCAAAAAAGAACATATGGAATGATCTTCCAAATGAAGGATTGTTTTTTCCCCATCCTTGGTATCTTCCAGCTTAGTAAAAGATGATTGAAAGTACCAGGCATTGACCAACTAACCTGAAAAGAACGAATGAAGTTATTCCACAAAGATGCAGTCCAACTGCAATGCAAAAAAAGATGATTCATGTTTTCATCAACAGAGTTACAAAGAACACAAATAATTGATTGAATCTCCACCCCTCGATTATGCAACATTGTCCTGGTTGGAATAGACCTGTGTAGCGCAGCCCAGCATAAAAACTTGACTTTAGGAGGAGCTTGTTTACACTTCTTCAACACTAAGAAATCAGCAGTCTGGTCAGGAGCTATGATCAACCGCCTGTAACAATCCTTAACTGTAAAATTACCTGTGACAGTATCTTCCACCCCATTATTCAAGACTACGGCTCTTGTATCATCCCTTATTTCTAGAAAATCAATCATCTTTGCAGGATTTAGTTCTCTACTAAAAATTAATCTCATGTTAACACCCAGAATATCCGCCACAGTTGCATTCTTTTGAGTACTCAGCTTAAACAGACGAGGATATTTATCTTTTAGAACTATCTTACCTGTCCACCAATACCACCAAAAACGAACTCTCCTCCCATCTGCTAGATGGATCGTTGAAACGTCATAGAAATATCGAGATTTTGCTATCTCCAACCACATGCTTCTCCCGGTGACATCATTAGTAAGCAAAGGAACTAAACACTCTTCATCAGCACTCGTCTTTTCACAAACTATCTTCCTCCGCAATGCATGCTTCTCCCTACCATAACGCCAATGCCATTTACCCAACAAAGCTTTGTTAACCAGTCTTAAATTCCGAATACCCAAGCCACCATTCTCTTTTAAATTATATATCTTTAACCAAGAGACCCAGCTCTTTGATCACTGTCCTCTCCCCATAAGAAGCATCTCATAATTGTGTTCAATTCCTTTTCAACATCCATAGGAAGAATCAACATAGACATAAAATAAGTGGCGATATTCTCCAATGCACTCCTAATCAGGGTTATTCTACCCGCTTTGTTAAGAAAAACTCTTCCAAGGCGCAAGTTTCTTCTTCATCTTATGAATTACAACATCCCATACTTCCTTATTTCTCCTCAATGCGCCGATTGGCATACCTAGATAGGTAATAGGAAGTTCATCAACCTTGCAACCTAACTCTAACGCCAAGTCACCCACCACATCATCTGCACCTATACTTGTCATTGAACCTTTATCTAAATTCAATTTAGTCCAGTGAGAACCTCAAAAATCATTAAAAGAACAAGCAAATTTATAACCTCTTTTTTAGAAGCATTAAGCATTAAAATCGTGTCGTCTGCAAATTGTAGGTGAGTCACCATAGTTCCGCCTTCTTTCACTTGGAACCCAGTTATTAAACCTTCTGCTTAGCATCATCAACTAGCAAAGATAAAATTTCAACCACCAACAAGAACACGAATGTTGATAAAGGATAACCCTGCCGAACACCTTTAGATGGCTTAATTCTATCAGTAGCTACTCCATTTACCAACACCGAGAATTGAGCTTCAGTTACGCACCACCTAATCCACTTGATCCATTTTTCACCAAAGCCATTTTTCTGCAAAATAGTAAATAAAGAAGGCCAGTTGACATTATCAAACGCCTTCTCCATGTCAATTTTACACAAAATACCCAGATTTTTCTGTTTTATTCTACTATCAATACATTCATTTGCCACCAGAATGTCATCCAGAATCTGTTTTACCTCACAAAAGCACCCTGAGAACTTGAAATAAGCTACGGTATAACAACTTTCATTCTTTCAGCCAACACCTTAGAAATTACTTTATAAAAACTACTAATAAGGCTAAGAGGCCTGTAGTCTTTTGTAGTTAAAGAATCTTCTTTCTTAGGAATTAATCGGATGAATGATGTATTCGGTCTCCAATCCTCCCTACCTTAAGAATGAAAAGCTTTTAGCGCCAACATTAGATCACCCTTCAAAATATCCCAGCAGCACTTGTAAAACTCCATGTTAAAACCATCCGGTCCAGGTGATTTATTTGCACTACAATATTTGATTGCTTTAAGCACCTCATCCTCCTCAAAGTCACGTTCCATCCATACTTTCTGTGCATCATCAATAGTTTTAAAATCGAAATTATCAAAACTAGGAGTCACTGTAGAAGAAGCAATGAAAAGATTAGAGTAATACTGCTTGATTTCGTTTTTTATAGTGTCCTGATTGAAAACATCAACACCTCCAATAACCAATTTCGAAATACAATTTCTCCTCCTTTTATTTGATGTAATTCTATGAAAGTAGCATGTATTCTTGTCACCCTCCATAAAACCCCTCACTTTCGCTGCTTGATACGCCTGCCTTGCTCTTGTAATCTTCAGCTCATTTAAATGCCTCAAGACCTTTTCTCTCTCCTCTAGCTCAATATCCGTTAAAGGATTAGATTTTTCCAAGAGATTCAATCTATTATCATTACTGTTCAACTCCTCCTCCCTCCTTCTCGTACCACCATACGTAGCTTTACTCCAACTCTTCAAGAAAAATTTTAAGTTTTGCAACTTTCTAAAGAAAACATAACTGGGAGTTCCTGTATATACCATAGAGTTCCACCATAATTCCACATTTTTGTAAAATTCCGGATGAATTAACCAATGCTTCTCAACTTTGAAAGAAGATTGAACCCTAAAATTTGGACTCAAATCCAACAGGACTCGATTATGATCCCATATAGTGCGAAACAAAACAGTTTGTAACGCCGTACTATATTTAGCATCAAAAAGAGAGCATATCAGAAATCTATCCAGGCGACAAAGAATAAGATCTGCCTGCTTATTAGACCACGTGAAAGCACCACCATTAAGGGGAAGATCAACCAATTCATGTATATTGATAAAATCATTAATGGAACCCATATTTCTTACATCAGCTTCTCCTTTGTTACGCTCTGCATCACACCTGACAGCGTTAAAATCTCCCATCACGCACCACGCAGCATCCCTCCAACTCCTGATATCAGCAGTATCTCTCCAAAACTCCTCCCTTTGATTGTATTCACGCGGAGAATAAACATTCGAGGCTATAAAAGAAAACCCTGTAATATTACATCTTAAGTTAACTGAGATAGATTTGTATCCCATCTTGATATCCAATTTCTCAAACTTGGTTGTATCCCAGATAGTTAGCAAACCACCGTTGTTACCATTTCACCTTAGGACGGAAGAAATGCCCAATCAAACTCTGAGTCAAACAAAAATTGTCGCACAAATCACTGAGTCATATTACTGATTTTTGTTTCCTGAATAGAACAAATAGCGCATCTATGAACAACAATTAAGTCTCTGACATCAATTTTTTTCTCGTATGAGTTAAGACCTCAAATGTTCCAAGAGATAAATTTAGTCCCCATTAGTGCAATTAGCTTCCATTGGTTCTAGCTCGTCTTCACCTCCATTGGGGATCATCATCTCACTTGAACTTACATCTTCCATATCTTCATTGATATCCTTAGAAGATTCTGAATCATTAGATTCACAGCTATCTTATGCCTTGCTCCCCTATACAATTGCTCTATATCTAGCTCTGTACTTGCATAAGATTTCTTCAATAACTCCCTTTGCCTAGAGTTCATATTTTGAAGTAATATACCACCAAGTTTACAGCAGAGTTTAAAAACCATCTTAGAAGTAGAAAAGAACTTCAGTAGAGTCAACATTCTTCCCCTGAAGTTCACCCAAATTAATTACAATTTGGTCTTCAATAACATTGCAAAGGTCAGATCGTGGAACCACTTGCATGGATGAAGATTCATGAACCAAACCTGGAGCACAACCACTCGCAAACTGTAAACTATCCACCATAGGATCAACCTGACTTTCACGCACAACCAATTGCAGGTCATCATCCGCAACTGAGGAAATAAACCTTTGGTTTGCGTTAGAGATCCACAAGCTCTCCTGTAAAAATGGGTACATCACCTTTACTTCCATTCTTACTATGAGATGTTATGACAACAGATTTTGATAAATCCTCAACATGGCTGGGAACCCCATATTCACATCCAATTACACGTTGAGATCCATCAGCCTCTGCAGCCAGAAGACTATCAATCAACTCCAATCTAGTTGATAATGGAACCTCACCTACACATCCTTCATCATCTATAATTTGAAATTTATTGACAGTAGAGATAATAAATCTGTCCTGAGAGCAAAACCCCCTTTCATTGCTTTCAAACACAGAATTATTAATCCCTCTCTCTGAGATTTGAGTGAGCTCATCGTCAGCCAAACCTCTAGAGCCAGCAAAAGAATTTTCACCCCCTTAAAAATCTCTAGCTGAATGAGTAAGTTTAGAAATCTGTTGTACGTCAAAGTCATTAACCAACTTGATGTACTCCTCCATTGGTGCCCAAATCTTAGGATTGAATTTGAAATACCATTCAACCGTAAATGCCCATTTATGGTCTCCGTCTTCCACCACAGAAACCGCCGGAATATCAACAAAGTTTCCTCTGACGGATATTCTGAAAAAAATTGAATTCCCAGGCTTCAGAGAACTAGTTGCGATCTCAATCAATCCACCTAACGAATCTCCAATGGACCTGAACACCTTTGAATTCCAAAATCTTCCTGGAACACCACGAATTTTTAACCATTTTCCAAGCTTAGTCATAGCCTGAATTGGAATAATAATATCGTGTGGCAAAGCAGTTCTTTCTGACATTAATTCCTTTTTAGAAGTTGTCTTGTCAGATCTGAAGTCCTTCTTAGAAGAGATTTGTTCCTTCTCACAGCATTGCGTAATGTGAACAACAGTGTTGTCCACTAATATCTTCCTTGGCTTCCACGGCTCGATCCAATACTCCTTGTCTAGTACCACTCTAGCATTCTGTGCATCAATAATTTGCAGATCGATAAAAGACTCCCATTTCATTTGAAGTTTTATCTACCTTTCTAACCTTTTCCATATAATTAATGAAGCCATCAACTCTGATCTAGCCCAAAAAAGGTTTATGATGAACCACTTTCAAAGGTAATGCCGAGCTAAAGTCCGAGTTAACCGGAATTGGCTGTGGTATCTTCCTTAGCAAATTATTCTCTTTAATAAACTATGAATCTCCTTGCACAGCAATGCCCAGTAAAAGCTATTTTCTCCTCCTGGAATACATAAAGCATAAGATCGAGCATCGTCACCTCTTCTTAATCTTGAGATCCTCAAATACCTTCCTGCATCGTTCTCTCTTACTTCACACAGATATGATAATTCCCCTTCCCTTCTTGGCCATCTTCTCCTCTCACAGGAACGATCTCTAGCTTCCTATAAAACATCTACCAACCAACAAGCAACATCTGCTAAAAACTGCAACCATGAAATGAAACCATTCCTTTTCTTCTCCTCCAATCTCAACTTCTTAGAACCCATGGAGAGGATAAAAAATTTTCGCTCAAGGTAGAGCGTTTTTCCCAGACGTTCTCTCTCCATCACTTCGAAACTATAAAATAATCTTCATGTTGAATGTTCTATATAGTACATCACATTAACTAGTTCCTTTCATTTTGAAAACAATATTAAAAGAAAAGAAACTACATGCGCCTTAAACACTCATTATTAGCTAGCGATGTAGTAACAGTGCCATCGATTACATCGACACTATCCGACGAGCATATATGAAATTACGAATACTAGTGATATGTGAGATATGTAAATTTAGTTTCCACCAATGCCTCTCGTGTATCTTGTGTCTCGTTTTGTACATTGGTTAACAGATGAGAGAAAAAAAAAACAAAAAGAAGGTGCTCATAAATAAAATAAACACGATGGCGCTTTATATAGAAGAGGCCGAGGACCATGACAAATATGTAGGAACTACCTTGCGAAATTGCATGACGATGTGGAAAATTAACATGTACTGAAAATACGTCCACACAAATAGTCTAATGATAAATGAACAAAATATTTCCTTCTGAAATTCAAAAATATTTGTCTACGTAAATTCATTGTGTACGTAATCATAAGAACTAACTTAGATACAAAGAAACAAGATGCAAAAAAAAAATAAAAAATTATGTTAAATCAAATACTATGTAAATTCATTGTGTATGCATTACATATTAGTTAACAAGTTCTACACCCCCTATTTCGGACAAGGTAAGTAGGCAACTCAAATAATCTACTAGGGTTTGCATTTACATTTTCACACAAGAAAATTTCAATTATCCGCCAACAACTCATTCTTCGGTCTCCGCTCTATTGTTTGTATCTGTGATTGTCCTCTTCTTTTTGGTAAGATATGACTATTCTGTGCGTTAAATTTGGAGATAAAATTCCTTGAAAATACTAGGAAGCTTTATAACGAGTAACATGAGTACACATGACATACATGTGATGTGATGTGAAAACTCAGAGCAAGTATTATGGTGGAATCCATCCATCTTCCATCTTCCACGCCACCTCAGCATTTAGAATTCTGGATGGAAGTGCAAGTATAGCGGTGGAGCAATACAAACGCTATTAAGAATAGCGTTGAATGCTAATATGAATAGCGCCAGAAAAAAATGCTATTATGAATAGCGCTTGACCACGTCAACGGTCAAAGCGCTAATAAGAAAAGCGCTAAAAGCCATTAACAATAGCGTTAAACGCCATTAAGAATAGCGCTCAACGCTGATAACATTAACGTTTTTTAAGTTATCTTACAAGAAGAAACACGGGCTCTCTTCATTCAACATCACTACTGTTCTTCTTCTTCTTCTCTAACGAAAAAAAAAAAACCAAATCCCACTCTATTTTTCTTTTTCTCCAACAAGAAGGTCATTGAAACAGTGAGAAAGAAAGTTGGATCATCAAAGAGTCTGATTTGTTTCCTATTTGTAAACAAATTAAGCATCTTTATCTAATTTGGGAATGAGGGTTTTAATTTTGAAATTAGGGTTCATTGAGTTCTACTTTTAATTTGAGAATTAGGGGCTTTATTGAGTTCTACTGTTAATTTGAGAATAGTTTTCAACTGGTAACTATAAAAAATTTCCCCAAATTGAAAATTAGGGTTCCAATTCTTGTATTTGGGTTGTTTAGTTGGTTCTGTATTGGGTCTAACTCCAACTATGGTTGATTCTTTATGAACGGGTACCCTATTCTTATTCAAAATGAATGATCTTATGACCAAATCATTCACAAACTAGGGATACTTCAATTTCTCAATTTGATTGAGAATCCAAAGAGAAGTTAGTTGATTTGTAAATTCCTTGTAATTTGAATTTTTTTTTCATGATTTGATATTGTTTACATAATATTGTTTGTTGAATAACTAATTTGACATGAAACTTAGGGTAACATGGTTTCAAGAGGTTAGAGATCATGAACAAATCCTTTGACATGAAATTACCATGAATTAACATGTTTTAGTTTACATTATGTAAACAATTTGAGTGCATTGTGTGACTATATTGTTTTTATTTGATGATTTTGTATAGATTATGGATACGGATGTGTATATGATATTGAGTTCAAAGGATTGGGATGAGAAACATGTTGCTACAAGTATAAACCCACTTGCTCAAAACCATGATATTCAGTTTAGATTTAATTGGGAGGACCTTGAGGATTTATATAATCGTGTGGTGATTAATGAAAGAGCTATTGTAGTTCTTCAAAATTTCGGTCTTGCTAGATTTTTTGAAATTAGAATTAAGAGATGTGATCAACAACTATCTTATGAAATCATAGAGAGGTGGTGGTATAGCACCAATTCATTTCATTTCCCAAACTTCGAAATAGGTTTCACCCCTATAGATTTTGTTCACTTAACCAGAATTCCTATTGGAAATGGTCGTAAAATATTGAAACACGCCGCTACAAATAGATGGAATCGTAGTGAATATAAAGACCTAGAGGATACCTACTTTGGACCTATGCATGGTTATTCAAACTACAACAAGAAGTCAGGTGATTTTCCTATTAGTTGCCTCACAAAATATATTAAGGAGAATGCAATTACTGATGAAAATTGGGAGATTGTGACTCGATACTTCTTATTATGGGTGATTTCAAAAGTTTTATTGGCACGTACCACTACAAGAGCAAGCAAAGGTTGGATCGTTTCCTTGCGTGATTTGAATGCAATTGGTAATTATGCTTGGGGTTCGGCTAGTTTTAGTCACTTGTATAGTAGCATAAATGCGATTGTTAGAGGTGGAAAAAACATGGGTGGAATGTCGATGGTTAGTATATCGTAGGATTAAAGGTGGAAAACCTTTTAAACGTGAAGAGGTGTACCGAATTTTCAAAGACCATGTTCCCGGTTTCAATCCCGAAGATTTTGATCCTACCCAAAATCAAGAACCGGATTCGGAAGCTCCTAGTGTTGATGCCTCAACAAGTAGTGCTCCGGCAAGAAGCGACCCAAGATGGTACGAAGAGGATGGCCCTCGTCGACCAGCGGGAAAAAGGGCTCAACAAAGGGAAGCTTCAGAGATATCGTCTATCAACGACGGAACCGACCGTATATTGAAACATTTTAGTGAAGAGAATCTAAAGAAGATGGTTAGATTGGATACTCAAGAAGGATATTTACTAACTATTGCAGAAACAAACAAGAAATCCGTGGATTTGGCTTTGGAGAAACATGAACTCGATTTAATGGATGTGGAGGTTGAGACCTTGCCGGAATGGAAGCAACAATTTATATTGGATAAGCAAAATAGGATTTTGGAAAAACATGGTTATCCTCCTAGAACACTTGGTAGGAACTTAAATTATCCTAATGTTCGCCGTCTTTAATTTGAAGTAGTCGAATCCAAGTTTATGGAGAATTATGTAGTTTCAATTTATGTTTTTTCTTTAATTTGAAGTAGTAGAATCAATGTAATTGAAGTATGAATCAATCAAGTTTTAATTTCATTATATCTTTCTTTTAATTTTGATGTGCATTCATCGTATCTTCCTTTCGATTTGATTTCAATGTTGAGATGAATCCAAGAACATGTTTGTTGAAGAGGAAAAAATGAGAGAGTAGAAAAAAAAACTAACTATAGAACTGGAAAACTTGAATAGGTTCTGTAACTTTTTGGAGCAAAGCGCTAATCAGACTGGCGCCTAGCGCTAATCTTAATAGCGCCTAACGCTATTAAAAACCCCGTTCATCTCCTAACCATTGGATTTCCAACGGCTCCTTCTAATCAACGGATTAGAACAAAAGCTAATAAGAATAACACTTAGCGCTATTCAGAATAGCGTTTCAACGGCTTTATTTTTTCAAATTCAATTTTTTCTCTTGCCTTCTTCAGCTCAAAACAAACCATCCCAAAATCTCAAGATTTTCTTTGCTTTCTAGATTTTTATTTTTTCTAATTTCAAAGCTTCTTTAAATTCTTTGCAAGTATGGCATACACTAGAAGTGAATATTTGGCAATCACAAGAGATTTTTCAAGAGTTAGCCTCATTCCGATTGTTGGAAATGATAATGCCAACAACTTTTGGGAGAGAGTGTTTCAAGCCTTTGTAGAAGATGGTGGAACTGAAAACGGAAGAACAAGGAAGAGTATGCAAAATAGATGGGCTGTGATGAAAAGAGACACCAAAATTTATATGGGCCTCATACAATCAATTTATGCAAATATGCCTATGGAAGGATTTACGTTAGAAGAAGTTCTAAGTATTATTCAATAAGACCTCTTATTTTCAATTACATACGTATTTTAAATCATTGATCTTATGTGAGATTCTGTTTGTTTATTTTGTAGGAGGCGCTGGCCAAAACTCTCCATTTCGGAATTAAGGGCATAGATTTCCCACATTATCATGTCTACCAATTTCTTAAGAATAACCTTCCCGAAGCTTAAATCCCGCGATCATACCGATGATGAAGCTTGAAAATGAAAAGTTATTTTAAGTTATTTCAATCCATGTTTAAGCTATTCCAATCCATGTAATTTTAAGTTATTTTAATCAATGAAATTCGATTCACGTAATCTTACTGGTTCAAATTAGCTAATTTTAAATATTTAATTCCAATTTTACTTTATTTTGAAGATTTTTTTTGAATTTTTTAAGTTTTTGAATCTCAATTTATAAACAACATTAACATCAAAAACAGAAAGTTCATTCATGTGGTGTGAGAAGGGTGTAATTAAAATAAATTTTGGACAAAGCTATTCTCAATAGCGCTGAATGCTATTCTTAATGGCACTGAACGCTAATAAGAGTAGCGCCTGTTAACGCTATTCAAACTGGCGCTCAACGCCATTCTTACTAGCGTTTAACTTACGCTATTCACAATAGCGCTTTTCGTCTTCTTTTCTTATGGAGGGTGGATGTTTAAAATGTAAGCTTTAAAAAATATATACTGAAATTTAATCCACAACCTACTAAATAATCCTGGCTTACAAAATTACAGATTTGTTGTAAACGTACTAAATAAATTCTCCTAATGAGTTTGTTGAAAAAATGAAAAAATAAAAATAGGTTTACCAAAAGCCTTAGCTAATGCCAACAAGTTTCCTTCTATCCAATTGTTTATGGGTGAAAACTACTCCTGCGGAATTTGGTAATTTGGATGAGGAATGAATTTAAACCTTAAACAAATGCACTGCGCGGTGAGTGCTTGTAGATTCGAGAGATCAATCTGTGCAAGTCCGGCCTAAACCAAGAAATGGCCGTTCCAGACTTGTTTCGGTCACAAAGTGAAGGAGATGGGGTTGATCTTAGGGAGGGAAGCGAAGAAGGTGTTGAGAATGTGAAGGTGTAGACTTGCTTATGACTTGTAATAGGAAAGTGAACAAGCTTACGATTGGTGTAAGCAGGCTCTGGTGTTTTCTTGTTGTTTTTCTCTGTGTTGTTTGGAAATAGGACGGAGAACCTATTTATACAAGTCATTGAGTCTTATTCACGTCTCTCGTGGGAAGTGGAGGAAGTGGAGTGATGGAGTAGTGGAGTTGTGCGTCGGTGCCACATGACCAGTCTTGCCCACTTCTCCTATTCATCTCAAACCGTCCATGACTTCCTAATACGTTCTTGTGATGGCGCGTTGCACGCTGCACGTCGTAAACCGCTAGACCAATACCCCAGTATGTATCCCCCCAGTTTGTGACATGATTGATGTCTGGAACGTGTAGGTAGCATGTAATGTTAATTTGAATAACTGCGTTATTCAGGAAGTTGATACTTGTGAAGTATCGTGTGTATTTTATGCGGAGTCTTTGCATCATGGTGTGGTAAAGTGATGGGTAATGACGCCTCACCGACCAACTAACTCGACAAGGGTTGTAAAACCAAGATGGTGAAGTTGGACGGATGAGATGATCTTTGAGACACTCATCTGCGACCGTTAATGAAATTAGGGTTTTGAAGAGGTGCGCAGTATCACTCTTGACTTGGTCGAAACCAAGCATGGGATATAACTTTGGCCGTGACCATACATGCGTGTAGACGGCATGATGGTGTAGGCGCCTATACCCCATTACCTCTCGAAAGTATGATCTGGGTCACTCAATTCATCCGGTGAAGTTGAGTGGTCGAGATCGATTTGTGATGAAAACCGGTGCGCAAGAGCCGCACGTCACGCCCACTCGGGCACACGTTCCAAGAAGACCAATCTTGGTCGGTATTGGCCGATTGGCCTGGTATGAAGGTGGTAGGCTCACTGTTCACGCCTATACACAGAATATCCCATAAAAACGTGATCTGAGCCATCCAAATCGTCCGGCGAAGTTGAGCGGTCGAGATCAGTTTGTGGTTTTGGGAGGTGTGACCACGCTAGTTTGGGCGTGCGTTTTGGATTAACCAGGCATGATATGCCTTGGCCGATTGGGTGAGGGAATAGATGGGTCCACGGTGGTCATCTTTGGTATGACCGGACCGCTTAATCTAATCTTGGACCCTCCATTCGTGCCGGAGAAGATGGACGCTCGTGATGCTCAAAACCCTAATTCTGGATTTCAAAGCCGTGCGTCATCTCTTGTTTTGGCGACGATTTTGTCACGACCAAGCATGGTTGGTCTTGACCGGTTGGTCAAGTGTGTAGGCGGGCCCACGGTGATCGTGTTGACATGCTCTGGGCCCTTTGAATCTACATCTACACCCTCCATCTATAGCTGCGAAGATGGATGGTTGAGACTGTTTTGCGACACAGGTAATATGCCGCAAACCCTAATTTAGGGTTTTCCGTCCATAATGCTTGGTATGAACGTTTTTTGGTAAGCTAGGCCAATGGCCGACCGTGCGGGTTCCGCATTGTTTCGGCAGTGGATATTTCATACATGCTTGGGGGTGATGGAATTGATCTGGGTCATCCAATCATGCTTGTGGAGTTGGATGACTGCGATCATATCCGGACTGATACGGTCAATCCGGATGCTCAATCGGGCTAGTATAACACACCGAGAGGGGCTCACTCGGGCTAGTATAACACACCGAGAGGGGCTCAATCGGGCTAGTATAACACACCGAGAGTCAGCCTGTACGGGTATTTCGTACATGGTTTCATTATAGTGCTTAGAGGTTCGTGTTACTCTGTAAGAGTAACACTCAGTCGTCATGCCACATTGATAATGAGTACATGAAATACAAGGCTGATTGCGCATTAATTAATAATGCTAGAAATTCACAGGGTATATGGGATTGTTGCTACATGCTCCAACCTGGATGAATTTCGTGTATCCATAGAATGGGATTGTTGCCACATGCTCCATTCTTGGTGAATTAAGTGAGGGAGTATCCAACACTTTATTAATGGCTTTATCTTTTACAAGATGTCAGCGCATTATTTTCTGGTTTTTACAATTTTAACCTTAAATGAAAATCCACCATCAACACCAATATTCCGAACTAAGCCCGAAAATTTTATCTAAACCTAAATTAGACAAGTTTTCTGATTTTCCGGGTTGAAATTCGGCTCCCAATATCCTACCTGCAAGTATTGATCCGCCCCCTTCGACGAAGACCTTGACCAAATCAGGGTCTTATTTTTTTCCCTTTATATGACTAATTACATGTACGGATTGCATGTCTCAAGTCAAGTACTTATGTTTTTCATGATTTCATATAGAATTGGGTACTTACCATGCTAAAATTTGTGCCCCCATAAAAATTAACTGACTCAAGATTTTCATTCAGATATCAAAAACGACATCAAATTATAATCAACATCGTTGTGAAAAAGAAGGAGAGTCAAAGAACAACACCAAGGAAGAAAAAACAAAGAAAAAAGAAGGCAAAAGTTAGTGATACTATGAATCATAATCACTTGCTGATTTCAGTTATAAATTTAAGCAGTTTCAATTCCCCACAAAATATCTGAAAATATATATAGATTTTTCAAAAATGAAAGGATGTATTAAGCTTACAACACCAGTCACGTTGACATGGCTGAGTTGGTCTAAGGCGGTGGATTAAGGTTCTGACCCTTCAATTTTCCACCAGCATCTCACGTCAGAGACTGCTATCTGGGCTTGGGCAATATCTCGGGGAAGGGCCGATATAAACTGGGTTAGCTTACAGTGCTTTTTCTTTTTTGTTCGTCGTATGGATGACAGATTGCAACGTCTTATAGAGGATCACGACCAATTATGGGTGCTTATCAGCAAAAATGGCATGACACAGCTAGTGTTAATAAATGAAGAGCGTGTTGTTACGAAATGCAAACAATGTGTTGCTTCATTTTGATGTATCTTTTTTTTATTTTTGATCGGTCAGTATGAGAATTTATTAAAAAGAGACACTTAAAAAGGGTACCTTAACCCAATAATTACAACCAAAAAAAAAAAAATGAAATCGAAAAGGGATTCGGCTACCCAAAAAAAATCACAAAAAATTATAGAGATCGATATAAGAAATCTCATAAAAAGATCATTGTGTTTGCCGTAAGCCCTAACATCCTTGTATTTGATGTATCATATCTATCTATTTATGGCTGCTTATCTCACGCTCCATGATATTATTTAAACAATTACGGTGTGGTGGTACTCTTTGGTTAATAACAAAATGGCTTTCATAGTAACAAAGCATGTGTGGATTCCGATTTTGACTCAAAATGCTCCTTTTTTTTTTTTTCAGGTTATTTTATAAAACAATCATCGCGTTTGATGTTCTTTAAGTTTAGCGCATCACACTAACCAGATCCCTTCATTTTGAACAAAAAAAAAAATTTTAAAAGAAAAGAAACCACGTGCGCCTTAAACACTCATAATTAGCTAACACAGTAGTAACGTTGCTATCATTCCATCAACGATATCGTACTAGGATATATGAAATTAGGAATATTACCAACATATGAGAGTGATAAATTTAGTTTCCACCAACCTCTGGCTTTTTTTTGTGTCTGTCTTTTACATTGGTTTACAGGTGAGAGAAAAAACAAAGAAGGTGAATATAATAAATGCCATAGCGCTTTTTACAGGAGAGGCCTAGGACGATGAAGAAAATGTGGAAACTCATTGGCAAAATGGCATGACAATGTGCGAAATTAACACGTATTGAAATGAGTAAACAGTGAACTTCCACACAAATAGACACTCATGATAAATAAACGAAGTATTCCTTATGAAATGCAAAAATAAGTTCATTAATTATCAATGCCAAACTTGCTTACAATACATCATGCATAACGGTGTAATCATGTTGCTTGCTTTGAAGAAGAAATTATTTGGAGAAGAAATTTGGCACGCTTTTTGATGTTACACTCATGCTTGCTTACAATACATCATAGCTCTGGATAAAAATTATTTGGAGAAGAAATTTGGCACTCTTTTTGATACTGCTAAAGGAATCCTTGACACAACTAAAATGGCTTTTCCTGATTCCAAAGAAGAATACATGGCAATGGTGGCTAATGGGATTCAATTTCATATAGATGCCTTCAAAGATCAAATCGAAGATGGGGAAGAAGCAAACAGTTAACTGTTTTATTTCTTTGGGTTGTTGGGTTTAATTCTCAATGTTTAATTGTTATTCGTGGAATGTTAATAGTATTAGGAAAAGGAAAAGAAGGGTTAGGCTTCAGCAGTGTGTCAAATTGTGGAAACCAGATGTTCTTATTTTACAGGAAACTAGATTAGAATCGTGCAATGATAGAATTGTAGAGCAAATTTGGCGGAGTGGTTTGTGTGATTGGCTAGCTATTGATTCAGTAGGTTTTTCAGGAGGGATTCTCTTAATCTGGAACAAAAATACTGTTGAGATGGAGGATTCTGTGAGGGGTCAACACTCTATAAGTATGAAATGCAAGTTTTCTCTGGACGGTTTCAAATGTATTATTTCTGGAGTCTATGCGCCGTGTGACGTTGTTCTTCGTCAAAATTTATGGTCTGAACTTAATGCAGTACAAAGCAGTTGGAATTTACCTTGGTGCATTGGTGGTGACTTTAATGAGGTTTTGCGATTAAGGGAAAGAGAAGGACGCACCAGATCCACAAGAGGGATGAAACATTTCTCTCGTTTCGTTAACCATAATGAATTGACAGATATTCACATGACAGGAGCTCGCTATACGTGGAAGGATAAGAGTCTTTTGGACAGATTTTTGATCTCTGCAGACTTCGATTTGCACTTCCCTTCTCTTGCATCTCATGTTCTGGGAAGACCTTTCTCCGACCATGCTCCAATAAGGTTCAGTGGTGATATGAAAGATTGGGGTCCGTGCCCTCTCAGATTACAAGCAATGTGGCTTCATAATACTGATCTGCTAGACCGTATGAAAGAATGGTGGGAATCATTTTCATTTCATGGTTCCGCTGGGTTTATTCTAGCTAAGAAGTTACAAGCTCTGAAGCTTAAGATCAAAGATTGGAATAAGAATGTTTTTGGCCGAATAGATAGACAGATGGAAGATATCTTTGGTGGAGCTTTTCGAGACTGGATTCTTTAGCTTCCAAAGGGATCTATCACCTCCGACCAAGCCGCCAGAAAAGACAGGCTCAAACATAACTTCGAAGAAAGGGCTGACCGGAAACATATCCTGTGGTTCCAAAAAGCAGGGGGCCAATGGGATAAGGATGGCGATAGAAATATTGTATACTTCCATAGGAAGGCTAAAATTCGAAGAAGGAGGACTAATATTCGCTCTCTCCGGATCAACGACCAGCTCACAGAAGACAAAACTCTTATAAAATCTTCTCAGAATCGTCTTTTTTCTAATTTGTTTCAGAAAAATCAGGCCCCTAGACCCTCTCTGGGTTCAATGAATTTCAAGCGCATAAGTGCAGACACGGCTACTCAGTTTGAAAATCCAATCACAGAAATGGAATGTCTTAATGCTCTAAAAGGTTTAGGACAGAACAAAGCTCCTGGTCCTGACGGATTTCAAGTCTCAATCATTAGAAAGTGCTGGCACTTTATGAAATATGATATCATGAGAGTTGTTAGGGATTTCAACAAATGGGGATCGATGAATTGGAGGTTAAAATCTACGTTCCTCTCTCTGATTCCTAAGAAAGATGTAGTGGAAGAAATCAAATATTTCAGGCTTATTGGTCTAATGAACAACATTTATAAAATGATTTCAAAGGTGTTAGCTGAGCGTCTCAAGCTAGTGCTTCCCACGGTTATCTCACACCAACAAATGGCATTCATCAAGGGAAGACAGATACTAGACTGCGCTCTACTAGCGAACGAATGCATCGATTCAAGAATCAAGAGTGGAATTCCTGGGGTCATATGCAAAATTGACTTTGAGAAAACCTTTGACCATGTTTCTTGGGATTTTGTGGACAAGATGCTTGAGAGAATGGGCTTTGGAATTCTTTGGAGAAAGTGGATACAGGGATGCATCACAGACACACCCCTTTCAGTGTTGGTTAATGGCTCCGCCAATGCTAAATTTACCACTGGGAAAAGGCTAACCCAAGGTGATCCTCTCTCCCCGTTTCTTTTTTTGATAGTCTCTGAGGCTTTGAATGTTTTGTTTCAGACAGGTAATGAACAAGGCTACCTAGGAGGTTTCTCGATGAGCCAAAACGAAGTCAACATAAGCCATCTCCAGTTCGAGGATGATACGTTGGTGTTCGTAGATGACTCCATAGAACAAATGAATTATTTAAGATTCTATCTCCTTGCCTTTGAATTGATTTCAGGGCTGCACATAAATTTTGCGAAATGCAGTATTTTTGGAGTAGCAGGTGCAAGTTACTTGTCTCAAATGGCGATGATGTTAGGTTGCAAATCAGAGAGTTCCTTCTTCTTACCTTGGTCTGCCATTGGGGGACTTCTTCTTGGGCTCTCAAAAGTGGGAAAGCATTATAGAGAGATGCAAGAACAGGCTATGCTCTTGGAAACGATCATGCCTTAACAAAGCAGGTAAGTTAACTTTAATTAAAAGTGTACTCTCAAGTATCCCGATATATATGCTTTCTCTCTTTATAGCTCCAACCAAATTCGTTAAAGCCATAGAAGATGTTTTGCGGAATTTTTTGTGGGACTCATCGGACACAAAGAAAGGTTACAACTATGTTTCTTGGAAGAAATGTTGTACGCCACTTAAAGCAGGCGGTCTTGGTTGATAATCAGTTAAGATTATGAATAGGGCTCTTCTAGCAAAATGGTGGTGGAGGTTCAATTATGAAAAAACAGCATTATGGAGGACTGCTATTGTATCCAAGCATCAATCAGCGTAACAAGACAGGGAGACTAAAAGGCCAAATCAGAGAAATAGCTCTGGAGTGTGGAAGGGAATTTATTCTATGCTGGAATCTTTCAAGCAATGTACCATTCTAAAAGTAGGAGACGGGAATACAATCAGATTCTGGGAAGATCATTGGGTGGGCGAGCATCCTCTCAACATAGCTTATCCAAATATTTATCGTATCTCCTCAGCGAAAAATTGGACGATCCGTAAATGTGCTGAAACGCTCGCCAAAGGTGGCTCTTGGAATCTTGGCTTGGACAGACGGCTCAACGAAAGACAGGTCGAAGAATCCATAGCCCTTTCTGTTATCATCGAGCAATGTTCAATTGCTGAGGGTCAAGATTTGGTTTATTGGACAAGGACAAAAAGGGATTTTCTCGGTGAAATCGGATACTCTTGGGCCGCAAAAGGAACATCAAATTGTTTCCAAAAATCTTAGTGTTTGGTCCAGATCTTGGCCACACAAGATTGGCTTTTTCCTTTGGCAGGTCTTTCACAAAAAACTTCCCACAATGGACATATTATACAAGAAAGGAAAATTGCTAGTAAATGGTTATCTTATGTGTCTTCAACGGGGAGAATCTACGACACATCTTTTGCTTCATTGGCCATTTGCTACGAGTATTTGGTATCATTTCTTATCTTATACTAATAAAACTAGGGTTATGCCAGACTGTATTGATGTGATTATCAAAGGGTGGTTCCGAATGCAGAAGTTTCCTTCTCCAACTTGTCAAACTTTATGGCAACTTCTACCAGCAGCTATTTGTGGGGAAATTTGGAACTGTAGGAATGATATAATCTTTAATGATGGAATAGCGGACTTCGATCGCATTATAGAACAAATCAAAGCTCAAGTTTATTTTTGGTGTAAAAATTCTGACTCAATGCAGGGAGTTCATCTAGATCAAGCTAAGGCTAATTGAAATAGCTTCTTTGTAATTTAAGTTTTTGTTTCTTTGGCTTTTTTAGCCTAGGAGCCTTCAGACTTAGGGTTTGCCAGGTCTTTTGTTTGGCCTAGCATTGGTTTCTTACTTTTGCCGATTAAAAAAAAACGGTATAATCAGAGGAGTTATAACCAAAATGTTTTTTCTTTCTGACATACCACTTCCGTGGAGCGGGAGAACCAGAACTAAGAATGGACACGAATTGAAGAAGGTTTAGTTTTGAGTCAAGCCAAAGAAAATGTATGTTCTATGGTCCACAATTTGAGTATCAGTTGTGACCTCAAACCAAACTAGTAGGCTCCCTTGGAATGTTTAATTTCACATTATTTCGAGATGTTGACATTATTTTTATTTTTTTTCTTTTATTTTTTTTTGTTGTTGTTGTGCCCAAACAAAAACTAGGTGCATCAGTGATGAAGCCATAGAAGGACAGGTGAGGTCCGTAGACCGAGAATGATCATGGAAAACCTGGAAAATCTGTGAAAGTTCGTGTTGAGCCACATAAAGTTATAACTTATTCAGTTAATCTAGATTTTTTTTTAGCCTATTGATAAAAGAAAAATAAAATTAGCCCATGTCATTCTAGCCTTTCTAATTTTTAGCCCACTTCTAATATTGTGTTCTGCTCCTAAAAATTTAAGAGGCCGCCTTGCCAAGTAGGGGGCTGTCAATGGATAACCGAATATTCGATATCCGTCCGAATCGTTAGGATATTATCCGAAATTTTGGATAACGGATATCGGATACGGATACCTTATCGGATATTCTTACTTTAATGAAACGGATATGGAAAAGGCATTATCCTATAGGATGATATCCGATATCCGTTAAAGAATGCATATGCAAAAAAAAATTGTACTCCCTCTGTTTTTGGAAAATAGATACTTTCACTTTTTCATTTTAGCCTAAAAATAGGCCAAATTGAAAAAGTGAAAGTATCTCTTTTCCGGAAACGGATGGAGTATTTTTTTGAGTAATATATTTAGTTGTTAGCTTGGTATTACATGAAGAGTGTTAGAAATAAAAATATTATGGAATAATAAAAACACAACTAGTTTTACTGGTTGTGAGAAAAGCGGGAAATTTTTCAATATTGATGGAGAAGATTTGAGTTTTGTTTAAATCTAATTTAATATAATATTTTTAAAGTCAAATTTGTGCATTTGATCAAGGTATTTAGTTTTATTTAGTTGAATTTCCTTAGGCTTTCTTTGATTATTTTTTTTTATAATTTATGAAATGTAGAGAAAGACTAGAAAAGAACTTAAATTATTTCAATTATAACGAATTACTATCGGATATTATCGGATAACCGACATTATTATCGGAACGGATAACGGAAATATTTTTGAATATCCGTCGGATATTATCGGATATCGGATATCCGGTAATCTTATCGTTAACGGATATGGTAGAGGCCATATCCGTTTCGATAGCTACCGTTGACAGGCTTATTGCCAAGTGACATTTCAGTATATGTTTTTCCGTGTTTTAAAGCCTACTATGATGGCCGCAATGAGTTTATTCGATTTTAGTATTACTGTTTGAGTTTTTGTATTACCTTAAAACTATAACAAATATCATTCATAACAAATTTTATTTGACCCGACGACACAAAAGCCTCCATCACTGGGATGCATACTATATATTTTAATCGCAGAGCACTTTTTTTAATTGTGCCCGGACTCTTGTAATAAGTTATCCAGAAATGATTGGTGTACCGAAGCAGTGTACACTGATGGACACCGTGTGAGAGAAAAAAAAGTTGTGGACCCCACCCCCTGCAAATCTCTCCCAGGGCTGCCCTACTGGCCCTTAGATCCCTCCATGGTGCACATCACGATACACTGCTTCGGTGCGTGTATCATTGCTCATATTTCAGACTTCAGACACGTGTAATTGGAGAATCTGCAAAATATACCGGGGTAGTAACAAAAGTGAGAACAAGCAAATAAAACAGAAAAAAAAATTTACAAGAAAATGGAACCTCATTCAAAAACAGCAACTGCGAAAAGAAAACCTTATTCACAAATACAATATAGGTAATGTTATTATATGTTCCTATAATTTTCTTGGCTAATAGGGTAATCTCAAGTAACTTATATGTTCGCTTTTTTTTTCCTTTTGAAAAAAAATATATCCCCCCTAATGAATCTATTTCGATAGTTTTAATTTTTTATGTATGTTATAAGGAAAAGAAAGATATGCATTTTTTTTGGATATCCTCATAGAAATCCAAACAATTTAACTTTGCTTGACAGACATACAAAGTTTGAGTATTGGTAAGCAGACGGACAAAAGCGGTTGTCCTTCCTTATTTTTTAAGTTTTGATTTTTTGTTCCAAATATACCCATTAACTATAGTTAATAGTTGCCAACTATAGTTACTCCTTAAATCCGGTTTGTAACATGGGTAGTTTTATAACCTGTCCATATATCAGCTATATTTTTTCCCTCTAAATTAGTCTTGTTATATTTTGCGCTCCATCTCCACCGTTTTCTTTTGTCTTCGTCACTCAGTAGAGCCTTATCCCCTGTATTATCCCAGCCAGCGTACCTCTCCCATAAATACTCAATCAGCATGACAAACTGCAAGTTCAAAAAGCACCAAGGTTGTTACAGCAACTAACAAGTTATGATACTAATAATGGTGGTGATTTGATTAAAAACAGACACACACATTTCCGGCCTTTTTAATGGATAAAAAAAAATATACACACTTAAACATAGAGTTTCCAAGCATTCAAAAAAATAGTGACCAAAAACTTACATGGGTTGCCCACACTCCCCAGTCTCCTATATGGTTCCTTCGTAGCACATCTACCTTTGCAAACTTCATCATGAGAGAAATGACATCTCCTCCTACTGTTGATCTCATGTGTGGACTAACAACCATCAGCATTGCAACATTAGGAGAAGAGAAATCAACCACAGCTCTTCCGAATGGTAGCTCGGGAGCCCATGATTGGACCCCTTTAAGAAGCATGTTAATAAGTTAGATGTATACGAAGCAAACATTGCAAGCTACTGAACCTCCTGTAGGGTTATTCGCAGCTGGCTGGAGAACCATAAAAATAAGTTAGATCTATACGAAGCAAACAATACAAGCAATTCGATCCGAACGAGCAGTAGAACTTGGTTCACCATGCAAAATCAGTTAAAAAACACAGACCTCTTGAGAAACCTGGAGTTTCTTCACGGTATGAGGTCTCTTTCGAGAAGATTGAATTATCTTCTCATGTGTGCAGTACGTGCTTCCATGGCATTGTGTAACCCACAGTAGCTCGAAACGATCCGTGTCGATGCATTGAATTGTAGGTTATTTCCTGAAGAGGATAACACCTTAGATGGGTGTTTGTTGTTTCTGTTTCTTGAATGATTTTATTGTCCCCTACCTCTACAAACTTATTTAACTTCAAATCCAATCAAAAACTTAATAATGGTTTTTGCTCTAAATTATGTTTACAGTGGCAATACAAATATCAAAGAGAAACAATGGGTTCCAGTCAGTCCTATAAAATAAATTCGGTAGAGCACTAAAATGTCGCGTAAAATAAATTGGGTTTCTGGCCCTCGGGGCGTATAAATTAAAATGAGTTATTGGTTCTGACGGTTTTATATATTAAAATGGGTACCTTGATATGAATATTACTCACATCCGATAGCTTCGTAACATACGGTACCCGATCATGAACTTAATCGAAACAATGGTAAGAGAATAAGCAACTCTGGGTAAATAGACACCAACTTTCACATAATACAATGATTAGATCCATCGACTAGGGCCTATAAAATCCTACAAATGAGGTTACGAAGTCGAAAGAAATGAAACACTAATTGAATACTCTTTGACTAATGCTACCAATGAGAACCTTCAAGATTGAATCATGCCTGAAGGGGAAGGCCACCTATATTTACCTTTGGCCTACCAATGCTACCATTTCCCATTGTCCAATATCACCTCCACCTAATTTCCAAATGAAAAGTACTAGCTCATGACTTTACATGAGACAACAATATAAACATTTTTTTTTGAGTCTTTTGACATTTTTGTACATTCTGTTCACCCATGCACATAATCAACATACGAGTAAATTGAAGTCAAAGTACATTTATGAACGGACTATGATCTGTATAGCTTACTTCTTTTCATTGAAAATAACTGTGATCAGTAAGACACTAAACGTTAAGTGCATCTAACGGGAGAAGTAACATCTACATTTACGCCAAAAACTTTCAATAATTATCGAAAAACCTACCCAAATTATAGACAACAACAACGAAAATAAAAATTACATCAAAATTTGGGTCCAAATGTAGTTCCATTAATCATGAAAAGAAGATTACGGAGCAATTGGTGAAGACCTAAAAGAGACGGTGAATCCAGCACCAGATAAATGGCGAGCTATCTTAAGAGCTACTTTACCGCTCTCTTTGTTTTCTTTGCCAGACTTAGTAAAGGTCTCTACTATGTGTAGATACCTAGACTACTTCTGCTCTCAAATGTAAAATTATTATATATGCGATGCAATTACGGTGTTTAGTTCTTGAGACATGATTCACAATCGATAAGTACAATTTTATGAGACATGAATCATAGAGGTGGTACGCTCATTAATCCGACTCATGAGTACCTCTACTAGCATCGAAACAAGCATTGTACTTATGACATTTCATTGAGGCATACAACAGAACAATTAAAGGGCAGTGTGTGAAAGCGAATACATATCAGTAAAACAAACACTAGTAAGAATAATGAAGCGTTGGGTAATTGAGATGCTTGTATTACCTTTGAATCAAGAGCGAGTTCTTTGATATATTTCTTAGCAGCAGAATAAGAACATGATGCATTGATACATAACTTGTTATCCCCGTCGTTGTTATTTGAAACCAAATAAAGAAACAAGATGCAACATGATTCCATGAAGTTAATCCTACATTAGAGATGCTTACAAGATGAAAATTTCAATATAACCAAGAAAACAAAGGATCTTACTTGCAATGACAGCTAATTCGTGGCTGGATAAAAACATCAACTCACCATTTACAAACCTTCCCGAATTCTAAATCCTGCATTTTAGGCATTGCAGTTTGAAAACTGGGAATTTTGGGTATTTGAAGCATTCATCAAATTGGGTTATTGGTGTCTTCGTCTATACCAGATTTGCGGTAACAAAGAGTTGCATTTGGATTTCTCATAACTTACGAAAAAATATATTCCGCGGTAACATAGAGTTGTATCGGAATTTACAATAGATATCTAGGTTTTTCATCGAACGAAGAAAGAAGATGAGAAAAATGAGGGAGAACGAAGAAAAGAAAAGATGAGCAATTTGGCCATCGGTTCATATTAACAGGTGTAGTATAATTTACCCGTACACGGTTTAATTAAGTTAGGAACTCAAGGGATTAGAGTGTCATTTTCCCACCGATTCAATGCACCCCATCTGACTCTGTCCGTCAATAAAAGTTGACTCAAAAATTGCCTGTCTTTGAGGGAAAATGGAAACCTTCGGATTTCCTTGAGGATGGCCCTGAATTTTTTTCATCCATACATTAGTAAAAATCATTACTATATTTTATAAAAGAATCTCATAAATTTCAAACAAAATGTAAAGTCATGTTGACAGCATCGTAGAAAATTACGAAACCATGTTGTATTATAGGACCAGAAAAAGATCTCTGAATTCGATAAGCAAATTTTTTAATCATCATTTACGCGTTAGCATCATATATTATATTAACAATTTCTGAACCTCTGTTTCACCCAATCATCAATTATCTACCAAGGTTTATATATCCAATTTCACCCAAGAAAAGTTTAATTATCCACCAACACCTCACTCTCCGGTCTCCACTCCATGGTTTGTATCTGTAATCATCTTTTTCTTTTTTAATCGGAAAAGAAAATATAAAATAAATTGAGAGAATTTACAGAAATCTACCAAGCATGGCAGAAGAAAACAAATGAAGTAAAAGTTGCAATTCCTTTTCGCTAAGATATTATTCTGTGCGTTAAGTTTGGATACAAAATTCCGTGAATATACTAGAACGCTTTATATACCGGAAAAACAAATGAGGACCATGAGACCCCATGACATACATGTGATGTGAGAGAACTTATCATCATAAATGACTTTTTATGTCACATAAGGAATTAAAGGGTATTTTGGGACTTTACCTAATTAAGCAAAATTTGAAATTTCAATGGAAGAAAGAAACTGTTCCCATCGTTACCTACTCAATGTTTTAATAGTCTCATTTTTGGTGCGAAAGGTTGAAAATATCGAATTTAAAAGAAGGACAAAAAAATCAATTAAAAGGCTACTAACTAATTTGGAAATAACACTTTGACTCAGTATCACGCGTTTTGGCACTTGGATGATCGGATACTTATATTTTCAATAAAGAGAAGCTTAAGAGAGAAATGTATGTTAGATTTTGCTACAATCAAGTTCTTGAATTACCAATGAAGAAACCTGTTTTTTTTCTTCTTGTTCTTTTTATGTTGTTTATAATTGAGATGGCTTCGAGGAGATATAGTAATTCCCACGCTGCTGGTGTTTCCACGGATCATAATTTAGTCAACTCGGACTCCATCCGGAAGTTGCTATCGGAAGATATTGATCATGATGAATATAGAAATGAGCATACATCATCAAAGGGACAGGGAAGATCAGGTCGGAGATCTACAGCTGCACCTCCTCCACCTAGAAGAGGATCGGGTAAAAGACCTAGCAGACCTGCACCCCCTCCACCTAGAAGATCAGAGTCTAGTCGAAGACCCAGCAGACCAGGCCGACGGGCACCCCCTCCTCCCAGAGGTAACCCCCCAATCAGAGAAAAAAGACCTGTTCGTGCACCGCCACCACCACCGTTGCCGCCACCTCCTCCTCCTTGTGGGTACTAATTGTTACACTTGATTGGTTCACCGTATTATCTGTCAACTTTTGTAAATGGTGTTTTGTCTTTGTGTTTTCCTGCATGTGATCTTATTCATCAATTTGATGACAAACCCATCATTAGAACAGCTCATAACATATACCATTTACATTCTGACGGTTTTACTACCTTGCTGCAGATACTTACCACATTACCCGTCTATTGTATCCATCATAATTTTAATTTAACAGTTGTAGGTGAAAGTTACTATACTGCATTTCTTTTTAGTGTTATTTACCTCAAGATCCTCAATAAGCGCAACCAAGTTCATTTGATAAACATCATGTCATTTCCATATTTTTTTTTTGATCAAAGTTTAATTTCTATATTTTAAATGAAATGTAATCTTAAGAAACCTCCAATGGTCTCGATAGAATTTCAGGAAATTACACTAACCTTTATTTGAGAAAATAATCAATTCTTAGCAGTGGCAGTGTGACACTGTGGCATTGAAGTTTAAGCAAGTTGAAACCAAACACCAACATTGAAAGGTTTTTCTTAAATGTAGCCCACACTTTTATTAACCATAACCCAAAAAGTTTAAGTTAAAATGAAAACCCAAAAATGAAAATGAAAAAAGAAACAAGTCTTAATTTTTTGTTAACAAATTAAACTTAGATCCTCTTACTCAAACTCAAAATCAAAATAAACCCTAATTTTTTTCCTTAATCATACTTAAAATTAATTATAATTGATCTTTTAGTATTCTCACAAATGAAACAATTATATATAAACCCTAATTCTTCATTCTTCCCCAAAATAAAATAAACTCTAATTCTTATGTTCTCTAAAATAAATTTTTCTTTATCATGATTACATCAAAATTGATTAGGGTGTATATTCTAACTAGTACGACCGTTGCCACGGTGGAAAGGCCGACTGAAGAAGAATCTGAAGATAGGGTTTGTCTACGATTACTTTCGTCCCGTTTCCGAAAAAGTGATACTTTCGCCCCGTTTCGGAAAACCACTTTTTCTGAAACGGAACGAAAGTTTCATTTTTTTCGAAACGGAGCGAAAGTATCACTTTTCCCGAAACGGAGCGAAAGTATCACTTTTCCTGAAACGGGATATGAAAGTATCACTTTTTCTGAAACGGAAAATTAGCCGATCCATAAATCAAAATATGGTTGCATGATGTGTTATGCATCCTTTGTGGTGGTTTGCATAATGGCTATGCATTCAATTTTCGAGAATTGTGCCTAAAATGAAAGTATCATTTTTCTTGAAACGGAGGGAGTACATCGTTTTATTAATTGCAACGGAAAATTAGTTGATGCATAAACCAAAATTTTGCCACATAAAGTATTATGCATCCTTTGTGGTGGTTTGCATAATGGATATACATTTAATTTTCTAAAATTGTGCCTAAAATGATAAATACCTCTGAATTTTTCTCAAAAACTTTAAATTTAATATTGTTGTTTGTACTCGTTGCGTAGAGTTTTTTATAACCTTTCCAACGAGATAAAATTTGTAAAATTCCAAGGCACGGATTTTTAGATATGTTATATTAAAGTTTGGTTGCCAATTATACCCCTGAAAAGATAGGATACATAAGGAGTTATAGTAATTGGACTAAGGGAGGGACATTTTTGGTTTTAGAGGCTACCTAACCATTTCCAATCTTTTTGTGGTAATTGATCACTTAGATTTTACAAAAAAGTGGCCATATAAAGGTCCGCTTCGCTCGGTCGGCCCAATTATTCCCTTAGAAAAATTCCACAACAACGTCAATCAAAATGGAATTAACTAGGGTTTTAATTCTTTTCCTAGGACCATTCTCCTAGAACTTCATAAACATAATTTATAAAAAGAAAAAGTCCATAGGATGATGTTTTCTTCCTCCTAAAATTGATTGAGGGTGTTGATTATTCTTTAAAAAAATTAAGTATGTCAAATATGTTACATAAATTTGATTAGATAATTAACTTTTTTCTTTATCTTATCTTTTTTTTTTTTTTTTTTTTGTTGTTGTTGTTGTTGTTGTTGATGATGTTGATTTAGGGATTTATTATGGGCTATATATAATAATTAGACATAATTTCGTGGGCTATATCGAATGATTATAAAGATCTGTTTGGTTAGATTAAGCACTTATTTTATATGGGCTATGGTTAATAAATGTGTGGGCTATGTTTAAGAGAAGCACATTGAAATTTCTTGGGAAAAACTAACAAATTCAAATAGACACTAGATAAATTCAGTTTCCACCCACGCCTCACACTTATCTTGGGTCTTGGTTCTTTCTGCACACGAGACTGTGTGAGAGAGAAAAGAACAAGAAGAATGTGAACTTGTTGCATACCTTTGGCAAAATGACATTGATTATAGGGAGGAATAGGAAGTGTGAAATGAACATGCCTGTCACTTTGCATGTTCGAACACATTAAAAATTTGATTTTTTTACCATGAGTAGATGATTGCGTGGTCAGAAAATCAGATATTTGAGATTAATTTTCCTAGATGATTGATTTTTTTTCTCAAGCCAAAGAAAGGGTTAAATTTGGGAGTTCCTTACCGACCTTGGTCTGGTACATTTCTTAATAACGAACGGGAAATTAGGCCAAGGCCCAACCCATGGATAACCCATAATATGAGGCCCCTAGTTAAAAGAAATTTAAATCTAGGCCCGAGTTATTAAAAGACAACCGTACCTTTTTGTATATTTTCAACCCCAAATAAAATAAAATTTAAATTTAAGCCCAAAATATTAAAATATAGCAAACATGGTGTCACAACCATCTTTAACGACCGCCACCGCCACCGACGACCGCCGCCACCAACCACCACCTCCGACGACCGCCGCCACCAACCACCACCTCCGACGTCCGCCACCACCAACCACCACCACTAACAAACACCTCCGCCGGCGACCACCAGCGCCTCCGACCACCACCGCCGAAACCACCACCTCCGACTACCGCCAACCACCTCCGCCGGTGACCACCATCAGCAGCAGAAACCACCACCGCCGGAAACCACCACCTCCTTCGCCGGCGGCCACCACCGCCTCCCACCAATAATTTATGGATGTGTAATCTGAAGTTACACATGCAACGAGCATGTGTATCCAGAAGTTACACATGGGTATGACATGAAAGGGTTACACATGTGTAAGCAGAAGTTACACATGCATATAAAATGTGTATCCAAAGGTTACACATCCATATGGCATGTGTAATGAGAAGTTACACATAAAAAAAACTAGACATAAAAAAGTAAACATAAAAAAAAAATACATGTATTACACTTTAAGATTTATTTACAATAATTTCTTAGCATGTGTAACTAAAAGCTACATACGCATCTGTCTAGTGTAACTGGGAGTTACATATGCATCTATCTAGTGTAATTGAAATTTACACAACACTATGCACACTTTCAACAACATTTATCCTCATTACCACCATGGCTTATTTCATCATTCTCTACCCGGCATCAATTCCCGACAAATCCACCTAATAGCAACATACATTGGCAACTCGCACATGTTTATCCTAACATGCATCTAGCATGCAATATTGAGTTCTGTGACTCAAGGCCATAACTTACCACATATCAATTCCATCGTAACCCATGTCCTGCAACTGCAACTGCAACCAACACCAACTGAGTACAAATCTCAGCACCAGCCAGCTTCATTTCCTCTATTCCATTACCACTGTCTTAACTGCAGTTGCACCAGTACATGTAATGTTAACTCCTAATATACATCTACCTAAGCATCATTAACTCAAACCATTCTGATTCTTCAACCAGTACATACATGAGCTATATGATAGCAATAATGATGACTTTCGTTCATTACAAACCAATGCCAAATCTTCATCTGTACAACTTGCACACTCCTACAGACTCTCGTGAACTTTCATACTCCGAAATCAACACCTCCATAACCTGTTCAGTACCAGTTCATTACAAAAGATCAGCATATCTTCCACTAAAAATTTCATCAAATCATAGCATATGTATAATCAGCTAACTAAACACTCATAAACAAGCATGTATAATCAGCTAGTACACATAAAAATGCATGTGTAATTTGGAGTTACACATGCATATAAAATGTGTAATTTGGAGTTACACATGCATATGAAATGTGTAATCAACAGTTATCTGCAACCTAAAGAATAACAAACAAACATATTTTATGAGATTAAAAGAAAGACATACAAAACAATGCATGATCACTTTCAAATGCATGTGACTAGCAAAAGATATCCCATCAAATTAACATGTGTAACTATAAGTTACACATCAATTTAGCATGTGTAACTAGTAGATACACATCCATTTAGCTTGTGTACCTAGAAGTTACACATTTAATTAAGTTTCTTAAAGTGAAGGACAAAAAAACTTACATAAACACTTAAGCAAACAAAAATTTAAGCGAGAAAAGGTGGGGAAGATAAAACTAGAAATAACCTAAGATCCCGTGCGGGACTTTTTAACTCGCTTACCTACATTCTTCATAATCGTCATGTCAGAAACAGATCTCTAAGCGCCAACAACTTCGGTCTCGACTTCTGCTGGTGTTTCCTCAGTAGGCCTGTTAACCTTCACACCCACATCTTCTGCATAATCGCCATGAACCTTCAAGAGCAAAGAACAAAAAATGTTACAAACTCGACTATTAGTAGAACACATGTAAACTAAAATATCATAATGCATCTTTAACTAAAAAATACACATGCTTTTTTGCATGTGTAATCGGTAGATACACATGTGGAATTTTTGGTTACAGGTTTGTTCATTTTAGAATGTGTAACTAGGAGTTACACCTACGTATGACTTGTGTAAAGAAGCAAATAATATGTTCAGGCAAGTGTCGGACTTAAAGAATTTAAATATAGCTAGCATTTGTGGGTAAGAAGTACCTTCAATTGCTTTTGTTTTTTCAACAACAACAGTCAAACTGTGCCCCTCCTCTCGTTATTCAAGAGTCTCACTGACACCAGCAATCACCTTAAATCCTTGAGAAAGTGCATATGCAATTTTCTTTCCAAATAGCTACATAACCATATTTCAAAAGCATCCAACCAATGTTACAGAACTATATAAAAATTAAGAAAAACCAAAGCAAAAGATGTTGTGCCACAAGAGTTGTACATAACAATAGCAATTAAGCTTCTATGCAAAAATAAAAAAAATAAAAAAACTAATTACCTCATTTGTTTCATTTAGCAAAGCCCTTCTTTCAGAGAGGTTGAGAATAACCCAGGGGATGTTCAAACTGGAAAGCATCTCAGTACTGCATAAACAAGGGACGCGAGTTTTATTTATTTATACATGCCTGAGTAGTATTACAGTATCAGACCAGAACATAGAAAACATGAAAGCATGATATGAGAAGATTAACTACTGTAAATAGAAGTTACACTTGCATTTGAATAGTGTAAATAGGAGTTACAGATGCATTAAAATAGTGTAACTGAAAGTTACAGATGCACCTGACTTGTGTAATTGAGAGTTACAATGGCAGGTCACATGCAGAAGCTTAACTAAAATCAGAACATTTACATTAACAATTACTTACCACTCGTGTTTCCACTAAAATAATCTTCTTGAAATCTCAAAGACTGATACTAAGTCTCAACTTTATACGAATAATTCACATCAACCAAAAGAAAAACTGAAAAACAACAAGGCTACATAAACTCTAGTGTATGCATATGTTAAACATCTAATCAACGCTAGGCTGTTGATAAGGATATCAATTGCAAACCACAAAAGCCAAAATAAGCAAATTTTACATTATTTTCCTTTTGAAATGTATAGTTTAAGAGAAAAATCATTTATGCATGACAGATATATATATGCATCCCTAAATGCATGTATAGTCTGCAATTACACATCCAAAATGCAAGGGTAACCATCAATTACACATCCTAAAATCATGTGTAACTAGAAGATACACATGCTAGAAAGCATGTGTAACTAGTATATGCACATGATTATAGCAACACAAATTTCATCAAAGATAGGTTCTTACCAACAGAAGATTCCATACTTTTCCTATATTTCTAAAACAATTAATTAGCATATTGTGACATAAATAGTTACAGACGATAAGACACTTAAAGTTATTAGAGTTCAGTTGTTACCTTCAATAGTTGTACTGGAGTAACTAGAACCTAACACCTTAAAACGTCTAGTGCCAACAATCTCCAAATGTAAAGCAGACTATGGACTTGTCACCCCCAACATAAGGTAGAGCTTGTTCCAAAATAGCTACTGCCTTTATAACGTCCACCAAGTAATCTGCAATAAGTACGATATAAGCTATTATGAATGAGTTAGAGATAAATTCCATGTTATATAACACCCATCCGATAAAACAGATTCAAATAGTTATGTTACAACCTGCCATGCCCATCTGATACATGTTCCTCCACCAGTTACACTACCTCCAGCTCCAATACCACCACCATCACCACCACCAGCTCCATAATCCTCTTTTAAAACCTGCACCTCCACCACCAACACCTCCTCCAACTAAAATGGGAAAAAGTTACCATACTCCTAAATTTTATTTTAAATACAAAACGAGTTCATAGGAAAACACATACTCCTAAATAAAGTTATACACACCTGATTTATAAAATTGAATCCACATACTCCTAAATTATTCTTCAATACAACTGAAAATCACCTAAACAAAATGAACAAAATAAAAATTAAATGATCAAAAACAGATCAAGATTGGTTTCCGTAGGAATTTAGATTTGGAATTAAAATTGAATCGAGAATAATTACAAACAATAACAACAACTAAAAATCAAAACGTACCTTGATTATGTTGCTATTCTTCTGAAACGGTGATGATTCTTCTTGATCTTCGAAATCAAAAGAAACAACAACTTCAAATCCGAAAACCTTACATGGAGTAGATTTGAAACAAAAAACTAGAATCAATTGGGAGTTCGTAGATTGATGGTCTGTTGTTAAATAAATTTGAATCAAATCATTCAGATCTATAAATCGATCAAATCAATACCTTAGAAATCTTCAAATCAACTGAAAAATCCAGACGTAGATCAAATCTATTAAGTTCAATCGATTATTTGATTGAGGTGTTAAATCGATTAAACATCATCCGCAGAGATCCATAAACATCATCAACATGAGATCGATGAAGTTAAAATCGTCTTCTTATTCTTCTTCGTAAAACAACGACGTTCAGGATCTGAAAATAAAAAAATGAAAACCCTAAAAACTATTTGTTTCTGCAACTGAGAGAGAGAGAGAGAGATGAGAGAGAAAGAAAATAGAGAAATGAATGGATCTTATGATTTTTCTCTTGTATATATTGAAAAGGGTAAAATTGACATTACAAAAATGTCACTTTATTATCAAGCCCCAAAAATGAAAGTTTTGGGCCTAAAAATATCAAAATGTGAAAGAATGGAGTTGATAGTGAAGGATCCATTATGTTGAACCCATATAGTAGGGGGGTTCTAGTATTTTTCACATATAAGGAATTGCGGTATTCGTCTTGCGGATTTGAGATATGGAAAGAATTTTGTTCTAGCGCTGCTAGATTATATTTGATCTAGCAGCACCATATAGGAGCATGTGGCAATTTATGATGTCATTTGACCCTTGTTTAACCACAGTTAGATGCAATCATATACAGGCCCAGTATAATAAGTAAGCTCTTATATTTTAGTCGTTGTCTATTTCTTACGGCTTCTCGTCTCATTTTTCCTTTTTGACAAAACCCATCAGTTTCCCTCTTTTTTTTAGCTTCCCTCGTTCTTAAAATGGGTATGTAGACGCTGAAGTAATCAAGACTGCACTCGATCGAAAACATGCAGAAATCATTGCTTAAGCTCTCACAACTGTTTTGTCGTAGCTATTAAATGTTTTAATAATCCACAACTAAATTGTTCGTAGAGTCAGTAAAATCCTCCATTCATACACCATTTTTTCAAGTAACATCAAGCTTTTTTTATCGGTTCTAGCTGGATATTTCAAGTTTCAGAAAGAAAACTATTGAATTCATACTTTTGAAAGTTTAAACATTGACTTGCTTTGGCCTTTTTATACATAAAGAGTTCTGACACCATTGATAATGTTAAAGCAAAAATACAAGACAAGAAAGGAATGCCTCTAGATAACATAGGTTGATTCTTGCTGGTAAACAACTTGAAGATGGTCAAACGTTAGCTGATTACAGAAAATGTTAGCTTGAATCCACCCTGCGCTTGGTTTTTCGTCTGAGGGGAGGTATGAAGATTTGGTCAAAACCTTGACAGGTACCTATAAACCATCTGACTCTTAATAAACATAGTAAAACGGAAACAAAACACTAGTAGCAATAAAAAAAAAAAAAAAAAAAAAAAAAAGGATTACATACCTGTAGTCTTTGGTTTTGCTTTGAAAATTTTCTTTGTCACGCCATTCTTCGTTAGTACCAGAGATGGTTTTCTCTTTGCTCTTAGTTTCTTCATTGCCGGCTCGTGTCAGGAATTCTCTTCGTTTAGTAGTTGACAGTTTAGTTTTGGGGGATTTCTTCACTTCCGGTTTGGTTTTAATTGGAGCTTTGCTTCATTTTCCTTTTTAGTTTCTGATTTGCTCGGACGTTTCTTGCAACTCCCGTAAAATACGGCGCAAATAGTCATCCAACTTCCCGGGATTTTTGTTTAATATACAACTGAATATATTTAGTTCCTAGAAAATCTGTAAGGTATACCTGGAGTTAAAGCTTGGGTTAGACGATGCCACATGCTCGCATATGGTGCTGCTAGATCAAATATGATCTAGCAGTGCGAGAGCAAATTCTTTTCCGATGAGATATTAATGAGATGTAGTTAGCGCAACATTAGGAACTTTTTGACACATATGGACTCTTTGTTGTTTTTTTTTTTGTTGTTTCCAAGTTTACTTTTTGTCAACCTTTCCTGTGTTGGTGAGTTGGTATTTAGGTCATATGTATCGTATCATTACCGAACATTATCGTATGGACTCGTAATAATTCTCCTTAAGGAAATTCGTTTTTCCGGTATACCCATTCAAGTGGCATCTCATAGTCTTAACCTAAGAGGCCTAAATTATACTCTTTGCGTCCAATCAATATAGTTAACTTCGGATTTCGGTCTGTCTTGGCCCGGATCGATGACACTAATACAACTTTATCTCGGGGAGATTCTTGGTGAAAATCTCGGAATAACTATTAAAACTTTGTTTTCGAATTTTATACCTGTAATATGTATATCAAACATTTTTCATACATTTTCACTCATAATTGTGTATAAATATAATGAAATACCACCAATTTTTATCAAAAGAAACAAATCTCCATTTAAAGTAGTAGTAAACCCGACATGCATACAAATTTCAAAAACTTCAACCGAGGTTTCCGACCGAGTCAACCGAGATTCAACCAAAATATCCGGTCAATTTCAGCCAAATTTTGTCTCAGCGAAATTAGACATTTCGTTATCATAAATGCTGAAATCGGAATTTCCAACGAGATCTCGGCCATCTCAGCCGAGATTGACTACATTGCGTCCAACTCATAAATGACATAGTTCAAGTTTGCAAAATTCTTAAGGTAAGGAGGAGAAGAGAGTATCTTAAGTATTTCTTACAATTATACCCTTATGGATAATAATTAGTACAATTTAGAAATGAAAACTATACCATGGATATTCATAAACTTTATACCATTGAAAAGCATTTTAAAACATCTATGTAACGAATACAAACATGAATATCAAATTATACATATTTCTTATAGTAACAATAATCAATTAAAATGGTAGTTTTAGAAATATCTCCTTATTTAGTGATATATGTCATCTATTTGGGACAATAACTTAAAAATGAATAGGTCACCTAATTGTGGACGGAGGGAGTATGATTATCACTAGTAAATTCTTTTAAAGAAAATAACTGTCAATATCAAGATAAAAAAAATGATTTCACTAATAATTATCACTAACATATTACTTTAGAAAAATGATTTGGATCCAGACAAGGAAGATATTGGGATCGAATCAAAATCAAATCCGAAAATCTAATCGAGATCAAAAGGGAATATCGTGTTGCGAATTTATAAAATATATATATCATATAGTATATAAAATTTCATTTTGTAAAATTTCATTTTGACTTTAATTACTAAGAAAAAGGGAATATCTTGTTGCGAATTTATAGAATATATATCATGTAATATTTAATTTTGTAGCTTAAAGTCAATGGGAATAATTTTGTCAAAAATTCGAAGGGTTTCTGGAAGAAAGAACGGATTATATAGCGTTTTTGAGTTTTGAAGAAGATGAAATTCATGAAATAAAACCATTCCTAGTTATTATCAACATGTATAATTACGCTAAGTGAAATGTTAACATTTGAATATACCCTACATATAACTTAGTAAACGTTAAATCTACTATTAAGATTTGAGTTATAGCATTCAAACGATCGTATCTGCTTGACTACTAAATTATCCAAATGATACTTTTATGGTAACCAGAGAAGATTATTCTCTGAACTTGTTACCTTTAACCTAAAGTTAATTCATAGTTAAGAAAACGACTAAAAAAAGTTTGCAATATCAATAAGAATCTCAAATAAGATCTTGTTTATTTGTCTCAGAGAGGCATGTTTAATCACATAAAAATACCCACCACAGAAAACAATCTAAGACATTTATGCCAGAGAAACCTACAACTATACTCAAGCAAAGAAAGTAAACCTACAACATCCTCGTACGGGGAAATTTATGTATGAGCGATAGAATTTGAACTTTTATCTTAACTATATGGAAATCAACTTCCTTTGCCTACTAGGCTAACCGAAGTCGGCAACACACAAGTTAAGTTTGAAAAATATGAACAACCTATATAACTTGCAATTCACTAAAATTTAATAGATAAGTAGTAATTCAAATTTTCTTTTTTATTTCTTTCAAAGTCTTATTCCTCCATGAATTACAAAAACATTACTTTTTCACTTTGCAGTGTTTTGTTTTGTGCCTAGGTAACCAATTATCAAAAGACCATAAAACTTCGAGCTTACGCTACAAATATTGGGAATTTGACAAAACAGAAACCCCATATTTTAATTTTCACATGTTATCCAGAAGACTCGGGAACACTTTTATAATAGATGGATTTAGTTTTCGCCAACCCCTTACTCTCCAAAGATGGTGTGCCAATTTTTTCTATAGCCGAGAGTTTTGAGGGAAACTAATAAGGATAATAAATTAGATATCATACCGATATATATAATGGAAAAATGAGAATCATAAAAGAAATGCATGGTCATCTCATGAATAAAAGGCATGAAATATCACAATGTGTATAATTAATTAGGAAATTGCTTCCCTATGCTGTTATGTGGAATGTTTGGAAGGCTAGGAACAATCGCGTGTTTGGTGAGAGAGTTAAATCTGTTTATGAGATAATAGTTCTTATTAAACATACTTTTGTCTTATGGAGCTGTAATGTTGATACTTTCTAGTTTGTTGATAGCTCTCAGATCATTCATAACTGGGAAACAGTCATACACATGTAATCTGTTGCCTACTCTTTTATATTTGGTTTTACCTTTTTCTCTTTAATATAAAATTTCTTTTTTTCGAAAAAATAAATTAATTTGGATCTGAATAACAAGAAAAAGAAGACATGCATATGACATGGTTTGATGAAGCTTGTTCATACTCTTAACAAATTAACTACGACAAACTTGGTCGTCTGGTTAAGTTTGTTTATGCTTTATGCATGTTCACCTGTGGACTCGATTAGGGTTTGGTGGAAAACTTGAAGCTTGATTCTAACCCCTTATTGCCGTTGTTTTTTTTATTTTTATTATAAATTTTCAATTCAAAATGGCAAGTTTGGATGCATTTATGGATGTGTGTACTGTTAAGTATTTATAACTTAAGATTACAAGCATCTTAAGAACATTATCGACTCCGAAATGTTGACTCTCCCCCTATCATCTTGTTGCATTAGGTGGACTGGTGACAATCAGCTGTGAAATATTATCGCTTCAAGCAGATTCTAAAGCTCACTATTTCTGAGTATCCATTGATGGATATGTTCTTAAGATACCGACAGTTGTAGCTACGGTGATAGGAGGAATGCAGGTGTTGCTAACGGTGCAATGGGATTTCAAGTACTCAGCTTCAGTCAGGTTATCAGCTCCTGATTACTCATTGGAGGTAAAGAGCTTTGATGACAGATTTTCGAAACTTGCAGAGAGTTGTAATACACCTCTTACAGAACACGTGAACTTTGGAGAAAAAAGTATGAGAAACTCGAATAGTAAAGGTTCTAAAGAAACTGTTCACTCCATTAATCGTGGTCATATAATTGAAGAGGAAGATGGCAGTTGGGTTTTTGTGCCAAGAGGGAGTAGACTAGTCAGTTCAATCATCCCATCTCCTTCACGAAGTCAAGAGAACGGATCTAGATTCACTCCTCTACAGCAGGTGGATGAAACTGGTGTTGAAGAGACATCCTCTCAATATTCTGGTTCTCATTTCAGCAGAACGATATGGAGGATGAGGTAGTGAAGAATTTAGAGGAGGTGCAGCAGATTAATGAGGAAGTTTCAGTTAACAAGGTAGCAGAATCCCTGGTGCAGGTAGCTTGTAGTTACGGCACTATAATTCAATTACACAGACAAACCTTGAAACAAAACATGATCAGAATGGTGTTGAGTTACAGAAAGCGTTTTAATAATCAAGTAGGTGCTGTTGTGGATAGCAATACTGAAGATAGGAACGTTGTAGGGGAGGATGATGTTTTAGAGAATGAACAGGAGGAGAATCATTTAAATGAAGATGAAGTAGGAGATAATAGTGTGGAGGATATCAGGGCTGCAAGGGAAGAAGTCATCTTAAATGGATTTTAAGATTTTATGTTGGAACATAAGAGGCATGAATGATTTTGCCAAACAAATTTCAGTCAAGAATCTTGTGGTGTCTCAGAAAAGTGCAATTTGCCTACTTCAAGAGACCAAAATACAGTACATTAATGACAGCTTTGTTCGTCAATTATGGTATGATGATAATTTCGGTTGGGCTTACATTCCTTCAGCAGGTAGCAGTGGAGGACTTCTGTCTATATGGGATAGTGCAAGATTTGAGAAGATTGATGAACAGATTGGTCTTAATAATATTACATTGGTTTTTCCAACAAGGATCAACGGTTTCCGGCGGGCATTAACTAATGTTTACAGCCCGTGTGAGTATTCTGCTAGAACTAACTTTTGGCTAGACATGAATGAGATTACAAGCCGGTGGAACGGCCCTCTTTGTATAGCGGGAGATATGAATGCAGTAAGATCAAATGCTGAGAGGAACATAGGAGATGGGGATAGCAGAAATAATGCGTTGTTAAACAACTACATTCTGGATAACGAACTGATTGATCAACCTCTGCTTGGGGGTTCGTTTACCTGGTCGAATAACCACGACGGCCCTCTTCTTTGTCGTTTAGATCGATTATTATTCAACCATGCTTTTGATGAGACTTTCCCTACTGCTCTTCAAGTGGTTTTGACTAGAACCATATCGGATCATAATCCTATTCTTTTAATTTCAGAACCGGTGATGCCTTCTAAACCTTATTTTAAATTAGATAGAATGTGGGTTGAGCATAAGGAGTTTGTGGAGAAGGTTCAACAGTGGTGGGGTGTGATGATGTTCAAAATTTGAAGCACCTTATTAAGCCGTGGAGGTTGTCAGAATTTGGAAGCGTGACTAGGGAAAAATAAGTACTTACTGGACGCATCCATGATCTGAATATTTTAGAGGAAGATGGAGCATTGTCGAGGCAACAATTAGAAGAAAGGATTCTACGTAAAGTGAAGTTGAAAGGTATAGAAACAATGGAGGCTAGAAAGTGGCAACTAAGGTCTAAGCAAAATGAGTTTAAATGGGGAGATTCGAATACAAGATATTTTCACCACATTGCCACTGCAAGAAGAAAACGTAATACCATTGCTAAACTTCAAGTTGGAGGGGACGTTTGTTTTGATCGAAACATTATCAGGGAAGAACTTCGAAGCTTCTATATTAATCTTTTTACTCAACAAGACGAGGTTAATTTGTATATGGAAAACCTCAGTTTTCCAATGGTTAAAGAGGAAGATAAAGCTTGGTTGGAGAGGGAGTTTACAGAGACTGAGGTTTGGGATGTCGTAATGAAAATGGGTTGTAACAAGGCCCCAGGTCCGGATGGGTTTACGGATGAATTTTTCAAGAGTGGTTGGAGTGTGATTAAAGAAGATTTCATGAACCTTGTCAAGGATTTCCACAGGTTTGGTTCCATAGATTGGCGTTCTAACTGTTCTTTTTTCACATTAATTCCCAAGAAAGAAGACTCTTGTACCCCAAAGGACTTCCGACTGCTAAGTCTCATAGGCAGCGTATACAAGATCGTTTCTAAGTTGCTTGCTGTCAGGTTGAAGAAGGTAATGCCGGATTTAATTTCGGATTTTCCATGTGCTTTCATACACGATAAGCTAATTCTTGATGGAGTTCTTATCGCAAATGAGTGTGTAGATAGCAGACTGAAGGCTAAAAAACCGGGTATTTTATGCAAGATAGACATGGAGAAGGCTTTTGACAACATAAATTGGCATTCTTTGTTTACGATTCTTCATAAACATGATTTTGGTGCTAAGTGGATTATATGGATCAAATGGTGCGTAACTACTTCTCATTTATCTGTGTTAGTTAATGGCAGTTCTACGGATAAATTCAAACCAAGCAAAGGTCTTAGGCAAGGTGATTCTTTATCCCCTTATATTTTTTTGTTAGTTGCGGAGGTTCTCTCTAAGTTGATTAATGATGCGGTAGAACGAGGACAACTTACTGGTTTCCAAGTGGTGGAGCATGGTACAATTATTTCGCACCTACAATTTGCGGATGATACTCTTATATTTCTAGACGCAAGTGTAGTGGAAGTAAGGAGACTTTTTATCATTTTGGCGGTGTTCGAATCCATCACAGGTATGAAGTTAAATTTGGATAAAAGTACAATGATTAGTGTGGGAGCAGATGCAGTGATTGAGGTGCTTTCTAAGGAGCTCGGTTGTAAGACAGAGAAGTTGCCTTTCAAATATCTAGGAATGCCAGTAGGAGAACATTGGAGAAGCACAACTGCTTGAGAGCACGTCTTGATAAGAATGGAGCAGAGGTTGGCAACTTGGAAGAAAAGAACTTTAAACAAAGTAGTTAGACTCGTTTTGATTAAAAGTTGTCTTGCAAGTTTACCAATCTATTACTTGTATTTATTTCATTTGCCGCTGAGTGTGGATAAGCGAATGGTGAAGATTATAAGGAATTTTTTATGGGGTGCTGTTGAGGTAAGAAGAAAGCTTGTTTGGGTTTCTTGGAAAAAGGTTAGTAAGTCTATTGAGAACGGTGGTCTAGGTGTCAAAAATCTAAGGACAACCAATAAATCTTTACTAGTGAAATGGATATGGAGATTTTCTAGGATTAAGCATAACTTTTGGAGGAAGATTGTGAATCAAAAGTTCAAAAGGAACAATGAATTGCTAATGCCGGATGTTGATAATAATCCACAGTGCCGGAGTCAATGGAAGAATGTGGTTAATTTGGTTCCTATTATTCATGACTTGGCTGTTTTCACGGTGAGGAATGGAAGAGGCACTCGTTTTTGGAAGGATAAATGGTTGCAAATGGGTCGTCTATAAGATATTTTCCAGGTTGTTTATAAAGCAACAAGAGATAAGGAAGCTTGTATAGCGGAGATGACTGCCAATGGGAGATGGAATTGTACTTCAAGAGGAGATTGAACGCAAATGAGAAACTAGAGTGGGATTTGCTGTGCCGTGACATCCCTATTCCAACTTTGGAAGATGGCGACGATGAGGTGACCATACTTGAGAACTTTAGCACCAACAGGTGTTATGAACTGCTGTTAGGAGATGAAATCCCTTGTAATTTTGGTAGACACCTTTGGAAGAGTACAATACCTAACTAGGAGCTTTATACTATGGGCTTCATTCCATGATTCTCTTCCAACTAGAAATGTGCTGTCTCATAGATGTATGCAAATAGAAAGCGCTTTGTGTGTGTTGTGTGGAGGCGAAGAAGAAACCGCGGATCATATGTTTATGCATTGTTGTTTCTCTTTCATGGTTTGGAATTATTTCATTAAGGCCTTCAAGATATCTTGGCCTTTGTCGAGGACGCTGTTTCAATTGTTTGAAGCTTGGACTACGAACGTCTTATTTGGAAGAGGTAAATAGGTTTGGAAAATTATTCATTATGCTATTTGTTGGATTTTGTGGAAGGAGAGGAATGCGAGAGTTTTTGGAGGCCGACAGAAAAGTACTAACGAAATCATTGATCTTGTTAAACAATTGGTTGTACTTTGGTCTTTTGATTTGGATACTTTTAAGTTTGTCCCCCTAGCCTCGTTTGGAGCAACTAGGAAGCACTCATGAATGAGTGAGTGATTTGTTTGTATTCTCATTTTTTTTCTTTTAATGTAACATTTTCTTCGGAAAAAAAAAGAAGATTACAAGCATCAAATTCGATAACGTGACCACTTAATTAAGAGTACTTAACATCAACCAAAAGCGAGACATCTAAGGTGGTCGATCGTAAACATTAGAAAAGCAGATTCCCATTGTGAACATTCAAGTGGGTGTTCCTCGAAAATAAAAGAATTAGATTCTTCATTTCTTCCATATCAGCGGAAATGATCAATTAAGCCCAATATATTCACGGAATGGTAAGGTGAAGAAGAAAATTCATAATACTTTATTACTATATATGGAAAATTTCGAGACTTATTGTTAACATAACTGGCATGAGTCAGACCGGACATTCAAACTTGTTATAACGAGTTAAATGAATGGAACATGTGTCAGTTTAAGTAAATATGTTTTTGTTTCTTGATTGCATACCGAAATAAATGAACGAATTAAAAAAAAATATTTGTGGTCCGTTATAAAAATATGAGAGACTCCAGAATTTGATCAAGAAATTTAAACGTCATATTTGGATGATTTGATCTTACTTGGTTAATTTGGTGTTTGTTTACGATGCCATCACTGTTGATGTGGCCCAGTTGGTCTAAGGCACCAGATTAAGGCTCTGAGTTTTTGTCCGACACCCGAAAGGGCGTGAATTTGCCATCACTGTTGATGTGGCCCAGTTGGTCTAAGGCACCAGATTAAGGCTCTGAGTTTTGATCCGACAGCCGAAAGGGCGTGAATTCATAGCAACTTTTTTTGCCAATATTTTTTTTGGTTTTTCCTATTTCCAATCTCCACTTTTCCTATTTCCCATCCCATCACAATTTCTAAAATCAATCTATTTTTCACTATTGGTATTTCCTATGTACCACCTATAAAAGGTCAAGTTGACTATAACTTTTATTGGACGTCTTCTTCTTCATTAATCTTTCATTTCTCTAGCCATTATCTGTTTGTACATATTTTCATAAACTCACACATGACAACAAAAACGTAGAGAAAGAAACGAATACAATTTGTATAGTATATTGCAATTTTTGGGTGCATTAACAGGCGTTAATGGCAGTTGCTATCAAATCAAACGTTAACACATAGAACTAATTTTGTTTTGAATTTTAATTGACCTAATGTGAACGGAATCTCAATGCTTTTGATAGATTATGATTCATAATGTCAACAACCCAGTTGGTCCGGAGTTATCGAAACCAATCAAAGTTACAGTATAACAAACAAAGCACATACCACAAACCGATATCTCAATATAAAAATTCAAATGGGATTTGAACAATAATTTCAATATACAATCATGTTCATCAAAGTAAATTATTAGGGTTGAATAATGTAGAAAAAAAAAAGGATCCGAGGCGGTGGCCGGCCAGGGAAGTAGAAGGTGGCGCGGTAAGGGAAAAGAGGGTGGCTACGGTGGTGGGATAAAGGATTTTGATCTTAGGGTTTTTACTGGCGGGTGGATATAAGGTAAGCAGGGTGTAAAAACTAAAGTCAAATTAGGAATAGATAGGATTTAGGATCTTTTAGAATTTATTTGGATTGTACTTAGGATAATTGGGGAGGGGAATTAATATAGATGGGAAATAGGAAAAATAGGGCTAGGAAATAGGAAAAACTTTTTTTTTTTTTCTCTTTTTTTTTTTTTGAAAATAAGAAGTACAAAAAAAGAAGAAGTTTACTTTATTTTATTAAACAAGAACTTCTCTGGGATATGGGTCCCTATTGAGTCATTCATTACAATTACATTGAGGAAATCAGGGCAGGTGTGTTCCCAAATGTTTGTCGATATACTGTTGGTACCGCCATTTCCGTTTTGTAGCTATTTCTTTTCCGCAAAGTCTGCAAGTCCATCCGCCGCTGGTTACCTTCCCCGTACGTGTGAGTAATCACATATCTTCGCAGTTTTGCAAATGCTCGTATTTCTGCAATAAGTCTGAATGATCCATGGAGCCTCTGAATGTTCCCACACAATTGAGTCAACAAAGCTGTCGAGTCTGTTTCGAAGTGTATGTTGTGCCACTCTTTGGTAACTGCCATCCTGGATGCTAAGAGGAAATCCCATGTCTCCGCCACAAGAGACGTTGTTTTGCCAATTGGTGCTGCCATAGCCATGATAACTGAGCCTTGTGTATCTCTACATATCCATCCAGCTCCTGCTGCCTCTGGTGCACCTTGTATGTCAGTCTTACTTGCTCCATCCATATTGATTTTCGCCCGATCACATTGGTGGTGTGTTACATTTTACCCATATGGTTGCAAGTGTTTCTTCTTTGTTGTTGTCCTGATATAGGTTGTGTGAATATGTTGTGTTTTGTAGCCCATTCGAATTCTTGACTCAGTAGCACTGATATATGGAACGTTTGTTGCAGTGTTTGGATCATGTTGTTGTACACCTTAGCGTTTCTCGTCAGCCAAATATTCCATATCATGAAACAACACAATGTGAACTCCTTTTTGTGTGCATGCATTTTCTGGAAGTCTTCGAAATTTATCGGTGGTTGTAGTTTTGGGGTTGATGTTGTTCCTCCTCCTTGCTGCCTGTTATGCATTGATGCCCTCCTGTGTTGTTGTTGTAGGCAGATGATAGTTGGTAGTGGGTGTGGTGGTAGTACAATGCCATTGTATGCATTGTGTTGTGGTGCATTACTGTTGGCATGTCTACATAAAAGTTCCCATGCCTCTTTGGCCCTGGGACATTCAAAAAGGCAATGTTGGACTGTCTCCGGTTGTAGGTTGCAAATAGGACATATATTGGTGTTGAGTATGTGCCTATAGTGAAGAGCTTCAAACGTAGGTAATCCATCATGGACTTTCCAGAGGAAAAGTCTGAGTTTTTGGGGGCAGTCAAGCTTTCCAAATGGTTTTGTACCGTTTTTCCGTGTGTTTGGTGCTAGCCTGTTGAGGTTCGTTAGTTGATGAGGGGTGTGCTTGTAAAAGCACCTCATATCCACTCTTTACCGTGTATTGTCCCTTTTTGGCATGGGGCCAAATTGGTTTATCGGGTGTAGGGGGATTTGGAATATGCATGGCTCTGATTGTATTACTGATGTCTCTTGGGAATATCTGATCCAACAAAATGGTGTTCTAATTAAAAGAGTGTGGCACAATTAATGTACTAACAAAATTGTTGCTAGTGTGTCCCAAAGCTGGCCGATTTGCATGCATGGGAATCCAGTTCTCATTTATTGTAGTTGACTTTTCATGTCCGATCTGTATTGCATAATTTGCCTGCACAAAAGGAGCAATTTTTGTTAGGTTTTTCCAAGTGGGGCTTGCTGCATTTTGTGGTGCTGGAATTCTTCTCAAGATCGATTCCTGTGACATGTATTTGGATCTGTACATGTTGTTGCAGATTGTATCTGGTTTAGCATGTATCTGCCAAATCCTTTTTCCAAGCAGCGCAAAATTATGTTTCCTGGCGTTCCTTATTCCCAGTCCTCCTTGTTTTATTGGTAGATTGAGTTTCTCTTTACCAATCATATGCAATTTCTTTGTTGCTTTATCATGTCCCCAAAAGAAGTTTCTTGCAATCTTTTCTATTTTGTGGTGGACATGGGCTGGCAACAATTGAGTTTGCATAATGTGGTTATCCATTAGTAGGAGACTTGAATTTATGAGTAACCATCTACCTGCCTGGTTGAGACACTTCGCCATCCAACCTTTATCCTTTCTCTCCAGTCTTTGAAGTAATTGTGTAAAAATTGGTGAAGATTTTCTTCCTTGCTTGAATTCCACACCTAAGTATTTAGGTGGATTGGGAGTTATTGGTATGTTGAAAACTGTTGAAAGCCACTCCTTGGTACTTTGAGTTGTATTTGGATGGTGTATGATGACTGACTTCTGTGGATTGATTGCGTGCCCGGCTGAGGTAGAATAGATGTGTAGCACTTTGTTGAGGTTATCACAAGTCTTCTGATCCGCCGTACAAGTAATGAGTAAGTCATCTGCATACATAAGATGAAGTATCGGAGGAGTTTTTGTTGATATATTCATTCCTTTCAACTTACCTTTATTTTCCAGGATTGCCAGATTGGTGGATAAAATTTCATCACATAGAATGAAGATGTATGGGGACAATGGGTCTCCCTGCCTAAGTACCCTTGTTGGTTTAATGTTCCCCTATAGAGAACCATTGATGTTGATAGAGGTCACTGAGGTCATGCATAACATTACATAATCCACAAACTTAGCCGGGAATCCCAAAGAAATTAAGATTTGTGTCACAAAACCCCAATCTAGACTATCATATGCCTTCTTGATATCTAGTTTCATAGCTATCTTTGGGTTTTTGTTGGTGGAGTGGAACGGATGTAGTGGAAAATCTCAGTGGCAATGGCTATGTTATCATGGATTGCTCTGTTTGGAACAAATGCAATCTGGTAAGGACTGATCTTGAATTGAAGTATTGGTCTTAATCTATCCACAAGCAGCTTGGATATAATTTTGTATACCACATTACAAAGACCAATGTGCCTGAACTCATTTGCTGTGTTTGGGTTATCTAATTTTGGTATGAGTGTGATGTTGGTGTGGTTGAAAGGTGAAGCTAGTTCCACATTCTCAAAGAAATTGGTCACTAGGCCTATGATTTGTGGGTTTGTGGTATCCCAAAAAGTTTTGAAGAACTTACTTGTGTATCCATCCTGGCTCAGGGCTTTTTCTGATCCAATAGTTAGCAGAGCTTTTTGGATTTCCTCAATGGTTGGTGGTTTCATCAACTGGTTGCAATGATATTGTGATATTCTAGGTGTCACATTGGCAAATAATTGCATGTCCATCATTGTTGCTTCTGCAATGTACTGATGTTCATAATGTTGAACCATCATTGCAATAATTTGCCTTTGGTTGTACACCCATCTGTGATTTGCATCATGTAGTTGGTGAATGTGGTTGATTCTGTTGTTGATAGTTGCTTTTGTGTGAAAGAATCTAGTGTTGAGGTCTCCATTCTGCAACCATTCAACTCGCGATCTCTGTTTCCAGTATTCATCGTGGCAGTGAAGAAGCATTAAGTGCGAGTTCCTAGTCTCCCTTTCATGTTGTTGCCAGAAAATCAATTCATTTCCAGTTGTAGTTGCACACTTTGATTGTGCCAGCTGGATTTGAAATTCCGCTTCCTTTAGCAGTTCAGGCAGGTTACCAAAAGTTTGCTTGTGCCATTGTTGTAATGCAACGGCTTTTTCTTTCATCCTAAGTAAAAGATTTTGTCCCACATCTTCTGAAGCATCATGAGTAAATTGTTGTTGCCATGCTGCAGTAACAATATCTTTCATTTGGGGATGTAGAAACCACATGTGTTCAATACGGAAGTTTTTTGTGTGCCTTTTTGCCATTGGTTTTTAATGTAGCAGAAGTGGTGCATGGTCAGAACCGATCCTTGGTAAATGTCTGAGTAATGCTTGTGGGTGATTATCCAGCCATTGTTGGGTTGCTAGACCTCTGTCTAGTCTCTCCATGATAAAGTTTCCATCAATTTGGTTGTTGGTCAAAGTGAACGTATCTCCCTGAAAGCCTAAATCAATAAGCCCATGAGTATTGATGAAATTGTTAAAAATTCGAACCTGACTATTAGTCACAAGTCTGCTCCCTTTCTTTTCATGTTGTTCAATGATTTCATTGAAATCACCCATAAGCATCCAAGGAACCGTTGGTGGAGCGACAATGTTGTCAAAGTTTTGCCAAAAATCCAATCTTGGAGTTGGTTGGGGAGGTCCATAGACGCCAGTAAACATCCATGGTGGTGTAGTTTGATGTTGAGAAGGTGTGATGTATGCATGAATAACATTCTTAGTTGCGACTAAAACCGAGACATTAAGATGGGATGTCCACATCAGGCAGAGGCCCCTTTTATGTCACTCATAAGGTACAATGAAAGATCCAAAAACAACTAAAGAAGTTCCCAAAAAATACATATGCGAAACAGTCGCTAAAGTTTCAGACAAGAAAAGTAAAGAAGGTCTAAATTTACGTGTGTAGTCATGTAATTTAGATACTATCAAGGTATTGTGGATGCCTTGACAGTTCCAGGCTATGTAACTCATTGCCTTTGCGGGTGTTGGTTCAAGCCAACACCTTACACGAGTTTTTGTTCAGCTTATGTGATAGTCCTTGCATCTAAGGATAATCTCCAAGATAGTATGACTGAAGACGAAGGATTGTTGTTTCCTTTTGCACTGTTTTCCTCCATAGTTGTTTGATTCTTGTGATTTGTGGTGGTCTCGCATCATTGACATTCTGTGGCTGCTGAAAAATTCCTCTAGCACTCCGTGGTTTCCTGCTTCTCAAAGTTGGCATTTCGAACATTGGTGCTCTGGTTCTTGCTCCCTGTTGTATCTCCAACTGTGCTATGGAGGCATACTTGTGGGATTTTGCTGGTGGTGGTTGAGCCGCGAAATCCGGAGTATTAGGAATCATCAGGTGCGCGGGTAGCCTTGTAGGTGTTCTGGTAGTCCTTCTTTTATAGGTTCTCACTGGGCTCGGAATTTCCTAGTGTTTCTTTAGTGCAGCAGAAGTGGATCTCGGGCTTGCCATTGATCATATGTACTAGCAGGTTCACTTGCATATCCCTGTTTTGTAATTCATTCAAAAGAACTTTAGTATACTCAGGAGTGAAAAATGTCAACATTCTATTGATACCGGGTTTTGTTTTGGGTTGCGGTGAAGCTTCCGGATTCGGGTGTTGTTTTGGATCCATAGAACCAGATTCAGTTGGTTGGATTTCCTCAGGGTGGGCCTTTTCTTTTCCTTTGTTCTTGGGCTTCTCTTGGGCTTGGGTATGCACTTGGTGCTGTGGGTTCTTCACTTGAGCAATAAGTCCATTTGATGTTTGAGGTGGGCATTGATGACGTGGGAGTAAGTGGTCCCGCTCATTAGATATTTTCCTGACATTCTTTATCGTTGCGATTTGCTTTTCGATTGGTTTTTGCATGGGCACGTTCTTTATTGCATTCTTCCAGCGGCTGAGATATCTGTCTTGTTGCAGTTGCTTTGTCAGATTTCTTGTGCGGGTTTACCGGGTTCCATACAAGACCACGCCTAGTCATTTCTTGGATAGCCGAGCTGGGAGCGGTGGTGGGTTAACCAGTTATGTAATCCTAACTTCCTGAGTCCGCTCTTTTTGCACTTCTTGAATCGGTTACGTGTCATTTCTTTTAAGTTGCGCCGCAGCTTTGCCGAGCAAGACTTCTCTTTGATCCTCTGCATGTTCATCCCGATTTGATGAAGATTCACCTATGCCTGGGTGTGTAACACGGTATTCATGCAAGCAATTTACTCTTGTCATTCTTGAAGTTGAATCCTTCATCTTTGCATTGAGTTTTCCATAAGGATTATCCGGGAACTTCCTGTTGTTCATCAGCTGGTTCATTCCTATGCAGTTGGTGCAGTCTTTGAATACGTGTCCTGGGAATCCACAAATAAAACATAGCACTGGGATATTTTCATATGCAAACTGAACCCATACTCCGTTACCCATACTTAGCATCACCCCTGGCATGAACGGTTTGTGTAGATCCATCATTACATATGCTCTTGGTGGTGAACTCTCTAGGTCTATTTGTAGCACCGTTCACGTAAGCTCGATCTTTCAATGATATCTTTGATTGCCTCTTCATCAGTGAATAATCTTGGTAGATTGAGAACTTGAAGCCAAAAGGGTATGAATTTAAAGAAACTGTGTGGGTGTTGAATAAAAAAATTCCAATCTTCACAAAGGATTACGTGCGGTCCTGCTATTCAAGGTTGGTTTGCAAGGATAAATTCTTTATCTGTTTGGAATTTCAGGGACATCTGAATTACCTAAAGGCTTGCATTAGTTTCAAGAGTCTGTTGCTTAACGCTCTCTTGACCTAAAAAAAATCGACATACCCCCCAACAAATTTTATGGCTACACTGTACTCGTTATGAGTTTGCATGAGGCTCTGCATTCTTTCAGTGAGTTTACACTGTACTCTTTATTCTTTTGTAAAAAGGTTTATTTGTTCTTGAAATCTGGTTGGTATTTTTGATGGATTGATTTGTTGATTTCTTTCCTGATATGATGTGGATATTCAATTTAATTTTATATCCAGCTATTTTGCGGATATTCAATTTTCCACCCACATCTCACATTTCACACCAATCTTTGTCATCTGCATGTAATTCAACATTTTTTTTTTTTTGCAAAGAAAGGTTAAATATTATTGATATAAGAGTTTGACATCATAGTTGCATGTCCAAATTGGCTATTATCTTGAGGACTATACCTAGTGTTCACATTGTTGGTATTCATAGAATTCATGTTGCCCACTGTTATGCTTGAACTCCCTTTCTCATTAACAGAATTCTTGAAAAGACACCTTTATGCGCCATCCTTTGCAGTATTTCTGGCTACGCCTTCCTTCAATCCTCTACCAGATAGATTAAGAATCTCTCTTCCACCCCCACAGACTGTGTTGACATTACCAAGAGCTCCATAATCAGAACCATCCATACTTTCCCTGCTAGAACCATTATCACTAACCATGTCTTCTCTTCTATAATTATTAGTACCGTCTTCATCTTCTGGTGACAAACCCATTGTAGAACTTGTTCTATCTCTAGACAGAGTCATTTTTTCTATTATTTCAAGCTAGTTCTTCATATTTCTCTCCTCTTTATCAGACCAGGTCCAGTCTTCCCCAAAAAGCAACCTAAGTATAAACATTCACATAAGAACAACATTAACTTCTATAGTATTACATAAATTAACTTCTAAAGATTGAAAGCTATCATAACATCTACTAAATTCCTTATCTAAGAGGTAGTCCTTCAAATCTACTTTTCCTTCTAACTGAGTAGAGTCACCAGAGGACTCTTTCACCTGACAAGACACTGCGATATTTTTACATTTTAACTCAGACAGCCACTTCATCACAGATATCCAGGTCTTCTTCATGTCTGTTCTTTGTACTACTTTTGGTGCACTAATGCACCTAGTGATAGGTGATGTAAAACACCTATATTTATATCTATTGTTTATGCTTTCTTTGTGAGTTTCTTGTAAATTATGTATCTTATGTTTGCTTTTGAGTTTATTAGGTACAATGGAGTCATTGGAGCAAAAAAGAAGTGAAACTAGCTCAAATCCAGGATTTCTTCTCATTATCTTGAAGACAACGAAAAGACGAAGCCAATGGAGGAAGAATGAGATCATTCTGATATCGTATGAAGAAGCTGCGAGCGTTGTGGAATTTGGTAACTGAGCTGAACTATCAGTTTCGCAGAACTGACAATTGAAAAGATTGCTTAGGTGGTCCTTATCAAATTTCTGGGCGCCTATAGTAATTTTGGTAATTACATGCCCCTAAACTAGATCGAATTTCATTCTCAGAGCAGAGAGCTAGCCATGGCGGCTGTTGTAAAAGAGAATTAGAGAGAATCAGATGAGGTTGAATTCAATCGCAGTTTGAGCAGTGAAGAATGTAAATTGCAGGTCTATATGAACATGAAGATAAGAATGGGGATCTGATGTTGTTCAATGATGGAGATTCGACAGTGTCTCAAGTTAGGGTTTGATGTTGCAGTAATGGTGGAAGGGATTGACTGAGAAGGAATCGAGCGTTTCAAGTTCAGATACCGAAGAATTAGAGCAAGAATCGAAATGGGTTTTCTGTAGATTCAATTTTGAGGTGATTCTATTGCTATGTTTGAAGTGATGAAGATTGAAGACCATAGGTGATGAAATGGGTTAAAAGATGCCGCGTTGAATCAAATCGAGAATGAAAAAGGACGGGAAGAACCGGAGTTGAGTGAGGAATTGAAAGTCCATGAAATGGAGATCGATCTGATGGTGGCTTAATTGAGACTAACGGTTAGTTGGTGGTATCTGAGATGAAGCTGCCATGGTTGTTGCTGTTATGGAATGGCTTGAGGCAAAGAGATGTGTCGTTGGTTGCAGGTTAGGGTTCAGATTTGAGCTAAAGGTTTGGATGGGTTTGTGGAAATCGATGAAACTGTTGAGCTGAGGAAGATGAGTTACAAGTCTGAGTGGTAGTCTGTGGTGGTAATGGATGAATTCGTAATGGAGTTGAATTGCAGATACAATTACAGAAATGGTGATGTTGCTCAGGTGGTACAAGACAGATAGAGAAGACTCAGGTTAAAGTGAAGTAGATGAGCTGTTGGTGGCGGTATTAATCTTGGTGCTGCTAAAGGGTATTGCAAGAAGCTGCTGCTGGAAATGCAGTGGAGTTTGACGCTACAGAGTGGTTGAATTATTGGTGCTAAGCATGAAGTTGCAGCATGATTTGTTAGCTGAGTTTGCACTGCTGCAAAAGAGTGAAGCAGAAACTGTGGTGATGAGTCTGGTGGTCCTAGTTGAATCAGGTGTAAGTGTAGTCAAATTGGTGGAACTGAGAAGAGCAGCCAAGGTGCTAGTGAAATTGCAGGTACAGTAAGTGTGCTAAAGTTGCAGCTGCAGGAGTCGATCGAGCTTGGTTGCAGTTGAACCAAGAAGCTGAAATGAAAGATAATGGCGTAATAGATAATGAAGTATGAGCTGCGTAGAAGTCTGTTATCCAGATATTTATAAATGGGTACAGGTTGATGGAATTGCAGGTGGATACCGCAAGACAAGTGAGAGTATTGCAGTTGTACGATTGCCGCCGTTTGACTGGAGAAGCTACAACATTGAAGTACAGAGGGCGTGTTGGTGTTGGTTACAGTTTTAGAGAAGAGAATATATGACATTTGCAGGATTGAAAAAAGTTGTTATGGTGGTCATGTGTTTGAATAGAATAGCAGGTATGGGCTGTAATGCAATTGCAGGGATGATGTTAGTATGTTGGTTGTTGTGTTCAAGCTGAATAACAGGGAAACTGTGTATGATGTTGCTGTTTTTGAGAGTGATTGATGCTGCCATGGATTTGCAATTTGGTTAGGGGTTACAGCTAACAAGGATTGGGAGCTGAGCTGAAATGGTAAGATATGCAGCTTCAATTGGAGTATGAATGTGTTGGAGTTATTATTGGTGGTCTTGAAGCTGATACACATAACAAACAGGTTTGCAGATGGCTGATGCAGTTGAGCATGCAGAAGAGTGGAGTCGCAGCTTCTAAAAAACTTACGGAAAGAATGGAAGTTGGCATTGCAGGGAGGGGTTGAGCTGGAGCTGATGTTACAACTGAACAGAAGTGAAGGATGCAACGCCATCTTGGCTGGAAGGAAGTTCGGATGCGTTATCATTGTGCAACAAAGCTCTGGCCTGTGCGAAATGGCTGTGGCTTAGAACAAGTCAGCTGAGTTAGCCCTAACTCAGACCTGACTCATCTGACTGGTACCAACTGACTCAATAGATGACATCACTGACTCGGTCTGCCTGACTTGGTTTGACTCTTCTTTGACTCGTTTACCGACGACCGGGTGGACTTTTCCGGTCACCTGAGCTACTTCCCGGTGATTTCTCCGGCCAGTTTACCAGTTTTTCGGCGGTCACTTTTGAGCAGAGTTTCTACATGGGTATTCCTCACACATAATCTTGGTAGACTTCTATCTATTGGACCTTTGAGACTTGACCTATTTTTGGAAGAGAGGAAAAGCTATAAAAAGAATACTTTTACAACTTTTAGGGGATCACGTATTATTCTTGGAGCTAAGGAGAGAGCCGCTTTTGTTTACGCTACTAGGGTTTGCTTTGTTCATCTTCTTCTATTCAATTAATATTTTTATGATGAACTCCATAGCTATGAGTAACTAATTTAATATTATTGGTTAAGGATGTAATCCGATTTCGAAAACTTGTTCTTGAGTTATGTATTAGTTTTCTCTCTTGATTATCGTTCAAACTTCTACTGTTTTTATGATCACATGATTGATGTATTTTGATAGGATTAGATGCTTGCTTAGTTAAGTGGCCAATTAATTGAACTTGCATCCTTGTCCATAGTTATTTTAGGGGTTTTCATCTAGCGATAACCTTGAATACAAGTAGCATGATATGATCACGGTTTGTAGTGATACACTCTCGTAATCATATGTAGAGTTTGACCCTTATCCGAATTGTTATGCGTAATGTATGACAATTGTATTGATTAGCCTATTTATGAAACTTAATGCTCCTAGGAATTGAACTTAATTAGCGCAAGGCGTTAGGTTATTCTTTAGGAAGAATTCACATACGCATCTTTAATGAGTGTGTTGATGAACTTGAGAAATTAATAGATTATCTTGCTCTCTTGATACTCTAGTGTTTTGATGATAAAGAGATTAAATTGTAATTCTAATCATATATTTAAGTATTTGTTTAAGATTGAAGATGAACTCCTTGACCAATATCTTTCTCTCATTGATTACTTTCTCCAATTTACTTTGCTTTTAATTTACTGCTATTGCTTACATAAAAATCAGAAATCCCCCAAATTGGTTACTTTAGGAAATTGAATACATAATAACTACAACTGCCTCTCTGTGGAAACGAACTCTTTCTTAACATATACTTTAGGAAAGTGAAATTATTTTTGACGCATACGACAGCGATCACCTAGCTCCCCTGAATTTTCCTGCGTAATCTTTTGCAAACATAGTTATGTAATCATTAGTGTCACTCTTGTTATTGAACATAGTCAAATAAGCTTTTCTTTGTTTTATGTCATCAAACCATGTATTCTTAGTAGATTCCAACCTCTTTACTGCCAAGATATGAGTCAATATTTGAAAAGATGTGAACTTGCAGTTTGGTTTACTGCCATTAAACACTGTCTCACACATGGTTTTCCAAATGAACCACATAATAATAGCACAAATGTTCTCCTAGTTAACATCATCATGATTGAATTTGTTGTTGTTTTGAAACCAAGTTCTAATCCAGTTATGCAAGTTGTTACTCCTAGTTTTCATAGTCTTGGTGTTAAAAGGCAATTGATTCCACACATTTTTAACAAAACTACAGTGCATAAATAAATGATCTAAATTCTCAACTGAGTCATTACAGAGAGAGCACATAGTGTTTATTTCAGGTAAAATTTTGGAGATTCTTTCCCCCACATGGAGAATATCATGCAAACACTTCCATAAAAAGACTTTAATTATAGGCATCAATTTCATATTCCACATTCTTTTCCAAGTACTTGACCCAACACCAGCACTACTAGGAGACTGATTATAATCTACACTTAGTTGTTTATACAAAGATTTTATTGAAAATTCTCCATCTGAAGTCAGACTCCACCTGAGTCTGTCCTTTTTGTTGACATTAATTTTAATCTTTAAGATTTTCTGTATCGTTTTAGTATCAAAACAAATTTTAAGTTTTGTAAAATCCCAGTCAGTAGACTCTTCATTGAAGAGATCACAGACTTTGGTTAAACCTTGAACCTCAAAGGAATGTAATGTTTGGATAGTATTATCCTCACATGGGATCCACATATGGATTAGGATATCAATATCCTTCCCATTGTTGACCTCCCATTAACTATACTTTTGTAGATGTTGAAAGCTTTTCGCTATCCCTTTCCATAACCAAGAAGCAATAACCTTAATTTTAAAATTCTTGTCCAGAATATCACCATTAGGAAGATACTTAAGTTTAAAAATTATAGCCCACAGAGACTCAGGGTAGGACACTAGAAGCCACCCTAATCGAGTAATCATAGCTTCATTCATTATTTTGATATTTCTAAACCCTAATCCCCCTTCTAATTTGGTTTTACAAACTGGTTCCCAACCTTTCAAATACAGACCTTTAGATTTCCCTTCTTTTTTACCCCAGAAAAAATCACGTTAAAGAGCAGATTTTTTTTTAAAAGTATATTTTGGAATACGAAAGCAATTCATTTGGTAATTAGGGATAGTTTCAATAAGTGTTTTGGTTAGAACCCCTCTTCCAGCATCCGACAGATTGATACATTTCCAACCTTTCAATCTACTAGCTATTTTTTCCACTATTGGTTCAAAACAAACAATTTTAGAAGTGTTAGTAAATAAGGGGGAACCAAGATATCTATCATCCAACTTTATTTTTTGAACTTTAAGGATTTTTATCATTTTACTTTGGAACTTGTTTGGGACTTTACTACTGAAGAAAATTCCAGACTTTTGAAAATTTATTAGTTGCCCTGAACCTTCATAAAATTTAGTGAAGATATTTATAATGTTTTTACTTTCCACCAAGTCATCATTGGAAAAGATCAAACAATCATCTGCAAACAATAGATGATTGATCGGAGGAGCATTCTTGGTAATTTTAATACCATGAATCATAACTTTTTGCTGAGCTAGCATCTGATACCGGGAAAGAGCTTCCATACACAAAATGAACAGGTAAGGAGATAGCGGATCTCCTTGCTGTATTTCTATTGTAGGGAAGAAGATTTTACTAGGTACACCATTTAAAAGCACTGCAGAACTAGTAGTTTCAATACATTGTTTTAAGAACAACTAATAAGAAATTCCATTCTACCCTATCAAACGCCTTAGACATATCTATCTTAATCCCCATGTACCCATTTTTCCCTTTTTTCTTTTTCATCGTATGAATAAGCTCATGTGCAATCACTATATTATCAGAAATTTGTCTATTTGGAATACACAGACTGGAAAGGGGAGATAAGTTTATCAAGCAAGGGTTTCATACGATTAGAAAGTAATATAGAAATTATTTATACGTCGTATTGCACAAAGTTATTGGTCTGAAATGGGAGGCTTCATCAAGAATTTTGGTTTTAGGGATAAGAGAGATAAAGCTATTGTTTAATTCTTTTAGAAGAAAACCACATGCATATTCACAATATCATAAGACACAAGATCCCATTTTTTTTTGGAAGAAACACGCAGGGAACCCATCTGGCCCTGGTGAGGAATTAGGCGCCATGTTAAACACAACATTCTTAATTTCATCATAACCTGAAATAACCATAAGTCTACAGTTATCCTCAGCAGTTACCAGACAGGGTATATTAGAAATTAAATCATCATCAACAACATGGTTAGACGTAGAGGCCATATTAGAGAAGTGCTTATGAAGCACTTCATTAATTTTCACTCTACCTTCAACCCAAACATTGTTCTCATCCTTTAAAGCACAGATGGTATTACGGAAGGTCCTAGTTCTAACTAGACCATGAAAATAACCAGAATTTCTATCTCCTAGATTCAACATTTTGTCTCCACTTTTAATTTTCAAAAAAGACTCATTTAAAGCATACCACTTTTCAACTTCAAGACTAAGATTTTTCAAAATAACAGACTTAATCGGCAAATCTTGCTTCTTACTAGCACATTCCAAATCATTTTTGGCATGTCTAAGTTTCAAATCTATGTTACCAAACTTAGTTTTATTCCACAGACTTATGTTTTTCTTAGCATCACAAAGTTATTTAACTACTTTAAAAGCTGGAGAACCATCATGATGAGTTAGCCAAGAATTATTTATGACATCAATACAGGACTCATTATCTAACCAGGTACCAAAACATTTAAACGGTTTAGCCCCATCATTCATAACATGCTTAGTACTTAGAATAATAGGACTGTGATCTGAATCCATTGCACTAAGATGAACTATTTTAGCATCCGTAAATAAGTCCAACCACTCTTTATTCGCTAATCCCCTATCCAATCTTTTCTCAATTAATTTAGTATCATTTCTATGATTCGACCAAGTAAACGGATAACCATAAAACCCAATATCCACTAGTCTACTGATTTCTCTATTTCTAATTTGTTTATTCTACACGCTCCTTTCGACTCCTCCTTATGCAATGTGATATTTAGGTCTCCAATTACCAACCAAGGGAGATTAGTAGTTGTAGACATCTGAGTTAAGAAATCCCACGTAATTTTCTTATTATTAGGGTTCCCATAGAGACAGCTAAGTAACAAATCCTTTCTAGTGACCTGATTTGTGATACAAACATTGATGAAGAAATTTGACACCTGAAGAACATCTAATTTCACTGTGTCCAACCAAGCTAAGACAACTCCTCCTGATTTACCTACCGGGTCCATAATATGCATATTCTCATATCTGACAGATTTGAATAAACTTTCTACTTTAGGTCTGAGTTGTTTAGTTTCACTAAGAAATATTACATCTGGTTGAACAGACTTGACTAACGATTTAAAGTGATCTTTTGTGTAGTTTTTCCCACACCCCTGACAATTCCATGACATAACTTTCATGCTTCCAAACTGAATACATTCCTTATACCATACATACTTATGCATATTTAGCATTTCAATATCAATCAAGTTAACATGTATCCCCATATCCCTAAAATCATGCATCGTCCCTCCATTTTCATTCAGAATTCTATCAAAATCATACTTCACATTCCAAGTTTCAACATGTATCCAATAATTTAAACCATGATTGTACTTTATCACATTGTTAACACCCATGTTCTCTTTTTTGCATATGACAGTAACAAAGTTGAAAGTAATCTGATTATGTACCTGATTATGAAGATGAACAGAGAGAGACATCTCATTACTGATTCCAGCAGATTGGTTGGGCAAGTACCAACAGGCGTATCAATGATATAATCATTAAACATATCATATGGGTCATCAAGCAGCTGAGTAGGAGTACTAATCATTTGACGATTAGCCAGAATTATATTGGAAGCATCTTCTCCATAGCAACACAAAGGAGTAGGAAAAAGCATTTTTAAAACAGAGTCAAAGATAACATTATCATAGAAGTGAGAGGAAGTAAATTCATTTTTGTAAACAAAATTTTCTAAGATTTTCTCACCTGGAGTCTCAGTCCTCTGATCCACCTTGGTTTTCTTAGGATTTTCATCAACAAATGATGCCTTTCTCTTGTATTTCCTCTTCTTTCTTTCAGGTTCCACCATTTTGACAGAGAAATCAAGAAGAGTGTCCGCTTTTAATTGGCACTCTTTAGCTTCATCTAGACGCTTGATCGCCTCTTCCAAGTTTACTATTTGACCACCTTCCCTTATGACTAGAGTTCTTGAAGAGATACCATCTTTCGGATTCGAAGTTACCATAATACCCACTGAAGTTTCACCCACTTTAGCTTTCCATTTTATTTTATTCCTTTCATATGCCATTTTTTCATCCTCCCTTCTTCTATTAGCATCCGAGATAATTTGTTCAGCCACCAAGTTTAGTTCTCTTGCAATGTTAATATCTTGCTCAGCTACCAAACCCTCCTCCTCCATACCTTCTATGGAACCCCTAGCCTCCTCAAGAATCAGAGCTGAGATTGTAGCTTTGCTAACACCATGCTTAATCATGTCAACATGACCACTATGCCCTATAAATTCCTCCTACATTAAAACCTCAGTTATTCCTTCACTACCAGTCGGAGTATCTTCCACAATGATTACTTGACCTTCTACACAAGGTTCTACTCTGTGATCCAAAGCTCTGCATAAATCACAGATTATCCAAGGCATGACATTATAATTTACCGAAACCCAAGCTTCCTCTTCTTGCGCCCTTACCAATACCCTCCTTGGTAGAGAATCAGTGACATTAATCTTGATCAACATTTTCACTGTTTTGTACTCTGAAGAAAGACCCATTGGCTCAGCAAACCCACATAATTCACCAACTGCTTAAGCCATCACTTTGTAATCTGTTGTAGTTAAGACTTGTATAGGGATTCAACACATGAAAATAATGAATAACTCATAGTCCATATTGATATCAGCACCAAATTGAAACCCCATCTCAGGAATTTCGATCAAAACCACCAGATACCCATCCAACACCCATGGACCATCATCTTTGATTCTCATAATATCAATTTCAGACCCAAATTTGTATAGATGAACATTTAACCTAGCTCCAAATTTCTTAATGACAACTTCTCTGAACATAGGGCCAAGTATCTCTCACTAGTTTCTTCACTCTGCTTGTAGAGATGGTAAAAGGACAACATATTCTACCAAGCATACTCAAACTGTAATCTTCTTTTTCTTTTTCTAAAACCATATGCTTATCCAAGTAAATAATTGGTTCTATATCGCTTTCTAGGTTGAGATTATTCTTCATGTTAACAGCTAATGTTTCCACAATATCAGAAGATGACTCGGGAATTTGATTGATGTTTTTTAAAGTATCAGAGGTAGAAGCCATAAGCGGGAAATTAAGGTTGTGCTTTTCCTTAAGATTTAACTTGTATTTATACTTGAAAAAATTAGTAACCCAAACAATTAAACTACCCACTATATTGAGACACAACCATTGGAATAAGATCATGATTAGGTAAAATATGGTTATGGCATGGAAATCTATTATAGATTCTAACTGCATGGTCTAGCACTAAGAAATTCAAACCAGGTAATAAAGAAAAGGAAACAGATAAACAAACTCACCAGCACCAAGCAAACCTAGTTGAGAACAAACTAAGGAGGGGGAAACCAGAGATAGAAAACCAATTGGACACTCAAAATAAAGGAACAGGTCAAAAGAAAAAGGAGAGCGAGAAAGAAATGGAAAGAAAATAACCCAAATGATATCTGGAATGATACTTCACATCAACCTGAAAACACACAACCAACCACTCTACCAAATCAGTAAGGTAAAAATCACAAAGAGATGTTTCCCTTACCTGTTCAAAAAAAGCACCTCTCCGCCTCAACCACCCAGTAAATCAGAACCTCAAACCAAATCTCAGAGAGTATCCACAGATCCAATCCTTCTAACTGTTCAAAATAGCACCTCTCCGCCTCAACAACCCAATAAATTAGTACCTTAATCCAAATCCTAGAGACTATCCACATATCCAACCTTCTAATATACTCTCTGCTTCAACAACCAGGGATAAATCAACACTCAATTGGATAATCGCAAAGAAAACCTACTCAATCAACACTAAATCGGATAATCACGAAGAAAACCTACTTAATCCAACCTTCCGCTTCAATCCTAACTGAAATCTCGAAGAAAAACCAGAAAAAATTTAATTTCGACCAAAGTCAACACCCTAGAAAATTTGCCCTTGAAAATTCACTATTTCAGACACTCTCTCCCCCTGGCTTGAGAGTTTGAATGATTTCATGTATGGTCCCTTGTAATTTAACGATTGAGTTGTATTTTGGTCCCATGAAAGACAAAAAGAAAGAAAAAGGTACTCCTATTTGAGCAAATACCTCTGTGATTGTTGTTGGTTGATGCATTTCTTCTTAGTTGACACTTGACTATGCATCTTTTTGTTAGTCTTATCTAATGGACGGGAGTGGCGGAAATGAAATAAGGCAAACCAAAGACGTATTGCAACTTTTTATAGACAGAAAACAAGGATCATGACGAATTTTGGGAGCTTATCGACATAAATGGCATGACAACCTAGTCATTATAAATGAAGTTCGTATTCTTGATTTGAAATGCAAATGTGAAAGGACAATAGTCCCACACCGCTAGAATCCGCTTAATTAACTTAAATATAATATGGAAGGGCCACTCCACTCATTGCCAATTGGTTTTGAGTTGGATGCCACAGACTTTAACATGACATCAAAGCTAAGCCACAGACTCAGACCTACGTACGCCGGGTGTAGGCCGAGTTACAGAGCTAAGCCCTAGACTCAGAACTACGTACGCCGGGTGTAGGCCGAGTTACTGGCCGAAGTGTTTAACCGATTTTGTCACTTGTACACCCGGGGTGTAGGCCGATATTGGCCGAAGTGTTACCCCCAATTTAGTCACTCACCTGTACACATGTTACCGATTGACTGGTTACTCGTACGTAGGTCCACGTGGTAGGCCGAGTGACTGGCCTTACACGTGAGGGGGCGTGTGAAAGGACAATAGTCCCACATCGCTAGAATCCGCTTAATTAACTTAAATATAATATGGAAGGGCCACTCCACTCATTGCCAATTGGTTTTGAGTTGGATGCCCGCAGAATTTAACAACAAAAGATTTGATAATTTCCTTTTATCAAAGTTGTGCACAGTCCAAGTACATCAGCTTAGAGCATACAATGTTTCAAAAAATAAAAGCATGGAGCGCAAAACTTGGGACCAAACATATAAGAAGGGTGGAGATTTTTTTTTTTTTTTTTTTTTTCTGAAAGAAAAACTTAAAGGATTTTCATTAAAGCACCAAGGCAAACAAAGAGGTATTACATCACTCCTTTTTCACTCTCTAATCTAGACTCGACACACAGCGGGAGTTCAGAACATTTCAAAGATGAAGATATTCTGCAAGATGATGTTTCAAGTAATGGGAATGATATTTGGAGAGGTATCTGTACTGGAATTAAATGGGTGAAACAATTCCATATATGGCAGATTGGGAATAGGAAGAAAGTCTATGCTTTTAGAGACAATTGGATAGAAGGTTTCACTGCTCCTCAAGTGCAACAAAATTTTTCTAACTATGGAGAGTATCCTTACTATATGAAAGTGAATGATCTAATAGATATACATACTCAAAGTTGGAATTTGGATCTTCTTCAGAAATACTTCACACAAGATCAGATGGAGAAAATCATGCATTTAAAACCTTCAATGCAGCAAGAAGATGAAATGGTTTGGTCTCTAACTAGAAGTGGCCAATTTACAGTTAACTCCACATACAAGGCAATTCTATGTCAGAAGAATCAAAGTCTAGCAAGCAAGGAGGAGGAGAAAGTTTGTTGAGTTGATCACCGAGTTGCAGAGCTTGACTCGGTCCCTCATAAATAGAAAGAATTTCGTTTAATCTTAATAAGGGTGGAGATTATAGTAGAGAAATCGGTGCCAAAGAGACGTACTAGAGATTGCCAAAGATACATGAATTGATGGATCCCAGATGAATCCCAATTTGCACTCCAAGAAGCAAAAGCAGAATTCTCTATTTATTAGATGAATCTAGTATCCCAATTCCAATCCTCCAAACTTCACTTGACAATGTTCCTCGGAATTTCGTTGCTCCAGTAGTTCGGGAGGACACCCAAGATACATTTATTTAAAAAAAAAACGCCTCTGCATTAAACAAAAACACAGTGTGTTGTTCTACAATACATTAACAATTGTAAACAAACATTTGAATAAATGTTTTTACAAGAGGTATGAATTCAGTTTCCACCAACGCCTCTCAGTTTTCTTGGGTGTTGGACATTGGTTCCTTTTTCGTATGAGAGAGAAAAAATGAAGAAGGTGAATTCAATAAACACTGTGACGCTTCCCTTTTCCATTCCATTGCCTTCTTTGGCCAGCTTATTAGCAGTGAAATTTATTTCCCTGTAGTTATGATCAAACTCAATACAATGCAATTTCTCACATACTTATTCCATCCGGAGACAATGAACCAGGGTAATGTATTTCTCTTGAAAGACAATATTGCAGCATTTGAATATCACTTTGAATATCACTTCAAAATCACTATGGTTATTTTGCAATATAGTTTGTGGCAATCCCCAGTCCACCAGACATTGCAGCCAAAAAATCTCCTCCACCATTTGTTGCCACAAATCCATAGTTTGTGGCCCTTTGGAATCCCATCACAACATATCAGGATTTTGCAACCAAATCCAGAAAACTTCCATAACTTTGGCACTATAAGTATGTCTATATTTGATTCTAAAGAAACTTAAAATCTATAGGTCATAATGACATAAAAATACCAATAAAAATAAGAAACTTAAAATCTGTAGGTTAAGAAAAAAAACTAAAAACAAGTTCAAAATATCAATAAAAATCTCAAATGAGATTTTGTTTATTTGTCTTAGAGATGCATGTTTAATCACATAAAAATACTCGCCACGAAAGACATTCTAAGACATCTATGCCAGAAAAATTAACCTACGACATCCTCGTATGAAGAAATGTATGTATGAGTGGTAGGATTTGAACTTTCATCTCAACTATGGAAATCAGCATCCTTCGCTAAATAGGCTAACCGAAGTCGGTAACACACAAGTAAAGTTTGAAAATTTTGAACAACCTATATAACTTGCAATTTACTAAAATTTAATAGATAAATAGTAATTCAATTTTTTTTTTATTTCTATCAAAGTCTTATTCTTTCATGAATAACAAAAACATTATTTTTTCACTTGGCAATGTTTTGTTTTGTGCCTAGGTAACCAATTATCAAAAGACCACAAGAAATTCACAATTCCGAGATTACTCTACCAATATTGGGAATTTGACAAAGGAGAAACCCTGTATTTTAATTTTCACATGTTGTTCGGAAGACTCAAGAATAAATGAGCTTAGTTTTCATCAACCCCTCACTTTCTAAAGATGGTGCGCCAATTTTTCTATCGCCCAGACTTTTGCAAGAAAATAATAAGAAGAATGAATTAGAAATCATACCGTTGTATATATTAGGAAAATGAGGATCATAAAAGAAATACATGGTCATCTCATAAATAAAAGACATGAAATATTACAATGTGTAAAATTAATTTGGATCTGAATAATTTCAACAAAAACAAAAAAACAAAAAAATTGGATCTGAATAACAAGAAAAAGAAAACATGCATAAGACTTGGTTAAACTGCTATAAAGTTTGATGAAGCTTGTTTATACTCTAAAACATCAAACACGGCAAACTTGGCCGTTTGGTTAAGTTTGTTCATGCCTTATACATGTTCACATGTGCACTCGATTAGGGTTTGGTGGAAAAATTGGAACTCGTGGTTGTTTTTCATCTTTTTGTAACCCATCAAATGACAAGTTTGGATCTCTGTTTTCTGTTAAGTATTTATAACTTGAGATTACAAGCATCAAATTCGATAACGTGACTACTTAATTAAGGTGCTTAGCATCAACCGAAGGTGAGACATCTAAGGTGGTCGATTGTAAACATTGGAAAAACATATATCGGTTGTGAAATTATTTTTTTTAACTGAAAAGGGCAAATTTTATATAGAGAATCTCTTCGTCAACGAAAGAGTGACAAAGAGAAAGAGTTACATAGATACGTGAATAACAACATCCCAATTACAAATCAATGTTGATAAACTAAAGCCCCTAAAAATGTCAGAGTTTATTGTCCAGTTGAACAACAAACATTTGACCTCAATAATCAATTGCTTAGTATTTCTTGTCACATTTTTGTAAAGCCTATTGTTCATCTCGTTCCATACGAACCACCAAATAGCAAAAGGCAAATAACTCCACATAATTTTCACCAATTTCTTGCTCTTACTTCTTCCCCATTCCCAAATTGTTCTTTTGACTTAGTTTGACGGTTGTGAACATTCAAGTGAGCATTCCTAAGAAATAAACGAATTAGACCCTTCCGTATGAATGAAAATGGTAAGCCCAATATATTTGCGACCCCATTTCCACAAATTAAGGAGGACAACTGTTCCAGATTTTTGCCTCATTTTTCCCTCACTCATTGGTACAGGTCACATCCAGAACAACTAGTTTTGAAGTTTCAATTTCCACCAACATCCCGTTTTGTAATTAATTTCTTGTATATGATTTTATTTAGGGTGAAACTCTTTGATAATAGAAGCATGAGCTTCTCAGGCTAGTAAAATAGAGAACGGTAAGGTGAAGAAGAAAATTCATAATACTTTATTACTTTATATGGAAAATTTTGAGATATGTTGTTAACATAACTAGCATGAGTCATGACCGAACATTTGAACTTGTTAGAACGAGTTAAATGAATTGAGCATGTCTCAGTTCAAGTAAATATGTTTTTGATTAATTTGGTGTTTGTTTACAATGTCAACACTGTTGATATGAACTTTTGGTCCGAAACCGAAAGGGCGTGAATTCATACCAACTTTTTTCATCAATATTTTTGTGCTCATGAATTGGCGGTACCAATTCAATTTTCCACCCAGCTCTTTTGCCAATATTCAATTTTCCACCCACATCCCACGTTTCACACCAATCTGGCAATCCTTGTCATATGTTTGCATGTAATTCAACAATGGGGAAGGATCCGTTGGCATGATTATAATGACATAATCCGTTGACATGGTTATTATTTTTTCTACCAAATCCAACCGACAATGAATTTAACGCTAATATTTTGGCGACATGTCCTCGTATAAAACTCTACATTCCTACTAAAACTGAGAGAATTCCCAAATACGAAACATCACCATCCACATATTTTAATTTCAACCGTTAATCTTCAACCGTTAATATTCAAAATGTTAGATGGTAGTCTTATCATCTCGGAATGATCTCATCTTTGGTGAGAGTGTAGAGACTTATAATAAGAACATGTCATCAAAAAATTAGCCTCGAATTCAATCCCCGTTGGGTTTGGTAGAGAAAATGACGCTAAAATGTCAAGATTATGTCATTATAACCATGTCAACGGATCCTACCTGTTCAACAATTGAGCCATAAATATTTTCGAAATTGCTATTTGACCCGCTTGAGGCTTAGTTCTATGGTGTACTTATTAGTCCATGTTAGCTAGGACTACCTCCTAAGTCATATGGGAGTGTTAATCTAGCAGCTAGATTAGCAGTCCACGTCAGCTGGGACCACCACCCAACGATGTTTGGTTCAGAGCTCTATATCTCAGCCGTCAAATCAAAAAATCAATCGCTCAGCACTGAACCATTCAGCGAAAAGGTAATTTTTGTAGCGTTGAATGACTGCTAGTTCAAGTACGAGCAAATGTTAGGAGAGAGAACTAGTGTTAACATATAAGCCACACTTTTTTTTTTTGAATTGTAACACTTAACTGCTAATCTAACGGTTGAAACTAGCTCATAAAACTTTGCCTAATAACAGTCGGTTGACAGCTAAATATGATGTGGCAACACATGGGGAGGAGAGAGTTGTTTCATTTTATACACGTCATGGATAGTTTCATCTTACATGCACGTCATGGATAATTTTTGTAAATACTTTTTTTCCTTCGCCTGTATGTCATGGATTTAGGTTGGTACTTGTTAAACAAAAGCAATCAAGAATAGTTTTGTTTCTTTTGTAAGCAATTCAGAAGTAGTTTTATATTGATCTGATTAGCACAAACCAAAAAAGCAATAAAAAGAAAAAGAAAAACAATAAGATTAGTTAAATCTTATTGATACTAAAAGCATCAAAATCCCTTCTTCCTTCAAAATTTGATCTTTAGATTGATGAGAAATTCTTATAATTTGATTGATCAAAATTGCATCAAAACTCCCAAACTATATTTGGGATAAGTATGAAACCTAATATTGATTTTAACCCCGTTATTTTCTCTCTCTCTTTTTTTTTCCTTTCTGAAATTCTTCTCTCCTGCACTAGTTTTTCTCTCGCTCTTAAATTCTTCTCTATCACTCTAGTTTTCGCTCACATCATCAAGCGCTTGATGAGAGTTTTAAAATCGTACGCGTAAGTCTAAAAAGTCTTACTTTCGGTTGAATTTTAACCATTCTTAATATGATTTAGTATTCTCGAGATGATTTTTTTTTAGAAGAATGGACTTAATCTGATTTTTTTTTTTTTTTTTTTTTTTTTTTTTCTTTCGAGCTCGATGGCATGGAGAATGTAAAATTTTCTCTCTTACATACGTGACATGTCCACATCAGAATAGTTGTCAACTAGCTGTTACTCAGCTGGTCATGTAGCTAGATCTCTATTTTGGTCCCATGGAAGAAAAAAAAAAGGTACTCTCATTTGAGCAAATATCTCTGTGATTGTTGTAGGTTGATGCATTTCTTCTTAGTCGACACTTGACCATGCATCTTATTGTTAGTCTTATCTTGTGGATGTCAGTGTCGGAAATTAAATAAGGCAACCAGATGATGTATTACAATTTTTTATGGAGAAAAAACCAGGATCATGACGGATATTTGGGAGCTTTTCAACATGAATGGCATGACAAGTTAGTCATAATAAATGAAGTACATATTCTCGTTTAGAAATGCAATTTTTTTTTGATAATTTCTTTTTATCAAAATTGTGCGCAGTCCATGTACATCAGCATAGAGCATGGAGCGCAAAACTTGGGACCGAAAATACAAGAATGTTGTAGATTTCAGTAGAAAAATCCGTGCCAAAGGGACATAATAATTCTCAATTTATTAGATGAACGATGAATCTAATATCTCAATTTCAATCCTCCAAACTTCACTTGACAATGTTTCTCTTTTATATTAAGAGAAAAGAGCAGGCAATGCCTGTGACAGTAGTAACAAAAGAAAAAAAGACACTCAAGGTCTTTTACATATGAAGTACATTTTCCCAGTTATGCAACACACCGTTGCTGTCCACAAACTTGAAGACATCTGATTCACAAGTCCAGATCATAATAGTTTGTTTAACTAAAATGATAACTTCCTCCACTATCTTCTTTCTTCCACCAAACACCAACTCCATTGCGTTCGTTCCATATAATGACATAGTGTAGTATCTCCCAGATTTTTTTGCACCTTCCTTGAAGAACATTCCAATCCCACTGTAGATGTAGAAAATCCTACCACTACATCCAAAGGTAACTAGATGCATACACAAAGAAACAAAGCAAACGGAGGAAGTAATAGAACACAAGATATACGTGGTTCGGCATGATTACCTACGTCCACGGGGTGTAAAAGAAGATCTTATTACTCGGTTCAAGGTTACAAGACGGATTTATCTCTCTCAATGCTCTAGTACGCTCTCTTTCCTCACTTCTTGCTTGGGTTCTTCCTCTCTACATGGTCTCTATTTATAGCTACAAGTGATGATACATCAAGACTACGGTGTTAGGCCCAGCGTAGCTTCCTTGATGTTCCTCTCGGGTGGTCTGGTCGATGTCTCGGCCCGACCGTCCTTATTTGTTCGTTTCGGTGTGTCAAGCCGAGTGATGTCTGCTCTGCTATCCCGCCACTCGATGTCGCCCGTTCGATGGAGGCGATCGATGTCGCCCTTGGGATCCTTGGCCGAGTCTTTCCTGACCGAGTCCTCCTTATCTCTTCACCAACTTTGTCAGCGCATTTATGGCTCCAGTGCCCGATGTCCATCGCGTCACAGCTTTTCCCCCTTTTTCGTCGACTTTCGGCTCCTCTTTTCTTACGCCCGGTTCGGAGGCGATCCGCACCTTAGGTGCACGCTTGCTCTGGTACGCCATGGCTTAGGATCGTTCCACCTGTCCTTGTGGATTATTTACACCTACATTTATGCCCCTTCTTCCACTCGTGTAGTCAACACGTGGGGAAGAATAACCGTCTCGTCTCCCCACGTCCCTCGGTCATGCCTTTTCACGCATCTTTGTTCCCCACTCGCTTGCTTACTCAACCGGTTCACCTCCTCTCGCGGTTACCATGGGAGGGGTTTATAAGTTCGACGTCTAAACCTCGTTTCCCCCATATTTCCTTTCCCCGTAATTCCATTCACTCTCTATCCTCTCTGTAACTTCGTTCTCCATCCTCTTTTTGTTTATCGATCGTTCCCTTAAGCAGATTTCATCCCTCTCTTTTCCATTATCCGTCGTCTTCTCCGTCTCCGCCGCCGCTGCAATCTCCTGGTTCGGTTACGTTTTGCTTTTCCCCGCCGTTTTCCTCCTTAGCTTCCATGTCTTCTTCAACTCCTCACATGACAGAGAAGGTGTGTGAGTTACGTGTTTTCTCGATGAAGATGGCGTACCGCTTGATTCCTTGTTCGTCGTAGAGAGTCCTTCCAAGTATGATTACCGCGCTCTTGATTCTATCTTTCCTGATGACTCATCTTCGTTTTCTTGTAGGTCTGACAAGAGGGCTCCTAAGGATCTGTCGGATGAGCAGGACGTTCAAGAGCTTGAAGGGCGAGTTCGATCTTCATGGATATGACGTCAGGCTCTTGTCAGGCCAGAAGGGTGTTTTGAAAAAAGATGATGTCCTGAGGTTTCCCCATTCGGCCGAGGCGACCATTGTTACCAGGGGCCAGCTAGAGCTCGGACTGCGTTTCCCACTGTACGATCCTAGTCGTCCATTTTGGTACGAGGCTCTCTCCAAGATTCGTCCGTGCCGCGCTTTGGCTCAGTGGAATGGCAATACCTTCCGCATCTTGTCCGAGTGGGAGAGGCGCAGCCGGGCGAGTGTTCTCCTCTTGCTTGGTCCACCTACGATCCTTCCCGGCGGGTGACTATACTCCCCGCCCGGCCTTCGCCGACAATTATCTGAGCGGGACCACTACTAATGGCGATCTCGCTGGATTTGCTGCTAGTCCTCATCGCCATAAAACTCTTCCTGACGGTGTTGGGAGACTCCTTTTAGATGAGGATCCTGAGGGGAAGAGCTCCAACAAGCATGCCCGTCATACTAATGACTCGGCTTGGGATCGGGTTCCACTGGTTATTTCCGGTCCTCTCTTGAGCGGCAAATTCCCTCCTCCGGCCGAGTTTTATCCTTTTCGGGTAATCAATGTCGATCGGGTAAGTATACTTTTCTCGTTTTTCTGGTTTGGTTGATCGGCTCGGGCGATTTGTGGGGTGATATTTTGTCTTGGTGTTTTCCAGACAAGTCCCGTGGCACTCCTTCCGAGGTTTTCGTTCATCGGAAGAGAGATAGGATTGCAGGAGCCGCGGAGGAGACAGGGAAGGTAACAAATATACTTATCATTTTTTATTTGACGTACATGTACGTGCCCCTATTTGTTGCCTTGCATGGTTCTGACGTCGGCTCATGCGCAGAAGCTGAGGGTTGACAAGACTCCTACTATCTCGGCAAAGGATGGTGAGGATCCCGATGACCGTCTACCCTTGTCACTTTTCCTGAGGAAGTCACCTCAGAAGCCTTTTGATGTTTCATCTACCCTTGTAGGTGATAAGTCCAAGGGGACGGGTAAGGAACCCAAGGAGGGTGTGCCTGCCGGAAAAGATCAGGCCGGGAAGTAGTTGACGAGGGGTTGTTCTTGCCGATGGCGTTGTATATGTTGTTTACGAAGGTGATGATGATGAGGAGCTTTTCGGCGATGAGGATGAAACCCTCGGCAATGAGGAGAAGTCGGGACAAGCGGAGAAATCGGGTGGTGGTGGGAACCTTGCGGAGGGCCGTGATGCCGTGGGTGTTGGCATCAAGGATCAGCCCGCCGAAAACTAGTCCTTCCGTGGTCCCGATCTGACAGCAGCAGTACCTCTTTCACCATCTCGGGCCCTATGTGCAACTCGCTTGGTGCACTTATTTCTCCCGATTTTGCCTCTTTGTCTCGATGAGGAAAAGATCGGTCTTTAGTCTCGTTGTATGAGGCCGGTCTGGAGAGTACTTGTGATATGCTGGTGAGTAGAGTTGTTTGAGTGTTGCTTCTCATGTTTTTGTTAAGTGCTGACCATGTCGGTGTTGTTCGTTAGGAGATCAACCGTTCGCTGTTGAATGCTGCCATCCGGCGCCGAGAGGCCGCCGAGAGAGAGGGTCTTCGTCTCTTGTTGCAGCAAGAACGGGAGCGAGCTCGGAGGTTGGAGAAGGAGCTGGCCGAGGCCCAAGGTAGTTGCTTTACTCTCTACCGGTTATGATTGATCTTATAGTGCCAATATCCTAAGCTCGGTACTCCCGCCCTAGCCGAATCTTCTAGTGCGGAGGCCGATCTTTTGCGAGAGTGCCGTTTGTTGAAGAGGGAAGTTAACATAGAACGGGACCACGTTTCGAACTTACAAGCAGAAATAGTTAATAAGGACGCTAATATTGATCGCTTAGAAACCGATATCGAAGATCTTCAGTCCAAACTCCATCGCTATGAGACTTTTGAGTATATCCCCGAGGAAATCGATAATCTGAGGGCAGACCTAGCTCATTTCCAAGGTATAGCGGGTGATAAAACGCTATTTGCCGACAACTTAGAAGTTCAATGTGGTCGGCTAAGACTTCAGGTCCGAGATCTGCATGCAGATCGCCTTCGGATCTTGGGGGAGAGGGACGCTACTGAGAAGCGTAACCGAGAGGCCCTTGAGAAGCTCAAGGAGTTTGGAAAAGTTTCTGAGGAGTTGGATTGGGTGCGTGCCCAATTGTCGGGTTTGCAGGCCGCCCACTCTCGACAGAGGGAGGAATGGAGTGATCACAAGAAGTATTGCCCCACTAACGAGTTTAACGAACAGCGATATCTTGAACTTTCTTCGAAGATGTCTTCTCTCGAGTGTAGCCTATCTGAGTCCGAGGAGTCTATTAGAATAATTGCCCCTTTGTTAGAAGGTGGTGTGCCTTGTGTTGTGCTTTCCGCGTTGCTTTCTTACTGTTGCTATTGTGTGACTGACCGTTCTTGTTACCTTTGCAGCCGAGCAGAAGAAGACGGCATCGTTGGAGGAGGAAAACATCCGTCTGAAAGGGAGGGAGGCTCAATTGCTCGACCAGGTGGCCACTGCTAAAGCGGCGTCGGCGCAGCTAGCAGAGGACCTTGCTGCCGAGAAGACGAAGTTCAATGACGAGCTTGTCTCGAAGGTTAGGGCCGGTGTGAAAGCAGTGCTTGATAAGAAACGAGCCGATGTTGCCGCCAAGAAGACTGTTCCGGTCCTATTTCCTCCAAAGAGTGATTATGTTTTTTGTAGCGCTGCGTCGCTATCTTGCCCTTTTCCTCGGGTTGTAATTCGTTTGAACACCTTTTTAATTTCTTGCATAACTTGTTATGGGGTGCTGCGTCGCCGGTTTGTTTGCTTTTCTTGCTGTTGATGCTTCGATACTACTGACGTTATTATCCTTAATTATGCTGAGTTGCCCATATGTGGCTTTCTGTCGTGATCTCGTTATGCATGCCTGTATGAACAGATAAGTTAGTCACAAATGCCATTTCTGTCGAACGCACTCAGCAAGGAGGGTCATCGGGCCCAATGCCATGTCCTCGACCGAGGCATCTCATCACCGTCTTTTTGAGATCTGTGGAAGGGGAGTTGGTCTTGCCTAATTTCTATGGGATCGACATCCCAAGAAGTTATCGATTAATCTTCTTGGGCAAGTGATTCGGCCACTTGCGAGGAGAGCAATGTTGGATCGCCCGATCACCGAGTACTCGTGCCTCGACAATCGGCCACTAGTTTCCAACCACCAGGGCCCTGAACTACCTCGGCACTTGCACAATGCCATCGCCCGAGTTCGAATAGTCCGTGTTAGTGTAAGTCGCCCGCACTTGCACAATGCCATCGCCGGGTTCGAAACGACCATTCGACGCACTTGTCATATTTCCAACCCCACGCGGCCTTTCACGGAAATAGATGACAAGATATCTTACTGAGTTCATGGATGGTAGAGCTTTAGTCGTGTTATGCCTCCATGGCCGTGGCTGGGTTTCCGTCCGGTTTCAAATATCTTGTATGCCCCTTCGCCGACCTTCTCAACTATTGTGTAAGGTCCTCCCCATATTGGTGCGAGTTTGCCGCCTTTCTTGTCACGTTCATAGCTAGGTAAGTGTTTTAGTACCACTTGCCCCGGTAGGAACTCTCTTGGTCGGACCTCGTTTGTTATATTCTCGTTGGATTCTCCGCCGGTAATTTTCCATCTTTTGCGAGGCCATCTCCTCGTTTCTTCTAGATCGTCAAGTTTAGCCAAGATAAGATCCGCGGAGATGTTTCGCCTCCATGCTTCGGGTCCTTGTGGCTCAGATCACGCCTCCGTTGGCAGGATGGCTTCATCCCATATGTTAACATGAAGGGCGACAATCCGGTTGCCTCCCCGCGAGTTGTCCTATACGCCCACAAGACGTTGTAAAGCTCTTCACACCATTCCCCATATTCCCGTCGAGTTTCTTCTTCATGTTATCGGCGATGGTCTTGTTTGTGATCTCGGCCTGTCCGCTGCTTTGGGGTATAGTGGTGTGGACTTGCTTTTTTTCGGATGTTGTAAGTGTTAAATAAGCAGGTCTATGTTTTTGCCCTGCAGCTTGTTTGTCATTGTCGAGACGATTGCCGCGGAACCCCGAAATGCGGCATATGATGTGTTCCTGCATGAACCGGAAAACATCCTTATCTCGTATGTGCCTCAGCAAGGCGCCTCAACCCACTTGGTGAAATAGTCGGTGGCTACAATTAAGTACTTCCTTTGTCCCGACCCGACGTGTAGAGGTCCTACGATGTCGATTCCCCATTTAGCAAAGGGCCAAGGACTCGATGACGGAGTTCAATGTCACAGCCCGGTGCGTGTATCTTCTTCCCGAATTCTCGGCACTCGTCGCAAACCGTGGCCATATGTTTTGCGTCCTCATTCATGTATGGCCGTAAGTATCCCATGGTTTTTGCTCGTGCCGCCAAAGCTACGCCCGAGCTATGGTTTCCGCGCCCCATAGTGCAAATCGTTAAGAATTGTATGCCCCTCTTTCTTTACTTAGGCACCTCAACAAGGGTCCTGTGTACGATTTCCCGTAGAGAATTCCGTCTCGAACTTCGTACGCGGCCGCTTTGCTTTTGATCTTGTTGACCTCGTGTCGCCTTTTAGGCAATTTTCCTGTTTCGAGATATTCATGAATCGGCTTCCTCCAATCGTCGGCCTCGATCATCGGGCTCGGTAGTGACAATGCAATATGTGCGTCGACGTTCTCGATCTCGGCATCGATGGCATTAAGACCCTCATAACTCGATGCCTTCAATGCTTGAGTCTCATCAACATGGAAGCAACGTAAGCCAGGGCATCCGAATGCCGATTGTCTTTTTCGCAGATGTGTCGGAATTTAATGCCTCGGTATTTGCCCGATGTGAATTGGGCGAGTTCCCGCATTTCGTAACAAGGGTCATGTATGGCGTCGCCTGATCCGACTGACAACTAGCCGAGAGTCGCTCGTGAGTCGTACCTCCTGGATGCCCATCTCCACTATCGACGTAAGGCATGTATTACTGCTTCGTATTCTGTGACATTGTTGGTTGCCTTAAACTCAAGCCTAAAGGAGTGGACCATTTTCTTGCCCTTTGGTGTCGTGAAGACCAAATGCCCTAAACCCGACCCGTCCTTATTGGATGACCCATCGACGAAAACCTCCCATCGTGTCGGGCCGCATGTCTCGAGTAAGTCGGGTGGATCGTCCTGCCTTCTTCTTCCATTCCGGGGATGTCTTCTACTTCGTCCTCATCACCGAGGGGGAAGTCTCTGCCAAAAATCGGAATCGCCCTCGTGCCTTCACTACTGTCCTCATCTCGTAAAAGACATCGAATCGCTTTATTTGCGCGCTCCACTTAGAGATCCGTCCCGACCTAGCCGCGTTGTCGAGCACCGACTCTATGGAGGACTTGGTAAGCACCCGAATCTTGTGGGTTTGGAAATACGTCCAAGCTTTTGTGTTGCAAATACTAACGCTAGTATGAGCCGCTCGATCCCCCGGTGTAGTTCTTTTCTCACGGTTCATGGTCTTGCTTATGAAATATACCGCTTTTCTTCTCGCTCCCCTCGTTCTTGACCAACACGGCGCTGATGGCATGACTGGTTGCCCCGAGATACACGTTAATATGTCCTCGGAGCTCGGGCCTTTGTAACACCGTAGGCTCGCCTGTGTTGCTTGATTCTCTGAATGCTTCCCTCACACTCCTCGGTCCATCTCGAACTTCTCTCCCTTCCTTAACGTCCCGAAGAAATTCTTGCACTTGTCCGACGATCGAGATGAATCGTCCTAGAGCCGCCAAGTTTCCGTTCCACCCGTTGCACGTCCTTAATCACATGTGCGAAGGCATTTCCATATCGCTTTGATTTTATCTCGGTCTCGCTTCGATCCCCTTTATCCGTGATTATGTATCCTAGGAACTTGCTCGAGGTGACCTGAAGGTGCACTTGGACGGATTTGCCTCATCTTGTACCTCCTCATGGTCTGGAAGATGTCTCGAGGTCGTTGATGTGTGTATCGGCTACCTTACTCTTGACTAGCATATCGTCCACGTATACTTCGATGGTGTCGTGTATTTTGTCTTCAAACATGTCCTCCACTAGCCTCCGATATGTGGCGCCCGCATTTCTCGGCTGAATGGCATTTTGGTGTAGCAACACAAATCCTCTTGGCGTGAAAAAGGATGTATGCTCCCCGGTCTTCGGGGCCGGGGGATTTGGTTGTATCCCGAGTACCCGTCCATGAGTGTTATCGCCTTGTACCCGACAATGGATTCCACCAACTGGTCGATCTTGGGAGAGGGAAACCGCCTTTGGGCATGCCTTATTCAGGTCGCTGTAATCGACGCAAATTCGGACGCCCCCATTCTTCTTGGGGACTATCACCATATTAGATATCCATTGCGGATATTGGGCCTTTCGGATGATTCCTGCTGCGTACAGTTTCTTCAACTCTACCTCTACCTCTGGTTGTAGCTCGGGTGCAATTCTTCTCATTTTCTCGTCTGATTGGTCCGAACTTGGGGTCTATCCTCGGATGGTGCGAGCAAACTTCCGATCGATGCCTTCCATGTCGTGCATCTCGCTGTGCAAATACATCCATGTGCTCCTTTAGAGGGCTATCACCACGGATTGCTCATTCGTTAAGCGTGACCCTATTCTCACTAATCTCGGCTCCTCCTGCCTGCGATTAACTTGCCGAGCTGGTTCTAGGGCCGAAAAGTTCGCTAGGCTCGCCGACGGTTGCCGGCTCCCGTGATTGCTATAAGACTTCGTGTCGCCCGCTTCGTAGGTGGCGATGGCTTGTGACATCATCTTTTTCCAATTCCTCTCCCGCCTCCATTTCCTTAGACTTCTTCTTTTCTTGGCGTTTCCTCGACCGTCTTTCCTCGTTCGCTGGATGTCTATCTCGCACACATTGTCTTGCCGCTTGGGGGTCGCCTAGTACTTCTACTACTCCACGATAAGAAGGGAAGCGCAGCTTTCGATGGTAGGCCGAGGCGACTCCCTTGATCCCTCGCGACCCAAGGTCGTCCTAGGATCGCCTCGTAGGGTGAAGCGACATCGACTACGCAAAAGGTGGTCAAGGTGTCAAGGAACCCTTCCCCATCCGAGACTCTGAGAGTGACCTCTCCCTTTGGCACTGTCACCGTACCGTTGAAGCCGTAAATTCGATAAGTCGATGGGATCAGGATGTCATCGGACAACTCCATCCTCTTGAAAGTGTCATAGAACAATACCTCGACTGAACTACCACTGTCCATTAATATTCTCATGACGCCCATTCCTCAATCATCGTGGTTATTACTAAGGGATCTCCATGTGCTTGTCCGTTCAAGGGGACATCTTTCGCCGAAAAACGTAATCTGGTTGCATCATCCACGGCTCCATAGGGAGGGTCTTGGCCACGCTAAAGATTTCTCTCGCCCGATCTTTGTCCCTCTTGTGTATTCTCGAGGTGATACCGGTCCCTAGATCGTATCCTTGTGTTGCCGAGTGTGATATGGTGTTACAAGTGAACCGAGCGCCGCGATTGATTCTTATTTGATGTACTTTTTGGGACCTCGGGCCGGGCCGTGTCGATGGTGTTTTGACGAAATGCCGTAGATACCTGTCGCGATCGTGTCTTTGGACGATATCCTTCACTTCCCTGCAATCGTTGGTTGAGTGGCCGCGGAACTGATGATAATGGCAGAACTCCGGGTGGTTCCTCGTCCCGTCGAATTGGATTCCCCGAGTCTTGGGGTAACGGATATCGTTCCTCTTTTCAACCTCCTTGAACACTTCTTCCAAGGGTGCATTGAGCAGAGTGTACGATCTCGGCTCATGGCGAGGTTTCTTTCCCCTCTCGACCTGCACCTTCTTGTTCTCACCCGGGACCGGGCACCGGCCTTTTCTGATCGTTTCGTGGCTTCTCTCGGATAACCTCTTCGTGGTGCTCGCCTTTTGTATTCCCCCTGTCTTGCGCTCCTTCCCCGGATTTCTTCCAAGGCTATATAGTGCTCTTGCATCTTCCGGATCTCCCTTAGCGTCTTGGGCTTTTCTGTGTACATCGCCACCCGGATGGGGTCCGACTTTCTTAGCGAGTTCTCGGCCGAATATTTGTCGGTCGACCTGCCTTCCCTATATCCGTGCATAACTTCCTCCATCTATCCGTTATGAACGCAGCCGGTTCTCTCACCTTCGTGCCGGGGTAAATAACTTGTCGACTCGGGGCCGAGCTATGTCAAGTTGTGCATGTATGTCTCGAGGAAAGTTTCCACTAAAACCGCATAGCTCCCAACGGATTTATCGGGCGGTGTAGAACCAACTCTTCGCTTCTCCTTCAAGACTAGCCGGGAAAAACTTGCACATGACCACATCGTAATTCTTCCACCGCAGCAAGGACATGCCGTACATCTTGATGTGTTCTCCCGCATCGCCCGTGCCATCGAACCTAGATGGGAAGATTGGCAGTGTGCACTTTGGTGGAAATGGTGTTCGGTCCCGGTTCTCGGTAAACGGTGTCTTCTCGGGCTTCATTGATTACTTCGCTAACTTATCATCCTCACTATCTCCGGTCGCTTTCTTAACCATCTCGCTCAAGCCGTTCAATCTTTTGTCTCGGTGGACGCGTCCGTACTTTCGTTGGTCACTTCCTCATCGGCCGAAGAATCCTCGGATGGCCCATACCCTTCTCTTGGCCGATTAGGATCGGTACTCGTCCCTCGGCATGGCGAAGGGGGTGGGTCATCCCTTGGTGGGGTGTGGTTGCGGAGGCGCCTCGGCTCGATGATCCCCTCGACCCCCGTCCTCCCGTTGCGAGTTGGTGGTTCTCGTACTCTAGTGCCAAGTTTCTCCTCTGCCAATTCTCTCATCGGATCCTCCCCGTCTTCTTTGACTTGCCGCATGGCGAGTAACATCGGCCTGCTCTCGTGACTAGAATGACCGTTCATTTGGTGTCCCGCTGCTTAGGGGGTGCGGTTGGGGGTCCAGCAACAGAGCGATAGGAGGGACGATCGGGGCCGTAGGGCGATCAACCACTACTGGGGGAACAGCCGAAGCTGGGAAGCGGTCAGCCGTTACGGGGGACGTCTCGATTAGGGTTCCCTCCCCGCCAAGTGTACTTGCCTAAGTCTTTCGGCCTCTCGTTCCAAATCTCTTTGGTGTTCCGTAGGCCTGTCTCTCTCTTCTTCGTTCTTCGTGTATCGTTTGGACTTCCTCCTCCTCCTCCGTATCCGATGCGCTTCTCCCGTCTTCCATCCGCCCTCGTTTTCGGCCCCATCCGGCTTGGGTTAATCCTCAATCTCTCGGGTGGGAAGTCGTCATCTCGCTCGAGATCGACCTCCTCGTTGGACCGTAGTCATGCCTTTGATCAACGCCGAGTCTCGCCTCGGGCCGTTAGGTCGACGATCTCCGTGTTGGGAGTCCGTGAGTCCCTCTTGCCCGCCGGATCCCGCCGTGACTCGGTTCCTCGGGATCCCGCCGTCCCGGAGGTACTTGCCATTGCCTTTGCTATCGTCCTCGTTCCTGGGCCGCCTATCCGTCCGTCCCACGCGCCAAAGTAGACAACACTTACTTCGAACCGCTTCAAAAGGTTAAGGGTGGAGTACAAAGCAGTCCGGTCTGCAGAGTGAAAAGGTTTTCTATAGTACGACTCCCTTTACGCTAGCATGTTGGTTTCAAAGAATCAAATCGTTTTCGCCGCAAAAGGACAAATTTTGAAAAGTCAGTCTTAACGCATCGCTTTCAGAGATTTTCCCATGCATTAATTATTATTTGTCCTAACATTCCCAACGCCTTGTCATCAATCATCCGTATGTTAGGTCGGAGGACTTCCTTCATGGTGGGGGATCGTGCTGAGGATCCTCAGTCGCCGTCGCGTTGCTGATCGACAATTCCTACCGTTTTCCGCTGGTACTGTGAGGCCCTTAGTGTAGGGTCAAAGTGAGACAAGGACTACTCACTATAACCCCGTCGGCCATGGTTTCCAAGAACTAGACTCAATGATTCTGAGCTAGCTCTGTTTCCACCATTATCACGCTTCGTTTACCTTGCTAAAATAAAGACAAAAAGTGAAATGGAGATAGATGCGACAATATCTCTCCCTAGAAGATAGTCTAAGTAACCTACGCGTTGCCCCTGTTAGAGGTTTTCGTTTAGCATCAACTACCCTTATCGAATGTTGATAGGAGTCAGTCGAATTTCTCTTGCAACGGGGTTGGAAGTCATAGATCACGGTCAGCGAGATGGAATCCCCTTCTAGCTTCTACCAACATCGAAAGATGCTATTTTGGGAGCTCATGGGTTGTCCGATAACTCTCTGAGGCGTCTCAAACATACAGCCTATCTCGACGGAGCTGTCTCCGATGACTTCGCCTAAGCGGAAAACTTGTTTTCTTGGAGAAATGGAGACTACTGGTTTAAACACGAAAATGGACTTATACCAATTCGACATAGAAATAACGAAATGAAGATAACTAGCAAAAACGCAAGGCTAGCTTTACCACTTGTTGCTCGACAAGATGTTGCCAAGAAAACAAAAATAACAAAGAAAACGAAGATAACAAAACAAGAACACAAAGGTGACCTCCATCGACTCAACAAGACATTATCAAGGAAACAAAGGTAGCAGATCAGAAGGGGTTTCTCCCTTAGCATCAACCAAAGACACAGGGTGGCTTAGGAGCTTGGAGTTTTCCTTCTAGCGCCCGAGTTCAAGGTATCCTGAGATGTTATACGGTCCCCTTAGTCTGGCGCCTTAATGTAGATGTAGAAAATCCTACCACTACATCCAAAGGTAACTAGATGCATACACAAAGAAACAAAGCAAACGGAGGAAGTAATAGAACACAAGATATACGTGGTTCGGCATGATTACCTACGTCCACGGGGGTGTAAAAGAAGATCTTATTACTCGGTTCAAGGTTACAAGATGGATTTATCTCTCTCAATGCTCTAGTACGCTCTCTTTCCTCACTTCTTGCTTGGGTTCTTCCTCTCTACATGGTCTCTATTTATAGCTACAAGTGATGATACATCAGTACTACGGTGTTAGGCCTGGCGTAGCTTCCTTGATGTTCCTCTCGGGTGGTCGGTCGATGTCTCAGCCGACCGTCCTTATTTGTTCGGGTCGGTGTGTCAAGCCGAGTGATGTCTCGCTCCCGCTATCCCGCCACTCGATGTCGCCCGTTCGATGGAGGCGATCGATGTCGCCCTTGGGATCCTTGGCCGAGTCTTTCCCCGACCGAGTCCTCCTTATCTCTTCACCAACTTTGTCAAACCGCATTTATGGCTCCAGTGCCCGATGTCCATCGCGTCACAGCCTTTTCCCTTTTTTCGTCGACTTTCGGCCCTCTTTTCTTACGCCCGGTTCGGAGAGGCGATCCTGTACCTTAGGTGCACGCTTGCTCTGGTACGCCATGGCTTAGGATCGTTCCACCTGTCCTTGTGGATTATTTACACCTACACCCACGCTTCAAAAAGATGGATAACAGTATCTGGGATAGGCCAAGAAATGCGGAAAGACTTAATGTAGTAATCCCAAATCTGGAATGTGAAACTGCAGTGTAACATCAGATGGTTTTAACGATTTTAAACAAACACTTGAATAGATATTTATACAAGAGGTATGAGTTCAGTTTCCACCAACGTCTCTCATTTTGCTTGGGTGTTGTACACGTTTTCGTATGAGAGAAAAAAAAATGAACACTGATGCTTTATGTAAAAGAGATTGAGGACCTTAAAAAATATACGGGAGCTCGATTTGCAAAATGGCATGACAATGTGAAATTAACGTGTGTTGAAAAGAGTAAACAGAATCGAAGATATGCCCTATTGAATATTATCTATATACCCCTATTACGAGACCCATTGTAAATATACCCTTTTGAACTTTACCAATACCCTTAAGCATAATACATTACTAAAATACCCTCTTTTATGTAATGTATATACAAAACCATTACCTAAAAAAAAGAAAAAAAAAACTCTACTGTCCGCCATCACCACTGTCCACCATCGCCAACAACCACCACCACCGCCAACAGACACCACCACCACCACCGCCAACCACCACCGCTAGCCGCCACCACTGTCCACCACTACCGCCGCCAACCAACACCACTGTCCACCACCTTCGCCGCCCACCACCACCACAACCACCACCGTCGCCGACACTGTCCACCACCGCCACCACCACCGCCAACCAGCACCGCCATTTTCCTCCACCGCCACTACCACAATCGACAACCAGCGCCACTGTACACCACCGACAACCACCACCACTACCCACCACCGACAACCACCACCACCACTTTCATCCACCACCACCAATCACCACCAACAACCACTAATTCCACCACCATCATCTAGAGGCAACTTGCTGAAAGTTGTATCCAAATCTGGAGGAAACTTGCTGAAGTTGTCTTCAATAATGGAGGCAACTAGCTCAAGTTGTCTCCACATATGGAAGCAACTAGCACAAGTAAAAATTATACACAAATAAGTGAACCTAGTGTGAGTCGAACACACATCTTCTGACATATAGTCAGTTGTGCTACCATTGCACCACAGGTTCGCCACACCATCAGTGCTCAACCAACAATTCAAACCACCACCATACAACACCACATCCTCCATCTTTGCTACTGCAACTCTACCTGCAACAGCTTCATGACCATAACCGTCTATGCACACTTGCAACATGAGCTGATAGCTGCAGTCATTTCCATGCCCCTACTCAAACACCATCAGCAACACACAAGCAGTAACAACTTCTTGTTCTGCTTTCAATGCCTGGATACATATTGAGTTCCTTCTTAACTTCCTAAGCATTCATCTACCCTCTTGACTTTAAAGCATGAGCATCAGCAAAGACAACCATCATCAAAGAACTCAACACAACCACCTGTTACCATTGCACCACAAATTGGCCACAACTCCCTAAGATATAACCTATAAGATAATTTCCTATGAATGAATGAACCCAAAAACATAACCAAGTTGCCTCGGGCCGGAATCAACTAGCTGAAGTTGCCTCCAAAAAAATGAAAGCAACTTTCTCAAGTTGTCTCCAGAAAAAGGAAGCAACTAGCTCAAGTTGTCTCCAATAGTGGAAGCAACTTGGTCAAGTTGTTTCCAAAGTTGGAAGTAACTTGATGAGGTTGTCCAGGGTTGTAATTACTTTACCTTCATGACGGAACAGTTGTGATCAGTTAAGCAGCTAACCACCAATTCCAACAACAACAACAGACATATACCAAGTTGCACGCACACAAGAAAAAACCAAAAATACAACCACAATCCATTCACTTCGATTAACAACATGATCTCTTCTGAACATACCTGCATCTACCAACAGCTTCAGCCTCTCAGCATCAAACCAACATGTCCCATTTCATTTGCCTAGCATTCATCTACTCCATTTCAGCTTCAGGCCGAATGCAGCGCCACACACAATTCCAATTGAGTCAACTCATCATAGTATGTGTATTGGAGGTCATCATCATGACACGGACAATATTCTCCACTTCGTGTGTAATCACACTCAAAATGAAGTGACAATACTAATAATTCAAGCAATTCAAAAAAAGATTAGATACACGTTACAATTGAGAATTTTACACAAACCCAATCAAAACGGAAAGATATTTGATTAATTTGATCGAGAATTAAGGTTGAAATTGGAAACATACGGACTTACTTGGTTCAATTTTGAACACAAAAGCATCCCAGGAAATCACCACCACCACCACTATCATTTCTATATTCTTCTTCTTTCCAAATATAAACTGGTTAGCTTTCATAATGCTCCTATATAACTGCAATACACACTGAAAAACAATAAGAACCAAAACAATAACACAAGTCCAATTATTAGTATCAACTGTGTAGACTATTCCAAACAACACCACCACTATCACCATTCCAACACCACTATCATCTGGAACCAATTAATCACCAAATTTCAATATTTCCATCAATACAACATCACCACTACTACCAACAGTACACAAACCACTGCCATACTCATTAACCAAAATTTTCAAAAACCACAAAATACGGAGTAATACCCTAATTTCTCTGTAATTCTTCAATTAAAACCGCGAATTGCAATAATCACAAGCCATTATTCTTCATTGAAATTAGCCACTATCAAACCCTAATTTCCATTAACAACATCAAATGATCTTCCTTCTCTATTCAAAATAAATTACAAACCAAACCCATATAGCTATTTCATTCTGTTTCTCTAAAATTGGTATCTCACCTGAATCTTCAATGAAGAAGAAGATGGACCGCTGCTCCTGATGATTTTTATATTCAGATTTCGGTCTTTGATTCACAAATAGGTGACAGAAAGGGAGAATTGTTGATGGATTTGGTGACAGAATTGGTGGATTTTGAGGCGGTGGTGGAATTGCAGGTGGGTGTTGTTGTTGGTGGTGGTGATTGCCGGAGAGAAAGAGAAGAGAGATACATGATAACTCACCGAGATGGTGATGGAGACGATGGTGGTGCTGGTGGCGTTGGATGTGGCGGCAACGGGGATGGAGATGGTGATGGCGACGGATATGGGATGGAGATGGTGGAGTTCGGCTGGTTTTTCTCGAGTGAGAAACAAAGAAGAAGCTAGAGTATAAGATGTAAAGTTTAAAAATGGGATTATGTGAATTATTTTGTTGTTCATAATTTCAATTATACCATTAGGGGTATTTGTAAAGACTCATAAGGGTTCTTATGAAAGACCCATGGATAGTAGGGGTGTTTATACATTCCCACATTTTTCAAAGAGGGAGGATCCATGGACACTCTTAGATGGACAAGGTCGGACAAGATTTGCGCCATTTTCTCTAGCAAACTCAAACGACAATGAATTTAAGTAATATTTTTTTGGTATATTCTTCCTATAAGACTCTACATTCCTACAAAAAATGAGCACAATTCGAGATGTATAAAACCACCATCTACCCCTTTGAATATCAGTAGTTCAAAATTAATGGTTGAAATTAAGATCGGTAGATGGTCAGGTTTGCTATCTCGAATTGCATTTATTTTTGGTAGGAATATAAAGTCTTATAATAGGAACATATCATTAAAATATTAGACTTAAATTCACTATCGTTTGGGTTTTGCGAAGAAGATGGCGCAAATCTTGTCCGACCTTGTCCATCTAAGAGTGTCCATGGATCTACACAAGAAGAAGTTCCCATCGTGTAACATGTCTCTAACATGTTACAATTTGGATTAAACATACGTGTAATCCAACATATATGTAACATGTCCCAAAATGATAAAATTAAACATACGTGTAACATGTCTCTAACATACAATTTAATCCACACAAGAAGAAGTTCCCATCGTTACCTACTCAAAAGTTTTAATAGTCTTTTTTTCTTGGGGGAGATGGTTGAAATTTTAGGCTCTAAAAAAAGAATATTGCAACTTTACCAACCAATTTGGATTTTAACACTTCTAATGACTCGGTATACCGCGTCATGAGTAATATATTAAAGAGAGAAATGGATGCTAAATGTTTGCTACAACAGAGTTCTGGAATTAACTACCGATGGAGAAACCTGTTTCCGTTCTTCTTCGTGTTATTTTTATGTTGTTTGTGTTTGAGATGGCAGCGAGGGGATGTAGTAATTCGCACGTTGCTGGTGTTTCTACTGGTCATCATTTAGCCAGCTCGAACCTTTCGGACCCTAACCGGAACTTGTTATCAGTAGGTAATGATCACGATGAAAATGGAAAGGTGGATACATCAAAGGAACACGTAGGGTCGGGTCGGAGTTCTAGAGCCGCACCTGCGCCCCTTCCACCTAGAAGAGGATCAGGAGAAAGGCCTTGCAGACCTGCACCTCCTCCACCTAGTAGAGGATCTAGTCGAAGAGCTAGAAGGCCGCCCCCTCCTCCTCCTAGGGGTAACCGCCCAATTAGAGGAAGAAGATCTGCTCCTGGGCCACCTCCGTTGCCGCCGCCACCACCTCCTCCTTGTGGATACTGTTAGTTACACTTTACTACTTCATTATGTTTTATGTTATCTTCAGCTTTTGTCAATGGAGTATATATTACATTATTTTAATATTTTCTTGTATCAAAATTGGTCTAAATATTGCAAAATATATGTGTGAAAATTGAAGTATACACGACTTCTATATTGCAAGTGAAAAATTAATAAATCATGTTACAGTCCGATCTTAACTAACTTACGAACTCTAATCTTATCAGTTGAACATGGTCATTTACACGATTCCCTTCTGAAACAAGTTATTGATCTTGCTTTATATTTGTCTGCATTTTTTTTTTCATCTTTTGTCGTCCTATTTTTCTTCTAACATTTTTATTGAATAGGGATTCAAATGCAAAGCCCGAGAAAACTAAACTAGATAGGAACCAAGGATAATACATGCATGTCACACATTCATACCAACAGTTTTTTTGAGAAAATCTAATTTACGGGGGATAAATTTGCTACTTTCGTTAAACTCAGGTAAAACGAGGACACAATTTTTTTCTTTTCTCAGGGTTCAAAGAACATCCCTTTATGGAACTAGATTTGAGCGCATATGGAAATGCAATGGTTTCATACATGGGCTCAAATTTTCATCCAGAAAAGAACAATTGTAGTTCTATCAGCCTTCATTCTTTTTCTAGTGGATTATAAAAAAATCTTCTGGTATGTTTGGTTATAGAATTTACGATTTCAAGGAATGTATAGTTCAATGAATTACAAATGCCAAGAATTACATATATTCTGAGGGATATATAATACCTTGAAATCATAACACAAATAAAGATATTAATTAGAGTCGCGGGAAGAATAAGAAAAATATTATATAAGGTAACCTAAACACTGAATGCTATTGCATACGATAAATTCAATTTTCCACCAGCACCTCACTTTACATACAATTCCTTGCATTTATGACCATTCATTTTTAGATTTTTTTTATTTATTTTTGGCTAAGAGCATATATAATTTATCAAGATCTAGACATCTGGGGTCAGTAAATTTTGGATTCCTACTCGGAAACCGCTGGCTGGTGTGTTGCTTCTATCAACATAAAGATGGGAAAATGAATTAGGATAATAAATAATCATTTATATTATATTACCGAGGACCATCAATCCACACGACAAACATACCAGAATTTCTCGACACCAATGCCATGATATCCTAGTCATGAAAAGAAGTACGCACAACAAATTAAGGAACCTTGGGCTCGTGCAATTAAATTTTTATTTTTATTTTTTTGATCGGCAAACGTAAAAATATATTGAAAACTTGCAAGAAGTAAGCGAAGAAAAGCTCAAAGAGCCTACAAACCCGACAACAACGGGTAAATTACAAACAAAGACACAAAGAAACTAAATTACAAATAGATTATCCAAGTTTCGCATTATATAATCCAAACTAATGTTTTTTAGCTCCTCCTTATTTCTTCTCCAATTATAAGCCTGAATTTTAACTTGTTGAATCACCCGTTGAGTGTCTGAAGTACCATCTTCAAGAACAATGTTATTGCGGCAGTTCCAAATTGATTAGGAAATAAAAGCAGGGATGACTGGCCCCAACACTTTTCCTAGCGGATGCGATGTACGAGGTCTCCATCCCTTAATAATTTGATCAATACAGTTAGGGAATGGGCCGATAAAACCCACAACATCCATGAAATGCCTCCAAATTCCAAAAGAGAAATCACAATGAAACATCAAATGTTCTACTGACTCTCCAGCTTTACGGCACAACAAGCACCCGTTCACAATCAATTTTCCTTTTTTATAGAGAGTATCCATAGTAGCTAATCTCTTGTGGAAAACAAGCCAAAGGAAGAACCCTATTTTGTGAGGCCACGACCTAGACCAAATACTGAGATGTAACTTAGGTAAATGTGCTTTGTTTTCTAGTCCGGCATAACAAGATTTAACCGAGAAGAAACCTGATCTATCAATGCTCCATTTGATGTAATCTTGACCCAACCCCAATTGAAAACCTTCTAGGGTTAAAGTGAGAGAGCATACCTCAGCAATCTGAATTTCGGATAACCGCCTTTCCAATCCAAAATTCCAACCCCCTCATGATGAAGCCTATGAGCACATATTGCAACTGTCCAATGCTTTGTGGTGGCTATAGCATATATATATTATGGAAAGAGGAAGAGAATTGAGCCGTACCTGCCAAATGATCCTCCCAAAACATAACCGAATTTCCTTCTCCCACTTGGAAAATACAGTTCGCTTTGAAGTAATCGAGCTGCTTGTAAATTCCCTTCCAAACATCAAGCTATGTAAATTCTCAAGTGGGGTACGCACGGTCTCCCAACCGACTAGATGATAGTTCTTTTTTACTTCACTATCGTCCCAAAGAAAGTCTGAAAATTTTCTCTAAAACTTCAATAACTTTCATCGGAGCAACAAAAAGAGAAAACATGTAAATAGGTACAGACGAAAGCACACTCTTTACAAGAGTGAGCTTGCCTGCTTTCCCAAGGCTTGATCGCATCCAAGAAGGCAGTCTTGCGGTACATTTCTCTATTAATGGATCCCACTTTACAATGTTGTCTGCAGCCTCTCGTGCAATTAAATTTTTCCCCTACAAAGTTAACTAACTCGAGACCGGAGACCCCATCCTAGCAGTTATGAAAAAGTTTCAACAAATGCATCAAAAATGAAAAATTATCAAATTATATTCTAGGATTTAACTAATTTATTACTAAATCTAACCCCGGTCTTTATTAGTTAAATGTATCAAATTTTTCCGAGTGCTTACGTTTCCCCACCAAAGCAAGTTATTGAATTTGATCTTGCTTCATTTTTCTGTGGGTGAAATGTACATCAAAAATCCTAGACAATTTTGTCCCTTATCTTTATGTTTTTTTCTTTTTTTAATCCCATTTTCTCTCTAATATAAAAGCAAATCACAATAAAATTTATAACTTATTAAATTAAATATATATCGGTTAGTAAAAATTATATTTTTGGAAAGGGTTTTAGATGATCTACAAAACAAGATCCATTCTTGATAGTAATTCAAAGTTCATTTTTTGAAAAAGATATAACTCGGATAAAACTGGATGCATCATAACATAAATTAAGCAAAAACAATTATTCAACAAATATTTATGATGAAACGGGTTGCAAATATCATGGCGTAAAATAAGATATGAGAAATTAGTCAAAAAGTAAATAGGATGAAATTAGACGCCTCCTGGCTTAAATTAAAATTCATAAAATTACATTAACACTCGTTCCATATACAGAAAAGAAAAAAAAAGATTTGAAAATTTTTGCACCACCACCATCACTACTGTTACATTTTCCGCGGTGACAAATACCACACAATAGTAACAAAACATATCAAACCCCATTATCACCCACCTTCAACAAGAAAACAAATAAATATCTAAATATGCGGGATGAAACCAGATACATCCTAACGAAAACATGTTTCTTTATGAGAATATACATGATGAAAACCAATACATCCTGCAAAAAATAACTTTTTTTTTGTCAGAATATGCGGGATGAAACCGGTTTATCCATGTTAAACATGTAAAGTAGTATGATGTGGATTAAATGAAAACCAACCATCTCATCTCATAGGAATGATAGTATTTAACAATATTTTTTTAAGCATATTTCTATTGGTTTTTTATCGATCTTGATTGTTGATCTGGCGAATCTTCACTCTTCTAAAGATTCAAGAAGTCAAATTGTTACTCTAGTGTCGATATTGAGGTGATGGTATAAATTTCTTAGCGTCTGAAAAAGAAGCAGTACCAATTTGATTATCTAAAGAAGTAAAGAAAAAAACATTTAGATGGAGTTAGTTTGATTTCTTAAATCGCAAACCTATATTTCTTCTGGATAGTATCAATAAGTGTCTCCATGTCAATTTTACAAGGTTTATTGATAGTATGTTGTCGACCATTAACGACATCATCTACTTCTTCCCTGATCTTTATTATTATTAAACAGGGATAAAGATAAGATTAGGGGTATATTGGTCAAGTTCGGTAAAATCATTTGTACTAGCTTGGGTAAAATACCCTTCCGAGATATTAAAAGAGTGTTTTCCGAATTTTTGGATATTAAAATAGTATCTGTTTTTACTCGTCTTGATAAGAGGGTCCCACTTCCACCTCACAATGTGGAAATCTTGGGAGTTATTCCCGATACATTTATCATTTTCCTTTCATGTAAGTTGCACCGTTTCTCAAAAGGTTTTTTTTCGTGATTTCGAAATTTAAATTATTAAGGAATGGGGAAGACTAGATTACAGGCGATGAGCGCTCTTGAATTTCTTTGAAATGTTATAGTCCACAGGTTAACTAGCTTGCAAGCTAGATTTTAGCAGCTGAAATAATCCATATTTTAGTGTTTGCTCTAATAAACTCACTCGAAAACCTGTTTTATACATTTCAAAATAATTAGTTTGCCATGTTTTTTGAAGGAAATATATTGATTTCATTAACATAACAAGAATTATTTTCATCTTGTTCAAGTACATCAAAGATGAAAGCAATGATAAAATACAATATCTTGTTGTTTCATAGATGAAACAGATATTTGAAATGGCATATGAAATAATATTATGCCACTTGATTTCTTCTTCTTCATTAAGAATAATATGTCCCAGAGAAGTAATTTTCGCAACCCACCGTTATCAAGATCACCTCTATTAATTAGCCAATGATCTTCCCATAAGTTTAACCACTTCTGGTAAATCGTCATCGATGATGATGTTGTTGATATGAATGATCCATTCAAGAAAAAGTGTCATAATGGCTATCAGAAACATCTAATTGGCTTATAGAATCCATTAGCGATGAAATCGATTGAAGATAGATTAAAAATATTCTTTACAAACCCTAGAATCTTTTAATAGCGATACTTTTATTCAATACTAGAAAATAACAACAATATATATATATATATATATAACCAAATCTGTCAATAGATCTGAAAATTTTAGACCAAATTTGACAGAGTTGGATTGAAATCTAAAATAATTTTGAAGAACTTGGTTTCATAAAAAAAACACTGTTATTTTCCGGAGAAAGTGGAGGAGAGAAGAAGAGAATAATTTAGTGGATATGAAATCCGTTTTATTTTGTAATTTACTCGTACAAAGAGCTCCACATAAAAATTATGGATCAAGTAGATACAAAAGGAGTTACTCAAGCATTTTTCGGGCAATACACCGCTTCATCTAGATATAATTGCATGAATAGGCCACGGAGAAATTGCAATGGAACCATCTACCACCATCAAAGTTCCTACGGGCGCTGCATGTCCATCGAAAATACAAATTTTTTTTGTGGAATGCATTGATCGAAGGTCTTTCTACCTTCACACCCAAAACCATAGCCACCTGCTCATCTCCAACATCATCCCTTGTTAGAGCACTGCTCGGTCGAACTCGCAGGCGTTGCTATATATCTCAAGCTTGTTTATCAAGTTTAGTTGATCAAAACTATTATCTTGATTTCTAATCTACTTATAGCTATATCTCGGACTAGTCTACTTTAGTCTACTTATAACTAAAGTCTACTTATACTTTCATTAAGCAAAAAAATTTCTTGTTATTGAAAAAGAAAAAGAATTATTAAGCCAAACTATTCACAAAAAAAGTTTTAGTGACACAAATTGAAGGAAAACAAAACAAAATTCAATGTTCCAAAAAAATTGCGGCCTAATTTAACAGCATTACTACTTTACACCCAAGATAAATTCAATTATCCACCAACACCTCATGACTCTCCATACTCCAGTAATCCAGTCTATTGGATTATCTTTTCCTTTTTTTGCTAAGGTATTGTTATTCCGTGCATTAGACTTGGGTATAAAATTCCTCGAAAAAACGAGGACCATGAGTCCACATGACATACATGTGATGTGAGAACTTGTCATCATAAATGACATGAGTCACGTTTTATGTCACACAGACACAAGGAATTAAAGGGTAATTCTATTTCTTGGACATTCTTAATCAAGCAAAATTTGACATTTCAAACGGGAAATGGATGAAAATGTTCCCGCATGTTTACCTACTCCAATGTTTTTTGATGGTCTGCTTCTCATTTTTGGAAGGGGGAAGTTGAAAATATATGCTTTAAAAAATATATCTGTACTGAAATAATTCAAAACCTACTAAATAATTTGGATTTTAACACTTTGACTCAGTATCACGCGTTATGGCTCTTGGATGATCGGATAGTTGTCCTTTGAACGGAGAGAAGCTTAAGAGAGAAATGTATGTTAGATTTTGCTAGAATCAATCAAGTTCTTGAATTACCAATGAAGAAACCTGTTTTTGTTCTTCTTGTTCTTTTCATGTTGTTTATAATTGAGATGGCAACAAGGCAATACAGTAATTCCCACGGTGCTGGCGTTTCTACTGATCAGAAATTAGTCAACTCAGACTCCAATCGAAAGTTGTTATCGGAAGATATTGATCATGATGAACACGGAAATGAGGATACATCTTCACCGGGTGGGTCAGGTCTAAGATCTAGAGCTGCATTTCCTCCACCTAGAAGAAGAGGATCGGGTAAAAGACCGAGCAGACAGGCAGCTCCTTCACCTAGGAGAGGATCGAGTCGAGGAAGACCCAACAGACCGGCCCCGCCTCCTCCTCCTAGGGGTAACCCCCAATCAGACAAAAAAGGCCTGTTCTTGCACCACCACCACCGTTGCCGCCGCCGCCTCCTCCTCCTTGTGGAAACTCATAGTAACACTCAATTAATTCACCATTTTTGTTATTAGTTTTTAACTTTTGTCCAGTGGTGTTTTTCTTTGTGTTTTCGTGTACGTGATCTTGTACATTTTGATGATAAACCCATCATTAGAACAGCTCATAATATTTACCGTTTTTCATTCGGACGGTTTTACTACCTTGCTGCAGATACTTACCACACTACCCGTCTGTTGTATCATCATTTCATTCATGATTTTAATACCATTAACATTCGTAAGTAAAAGTTGTACTTCTGCAGCTTTGTTTTAGTGGTATTTACCTCTAGATCCTAAATGCGCTCAACAAAGTTCATTTGATAAACATCACGTCATTTCCGTACATATTTCTTTTTTGATCAAAGTTTAATTTCTATATTTTAAATAAAATATAATCTTAAGAAACCTTCAATGGTCTCGTTAGAATTTCGGTGAATCACACTTAACTTTATTTGAGAAATAAACAATTCTTAGTAGTGGCATTTAAGTTTAAGCAAGTTGAAACCAAACACCAACACTGAAATTTCTTAAAAAAATCTAACAAATTCAAATGGACACTTCCAAAGTCTTCTTATAATAGATAAATTCAGTTTCCACCAACGTCTCACACTTATATTGGTCTTGTTCTTGTACATTAGTTCTTTCTGCACACGAGACTGTGAGAGAGAGAAAAGAGCAGGAAGAAGGTGAACTTGATGCATACCTTACTCCTTTATGTAGAAGAGATTAAGGCCGTCTTAGACCATGTAAAATATGTGAGAAATCTTTGGCGAAATGACATTGATTATAGGGAGGAACATGATGTGTGAAATGAACATGTCTGTCACCTACAATTCAATTTCCATGTTCGAACACATTAAATTTGAGTTTTTACCATGAGTCGTTGATGATAGTGTGGTCAGAAAATCAGATATTTGAGATTAATTTTCCGAGACGATTGATCTTTTTTCTTCCTCTGTTTTGATAATTTTCCCGTTTTGATAAAAAAAGAAGAAGATATTTTAGTACTTGCGCCAAAGAAAGGCAATGTCCCGGAGCAATGGTTAAATTTGGGAGTTCCTTACCGACCTTGAGCTGATGCATATTAACAACAATCTGGGGTAATCGTCCGGCGAATTTTTAGATATTAATGAGACGTCGGTATCGCAACATTAGGAACTTTTCCACACGGACTTTGGGCGTTCCTTTTCATACCCCACAAAATACTAATGGTACCCCTTTTAGTTAGTTAAGTTGGTTATAATTTGGTTTACATGCAATTCTAGAAATTGTTCGAACTTTTTGATAGCCATACCCCTCAAAAATACAAAATATATTCCCATGTACGAAACCCTAGAATAAAAAGAAAAAAAAACTTAACAGAGATTTTCAGGCGAGAGATCCATGGTAGAAGATTTGAGTTTGGTTAGGATTGAAACTACTCGTAATCAAAGGAGTCCCAAAAGCTAAAATGTATTCCCGGCTTCACCGATTAATCCACCATTTCACATCAAACAATTTTTCATCCTCAAAAATCCCAACCTTTTACCAAATTAACACTACAGTAAATATAAAATCAAATCTAAATATAACAAACCCAAAGTTAGTAACATCAAGAGACCCACTAGTAATAGGTTAAGTAGTAATGTTAAATCATTTAGTGTTGAGGATTTTCTTCTTCGGCCTTGATTCGTCATATTCCATTAGATAAACAGAAAAACTCTCTCTCACAAACAAGTATGCCAGCCCTGTGTGGATATATGAGGGGTGTTTTTGGGTCCCATTTATTGTGAGAGGGAGGTTTTTCTGCGGTTTGTTTTGTCAGTTTATAAATAATTTTGTTTTTTTCTTTTCTTTTTTTTTTTTTTTACTTTTTTGCCAATCTTTGAGTTTCGTATTTAGGTTAATGGTATCATCACTGAAATAAATTTCTACAAGTATGAACTCATAATAAATCAATCCTGAGGGAAATCGTATTTAGGTTAATAATATTATCACTGAAATAAAATTCTACACTCATTAACTCATAATAAATCAATCTCGAGGCATCCGCTTTTGGAAGGATCGTTGGCTAGATAGGGGAAAATTGCAAGATTTGTTTCCTGTTGTTTACAAGGTAATGAAGGCTAAGGAAGCAAAAATTTATGATATGATAGCAAGTGGAGTTTGGGTTTATGATTTTAAGAGACCACTAAATTCTAATGAGCAATTAGAATTGGGATTTTTTGAGGCGTGACTTAAATCGTGTTCCTGAGCTTGTTGAAGCGGATGATGAGTTGGTGATTATGGATATTTTAATACCTCAAGATGTTACGAAAGACTTTCAGGCAACCTTGAAGAGTGCGGTTTTGATAAGTTCCTTTGGAAAGGTAACATTCCAAACAAGGTGAGCTTTATTATTTGGGCTACTTTTCATGATTCGTTACCTACCAGGGATATGTTGCGACATCGAGGTGTGAACATTGATAGTGAACTGTGTATTTTATGCAACGACGTCAGGGAGTCGGCAAATCACATGTTCATTCATTGTAAGTACTCTTTTGAGATTTGGAATTATTTCATCAAATTCTTTAGGATAGCCTGGCCATTACCAAATACTTTGATTCAGCTGTTCGAAGCATGGTCTAACAATGTGTTGCAAGGGAGAGGTAAGGACGTATGGCAAATTCTTCATTATGCGGTTTGTTGGATTTTGTGGAAGGAGAGGAGTGGAAGAGTTTTTGGAGAACGCCACAAGAGTGTGCAAGAAAATATTGATTTGGTTAAGCAATTGGTAGTCTTATGGTCTTGTGACAACGATACTTTTAAGTATGTTGATCCTAACTTAATTTGGAGTAATTGGGATACTCTAATGTGTACGTAACTTTCGTTGTATTAACCTTGGTTTGATCCTTGGTTCTCTTTTTTTTTCTATTTAATATAACATTCTCTTCAGAAAAAAAAAATCAATCTCGAGGGAATTTCATTTTTACGATCTAATTATCTCAAGCGGCATCTCATAGTTTTGACCTAAAAAGACCGAAATTATATGGGTCAACTCTTAATAATTATCAATGATAAATAAAAAAAATGATTGGATCAAGATCAAGCACAACATTGAGATTGAATTAAAATCAAATACAAAAATTTAATGATGATCAAACATATAAAAATAAAATTTTTTTTTGACTCTACTTGAAAGAAAACAAAGAGAAAATTGTGTTGTGAATTTATAGATGATGTATATTACTATGATCATAAGATGGTTGTCAACTTGTATAAAGGATGTTTAATTTGTGGCTTTAAGTAAAATGGGAAGAAAAAAATTGTTAGAAATTCGAAGGGTTTTTTGAAGAAAGAATGGATTATATAGCGTTTTTGAGTGTTGGGAGAAGACGAAGTTCATGCAATGAAGCCACTCCTCGTTATTATCGGATGTGAAATGTTAACATTTATATATACCCCACATATAGCTTAGCAAGAGTCCAACTTTGTGCACCCCCTTAAAATCGGGGTGCACGTTCCGGCCCCTTTTATTGGTGAGTTCTTCAGTCAAAACCACTTTTAGTATTTACTTTTACAACAAAAATTAAAATACAATTTTGTTTGCAGAAAAAATATTTTCTCTCCCTCTGCTGCAATTCTCTCATAATGTTGAGTTCATCTTCATCGTATTTTGTTCTGATCATCTTGATAATTTCTTGAATTTTAATTTGCATTTCTTCTTTTACCTAATTCCAGAAAATCAATGTTCTAAATATAACGAAAATTGAAGCCTGAGTTCCCTTAGACAGTAAAAAGAGCAAACTACCATACATAAAAGAATCCTCTTTACCATCTTTATGTTGTCTTCAAGACTCAAATTCATGGCTTGATTATTGATTTTCCTGATTTGTTTAGTTAAACGTATTGATAAGACCTGGGTTTTTATTTATTTTTCCTTATCTAGGATCTAAACTACTAGGATTTGATATTGGGGGAAGAGAGATTACATTTAGAGAGCTTTGATGTATATGGATTTGTTATAGAGTTTAAATAAGTAAAAAAGAGTGTCAAACCAATTGAGTATTCTGGGATCTGAAGAACTGGTTAGATTTGCAAGGTTCATAGATCATTATGGAATTGAAAAATTCAATGAGACTTTTGGATTTGCTAGTAGACTTTTGAATTGATTCAAAACAACAATAATTGAATATCGTGATTTAGAGAATAATTCACTGAATCATTGATAGAAGAAACTTGATTACAATTACAGGTTGGTAATAGAGAAAAGAAAGGAGGAAGAAAGAGATATTAATGAATCTTGCAAGATTTTTGGCCAATCAAAAGGGCCGGAACGTGCACCCCGGTTTTAAGGGGGTGCACAAAGTTGGACTCGCTTAGCAAGCAGTTAATCAATTTTCAAATTTGTGTTATTATTCAACCGATCATATCTTCTTAACTACTAAATTATCCAAATAATTTTATTTTGGTAATTAGAGAAGATTATCCTCTGAATTTGGTAGCTTTAACCTAAAGCTAATTTATATATGAAAACTAAAAGCAGCTTCAAGATGTCAATAAAAATCTCAAATAAAACCTTATTTGTTTCTCTCATATACATATGCTTAATCACATAAAATTACCCCCCACAAAAGACAATCTACATCATCTACGCCAGAGAAAACTACATTTATATTCATGCAAAGAAAACATACGACATCCACGTACCGAGAAATTTATGTATCAATAGCAGTAGGATTTGAACTTTCATCTCAACTATGAAAATCAGCTTCCTTCGACAGCTAGGCTAACTGAAATCGGTAAAACACAAGTTAAGTTAGAAAAATTTGAAAAACCTATATAATTTGCAACCATTCACTAAAACTTAATAGACAAATAGTAATTCAAATTTTCATTTTTTTATAACTATTAAAGCCTTATTTGTCCATGAAAAAAAAAAAAAAAACATTATTTTTTCCACTTTACATTTTTATATTTTGTACCGAAGTAACCAAATATCAAAAGACTATAAGAGATTCATAACTCCGAGATCACACTATCAATATTGCCAGTTTGACAAAGAGAAACTCTGTATTTTAATTTTCACATGTTGTCAAGAATATTGAGATTTTATAACTGATTGGATTTAGTTTTCACCAACCCCTCATGCTCCAAAGGTGGTGCCGCCAATTTTTTCTATGGCCAAGACTTTTGAAAGAAAATCATAAGGAAAATAAATTAGATATCATAGTGCTATATATAATGAGAAAATGAGGATCATAAAACAAATGCATGGTCACCCCGTAAATAAAAGACATGAAATATCACAATGTGTGAAATTAATTTTGGGTCTGAAAAAAAAAATGCATATGACATGGTTAAATTGTTATAAATTTTGATGAAGCTTGTTTATACTCTAAAACATCAAATACGGCAAACTTGGCCGTTTGATTAAGTTTGTTTATGCTTTATACATGTACTCTGCTGGACTAGATTGCCCATTGGATAAATTCACTGTACCTCTAATGTATTCATTTGTTCATCATGTGTTCCCGGTGGATGAAACCTTTGTACATTCATGAGCATAACTGGATGAAAACTGGTTTCATATTGACACCACAGTTTAAGGGATATTTTAGGTGAACAAATTATTTTTATTTTCATTTTTCTGGACAAATTACGCAAAATGGTTAGTAAAAAAGTATCTTTTTAATTCTCGTGCATATCTTTTCTACCCAGGATTTGTTGTTTTAGGGCTAATTGACCAATTTTGTGTATATCACCGGTGGACTGGATTACCCGTTTGGTGGCACCTTGAAACTGTGTTACTTGAAACCAAAATAACAGATCTGGTGATTGTATGTTTCAGTTAAGCTTAAGTCTTATGGGGTGCTAATCTAGCAGCTAGATTGGAAATCCGCTTCAGCTAGGATAACCACCTAAGTCTTATGGGAGTGCTAATCTAGCAGCTAGATCAGCAGTCCACGTCAGCTGGGACCACCGCCCAACAATGAACAGTTCAGCGCTTTAAATCTTAGCCGTCAGATCAAAAATAAATCTCTCAGCGCTTAACCGTTCCGCAAAAAGGTGGTTTTTCAAGCACTGAATCATTCAGCGTAAGTATCTAGCTACTAGGACGTAACTGGTACGAGAGAGAACTAGTGTTAAATTTTATGCCACATTTTTTTTGAATTGCAACACTTCTAGCACCTTCGATGTAGTCCATAAGACTTAGCCTAAACATTTATAATACAGGATTACAAGCATCAAATTTGATAACATAACAATTTAAGATACAACCGAAGAAGAGAAATCTAAGGTGGTCGATCGTAAAGATTAGAAAAGCAGACAACTGTTGTGAACATTCAAGTGGGCATTCCCGAAAACAAATGAATTAGATTCTTCCGTATGAATGGAAATGATAAGCCCATTATATTTGCGACCCACTTCAACAAATTGAAGAGAAGACAACTAGTCCATATAATATTTGCCTCGTTTTCTAATTTAGGAACCATTTTTTGGGGACCATGCTTTTTTTGTGGGGACCATGATTTTATTTTAGGAAAGACATTACAAGTAATCTTAAGTCACCCCTTATCTAAATATTTTTCTTAATACCAAACTTACCCTCCTTAATTAAATGTTTTGTTTAATGATTAATTAGTTATTAGTTAATGATTAGTAATTAGTATGATTAGTAATAATTAGTTACCCTATTACAAAAAAGTTAGTTAATGATTAGTATGATTAGTAATGATTAGTTGCCGATAAGAAGTTCGGTTACAAAAATTGAAAATTTTCCTTACGATCAAACCGAACTATATAGTTCGGTTGAATTTTTTTTTAAGACTTTCTAAATTTATTACCGAGGACCGAACTTAATGATTAGTAATGATTAGTTACCAGTAAGATGTTCGGTTATAAAAAATTGAAAATTTTCCTTGCGATCAAACCGAACTATATAGTTCGGTTACAAAAAAAAATTTAAGACTTTTTAGGACCAAACCGAACTTAAAGTTCGGTTTACCAAATTTATTACCAAGAACCGAACTTAATGATTAGTATGATTAGTTACCAGTAAGAAGTTCGGTTAAAAAAAATTGAAAATTTTCCTTGCGATCAAACCGAACCATATAGTTCGGTTACAAAAAAATTTAAGACTTTTTAGGACCAAAGGTTTCCCAAATTTATTACCAAGAACCGAACTTAATGATTAGTAATGATTAGTATGATTAGTAATGATTATTTACCTGTAAGAACTTTCCCAAATTTATTAGTGATTCGTATGATTAGTTACCAAAAATTAAAATTTTTCTCTCGGTGGTAGTCGGAGGTGGTGGTGGTGGTGGGCGGTGGGAGGAGGTGGTGGTTATATATAGGTGGTGGTGGTGGGCGGCGGTGGGAGGAGGTGGTGGTTATATATATAGATAGAGAGAGGTGGTTATTAGGTTAGTTTTAAATAAATTAAATTAGGTTAAGGGTGGGTTAGTCATTTCCACACTTTAGGACACCCTTATAACTATAGGGAAGGTGGCCTAATAAGACCATGGTCCCCAAAAAAAACCATGGTGCCCAAAAAATGGTTCTAATTTAGTTTATTTCTTATATATGGGCTAGTAATAGAGAATGGTAATATTGTTAACATAACTAGAATGAGTCATGACCGGACTTTCAAACTTGTTAAGATGTTATGAGTCATGATGAGTTAAATGAATTGATATGTTTTGGTCTCTTGATTTCATATAGAAACAAAAGAACGAATTAAGAAAAATTTGTGGTCCCTAATAAAAAAAAATGAGCGACTCCAGAGTTTGAGCAAGAAATTTAAAACATCATCAATCTGAATGATTAGATATTACTCGGTTAATTTGGTGCTTGTTTACAATGTCAACACTGTTGATGTGTCCGAATTCATCTATGGCATCATATTAAGGCTCTGAATTTTGGGCCGAAAACCTAAATGGGTGAACTCATACCAACTCTTTTGCGAATATTTTTCTTCCGATTAACTGGTACCGATTCAATTTTCCACCCTGTTGTTTTGCCAATATATATTCAATTTTCCACCAACATCTCACGTTTCACACCAGTCTATGTCATCCGTTGCTGTTGCATGTCACTCAGCAATTGAGCTGTAATTTGGTTCCATGAAAAAAAAAACCAAAAAAAGTAAGTACTCCTATTTGTGCAAATATTTCTGTGAAGTCGGTTGATGCATTTCTTCTTAGTTGACATTTGACCGTACATCTTCTTGTTAGTCTTATATCTTATGGATGGGAGTGGCGGAAATGAAATAAGGCGAACCATTGGAACTTTTTATAGACAGAAAACCACGATCATGAGGGATTTTGGGAGCTTATCAACATAAATGGCATGACAAGCAAGTCATAATGAATGAAGTACGCATTCTTATTTTGAAATGCACAAAATTGTGATATTTTCCGTTTATCAAAATTGCGCACAGTCCAGGGACATCAGCATAGAGCATACAATGCTTCGAAAAACAAGAGCATAGAGCGCCAAACTTGGGACCAAATATATAAGAATGGCGGAGATAGAAAAATGGGTGCCAAAGACACATGCTAGAGATGCCAAAGAACATGAATTGCTATCCAAGAAGCAAATGCAGAATTCTCAAATTATTAAAAGAGATTTTAAAACTCGGAAGTCCAAACTTCACTTTGACATTGTTTTTTTAGAAATTCTCAATAAAGAAAATTCACCTTCGCGTTAAACAAAAACACGGTAGTGTTGAAGTAGATTACATTAACGACGTTAAACAAACATTTGAATAATTATTTATATAAGAGGTGCGAATTCAGTTTCCACCAACGCCTCTCGTTTTTCTTGGGTGTTGTTGTACGTTGGTTTCTTTTTCATGTGAAAGAAAAAAGATGAAGAAGGTGAATTCGACAAACACTTAGACGGTTTATATAAAAGAGATTGAGGACCATGATGGCATGACATGACAATGTGAATGTGTTGAAACAAGTAAGCAGAATTGAACACATGCGATATTTTTCGAAATGATAAAATTGAACATACGTGTAACATGTCTCTAACATACAATTTGATTTCATTATAGAAACCATTTGAATTTTCATCGCATTGATCGACGGTTAAATTCACACGAGAAGAAGTCCCCATCGTTACCTACTCAAAAGTGTGAATAGGTGATTTTTCTTGGGCGGGAAGTTTGAAACTTAGGGCGCGAAATAAATACTACTTGTTTTTTTATTCAAAACCTTAGTAACCAATTTGGAATTTCACACTTTTGACTCAGTATAACGCGTCATGAGTTACTTTAAAAAGAGAAATTCGTGTAAAATGTTTGCTAGAACAGAGCTCTTGAATTAATTAACAACCAATGGAGGAACCTGTTTTTGTCCTTCGCGTTCTTCTTATGTTGTTTGTATTATTTGAGATGGCAGCGGGAGGATATAGTAGTTCCCACGTTGCTGGTGTTACTACTGATCATAATTTAGTCAATTCGAACCTTTTGGAATCTAATCGGAAGTTGTTATCGGTAGGTAATGATCACGATGAACATGGATCCACCTAGAAGAGGATCGGGACAAAGACCCTACAGACCTGTACCCACTGCACCTAGTAGAGGATCTAGTCGAAGAACCAGCAGACCGGCTCCTCCTCCTCCTAGGGGTAACCGCCCAATTAGAGAGAGAACCTGTTGGACCACCTCCGTTGCCGCCGCCGCCGCCACCACCTCCTCCTCCTTGTGGGAATCGTTAGTTACACTTTACTAATTCGCTATGTTTTACATTGTCTTTTAGGTCTTGTCAATGGCGTACAACATTGTTCTAATATTTTCTTTGATCAAAATTGTGTGATGTACGCCATATAATTTGGTCTAAATAAGAAGAATTCAAGAAGAACGTGGGATATTTTTTGTGAAATAGGTGCAAAATTGAAGGATACGTGAATTTTATATGGCAAGTGGGAAATTTTTTTTGTTTTCTTTTTCTATAAAATGGAAAGAATTATTATTATGATGTTGAACCGTTTAAGTTTCTTGCCAGGAGACTACAAATATGAGCTTGAAAGTTATTGAAATTGACAATAGATAATGTTGTTTCTCTAATAGATTTAGCAACCCTGTCTGTCACCTGATTACCATCTCGGCTTACAAAAGTAAAACAATAACTATTAAAACTTAAACATAAAATCTCTTTTAGGCTAAGTCCTATGGGCTAGATTGGACTGCTAGATTGGCAAAAAAGTGTTGCAAATCATGAAAAAAGTGTGGGAAAAAAGTTAACACTCAATCTGGCTACTTCTCTCTCCTATCATTTGCTCGCAATCCAACTATCACTTGAGATTGAAACGCCGAATAGTCGTGCGGCTGAAAAAGTGACCAAAACGTTTGAATGGTTCGGCGTTATATAATTTTTTTTTCTAGATAGAGAGAGAAGGAAAAGAGGGAGAGAGAAAGAGTAAAAGAAGGAGAGAGAGAAGAAAAAGAGGGAGAGAGAAGCGTAGAGAGGGAGGAAAAGAAGGAGAGAGAGAGAAGAAAAAATAGAGAGAAGAAAAAGAGGAAAAGAAGGAGAGAGAATTGGTAACGCCGAATCGTTAGGCGTTTCGCTGCTAGATTGGCCATCCCATAGGGGTTAGGAGGTTGCCCTATCTGACGTGGATGACCAATCTAGCAGCTAAATATCTAGCCCATAGGACTAAGCCTTAGGATGTTTTTATTTTCCCATTGAATTAGAAGACTGTCTTCTTTTATTGATTGTATGACTAGCTTAGCGTCTTCCTCAATATAGATGTCTGGAAACTGCAACTCTTTTGCCCAAAGTAAAACTTCACGTACAACAATATATTATCCATCTTCAGGACTTAGAAATCCATTTGTGTAGCTTCCTTTGATTCCATTGCAAGTACCTACATGATCACGGAGTACAATACCCGTGCCAAGTTGGTTAGTATCATACACATGTTGCAGAGGAAGTTTCCAATGAGAAATATTAGCATCACTAATAATAGGGGCATGCATGTCATTATTATGAAAATGGGAATTAATTCTATGAGCAGATTTTGAAGGTTTTAAAGGTTTAAGAAAGATTCCCTGAAAGACTTAGTCACGCCTATCCTTCCATAGAATCCAAGACCATATCATAAGAGTGTAAACCTCATTTGAGCAATCATTATTAGTGTTGACTAAGAACCAGCTTTCTACTCATTCAGACACACTTCTGAAATTGACTGAGATAGTATCAATATTGACATTCATCGCCCTCCATATAGCTTTAGAGTGCCCACACTCAAACATGAAATGCTTCATAGTTTCTTCCTCTTCTCCACAGATTCCACAATGAGGATCAATACTGTCATTATAGATTGCAAGCTTAGATCTGGTAGAAAGAATGCATTTCCTGGCAAACAATTTAATCATATGAGCAGTGTTACTTTTCAATAAAGTTTTCCAGATAAAAGCTTGAATGATTCTACCATTGACTTGAACATCCATGTTACTCTTAGTGAGCATATTGTATGTACTTTTAACATAGAAATTTTCATCCTTGGATGGCATCCATATCATCACATCTTCTTTCGAAATATCCATATAGATACTTTTAATCTTGTTAGAAGTATCTGGATCAAAGAGTTGGTTTAGCATACTAATGTTCCAAGAGCTAGTGTTGGGGATGAGAATTTCCTCCACTTCCTGGTAGAACCTATGCATGTCATTCACTAGTACTAGTGGATCAGAAATACCTGGCACCCATCTATCAAGCCATATTTTTGTTTTCCTGTCATTATTGACCTCCATGAAGAAATTTTGTTGAACAACTTTCAAACCTTTAATGATACCATTCCATGTATAGGAACAGTCCTTAGCTTCTATTTGTTGATGAAGGATGTTCCCATTCATGAAGTATTTACTGCCATGATTTGAGTCCAAAGAGAGTCAGTATAGGTGCAAAGTATCCAAGCCAATTTTGTAGGTAAAGCTAGGTTCAGTATTTCTAAATCTCTAAAGGCCAAACCTCCAATTTCTTTTGGTTTGTAGAATTTCTACTAGCCAATAGGATTTGCATCTCTGTTAGAATTATGACCCTAGAAAAACTTTATATAAATAGAAGTAAGCTTATCGATTGTTAGAGCATCGCTCGGTTGAACCCACCAAGCGTTGGTATGTCAAGTTTGGTTGTCATATTTTAGTGAACCAAAACTCATTTAAAGAGTCGCTTGATTATGTACTAGAGTCAACTTCGTATAGGTTAGGTTGAAAGTATTAGTATATGAGAGATTACAATTATTGCGAAGACTTGAAGAAGTGAAGAAGTAAGGAGCTACAACGACAACATCATCCTTCCACTTGAGGTTAGTGATATTTGACTTGAACTGATTCATTCCTTAACGTATCTTTCAAATCGTGCATATTGAAAACATAACTGCGAAGCATGAATGATTACACTCTAGTTAGACATAGTATTAAGAAATAAAATACGAACTATAACGCTTGTCTTTTGAACTTCGTATATAAGATATCGACATAATCATTTGAATGATATTGTGATTATGTATGGGTATGAGGTGAAGATTTCATCCTAGGAAACAATGTTAATACATTCGTTTAAAGGAAGTAAATTCATGAACTTGTTTTATGAATGGAAAGGGAAATCGCTAGGCTTATTGGTATTGTTATTCATTGCATATCTTTTGAACTACCAATATGTTTGATTAGTATAACCGCTCATGACTTGTTTATGTTCTTGGTAAAACTATTTACAAGGCCTGACTTTTGTATTGGTATGACTTTTATTAGTGAAACCGATCTTAAGTAATCACCTGAGATGGTATGATCGATATAGTGTTATTGGTATGACCAACTTTAGGCAAAGGGGAACCGATCCTATGAAGAGGTGCAACCGATCACAAGAGGGGAATCGATCCTTGTAATAGGTGCAACACGTTTTTAGTAGATAGGGGAACCGATCCTATGAACATGTGCAACAAGTTTGTAGTGAAAGGGGAACCGATCATATGGACATGTGCATCAAATACAAGTAGTTACCATAAGTATGTGGGAACTGATCCTAGTACCCAGTCAACCGAATTTTTGGAAATCTAGTGTGACTATGCACAATACTCACATGGAGGTAGAACCGAGACTTGTTTTGGTAGAACCGTGAAACCCGTGATTTTTGATTGAGTGTTCTTAATCAATCACATAGTTCTTGAAAGTCAGATGAACCAATTATAAACTCGTTTGGAAGTGTTGCCAATCGGTTTCAAGATTGTAAGTATGAAAGAGGACTTACAAAGTAAAGATGTCGACATACTTTGAACATGTGCAGTAACGCTTATCTTTTATTGTTCAAAGATATTCCTTAAGAGCTAAAGGAAAATCCCGGATCGAAAAATAAATTGAGAATCTTTTATTTAAGGTTTTTAATTTTATTTTTGGAAAATGAAAATTGGTAATGTGCATTTACTAATTGGAGATTTTCTAAGAGATTTTCGGTCAATGTTTGGACAAAGCATTTCCAGGAATTATGGAAACCGATTCTGTAATATATATTGCATATCTTTAGAATATTTTCGGTTTTGGAAATTCCTTGGTGTCCAAACTTCCTTGGTCTATAAATACCAAAGATTACATTTCTAGCAAACTAATCTTCAGAGCCAGCAAAACTACCTAGTTGTGTTGTTACTGGTGGAGCCGCCTATTCGGAGAGGAAAGTAACCTAATTAGGCGAAATCTCTTACGGCCGCTCGGTTTAAAGATTTCTTTGGGATTGAGAAGCTCTATTAGTACCGTTGGTGGGAAACTAGATAATTGCGGTTTATTATTAGTTTTCGATTGATTTGATTGACTAACAGTTGTTGAACTTTGATTTCACCTAGTTTGTTTATGCTTGAGAATCTTCTCTTCTGATATAAGATTCAATCAAACTAGATCGAAGGTTCGAAGGGGATTTTTAGAATGGTTGTACATCTAAAGACGTCTTGTGATAATCCATTGTTAACAGATTCCGTTCTGTGCATGATTGATCACAAAAGATTCAAGTTGATTGTGTGTAGGTGTTTATTGAATATCTAAGAAGATTTGAAGACAAAGAAGACTTTGAAGATTTCTGATTTGGGTTCATAATCTTTGGTGTGCACAATACTTGTTTCGGTTAAAGAGGATCCAACTATAATCAGTTTATCCTTGTAGTAGATTGGATTGATTAGTTGAGTAGATCAGCATCAATACATTTATTTGTGATTAAAAGTATTGATTTCAAAATCTTAAGCAATTACTTTGGTAGTTGTTGTTAGATAGATCTAATGACCTGACAAAGGAGTTTATTGGGATAAACGGAAGAGCCTTTTGTCGAACTCACATCACTTGGTTGAAAGGAGTTGATACCAAACAGATTTGTTGTTCCTTTACTGTTTGAAATACGAACCAAAAGAATTGTTCCAAATACGTGACTTATTACAAGTTGGAGGCGTGGGAATACAGACGGAACTATGTGAACTATAGGTTTAGTTGCTTGGTCTCAACTATACGAAGCTGGTTTGATTTTGTATAGCGGATTAATCCTGAGAGTATTCAATTCTGGACAAGGTCCTGGGTTTTTCTGCATTTTCGGTTTCCTCGTTAACAAAATCTTGCTGTGTCTTTTACTTTTATATTTCAGCAATTATAATTATTTTTATTATAATTAGAAGTAAAATACACAAACGTTTATTCATATTTACTTGATAGTAATCCTATTGTGTTTGGTTAAGTACGAACCTCTTATCAAGTAAACATACTTCGTTGTTGTATTGTCTCGATCTCGTATCCATAGACGATCACACGAAGTGTGAACCGATTAGTTGTATTGTCTTAACTCTGTCCATAGACAATCACTTTCGGAGAAAGGACTTATAGGTGGAAAAGTTTTAGATTGGGGTATATTTGGGTACCCTCGTCTTTTCATCAGTGAGCTTGAAATGGTAATTTGAAAGTACCCATTTGATAGATAGGGTTCTTAATTCATCACATGCTTGATCATAGTATCCCTTCCTGCTTGAGCGTAGAGGACCAAGTTTTGTACCTATTCAACAAGTTTTCTTCAATGACTTTGAAAGCTTCCTATTTTGAATGACCCAAAATAAGTGGAGAACCAAGATATCTTTCTCTAGAAGATATTCTTTTAACTCCAAGAATTTGAGTTAGAGGATCTACAATATCAGGATTATTGTATTTTCTCAAGTGAACTGGAGACTTTTCAAAATTAATAACTTGACCTGATTCAGAGACCTGTAATAATTCAAGAAGATTGTTCACGGAAGAAATATTTGCATGAGTAAATATCAAGCAGTCATCTGCAAAAAGAAAATGATTAATGGTTGGACAATGAGCAGCATTTTTAATACATTTGACGGTGTTATTTTTTTAAGCTAAAATGAGACGTCTAGAAAGAAATTTGTTGATGGAAAGATTAGATAAGTGTTTGTAGGTGAAAATGGTTTCTGCTGATTTCGGTAATTTCGTGTGCAGGTGAGAAACAATTTAAACCCTAAACAATGTACTTTAAGGGAGTACTTTAGATTCGAGAGATCAATCTGTACAAGTCCGGCCTAAACCAAGAAATGGCTTTTCCAGACTTGCTTCGGTCACAAAGTGGAGGAGAATGGGTTGGTTTTGGGGAGGGAAGCAAGGAAAGTGGTGAGACCAGAATAGTTGATTCTAGAAGAGTAGTTGGGTTACTACAATTGTTATCAGAAAAGTGAGAGAGCTCCCAAGGTGAGCTAGCAAGTAAGTATTTCTGAGTGTTGTATCTCCCGTATGAACTTGTTGTTCAATGGAAATAGGTAAGACCTATTTATACAAGCTCTGAGTAAAACGTACCCTGGTCTCATTAAGGAGTGGGGAAGTAAATGTGAGGAGGTGGTAACCGTATGCATGGAATTGGTTTTCCATAAAGTGGTTAACGATGAAACCGGTTTTCATGAAACCAAGCAACGTTATGGAATTGATGTCCCATAAAGTTGTTAACGCATGTGCTTTATGTCCCATGAACGTTTCACACATAACTTCCCGTATTTACTAACCGCCTCACCCTTATGACACTTCCTTATGACGGGCGTAGTGTACGCCGCACGCCGTAAACCGCCAAACCAATACCCAAAGAGGATCCCCGCTTGTGTTGATTTCTCGAATTTTTGGAAAACATGTAACACGTTGTTGTGGCTTGGCAAGTCAAGCTTGGGAAACTTGCCAGCCTGGTGACCTTCGACGGTCGAGATTTTGCATCTTGAGAGGAGGGGCAACCGTTGATCGTTGCACGCCTTCGTTTTGGTAGCTGCGTAGTGAGGGTCAACGTGGTGGCGCGGCTAGGTTGGCATGGCAAGGTTTGGCGTGGCCGAACTTAGGTTTTCGGGCCAAAGGTTACCATGTGTCGTCTGGTAAACTTGGATGGCTAGTATTTGCTTCGGGATTGAAGGGCAACCGTTGATTGTTGCACGCCTTCGTTTTGGTAGCCACGTAGTGCGGGCCATCGTGGTGGCGCGGCTAGGTTGGCATGCCGTTGGCATGGCAAGGTTTGGCGTGGCCAAACTTAGGTTTTCGGGCCAAAGGTTACCATGTGTCGTCTGGTAACCTTGGATGGCTAGGATTTTCTTCTGGGGTTGAAGGGCAACCGTTGATTGTTGCACTCCTTCGTTTTGGTGGCCGCGTAGGGAAGGCCAACAGGGTGGCGCGGCTAGGGTGTGGTTAGGCTTGGCATATGGGGCCAAGGGTTCGCCTTGGGCGTGGCTAGCTTTGGCTAGGTGCGATTTTGGCTTGGCATGTGGGGCCAATGGTTTGCCATGGGCGTATGGCGTGGCTAGGGCCAAAGCAAGGGCGTTTGGCTTGGTATGATGTGAGTAACATGGCTAGGGCCAAGGAAAAGTGTGTTTGGCATGGCGTGGCTAGCTTGGCTAGGTTTGGTTTGGCTTGGCATGTAGGGCCAAGGGTTTGCCATGGGCGTATGGCGTGGCTAGGGCCAAGAAAAGGGCGTTTGGCTTGGCATGATGTGACTAGCATGGATAGGGCCAAGGCAAAGTGCGTTTGGCATGGCGCGGATAGCTTGGCTAGGTTTGGTTTGTGGGGCCAAGGGTTCGCCTTGGGTGTGGCTAGATTTGGCTAGGTGCGGTTTTGGCTTGGCATGTGGGGCCAAGGGTTTGCCATAGGCGCATGTCGTGACTAGCTTGGGCTAGGTGCGGTTTTGGCTTGGCATGTGGGGCCAAGGGTTTGCCATAGGCGCATCGCGTGGCTAGGGCCAACGCAAGGGCGATTGGCTTGGCGTGATGTGACTAGCATGGCTAGGGCCAAGGCAAAGTGCATTTGGCATGGCGCGGCTAGCTTGGCTAGGTTTGGTTTGGCTTGGCATGTGGGGCCAAGGGTTCGCCTTGGGCGTGGCTAGCTATGGCTAGGTGCGTTTTTAGCTTGGCATGTGGGGCCAAGGGTTTTCCATAGGCGCATGGCGTGACTAGCTTGGGCTAGGTGCGGTTTTGGCTTGGCATGTGGGGCCAAGGGTTTGCCTTGGGTGTGACTAGCTTTGGCTAGGTGCGATTTTGGCTTGGCATGTGGGGCCAAGGGTTTGCCATAGGCGCATGGCGTGACTAGCTTGGGCTAGGTGCGGTTTTGGCTTGGAATGTGGGGCCAAGGGTTTGCAATAGGCGCATGGCGTGGCTAGCTTGGGTTAGGTGTGGTTTTGGCTTGGCTTGTGGGGCCAAGGGTTTGCCATAGGCGCATGGCGTGACTAGCTTGGGCTAGGTGCGGTTTTGGCTTGGCATGTGGGGCCAAGGGTTTGCCATAGGCGCATGGCGTGACTAGCTTGGGCTAGGTGCGTGACCAAGCTAGGGTTTTGTGGAAAAGGTCGTTTGGTAACCTTAGACGGCCAGGATTTGCTCTTGGGATTGAAGGGCAACCGTTGATTGTTGCACGCCTTCGTTTTGATAGCCGCATAGTGAAGGCCAGTATGGTGGCGCGGTATGGGACCATGGCGATCGAGGTGCGTTTGGCATGGCACAGTAGGTGTGTCCGGCATGATTTGCCATTGGCACGGAGGTGCGGCTAGCATGGTTGGCATACTTTGGCGCTGGTCGGTGTGGATCGGCATGATTTTCCATTGGCACGAGAGGCGCGGCTAGCATGGTTGGCATGCTTTGGCGCGGTCGGTGGGTCGGCATGATTTGCCATTGGCACAGAGGTGCGGCTAGCATGGTTGGCATGCTTTGGCGCTGGTTTGTGTGGTCGGCATGATTTGCCATTGGCACAGAGGTGCGGCTAGCATGGTTGGCATGCTTTGGCGCGGTCGGTGTGGATGGCATGATTTGCCATTGGCACGAGGGTGAAGCTAGCATGGTTGGCATGCTTTGGCGCTGGTCGGTGTGGCTGGCATGATTTGCCATTGGCACAGAGGTACGACTAGCATGGTTGGCATGCTTTGGCGCGGTCGGTGTGGTTGGCATGATTTGCCATTGGCACACGTGGGAATTAGGGTTTGGCTTGTCGTAACCCTAATTTGAAAAAGATACCCCTAATTATTTAGGGACACATTAAAGGTTTCAAGAAATGTGCCTAAAATGCTTGTTACTTTAAATGTTGTGACATCACTGTCTGCTAGGGTTTAGTGTTTTACGATTTTAACCCTAAGCTAAAAACCACCATCAACATTAAGTCCCCTGCTTAGCTCGAAACAGGTGCCTTGTTGCGAGGTAAGCATATAATGGTGACAGACAAGGACGGAATCGAGGTGTAAATCATTGCAAAGATGGTCAGGAGAATCCGACTAACCTTTTGAGTGGTAAAGAGAGTTTTGGATTCCCGTGTTGGCGGCCCTGCGTAAGTTGTACTGGTAATGCAGACCGTGGAGTGGTGAGATGAAATTTACCGGCTTGGTCTGGTCGTATATCTCCAAGGCAAAGGGGGTGCAGTCTTGGAAGGCGACGCAAGTGGACGGCTTGGCTCGAGGGGCCAAGAGGTGGCGTGGTCTTGGTAAGGCAAATGCGCGTGGATGATAGGGTCGCGACAGTGGAGCAGGCGGCTTGGCATAATGTGGTCTTGGCGAGACGAGACGTACACGGACGACTAGGCATGGTGGGGCCGCGGCAATGGAGCGAATGGCTTGGCCTGGCGTGACTATGACAAGGCGCGGTTTGGTGGGGTGAGACGTGCACAGATGGCCAGTAGCGGTGGGGATGAGACATGGCACGGATTGCTTGGTGATTTTTCTTTAAGGACTTGGTTGCCTCTTTACTTGACTCGACCAGGAAGTTTTTCTTCTCTTCAACCCAAAACGTTACGCCCACGAAAAGAGGAAAAGCGTTACTCTTTATGCTTTGGTTATGTTACCGGTTTTGCTTCCGAAGCTTAGCGTTGGCGGTGGGAAAGGAAAACACGATCTAGTGTGCCTCGAGCACGTTCTTCCACGCTTTCTCACCAACCATGATTATTTCTCACAGCCAAGCATGAGGTTTAATTAGGATCGGATATCATGCCTTAACTCACGGCCGGCATAAAAGCTTTCCCTTTTGAGGTTAGGTCATCTTGTTGTACATAAAAGATTATCATGAACTCTACATTCGCGTAGTTCTTCTTCGTCCATCCTCTTTACAGGTATCGCCTTGCGTTTCCTTCTTATTTTTATTTTATCCTCTTTCTTATGTGTGTATAGATAGGATGGACCATTTTCCTTGTTCTTTGTAGTGTATGATGGGACCCTCCAGGGATAGCCATGTCTTTAATTCTTCGGATAAGGACTTCAGAATTGGCGGAAACCGCTCCTCTTCTCATGAGGAGGCATTAGCTAGAATCGAATCTATGTTCCATGAAGCTGGTGACATCATTAAGTAACTCCCTTCTATCTATCTCCATGAAGTGCATGCGCATGTTCGGACTTTCTTGGGTTCGGTGAACATGGAGGAGGGACGAGAAAATGAGGAAGAACCTTGACGTGTTGAGAAGTTCCAGTGCGGCAAAACCTTTCCTCGGTCCATTTATAGGGCGGATCGAACTTCTTCTAGGTCGGAGCAACGGAAAATCGAGCATGTGAAGCTTTTGGAGGCAAGCGCCATGGTTCTCGATTTTGATGCGGATGAATCAAAAAATCTTCTTCAAAGGGTCAATGAGAAAACCTCCGAGGGAGCATCTGACGGGACCGAAGTAGCCTTTGGAGTTGACGCCAGAGGTGTCGTTGGCAATATTGGAGGGGTCATGGTGGCGTATGCTGAACCGGTTGTCGAAGCGGACACTGTCGCTGCTGTGGTTGCTTCGGGATGGGATGTTGAGGTTGCTGCTGCTAACACCGTTGAATGGAATCTTTGTTGCCCGAGAGATTGTTGGGTGAATTGCTTGAAGATAAGCCTTGAACAAGGGGACTCGTGCTCCATCCTTCTAGGGCTAGTTCCTCCCTTTTGTTATTCATGTTAGTTGCTTAGTTCCCCTGATGCTTTTCGTAAACTCATCTTTACCTTCTTCTTCATCAGTCAACATTTCGCTTTATATATTATTTTTTTTTGAATGATTGAATGAGATATTTCTGGTTGTGGTATGATGGCTTTGCAGTGGTTTTCTAGGTTAGTTTGATGTATTTATCTGCTATCTGGAGAACTCGTTTGGAAAGAGATGTATTTATACTTTTTTTTTTTTGACGAAAAATGAAATTCCAGGGAAGAATACAAACGGTGTATTCATCTTGGGGAAATACAACTACTAAGAGGAATTTGTTAACGGAAATACTAAAGGGAGAGTGGCTGGAAAATTACAACATTTTAGGGATTGGAGGCCTTGAGCCATCGCGAGTGAACTATCACGCCTTCAGGTGTGTCTGTGTTGATGAGCTTGCAATATCCTCCTAAAAGGATGTCCGCCACCAAATACGGCTCGTCTTCTTTTCCATTGGGCGAATCAATTTGAATAGCCATTTTTACCGTCATCTTCCCAACTTGAAACGAGTTTACCTTAACCACTATATCTCCTATTGAAAACGGGTCCAGGCGTCGTGCAACCGTTTGAGTCTTGGCTCCATTGGTTTCGATGGAAGTTTCCAAGCTTTTTGCAAAGTGTTCAAATGGCCCAGCACCCCCTCAAATTTCTTGACAGCGTCCGTGCTAGTAATCGTGCCGAGTCCCCATGACGAAATAGGGGAAGGAATGACTGGTTGTAGAGAAGGTCCTTCGACCAGACTTACTTGCGTTTGAAATCCATGAGCTAGCGCCAACAGGTCTTCTCCAGATGTCTGGGTTCCATTGATAACTCGTCGATGCGATAACCAGTGGGATGATTTGTTGGAAATTCTTTCGGGTGTGGACGTCGGTAGAGGGTGCACATCTAATTTCGCTTTGTTGTCAAGTACCCATAAGTGCCCCAATATCATGTCGTGACCCAGTTCTTTGACAATGTGGAATTTGCTACGCGTTATAGCGTCTCCCATCTTGATCTCGAGGTTGATGTAGCCATGCGCGTTCAAAGCTCCTCCTTTCGGGTTCTTAATCACAAACGGGGAATGGGTAGCGTCTTGTTTTGTAAATCCCGCAGCCTTTAGTGTCTTGAAAGTAATGATGCTGAGGTCAGAGGCCACGTCGATGAGCGTGTTGTCAAATTCGATACCTCTTAAACGGACGTGGCCAGCAGTCCCAGCCTCCCCTTGATTCCGCCCATTTGGAAAGCTTGGGCCCTGGTGTGGTTTCCGGGGAGAGAAAAGTCGTTTGCCGGATACAACGCGATTGAGAGCTGCGAAAATATCTTGGCGTTGCACCTTGGAAAGATAGAGAATTTCGCATACATGCTGTATCATGGATTGTACAGTCTCGTGCACGGAGTCCCCAGAGAACCCACAGTTTCTTATTGGGAGTGGATCTCGATGTACTCCCTCGTCTCCCAGTTGGAGCTCTCCCGCTTCTATCTTTTCTTTGAAAATATGCTTTAGTATGTCGCAATCACTGGTCGGTTCCTTTATTTGCTCGTACCTTTGTCATTTTGTGACAAAAATAGGGGGAAATATATGGAGTAAACAAGTGATACTGGTATTGATTTATAATGATTGGTATCACTAAGGGAAAGGACATTGGTGCTTAAACGTTTATCTAACGAAAAAAAAAGCATAGACTAAGGGGGGTAGCATATCATATGATACTTGTAGTTATATGGACTACTAAGGAATAACAAAGACGTGCGGATTGATAAAATTTACCTATCTTACCTTTAGGGGGAGTATTAGCTTTGTTATTATAATGTCAACAACGGCATTTATGGATTGAATGTATACAGGTTATTGTACTGTTGAATTTGGGAATCAAGCGTATGTGTAATGAATTCTTGTAATTTATTTATCCATATGATGTAAGAGTTTTGTCACTAAAATTTACAAAGGGGGATATTGTTAGAGCATAGCTCGATTGAACCCACCAAGCGTTGGTATGTCAAGTTCGGTTGTCATATTTTAGTGAACCAAAACTCATTTAAAGAGTCGCTTGATTATGTACTAGAGTCAACTTCGTATAGGTTAGCTTGAAATTATTAGTATATGAGACATTACAAGTATTGTGAAGACTTGAAGAAGTGAAGAAGTAAGGAGCTACAATAACAACATCATCCTTCCACTTGAGGTTAGTGATATTTTACTTGAACTGTTTCATTCCCTAACATATCTTTCAAGTCGTGCATATTGAAAAAATAACTGCGACGGATGAATGATTACACTCTAGTTAGACGTAGTATTAAGGAATACAATACGAAGTACAAAACTTATCTTTTGAACTTCGTATATAAGACATCGACATAATCGTTTGAATGCTATTGTGATTATGTATGGGTATGAGGTGAAAATTTCATCCTAGGAAACAATGTTTTACAATAGTTTAAAGGAAGTAAATTCATGAACTTGTTTCGTGAATCGAAATGGAAATCGCTAGGCTTATTTGTATTGTTATTCATTGCATATCTTTTGAACTACCAATATGTGTGATTAGTATAACCGCTCATGACTTGTTTATGTTCTTGGTAAAACTATTCACAAGGCCTGACTTTTGTATTGGTATGACTTTTATTAGTGAAACCGATCTTAATTAACCACCTGAGATGGTATGATCGATTTAGTGTTATTGGTATGACCAACTCTAGGCAAAGTTGAACCGATCCTATGAAGAGGTGCAACCGATCACAAGAGGGGAATCGATCCTTGTAAGAGGTGCAACACGTTTTTAGTAGATGGGGGGACCGATCCTATGAACATGTGCAACAAGTTTTTATTGAAAGGGGAACCGATCCTATGGACATGTGCAGCAAATACAAGTAGTTACCATAAGTATGTGGGGAACCGATCCTTGTACCTAGTCAACCAAATTTTTGGAAAGCTAGTGTGACTATGCACAGTACTCACATGGAGGTAGAACCGAAACTTTCTTTGGTAGAATCGTGAAACCCATGATTTGTGATTGAGTGTTCTTAATCAATCACATAGTTCTTGAAAGTCAGATGAACCAATTCTAAACTTGTTTGGAAGTGTGGCAAATCGGTTTCAAGATTGTAAGTATGAAAGAGGACTTACAAAGTAAAGATGTCGACATACTTTGAACATGTGCAGTAACGCTTATCTTTTATTGTTCAAAAGATATTCCTTAATAGCTAAAGTAAAATCCCGGATCGAAAAATAAGTTGAGAATCTTTTAATTAAGGTTTTTAATTTTATTTTTGGAAAATAAAAATTGGTAATGTGCATTTACTAATTGGAGATTTTCTAAGAGATTTTTGGTCAATGTTTGGACAAAGTATTTCTAGGAATTATGGAAACCGAATCTGGAATATATTGCATATCTTGAGAATATTTTCGGTTTTGGAAATTCCTTGGTGTCCAAATTTCCTTGGTCTATAAATACCGAAGTTTGCATTTCTAGCAAACTAATCCTCAGAGCCAGCAAAACTACCTAGTTGTGTTGTTACTGGTGGAGCCGCCTATTAGGAGAGGAAAATAACCTAATTAGGCAAAATCTCTTACAGCCGCTCAGTTTAAAGACTTCTTTGGGATTGAGAATCTCGATTAGTACCGTTGGTGGGAAACTAGATAATTGCGGTTTATTATTAGTTTTCGATTGATTTAGTTGACTAACGGTTGTTGAACTTTGATTGCACCTAGTTTGTTTATGCTTGAGAATCTTCTCTTCCGATATAAGATTCACTCAAACTAGATCGAAGTTTCGACGGGGATCTTTAGACTGTTTGTAGAACTAAAGACGTCTTGTGATAATCCATTGTTAGCAGACTCCGTTTTATGCGTGATTGATCACAAGAGATTCAAGTTGATTGTGTGCAGGTGTTTATTGAAGATCTAAGAAGATTTGAAGACAAAGAAGACTTTGAAGATTTCTGATTTGGGTTCATAATCTTTGGTGTGCACAATACTTGTTTCGGTTAAAGAGGATCCAACTATAATCGGTTTATCCTTGTGTTAGATTGGATTGATTAGTTGAGTAGATCGGCATCAATACGTTTCTTTGTGATTCAAGGTATTGATTGCAAAATATAGACGATCACTTCGGTAATTGTTAGTAGATAGATCTAAGGACCTGACAAAGGAGTTTATTGGGATAAACGGAAGAGCCTTTTGTCGTACTCACATCACTTGGTTGAAAAGAGTTGCTACCAAACAGATTTGTTGTTCCTTTACTGTTTTGAATACGAACCAAAGGAATTGTTCCAAGTGCGTGACTTATTACAAGTTGGAGGCGTGGGAATACTGACGGAACTAGGTGAACTGTAGGTTTAGTTGCTTGGTCTCAACTATACGAAGTTGGTTTGATTTTGTATATCAGCTTAATCCTGAGAGTATTCAATTCTGGACAAGGTCCCGGGATTTTTCTGCATTTGTGGTTTCCTCGTTAACAAAATCTTGCTGTGTCATTTACTTTATATTTCCGCATTATAATTGTTTTATTATAATTAAAGTAAGTTGCACTTTGTACGTTAACAAAGCACTTGATATCAAATCCTATTGGTTTCGGTCATTACCGTACCTTTATCAAGTGAACACTTTGTTGTTTTATTGTCTCGATTCACATCCATAGACGATCACACGAAGTGTATTGGATTTCTCCACTTGTCTAATATAATTATTCACGTGTTAGGCCAGTCCGGACTAACCCTATTTCAAGTGGACACTGTGTTGAAATATTCCTTGAGTGATTGTTGCTCCAAGAGGTCTATACACAGTGGGTCTTGTATAGGTTGTGATCAAAAGTTTAAGATTAAGGTATATTTGGGTACCCTCGTCTTTTCATATACAACTCCATCTGAGAAGGAATGAACTCGTTCAGCTCGTGCTCAGTAACCTTGCCTTGACTTCGCCGAGCACATTCTCGGGCGATTTTATAAAAGTTAGCATTGGGTGGAAATATACCTCGCTGGGGACTAAGCCGACAAAGTACCTCGTACTGGAAGGAATCTATTGGGCAATATAGAGGAAGACGAAGCCCAACATCGAGATAACCCACCGTCATGATGATCTCGTCGGGACCACAAAGATTATCCTCAAGGATATTCTTGTCAAGATGCCGGCTTGACCCTACGGACAGGAAAAAGTGACTTGAAATATCTAGAGACGATGCTTAGTCTTTACCGTCACCAAATAAGCGGCGTCAGACATGACGGAAGAACGACTAGTGCTTGGAGTTCTTGCAGGTCTCTTCTCAGCACTATAAAGAATGAACAAAAGAAAAGAATTTGAACTTATACTGGTAAAGAACCGGCGAAAACATTAAAAAGAAGACGGAGATGACAATGGCGATCCCCAAATAAACTTCACAGTTGAAAAACAATGGCGAGACCCATTGATTAAAGTAACCTTAAAAAGGAAAAAGAAGTAACCATGATGATCACACAAGAACTATACAGCTCAAAATAACGGCGTAAACCACTGATGAAAACAAAAATAAAAACAAAGAATAAGGACCATACCGTCTTGAAGATCGAGATGGAGAATTTCTCCCAGACATAATGAACTTCTTTATATGAGACAAGAAGTTAAGGAGGAACAACAAAAGACAGAGGAGAGAAAGAATGAAAAAGTTCTGAACTCTGAAAACAGAAAATAAAGACATCATTCTCTTCCCCCAAAAGATTTTATAAGAAACCCATAGACAACCAACCCGACGCCTCCAATCCAAAAGTGCAGACGTGGCGAAAAAGACGGGACATCCATGAAGTTTTCTCCCCATGATGACCTCGATAAGATGGAAAGAAAAGGAGCAAAATGTTAGGGTAAATTACCCGATGGCCACGTGTCAACATCTCAAGGGATGGTTTCATGATAATGTGATGAGATAGAAGCATCGAATCATATTCTAAAAGGTGATTTTGTCTGAAACGAGACGCCTGCTACAACGTTACATGAATGACGCGTGTAAGGAGTGGTCTAATCGACTCAGACGGTCAAGTATAAAAAGAAGGACTGCATTTAATGAAGGATCAGAAGAGGCGTGGACGAATCTACATCGTATCAGAAGGCTCGGGCGATCTATACTATAACCCAAGGATGATACATCACGAGGTTCCCCAAGGAAGAGCAACACGATGACGCATAGAGTGAGATGATTCGGAAGGAGAACCAAGCAGGACATCACGAGGGATAGTATAGAGCTCGTCCGAAGAAATGAAAAGATGTACGATAGCTCCACTAACTCGGCGAGACCAGGCCTTCACGTGTCGAATTTGCCTATAAATACCAGTTCATGTAGAAGGAAATGGACATGTAATCTTAGATAGTCTTTCTACAGAGAATTCCTTAGAGAGATCTAGAGAAAGATAGAGTGATAAATCTAATTGATATTTGTAACTCTTTCAAGGGTAAGACCTTATAATCAATAAAGAAAACATCATCTTTCCCGTGGACGTAGGTCTTCATGGCCGAACCACGTTATATGTTACTTTTCATGTTCGTTACATCTTGTTTATCTTTGAATCTTGAATGTTAATAGTTTTATATCCTTTAGAACTACTTGGATGTAGCCATCAGAAAAGATGCAACTACAGTTAGCAGATCTCTTTATATAAGTAACAGTACATCCACTTAAACTACTTAGAAGGTGCTTTATTTGTAGTATAATACCTTGATTCTCCCAATGTACATTCAGGGTTGCACCATTTAGAGAGTTCACTACGTTTATACAGTATGATTCAAATACCACATTAGAAATATCTAGAGACTTGGCCCAATGTATAGCTTCTTCAATCGCCAAGCATTCCGATTGTTCTGCATTTAATCCTTCATTGTAGTACCTGCCTATGATTCCCCTGCAGGTACCTGTAAAATATCTGATGATTAGACCAATGCCATAAACTTTCCTGTCATTATCAAAAGAAGCATCAATACTGATTTTGAGATGAGTAAGAGGAGGTGGCTTCCAAGTTTGAAAAAAACCCAATGTAGTACTATGCTGATCATTACCCTGGTATTTTGAACACAACAAAGGCATTGGTTGATAAGAAATTTCATGTTATAAACTGTCTTAGGTATACTTGGATTTTTATTCCGAAAAACCTTATCGCATCTAATTTTCCAAATCTGCCAACTAGTAATCATAACTGTAGCTAACCACAAGTCTCTAGAATCTTGATTGATGACAGTAGAATATAGAAACCAGCTGGTAATCCTAGATACTAGAGAAGAATGTGAAGATTGGATATTACTAACATTTATACTCATCAAAAACCAAACTGTCCTAGCCACTTGACAGTCTATTATAAGATGGTCCAAAGTTTCTGGTACTTGGTTGCATGCATAATGGACAAAGAGTTTCTATGCCATCTTTGTAGAAGCTAAGCTTCACCATGGTTGGTACAATATTCCTTAGACATTTCCAGATGAAGAGATTAACTCTATGTGGTGTATTAATTTGATTTCCAAAGTTGTTTCCAGACTTGTTTTGGAACAAATTGAGTTTGCAGATGTCTTTGCTAGGATGTTAAGACATTATAAGTTGATTTAACAGAGAAAGTACCCCTACTGTTTGGCTCCCAGATGAGGGTATCTTGACCATGTTGAACTAAATGCATTTGCAAGATGAGTTTTGTAGTGTAATCTTTAAATAAGGCTTTGACTAGAGGGACATTCCACTATTCTTGCTGGTTCTGCATAGTTGTTATTTGGGATTGGAGGATGATCCAGACCCTTGACCCATTTGTCATACCAAACTAAGGTTTTTGTGCCACACCTTGCATCCCATCTGTGATACTTTCTAACAATCTGTAATCCTTGTTCTATACCTTTCCATATCCAAGAGGAATTAGCTTGTTCTTCTTGAAGATGGATGAAATCACAATGAGGAGAGTACCTTGGTTTAAGAATTTCGACCCACAATTGGTCTTGTTTTGTACAAAGCCTCCATGCTAATTTGGTTAATAGAGCTATATTGAAGTGCTCTAGATACCTAAAATCCAATCCTCCCTCAGCTTTAGAATGACACAGAGAATTCCAGGCAATAAAATTTATGCCTTTATTGTTTTTATGCCCCCACCAAAACCTTCTCTGAATTGCATCTAGTTGCTTTAATGTGTCCTTAGGTAGTTTAAAGTTGCTCATATAATATGCAAGAATGGAGTTTAACACTGACTTAACCATAGTGGTTCTCGCTGAATGATTCAGGATTTTTGAATTCCATCCACTGAGCATGTTTTCAAAAGCATCATTGATAGCCTTAAAAGAGTGAGCCTTTGATTAACCAAGTAAAATTGGTAATCCTAGATACTTATCAGAAGAGCATAATTGCTTAACTCCCAATTTATTAACAATTTCAAGTTTTTGCTGATATGACAGATCTCCTGTGATAAAAGCTTCTGACTTGGAAAAGTTAACCATCTGACCTGATAGATCTCCAAAGTTTTTGAGTATATTCATAACTGAGGAGATACTTTTATCGTCAGCTTGATAGAAAAGCAAGCAATCATCTGCAAAAAGCAGATGGTTGACTGATGGAGCTTCCTTTGCTACCTTAATGCCTTTAATAAGGAGTTGTTGATCAGCTATGAAAAGAGATCTGGAAAGGTACTTCATTGCTATGATGAAAAGAAAAGGGGATAGTGGATCCCCTTGACGTAATCCTCTAGTAGGAGTGTACTTGTTACAGAGGCCACCATTCAGCTTTATTGATTTTTGTGTTGTTGAAATACATTGATGGATAAGCTCTCTTCATTCTAGACAAAACCTCAGAGAATCAAGCACATTTCTAAGAAGTTCCATTCAAGCCGATCAAAGGCTTTGGACATGTCGAGTTTTAGAGCTATATTACCTTTCCTCTTTTTTGATTTCTTCATGGAATGAATCACCTCATGTGGTATTATAATATTATCATTGATGTACCTTCTTGGGACATAAGCTACTTGTGTAGGTGAAATAATTGTATCCATAAAATTTTTCATCCTCTTGACCAGAAGCTTTGAGATGATTTTATAAGTATTATTGCAGAGACGATTGGCCTATAATAAGTTGGAGTAAAGGTGAAATTGGGTCTTTGGGATTAAGCAGATCGAAGTATGATATAGGTGAGAAGGTAGTTTCTTTGTTAAAAAGAAATCTTGCACCATTGTAATGATATCTTCTCCCACTGTGTCCCACTGGTTTTGAAAGAATCCTGCTGGGAAACCATCAGGCCCTGGTGAATTCCATCCAGGCAAAGTCTTGACTGTTTCATAGATCTCATCTCTATCTGGAATTCTCATGAGAAATTCATTATCTGTAGAAGTGATGACTCTATGAATGTGGTCAAAAGAATGTTGTTGTATAAAAGGATTTGTAGTAGTTGCTATTTGAGAAAAATGAGAAGTAAGAAGACCAGCTAATTCCTCTCTGGTATGATACCATCTACCATTAGTATCTCTTAATGATGTAATGTTATTTCTAGCTCTTCATTTATTTGCAAAAGCATCGAAATAAGATGTGTTGTTATCAACATCTTTAATCCAATGATCTCCAGATTTTTACTGCCAAAATTCTGCCTCTATTTTCCTCCAATAATGCAGATTGTCAGTAGTTTTCCTTATATCTTGGCCAAGCTGACCACCGGCCGAGACCGAAGATGAGATAATCTTTCTTTTAGTCATTTTAATATGGTGTTCTATTTTACCAAAATGTTCCCTTTTCCATTTAGACAAATTCCTCCTAGTGAAAAAGAGTTTATGTTGAATATCATGATGAGAGTGTGAGGATTGAGACAACCAAAATGTAGAAATAGTATGAGCACACGAAGAATTCTTCAACCAACATTTGTAGAATTTCCATGAATAAGTAGAAGGCATACAATCAGCTTCTGACACCAAGATAATGGGACAATGATCTGATCCTAGGAAAGGTAAGTGATAAACCTTTGAATCTGGATACTCTATCTGCCATTAAGCATTGTGAAAAGCTAAATCTAATCTAGATCTTTTGTATCCTTGCCCATTTTTCCTATTTGTCCAAGTAAATTTAGTACCAATTATTGCATTTAGTTTCTCTTACTGAACAACAACATACATACATAAGAGAAATAAAAGCACGCGACACCAAAATCAAAAAATCCTAAGCGATGGATGAGACGAAGCCGAGCCACACCAAATAAAAAACGCATCACGACAGGAAAAGGCGAATCCCCGCGGCATCAAATCAAAAATGCATGACGAGGCGAGACGAAACCGCATCACACCAAATCAAAAATATGGTTAAACGGAAAAATGCCCAATACATAACACGGGCATAACTCTAGTAACTCTTTAGTCAATGATGGAGATCGAAATATTACACACACGCACATTAAAGGGGTGCACAAAAACAAAATCAGACTACGGGTGAAATCGGTAAACCTAGTCGATTCTATAGAATTAGTGAGTCTGATTCTATTTCTTTCTATATATAAAATCAGGCTTCTAACTGTAACCCGGCCTTATTCTTTATTTCTATATATAAAATCTGAAGCCCGCTTCATCACTCCCAATTTCTTTTTTTTTTCCTTTCAGAAACAAAACCCTCTTCTAGCTAAAACCCTTCTCCCCCCTTGCAGTTTTCATTCTCTGAGTCAGTTCTTCTTCTTCCCTGACCTAACAATCATGGTGGTGTTGACGGAGAAGAACGCCGCAGCAATCATCCTCACCAGATTCAACAAAATTGTATTAAGTTGGGATTATTTCAGTCTCCTCCCAAACCTCAAAGTAAGTAACATACATTACCCTCTATCTTTTCCCCAAATTCGATTTGTTTCTCTTAGTGTTCTTAATTCACTGTGTTTTCTCATCTCTATTTACAGGATAAGAAAAAGAAGCTCAAAATTTCTAAAGAAGATGCGAAGAAATTAGGTTTGAAGAAAGTGAAAAAGAGTTATAAAACTGTTGATGATTATATCAAAACTTTTGAACCACTTTTGTTTGAAGAAGTTAAAGCTCAAATCATCCAAGGAAAATCTAAAGATGATGATGATGATGGTATTTTTTTTTCTTTTTTTTACTTGTTTTGATTTTGTTTTCCGGGGGTTTTAGTGATTGACATTTGAGTTTTTTTTTTTTGGCAGTGGGAGTATCTAAATTTGGATGTATTAGCTCGTACACTGAAGCTGATGGGTTTCACTTGCCGATGGTGGTGTTTGAGGCTGAGGAGGATGACCGGATTGCAGAGAATGATCTTCTACTTGTTACTGAACATCAGGTTCGAAAATACTTTAAGAAGAAGAGATTATTTTGGGGTTTTTTTTGTTTAATTTGATGGAATGTGATGTTTGAAACTTTGGATGGATATGACGTTTGTTGCAGATTGAGAAAACATTGCCAAAAATGTATGCATTTGCGTTCGTCTTAAATCGTGAAGGTAGAAATCAGTTGAAACTGCGGATGTTTGTGGGTGGAGAATTTGAGGGTATCAATACTGATAAAATCAAACATATTCCACCACGCATGTCTTAAATGCACAAGTTTTTCGGAAAAGAGCAAGCAAAAAGATCCTTGTGCTTTGTCAAGGTATATATTGTATAATATAAATGAAATGTTTGCTCAGTTGTATGTTGAACCTAATGTGTGTGAAGTGATCTATTATTGCTAATTGTTCAGAGCTGAGACCAATTTGGTAACTCTGGATTTTTATGGACTATTGTGTTGCACTGTAGACCATTTTGTACTTTCATAGAGCAATTTGAAAATGACTTCAGTACCTTACCATCTAGCCCTTGGGAATAGTTAATACTTCCCTCTTATTGCTCACATTGGTGTTCTACTTATAAAGCTTTTATTATGAGATGTCAGCAGCTTTCACTTCAATGGCATGGTCTTCACAACCTTACAAGAATCATTTTAGACATATTTTCTCTGGTCTGAAGCGTTGTTCTTCTTTATTGCTCGCTATTTTCACTTCAGCTAAACTTTGAGTTATCAAATTGGTTTGCTCTATGGAGCTTAGCTTTAAGGTGTCATGATATTATGTTTCAAATTTAATTAAGATTTTGAGATTATGCAACATCCCCTTATGTTTAAGATTTTACACTAATTTTGATGATATGCAACTGCTGTGCAGGTCGCTGGCTTGTCAACTATCATTCGTGAATATGTGGCCTTGATGTCTGTTAGTTCTCTTCCTTTTAAAGACTTGATACTGGCAGCTGCTGAAAAAGATGCTACTTCAGAGCATCGTCCGTGGAAAATTCCGAGACCTCTCATGCAATCTCTCGAAAATAATCACAACAGTTCACAATTGGATGCCATACGTGTGAGTCTCATTCTGAACTTTTTCAACTTCCTGTTCTAGTGGTCTTATTGTAAGATGGAAATATCTGTTTGGTCGCTGATTTTAATGCTTTTTTATGGAACATTCTTTCTTCCAATTCAAAGTCAAGTTATCCTCTTTAACCTTTTTATTCTTTGAGATAAATCTGTATAATTATTTGATAATGAGAGTTGCTTTCTACTGCAGGAGGGTCTTTCACGTAAATCTGTTGTTCTGATCCAGGTTCGATTTTTTGCTTTCAGTAGCTCTCTAAAACACCAATGGATGCAAGCATGCAATTCTTTAGCTGTATTTTCGTAACAATCTTTATTTTATAGGAATACCATGTTTAGTTGGTCTAGAAAAAGTAATACTTTCATTTTATGATGTTAATAGAGTAGAAGCTTTTGAAAAGTTACTCAAGTTAAGTCAAACTCCGTGCTTTTCTTGGTTGATGGTACTAAAGCATATACAGTCCGTCGTCAATATGTTAAAATTGATTACCCCGCACTTGTATTATCACCTAGAAAAGTACAGAGCTTGTTGAGTGTTTCCTCGTATCAAAAACTGAAGAGGAAAACTTAAATAAAAGCCTATCAAACGCCGAGTCTCCCCTTTTCTTTATGTCAGGATTCGTATGTGAACCTAGCATTTTTTTTTATTGCTGTCTCAAGACTAGAGATTAAATTCTTAAATAACACAATATTTCACACTTACCGCAGTTTTTATCATTCAATGCTTTGAATACAGAGTGTTATTGAACTTTAAATTTGTGTTACCTCTCTTGTAAGAAGTAGTGTCCATGGTAGTATCAGTGTGGATGTTAGATGCATATTAAATATTTTTGACTTTCTCTTTTACTCTGTACGTAAGTGTTTTTAGTTTTCGATTCTTTAGGTTCAGTTAGTTTGTATAGTGAATTTGTTTGAATGGTTTACAGAACATTTACACAAATTTTGGATGCAGTAGTTATATTACTATATTACAGTAAAAACTATATTACTATCTAACTGGATGCCTTGTAGCTTTTTATCTCAATGTTGTGATTTGATCATACAATAAACTATATTTACCATGTTGTTTGTAAATGTAGTATATTTACTATAGTGAAGAGAAACACTTTTGCCTTTGTTTGTTTACCATGTTGTTCTGCCATTAGTTACTCTGAAGTTGTATGTCCATCATTGAAATTATCATTCTTATTTTCATAGTTTGAAGTTTGAACGTATTTGCTTCCATGGGATATAATCAAGGGTCTGGATCCTTTAAGATCTGATCTGGACCCTTAATCACTCACTGTAAACCTTGAAATTCGAAGGAATTAGGATAATAACAAGATTATTCGTAAATGACTTAATATACCATGGGATCTATGAATCCTTCTTTATCAGCAAATTATGTGAAAACCTGTTTAGGATCCTAATTGGGTGAATGTGACGCTATAGTGAATTACAGAGTTACCCATGAAGGTAAGCTCAGATAACACAGAAGTTGGATTGACTAACCCAAGTGCTAATAGTTTTTCTCCTTCTGTTAGGTCGTTAAGTAAATATTAAAACCTCACCTCTTAGTCCCATAAAATTTTGTTACAAGATCATCTCTCTTTCCATTAATCGCAGAAACTTTTGTCATTATTAGGTCGAAGGGGCAACACTTATTCCCTTGGCCAACGGATGCAAACAAGTATTTCTGGTAAGATTTCTACTGATTCTTCTTCCTATTATAGACTTGTATATAAACTTGTATGTTTGTTCTGTTCAAGGTTTTAAAAAGCGAAAACGTGGGGCGAAGCGCTCTCATACTAAAGCGTAAAGCGATGAGAAAACGTAGAGCGAAAGCGAGCTTTTTAAAATATATAAATAAGAAGTTGTCAACCAAATAAAAGAAAACTATGAAGTAGTTCAGACATAATAAAGAAACAATACTAACTGAGCATATGGCATACTGATACTGCTTATTCCACCTAAGAGCTATTTTAACATACTAGCCAGGAATGTCTGCATCATTCATATCATCATGTAGACAGTCATCTTATCATGACCATTATGCCCCATCAATTAGGTTTATTAGTATTTAGTTAGAAAACGTGAAACAGGCCTTACTGGGCTTCAAAGGCCAGCTTTTTATTTTCTAATATAAGCCAATTCGTAAAGCGGGGCTCTAGAAGCGCCTAGGACTTGAAGCGCAAAAAAACACCCAAAAGCGCGCCCCACAAACGCCTTTTTAAACCATGGCTCTGTTACTATTATATTGTTGATGCCCTTGGACTACATTTCAAGTTTGTTGCACTCTATCTAGTTGACATGGTCCTAGGAATCTAACTTCATAGCAGCATCAGCCATCAGCCTTCTTAAATTGCAACTTGTTGGTTTTTAGGTTGGGGATCCTGTTCAGTTACCAGCAACTGTTATATCCACTATCGCACAAAAATTTGGGTAAACCACTTTATCAAATTTCAGAGCAGCATCACCGTGTATTATTTTATTTATTTGAGATGGGTAGCTTTTATCTTACCCTTGGTGGTTCTCTGTTGATTGAAGATATGGGATGAGCTTGTTCAGTAGATTCCAGGAGGCTGGCTATCCAGTGCAGATGCTAAAAACCCAATATCGGATGCATCCACAGGTTAACACCGAAAATAGTTTGATTCCGTTATCTGCTCTAAGTATATTATTTGTGGTGATAAACTTGAAGACAGGATCCATGAACAGGTCTAAGGACTCCCCCATGGAGATGATCTGACTCTGAAGTTGATGTTTTGTGAGCATGATCTCCTGACAACAAGTCCCAAAAGTCTGTTGGGTGCTTAGTGATATTGAGCAATCCATTTGATTGTAAATTCTTGAACTGCATGATTAATAAGGATGTTTTACATGGTGTTGACAGCTACAAAAGTTGGAGACGATGGTCATCTCCATGTGGTCCTTAGAGGCTGTGTGCATTTATGTACGCTTTAGAGAAGCTAATAGTTCTCATGTCCAACACCTAATAATTTAATTTACCTCTTGAACAGATAAGAGAATTCCCTTCAGAAGAATTTTATTCCGGGGCATTACAGGATGGAGAAGATGTAAATGAGCAGACAATACGGCCATGGCATGATTTCAAGTGCTTTGGGCCATTTTGTTTTTTCGACATTGAAGATGGGATAGAATCGGAATCCGAGGACACTGATCAATCCAAGGTTAATTTTGATGAAGTTGAATTCGTCCTTCTGATGTACCATAAGTTGGTGAAGAATTATCCAAAGCTAAAATCAAGTTCTCAGCTGGCAATAATAACTCCTTATGCCAAGCAAATGAAGCTCTTCCGAGATCGTTTTCGTGAAACTTTTGGTACGAAATCCAATAAATTTGTGGATATAAACACTGTTGATGGGTTTCAGGTATGTGAAAGTTCCAAATAATTTTGATGAAGACTTTATGATTTACCCCACTATTACTCTTTTAGAACATTTTGAGACTCTGTAACAGGGTCGGGAGAAAGATGTCGCGGTATTTTCTTGCGTTAGGGCCAACAAAGAAGGCAAAATAGGATTCCTGGGCAACTTTCGAAGAATGAATGTTGGAATCACCAGTGCAAGGTCGTCAGTCCTGGTAAGCTATTACTTCGATTGTGTTTTAAGTTATCATCCTCTTCTCTGTGTGTAATTTCCACTGTCCTGATGTTGAACACATTTGTATTTTCGAATCAAATTATAAATGTAACTGACATTTCTAAAACAGTCAATAGAGAGTGAAAGTCAGTACTAGGGTCTGTATTTATTTACCACATCCGTAAGTGGAAACATATAAGAATTTCATTGTTTCTGGTACCTATGTTCAGAACAATTACCTACAGCCTTAAATGTGTTCTATGTTGTCTTTAGGTTGTGGGTTCTGCATCTACACTGAAGGACAAGCATTGGAACAGTCTAGTTGAAAGTGCTCGAGCTCGGGGTTGTCTTTTCAAGGTCAGGGTTTGTGATATTGTCTGCTACTATTATATGCTACTACTTTATTTGCTTATTTGCTTCGAATTCCTCAATAACAACCTGTTTGCATAAATATTGTACAATGGTGTTGCAGGTTAAGAAACCTTATCCCTCATATTTCAATGATGAAAACTTGGAAAGCATGAAAGTGGCTGAATCCCAGTTAGAGCCTATGGAGGGTCATATGAACGATATGGAAAATAACGCAAACATGGACGTCAATCCTATGGTAGAAGATGTTGATCAAGGAAATGTGGATGATGAAGACGGCGGAGATGGAGATGGAGGAGATGGTAATGATGATTAGACTAGTTTTATACTTTTTGACTCGGTCAATTAACCCTTGTTAAACACTAACTTCCTGATAGATTTCTCTTCTCTGAAGACATCAATGAAGAGAAAAAAAGAAGACACCAAACCAAATTTTGATGTATATAGTTTGATATATGTAATGAAATAGCTTAGTCTGGTGGCTTCACAAAAAGCAAATGTTGTATTCTCGTCATAATCAATGAACATGAGTCTGCCATTTTAAAACGTGAATTATCTCTGTATGAGTAAACACAGGGAAAAGCTAGCGCGATTATGGTCACTAAAAGTTTACATTAGTTTCCAGTTCAGCAAAAGTTGAAAAGACTCAAATCTGACATTAGAAAAGAAGTTCTAAAAAGAGCAAATACAGCGTGGTAATAAATGTAGAGAGGGGTGGAGGGTTCTTTTTCCACCTAATGCTTTGAGGGGACTTGGAGCAAACGAGCAACAAGTGAAAGCTGCAGTGAAGGCCTGGCAATGCAAAATGAGAGGAGACAAGACAAAAGGGTTTGGTTGCTTGATTATCTGAGAGCGACCCTCAGGGCCGGCCCTGAGATTTTGCTGCCCCAAAGGGGAAGTAAAATGTTGCCCCTCGGGATAGGCCCTGTTTGTGTATTAGGTGAGTCTTTGGCAAATAGAAGATGCTCCCAGCTCCACATCTTTTCCTTGAGATGTAGAAAACAAAAGTTCAGAAAATATCATGAATGTACGACAACAAATAAGTCACGCACAAACAGAATAAGACTGCACATTGAGTCGGAATGCTTAATATACTTCTTAGAATTAAGAAGGAAATCATATTACTTTTACCCTAAAAATGCAATCAAGTGCGAAAACCAAAAGAGATTCAAATCAATCACATAATATAAATGAAAATCTAACTTTTGTTTGCATTGGGGTTATAGTTTTACTCACCGAGGAGGTGGTGGTTCAAGTGAAAGTGGTATAGGGAAAGAACTAGGAACCAGAAGGAAGGAGTCGAAGTTTTCTTATAGAGTCCGCTAGAAAGAAAATTTACGAAAAGTATTAACGGACCGAGAAAAAAACAATGAAAAAAAAACCGACTCTCACAGCCGACCCCCTGAACGTCTCCCGAGGGCACGGCCCCACTAGGACCCACAAAAAAAAAAAAAGAAACTGTGAGGCGGTTTTAGCCTGGTTTTTCTTCTCGGTCCGTGAAGAACCACTGGAAAATTTATCTGTTTCTCTGACTAAATATTTGAGGCTTGTTATATAATTACGAATAAGCCATTAAAATAACTAAGTTTCTACGGTATGCCCCTAAATCTAATTAAGAATATGTCCTTTTATTTCTTCTAATCACAATTTAAACCTCCACATTTTTATTCAACACAAACCACCCCCTAAACAAAATCTGAATTTGCTGTCCCCGTAGCGTGCTGCCCCGAAGTCAACCTTCGTTGACCTTGCCTCAGGGCCGGCGCTGCGACCCATGGTATAATTTTGTAAGAATTTCAAAGTTTTACGAAATCTATTGTCCCTATTCCCTTGTCTAACATGGTACTTCAAATTTCACCATAATTAGACGTGTATCATCAACCATTGATTGACTTTAAATCTCTTCAGTCTTTGGGTGATTCTTGACTCGCGAGTCCAATGCACTAACTGACATCCCTCCATTTTTCTGGTTTTTCTTGTTTTTGCTTTGTAGGATCCTAAGTTCTTGAACACCATGACCCTCAAAAGCAAAAACCGAAGAAAGCTGTAACTACTGGAAATCCAGTAGTACACCCAAGTATGAAACAAAACAGATTTAAGACATAATAAGTGTTTAGGATAAGAAATTCTTTATTGATTAGCCACAAAGTAGTGAAAATACAAGTTCTTGAATACAAGGAAACCCTAATCTCACACTTTATACCGTAACTCTCCTCTCTCCCCAGAATCCGACCCTTTCTTTGATGTCCTAAGGTCTCTATTTATAGGCCAACCACTCCAATGGTGTACAGCTCATTTTACTTCGCCATGTTCTCGTGGAGATACTTTATACTTCGCCCAGATCGTTTTCCATAAAGTTTTCCCCTTTCTTTTGCTGACAACTTTGGGAGTTTTTCGGGACAGCTGTCTCTTTTCTTGTTCCATAGTTTACTGACTTCGCAAGTTATCTTTCCATCCAAGTAACCTTACTTCGCCCATCTTTATTTCGTGATTGGTATCTTGCCGGGTACTCCAATTGATCTTTCGAATTTTGGATTCTTATAGTGAGTTACTTCGCCATAAGATGCTATCTCACAAGACGGCTTTTCATTTCGTCACCACGAACAAGAATGACGACCCTGACTTGATTTGACAAGTCACTGACGAGGATTCCCGGGGAATGGTACAATATCTTTCGGCAGGATTCCCTAGGAATAACTCGTGTCTTCTCCTATGTCCACGTGGCGAATCGTATTTTTGCTATCTACATTTTGCTTTTTCTTATTCTACTCGATCGAGGCGAGAGTGGAATAAGAACCGTCTGAAGTTGTATAACCGCCACATCTCCCCTCTCATGCTCTCCACGTGGTCTCTTCCCTCGTGCAACCGCTAATTACCGGTTCATATTCTTCGATCGTGGGTAGCCTGGTTTGACCAGTCATCTATATAAACATCTTTTAGATTTTGTCTTTTAAACTTTTCTTCTTCTCTCCCTTTTACTATCTTTTGCAAATTTAGGACTTGCTTCATTCTTCTTCAATGGCTCCCAAGAAAATTCCTAATCCTACCACATCTAGGACTTATGAGGAATTCAAAGTCGACTTTGAGAAGATGGGTTTCTCTCTGTCCCCAGCGATCGATCCTACTGCTTCTCCTCCGGTTACAGCATCCAAACTCATGGATTTGAACTATCATTGGATTTGAGCTGAGACCTGGACTTCTACGAGGATGCTAATCACTTCCGGTCAATTGAGGGGTGGTCTTTCTTTTCCCTTGTATGATCCAAAGAATCCTCTCTTTTACGAGATTCTAGCCAAACTTCAACGAGGCGTTTATCAGTTGTGTGGCAACGAAATTCGTCTTTCCAATGAATTTGTTAGAAGGTCTAACGTGGGGTCCTTCCCAGATTCCTCTCTTGGTGCAAGACTTTGATCCTTCGGATTATAATATTAATTCCTTCTCCGTGAATTACATTGATAAAGTTATGACCACGAGGGCCTATCAAGAATGGGGCGTCAAGCTTTCTCGCAAGCCTGTGGATAACTCGTCCAAGGTCCTTCTTTTGGATGTTGATCCTATTGGTACGACGCAAAATAGATACCTTCGCTTCTCTAGTGACGAGGACTGGATGATGTTTCCTCTAGTAGCATAGGGTCCTCTGGTGTGGGGTTTTGACGAGGATGGTAACGCTCGGACTGGTCCTCTCCCGGAGCATGCCCATCTCGCGGCATACGAACCGGGTAGGCTTCATTGGCCTGAAATGTCTGACGAGGTTAGTTTACTTCTCCTTTGGCTTTATTCCTCTTTACTTACGCTATTTCCTAACTTCCTTGTTCTTGTCCAATATCCGCTTCCTCCTCCTGGTTTATTGAAGGATCGCTCTAGGAAACCAAACCAAATACATGTTTGTATTTCGTGGCCCCTCCTTTGATAACTATTCTCATTAATTTCTAACTTTCCATCTCGCAGGAGAGTGGGCCTCAAGCCACGGCTGGCCCTTCTAAAAATCTGAGGAAACGCCAACGTCTTGTGGTTCCTTCTGCCACCGCCCCGGTATCTCTTTCTTCCTTGGTTTCGCCTCCTTATTTTCGCACCACTTCCTGACCTCGTGAATTTTAGGGTGATTCTTCCGTATCTCCTCCTGTTCAAGAGCCCTAACCTCGTCGTTGCCTAGCTCTTAATATGAACTTTTTGACGCAAGTCAATCCTTCTCACGAGGTTATTCCTCAGCGAACTTCTTCGGGTTCTTCTTCGACCGAGACTCTTTTATATAAAGGTAAACAGAGGGCTCACGAAGCGGAAGATCCTGCGTACATTCCCGACATGGAGTTCCTGAGGCAAATTTTCATTTTAACTAGTGAAAATACCTCCATGAGATCTGCTGCTACTGAGTCCTTGGCTTCTTTCAGCTCTAATTCTTTCTTAGCGGAAGACCAATCTTTCATGGTGAACGCTTCTCTGAACCTCTCCCTATAGCAGCATGCCGCTATAATGGGCTTGGTGAGTTTAACGTGTCGAGTCCTTCTTTTCTCTTGGTAAGTTTTAGTGAATTATTAAAATGTGCCTTTTATCTTTTAGGAACACAATCGCAATATGGCCCATCTTGTGGAATTGCGGATATCTTGGGAGCAATTGGAGAAGTCAGGTGCTCACATCTCCCAACTCAAGGAGCAGTTCGCGGAAGAGAAAAAGATCTCATCTAACCAGGAAAAGTGAATCAGCGAGCTTCGCAGTAAGTTCCATTCCTTTAATCGTTTTAATGTTGCCTTATTCTTTCAAGAGAAATTCACATGTTCTCCCTTTTGATTCGTATCTTTCTTTGTTTTATTAGGATCGGAACAAGGGCTTAAGGATCATATTTCTCTTTTATCTCGTGAGAAAAAAGAGAAGGACGATCTCTCCAGGAAGGTATCCACTCTTCAATTGGACGTTAAATATCTGAATGAAGATTTTGATACCATGGAGAAGGATGCAGCCACGATTGCGAAGCGAATCCGCAGAAATGCTCAAGATGATAAGGTCAAATTCTTTAATGAGTTCTGTGATTCTCGCGGCATTCCTCGTGTACCCCTCGAGCTTGAAGTGTTTTCTGATGAAGAACCAGGACCTACTATTAACGAGCAACCGGCTTCTTCCGATGAGGATACCGAGACAGATGAGGATCTCCACTCAGAAGGCAAGGCCCCTTGAATTCGCGAGGTTGACAATGTTGGGAATTCTCCTTTCTAGTGTTGTAACTCATCCAACTTTATTTTAGCTGGGCGCTCCCAAGCTTGGGGGTAGGACGTATATTTTGTAAATAATGTAACTGCCTTTGCTTCATGCCTCTATTGTGTTGTTGTTTGTTTGCCTTATGTGTCAAGTATATACTTGATAAATGCTGAGTCTTGTGAGGATAATGTTCAAAAGAACACAAAATATAAAAGTATATACTTGCCTCTTGTTCTTGTTGAACATTGGCTAAGTAAGACAAACTAGTATATAATTTTACCTTTTATGTTAGTTTACTTGTCGTGTTGTGTCTGGTTGCGAAGTGTTATGCGTAAAGTTTTGTTGTTCTGATTTTCTTATTGCTCTACGAAGTCTTATTGTGCCTCCTAGTTAAGGTCTTATTGTGCCCCATCCTTTTTGAAGGATCTTAGTTCGACGAAGTATCAGGCGCTTATTATTCTTTCAAGTAATAATCCATCAACCTCGTCTTAACATTTGCTTTGGACCCCATCTCGCGACAATGCGACAGGCCTAACCATTCCCATGAATGTTAGTCCCATGACATTACCGTCTTTTTTGGTCACACAGCTCCCTAATCTGGAGGGTGCCGTCCCTTTATATTTCCCCTTCAAGGAGGTTAACCCTAACATGCATGTTGGTCTCTTCCCATCCAGTTATTACGACATTCAGTTGGTTTCGTGACTTCTTATCCCCTTCTCCGTTATGGCTTGAGGTTACGAAGTCACACCCTAAGTGAGGTTTATTTGGGATCAAGTGCATTTGTAGCCAAGACTTTCCATACGGTCATGGCCGGTAACACTCTATACGTCCCAGGCACCCGCAGCTCAACCGAATACGTCGGCGCCTTGGTCATACTTCTGCACTCCTTACCGAAGGCCATCATAAAAGGGACCCTCAGCGGATAGGTCTTATTATTGCCCCTAGCTTATTTCTCTGAGAGTTGTTCACGACATGCGTTAGGTCTTGCCTCTTGCATTTTCATGCGAACTAGTGTGCATGCCGTGGATTCTTAGCTTTCCTAGGTGAAGGGTTTAAGTTTCCCTAGAAACCATTTATTTTGTGGGTCTTATTTGCCTCCTAATATGAGGTCTTACTTGCCTGTTTCGTTTGTTTCATCTCGCCCATATGTAAATAAAACATAAAAGATATTCTATTAATAATCTTTGTTCAACTATAAATTCTCTTTTGTCATTACAATTTCATCTATGGATAATACTTCTTTATATACACGGGGTTCCAAGGGTGATCCAACTTTTGATCTTGTCTCTCGATCTCGCCGTATATTATCTTCCCTTCTGTGTCTGTGCTTTTCCCTTCGCAGTCTGCTAATTCGTACGCCCCGTTTCCAACTACCCTCTCCCACGTCGGTTCCAACTTCCTTCTGATCCCTTTTGGTATGGTGGAATCTCTCGCAATACAAGTTCTCCAGGCATGAAACTTCTCACTCTTACTTTCCTGTTGTATTCTCTCGACAATCTCTGGTGGTAATTCATCATATGTTGTAAAGAAATTTCTCTATTCTCTTCGAGGTCGTCTAATTTTGCGAGGATTAAGTTGGAGTTTAGCCCCTTTTCCCATGCTTCTCTCCTAGTTGTTGTGAGAATGGCTTCAGCGGGCAAAACTGCCTCTGCTCCGTATGTCAAACAAAAGGGTGACATTCCCGTGGCATCTCGCGTGGTTGTTCTGTATGACCATAATACATTTGAGATCTATTCACACCATCTTTTACGGTGACCTTCCAACTTTTTCTTCAAGGTGTATGCTAACGTCTTATTCGTAGTTTCCGCCTGCCCATTACTATGGGGATATAGCGGAGTCGACTTCCCAGATTGAATTTTAAACGCGTTAAACTGCATTCTCACATTTTCCCCTTCAAATTGCTTTCCGTTGTTCGAAACTATTAAGACCGGTATTCCGAATCTATATATGATGTGCTCGAAAATGAAATCATATACATCACCATCTCGCGTGTGTTGTAGGGCTTTTGCTTCAACCCATTTTTTGAAGTATTCGGTGGCCACTATCAGATATTTCCTCTATTTTGTCCCTGTTACGAATGGTCCCACGATGTCTATTCCCCACATGGCGAAGGGCCACACACTCAATACAGAGTTTAGGCTTGTGGATGGTGCATGTATCCTTTTCCCGTATCTCTGGCATGCTTCACACCTCGTGAAAATGTCTTTCGCGTCTTTGTGCATATATGGCCAAAAATACCCTTGTGTTCTAGTCTTGAGAGCCATGGATCTGGTTCCGCTCTGATTACCAGCGTCCCCATAGTGAATTGACTTCATAATCTTTGTACCCTCCTTCTGCGACAAGCATCTCATCAACGGGCCCAAATACGATCTTCGGTATAGGATTCCTTCTCGCACCTCGTAATTTGCAGATTTGCTTTTAATTTTATTCGCCTCTTGTCTATCTCGCGGAAGATCTTTCATTAAAGAGTTATAAATAGGTGCCCTCCAGTCATCATCGTTAATTTCTGTATCTCCTTCCTCAATGATCATTACTTTGGGCTCCATTTCTTCTCTGCTTACTGATGGTTGCATTAATCGCTCAATCCGGATATGCTCGATTTTTGGATCCTCAATCATTGAAGCTATAAAAGCTAGGGCATCTGCATGCCTGTTATTGTCTCTGCCTATGTTTCTCCAGATGATGCTTCGTATCTTCGCAGAGTATTCCTTTACAAGTTGCAAGTATTTTTGCATCACCGGTGTTGATGGTGGATTTTCATTTAAGGTTAAAATTGTAAAACCAGAAAATTATGCGCTGACATCTTGTAAAAGATAAGGCCATCAATAAGTGTTGGATACTCCCTCACTTAATTCACCTAGAATGGAGAATGTGGCAACAATCCCATTCTGTGAATACACGAAATTCATCCAGGTTGGAGCATGTAGCAACAATCCCATATACCCCGTGAATTTCTAGCATTATTAATTAATGCGCAATCATCCTTGTATTTCCTGTACTCATTATCAGTGCGGCATGGCGACTGAGTGTTACTCTTACAGAGCAACACGAACCTCCAAGCATTATAATGAAACCATGTACGAAATACCCGTACAGTCTGACTCTCGGTGTGTTATACTAGCCCGATTGATCCCCTCTCGTGTTATACTAGCCTCGATTGAGCATCCTGACCGATCAGATCATTCCGGATATGATCACAAATCATCCAACTCCACGAGCATGATTGGATGACCTGCATCAATTCCATCACCCCCAAGCGTGTATGGAATATCCATTGCCGAACCAACGCGGATCCCGCATGGTCGGCCTCCCGAGATTGGCCTAGCTTGCCAAAACGTCCAAACCGGAGCGTATGGGCTAAAACCCTAAATTAGGGTTTGCGGCATATTACATGTGTCGCAAAATGCCTCAACCATCCGTCTTCGCAGGTATAGATGGACGGTGTAGATGTAGATTCAAAGGGCCCGAGCATATCAACACAATCACCGTGGGCTCCGCCTACATACTGACCAATCGGTCAGACCAACCATGGTTGGTCATCCTGATTCGTACCCCGAATCAGGCATTGACGCACGGCCTTGAAACCCAAAATTAGGGTTTTAAGCATCACGAGCGTCCATCTTCTCCGGCACGAATGGAGGGTCCAAGATTAGATTAAGCAGGTCCGGTCATACCAGCATGACCACCGTGGACCCATCTATCCCCTCAACCGATCGGCCAAGGAATATCATGCCTGGTTGTTCCAAGACGCGCGCCCAAACTAGCGTGGTCACACCTCCCAAACCGCAAACTGATCTCAACCACTCAACTTCGCCGGACGATTTGAGTGGCCCAGATCACGTTTTCATGGGATATTCGTGGTATAGGCGTGAACACCAGCCTACCACCTTCACACTGACCGATCGGCCAAGACCGACCAAGATTGGTTACCTTGGAACGTGCGCCTGAAGTGGGCATGACGCGCGGCTATTGCGGCACCGGGGTTTTTACTGTCACAAATTGATCTCGACCATTCAACTTCACCGGAAGAATTGAGTGGCCCATATTATACTTTCGTGAGGTAATGGGGTATAGGCGCCTACACCGTCATGTTGTCTACACACATGCATGGTCGGCCTTGTCAAAATTATATCCCATGCTTGGTTTCGACCAAGTCAAGAGTGATGCTTGCGCACCTCTTCAAAAACCCTAATTCCATCAACGGTCGCAGGATGAGTGTCTCAAAGATCATCTCGTCCGTACAACTTCATCGGCTTGGTTATACAACCCTGGTCGAGTTAATCGGTCGGTGAGACGTCATGGTGATCACCACCCGTCACTCTACCACACCATGATGCGACACACGCATAAAATACACATGATACTTCACAAGTATCAACTTCCCAATAACGCAGCTTATTCAATTTAGCATTACACGCTACCTTTCGTGGATCCACGATCCACATATTCCGTACATCAATCATGTCACATACTCGGGGTATTGGTTTGGCGGTTTATAGCGTGCAAAGCGTGAAACGCGCCATCACAAGAACGTGTTAGGAAGTCATGGACGGTTAGAGATGACAGAGAAGTGGGCAAGACCGGTCGTGTAACACCAACACACACCTCCACTACTCCATCACTCCACTTCCTCTACTTCCTACGAGAGACGTGAATAAGGATCAAATGACTTGTATAAATAGGTTCTCCTCCCTATTTTCAAAACAACATGGGAAAAGGAGAAAAACAACAGAGCAAGTCCAGGACAAAAAACGAAACCAAGTGTTAATACAAAACACCGAATCGATAGCTTGCATCCCGTAAGCCTGTTCGGCTTTTCTCACAAGTCATAAGCAAGCCAACACCTTCACAATCTCAACACCTTCTTCGCTTCCTCCCTAAGATCAACCCCATCTCCTTCACTTTGTGACCGAAACAAGTCCGGAACGGCCATTTCTTGGTTTAGGCCGGACTTGCACAGATTGATTTCCGAATCTACAAGCACTCACCGCGCAAAGGCATTTGTTTAGGGTTTAGATTCATTCCTCATCCACACACCCCAAATTACCAAATTCGGCAGAATAGTTTCCACCCATAAAGAATTGGCGACCACAAGGGAGGTTGATCTCTCGGTTTCACAAAATTGAATTCTCAATTTTCCTAAACCACAGTGGTTCGATATCATGGGAAGTGTAGCTAGAATGCTTTGGAGGATGTCTTGGAAAATCAAGCCGGTATCACCGTAAGGCAAAGCGAGACATTTCGCCTTTTGAATGATATAGCAAAGACAATTACAAGAAGGGTCGGCAGGCATCTACTCAAGCAAAGTAAGAAATGTTGAATCCTTAGTCGAGTCACACCTTTACCGGTGGAGAGGCAAAAGAGCGCGTAATCGCAAGAGACTCGGGAAAGATGAACAACATGGTCCAGTCAACAATGAAGAACCGAGGCAACTCCACGGAGGAAAGGACTTGTACGGAGTACTACAACGTCTACCAGATAAAGAAAGGGAGCCTGCAGCCTATGAAGCCCTGTTAGAATATTTATATCTCAAAACTCTTGTCAAGCCCTAAGACTGTCAATCCGCATCGGCCTTTCATCCAAGCGAAGAAATGCTTGAGGAAGGAGAGATCGATCAGAAATACGTGAATACAGAGGATGGGAGCGTTCAATTTGATCACTCAAATAGTGATATTACGACACCTTCCACATCCCTTTACCCATGCAAGCGATCCGTGGATATGATGGCACTCGCAAATCTTCCAACTTCATCTCCGGAACGTGCTCCACATCAAAGCCACATAGAGACATCACAACGCCCACTAACGCAGAAAAGCCGGACTCGAAGTACCTACACTTTCCGTTCCCGATGGAAAAGATTTTGGAGTTGCTGGAGATGTGGGTACGAAATAGAGAGGTGGAACTACCTCATGTATGGCGTCCACCAACCGATCAAGAAATAATGGACCCGAGGTACTGTCATTTCCACCGGTTCCTTCACCACCCTACCAAAGGAGTGCAACGCTTTGAAGCGCATTGTTCAGGAGAAACTTGGTTCGAGGGATAGGTCTCATTCTCTAAAAATTAACGCGGACGACTTCCTTGGAGAGGCTACTTCGGTTTGATACAAGTGAGACTTCAAAAACAAGTAAGTTCTATTCAAAGAATTTTACAAGAAAGATAGTTTTGGAATTCACTTTGGGACTTAGCATCCCGCACATGGAGAAAGAGACTCAGTGATCAAACGCATGTTTGCCTTCATACCTCCCTTTTACACGACATTTGCAATTTCATATGACATGTGCAATCATTCATGACCAAGATGCAAATTCCTTTTAAAATAACCTCTTTCAGAAAAGTTATTCACAAAACTATCTCAAAATAAACCAATTCAATTACCTATTAATTCAAAACCGAAGTCAAGTTATGAAAAGAGATCCTCACTATCACTCAAAAAGAAAAAGAAGAGACAAGTATATGGCACGAATCCTTTAAGGAAAGTCCTTCAAAGAACAACTCGTCCTTCCGGGCAAGAGCGACTTTCATCCTTTGAAGTACAGACTGCTTGACTTCAACTCCTCGGACAACTTTTCAACCTCTTCTTCCCGGCGAGTAACTCATTCTGCGAAGGGGCTTCACCTTGTAATTTCGAGCTCCCGAATCTTGGAGAACCCTTTGAGGAACCAAGGAGCTTTGAAGTCGTCTCGCACAAACACATCTCGAAGGCACTTCCAGTCTTCAACCATCTCCTCAGAAACTGTTCGACCAGTCGTGACGCTCATCCTATGGATAGAAAATAAAGCCTCCTGAACGCGGTTGACCAATGCAAGACGACTTTTGAGCTTCGTAGTGGTAGCAATGTGGCCGTGTTTCTCCCATATTGTCGTGTACAACTCCTTGAACCGAACCGGCACCAATCCTCCAACCAACACATGGCCGGATAAGGAACAATGAAAGGAGGATCGAACAAAGCTCCAGTGTTGCGCTACCAATACTTCACCAAGAATGAGGCCTTGTCGGTTGCAGGAGGTCTTTCGAAAAGTTGCCACGACAGCTTTATTGATTGGAACATGCTCAGAACATTCTTCAAGGGGAGCCACCTCAACAATAGAGGATGTTGCCTCTCTTACACTCCTCCCGATATCTACTTCGCTCGGGGTGCTAATTTCCATCACGGCCCCATCAACAAGATCACTTAGGGAGGCGCCTTGTCTAACCGATCTTGCATCATCTCTCTGTCATGGTCGGAAAAGGAGCAGCTTTCTCCAGACTTTTCAAAGATGAAGATCAAGTATCGCCAGACTTTTCAAAGATGAAGATCAAGTACCACCGGACTTCTCGATGAAGATCAAGACCACCACCTTCTTTATATGAAGGCCAACATTACAGCCTTCTCATTCTGAATGCGCGCCAACCTTGTGAAGACATTCTCTTTCAGAATTCCCTAATTTCAAGCAAGGATCACTCTTAGAAGAATTTACTTTGGAGAAATGAAGGAACCAACGAGAAGAGATTTAAATACCTGCATATTGGAGGAATTGAGGATCACCGAACCACATGCCTGCCTTTTGGATCTCTCTCCTGCTTGGGGACTGCAATCCTCGGCTCGGTCCGTTTGGTGGAAGTGGATTCAACCGGAAATGCTTTTTCAAAACGTCGAAGATGGTTCACCACGGAACTGTCACAACACTCTCCGAGAATTCCCGGAAAATCAACGCTTGCCTCCTCCAAAATTCCTTGTACTTATCGGTTACCACCGGGTTTCTCCCAATAGGCCGAAGGGAAGGCTCACCCGTTCTAAAACACGTCGGCGTTAAGAATATTTGGGAGGAATTCTTTCTAACCCCCGGTGGACGGATAAATGGGACACCCCGATCAAATCCCATTTGACGAGCCGCCCACGTCAATATTGTACGTAGTCACGGTAAATTCTTCGTTGAATAAAGACGGGACATATCCTGGGATGCAGCTGCGCAGTAAACAATTTCCCCAAATCTCATAGTCTTAACATCGGTACGCAACACAGCATCAGGACCATCAGAAGCAATAGCAAAAGTCTTTGGATGAACAATGGAAGGGTGGATCGGCCCCCATGGACGGAAATATACAGAATACACATTGTCAAATATGTCCACAAGTCTCGCGTCGGTTCTGGGACGCCTCATATGCCAACGGAGTATTCTCGAGCCACCATACAAGTTGCTGAGCGAATTTGCAGGAGCAGGAGTAGAAGTAGGAGCATAACTTTTGAAGTGTTCCCATAAGAATGCATGAGGAAAAGCGAAGTGAACGTACGACTCCACCTTCTTGTACCCGTTAGAAACATGCATGTCTATTGCTAAGGCGTCCAGATGAGAATACAACGATCTAAGGAGCAAAGCACCTAGGGGAAGAACTTTAACTTTTGCCAGCTTTATAGCGATCTCAACGAGGTCACCTCTAATGGTCTTCTTTCCAGAACAACTCGTCGAATATATCTCTCGGATAGCCATAAAGACAGAAACGCAATCACGCCGAGCTCATTTTAGAACTCTTGATCCGGCTCTGGTCTCGCAGAGACCACTCCGACACCCACCGGTGTAAAAGCATCTCGTATCTTTTTTCTCCTCCTTGTCCAGATCGCCGAAACCCGCCACCTTTTGAAGTATAGCATCATAGTTACGTTGTTCCGTATCGAGAGCTCGTAAGAAAGACTTCCAAAGAACAAGCGTGGTTCATTAATGCAGCTACACTCTCCGGGTAATAGTCATCTCTCCCCACCTAGATATGGTTGTATGAGTAGAAGGACGCCATCGAGAAATGAAGGTAATCAAACCCGCATCGTCTTTCTTAATTTCAAGAGCAACAGATGCCATGACCGCATTGAGGATTTGCGCTTTGGTCAAATTGTCTTTAATGCCCTTATTACTCAACATGCGTCTCATCCATCCTTCATAAGAACCCAATGGAGTATGACAAATCTTGAAGTCAATAGGGGAAGGCGGATATTCGTTTCTCCGGAGACAAAATCTCATCACAAGTGCTGAAGAAGAAAATGGATCCGCATCCATATTTTCTGAATCGGAAAGCAGGACTATCTTATGAGAAGGATGTTTTATAATGTTTGGAAAAGGCGAGGTGAACAACTCATCATCGATGTTCGGCATATCTTTGAAGTCGCCAACACTTCCCGACTTGGCACCAAAGATTATCTCCTAAGACATCTCAACAGAATTCTTTTCTTCATTCCACAATGAAATAAAAGACAGAAGTTAGAACTTGTATGAAAAGCGCATGAAGCGTGTAGTCACGCACGACAATACACGTTGAAACGCACAAAAGCTGGGATTAGGTCCAAACACCAGTATTACTCAAGTTTCAAGTCTGGTATTGGTTTCAAGTCCTAGACAAGTTTCGATCTGTATTGGTTTCAAATCCTAGATAAATTTCAATTTCGGTGTTACTCAAGTTTCAAGCCCGGGCACAAGACTAATATAAAGTCGACTTTCAGTCAAGCATATGTGGGTGAGACCCACGTTCAATCAAGCATACACGGCGGGCCCGCGTTCATCCTCACACATCATAACACGATTTTTCTTTATTCATGGGAATCGTGTCTACGAGATTCAAGCCAAGGTTTTTCTTTTCAAGATACAACCTAAAAGCTAGGTTTTGCATGCAATGGTGGAAAGAAGCAAAAAACAACATGATCATGGATTCACGGGTTGTTTTACTAAGCAATTCTATAAAATATTGGCGTATCAACCTCGGCGGAAAAAACTAAGTATATGCACATCTTACAAAAGGTGTTTACCTAGCAAACTAGGGTTTTACCTTTATATATACAAAAAAAAAGAGCGAAACTTACCTTGGACGGCAGCAACTCCGGCAACGATGGCGGCAACTCTGGCAGCAGCAACGAATGGCAGCGTTGGCGGGAGCGGCAGCAGCAGTCACGGACGGGAGCTGCTCAACAACAAAAAAAAAATCGTGAGAAAAAGCAAAGGGGGTGGTCTCTTTTATAGACAAAAAATTAGAAGAATCCCAATATAACAAGGATACCTCTTTTTTGGATTCCTTTTCTGATTCAAATACCCAAAGAAGGAAACCGGTCCCACCAAAGGATTCCATACAAGCACAACTGCGTGGGCGACTAGCGGTCGGTCAATACTCTTCCTGTAAACTTCTTTTATCCTGTCTTTCTCACATATGTATGTCACCATCTCATGCCTACCCCACAATAGCGTAACCATTATGTGCTAGGCAGGGGACTTAATGTTGATGATGGATTTTCATTTAAGGTTAAAATTGTAAAAACCATAAAATTATGCGCTGACATCTTGTAAAAGATAAGTCCATCAATAAGTGTTGGATACTCCCTCACTTAATTCACCTAGAATGGAGCATGTGGAAACAATCCCATTCTCAGGAATACACGAAATTCATCCGAGTTGGAGCATGTAGCAACATTCCCATATACCTTGTGAATTTCTAGCATTATTAATTAATGCGCAATCAGCCTTGTATTTCCTTTACTCATTATCGCTGCGGATGACGACCGAGTGTTACTCTTACAGAGCAACACGAACCTCCAAGCATTATAATGAAACCATGTACGAAATAACCCAGCATGTGCCGACTCTCGGTGTGTTATACTAGCCCGATTGATCCCCTCTCGGTGTGTTATACTAGCCCGATTGAGCATCCTGACTGATCAGACGAGTCCGGATATGATCACAATCATCCAACTCCACAAGCATGATTGGATGACCCGGATCAATTCCATCACCCCCAAGCGGTATGGAATATCCACCGCCGAACCAACGCAAGTCCCGCATGGCTCGGCCTCCCCGAGATTGGCCTAGCTTGCCAAAACGTCCAAACCAGAGCGTATGGGCGGAAAACCCTAAATTAGGGTTTGCGGCATATTACATGTGTCGCAAAACAGTCTCAACCATCCATCTTCGCAGTATAGATGGCGGGTGTAGATGTAGATTCAAAGGGCCCGTGAGCATATCAACAAAATCACCGTGGGCCCGCCTACATACCTGATTTCGGTCGGGACCAACCATGGTTGGTCATCCCGATCCGTACCTCGAATCGTGCATTGACGCACGGCCTTGAAACCCAAAATTAGGGTTTTGAGCATCACGAGCGTCCATCTTCTCCTAAGCACGAATGGAGGGTTCAAGATTAGATTAAGCGAGTCCAAATCATACCAAAGATGACCACCGTGGATCCATCTATCCTCTCACCCGATCGTCCAAGGCATATCATGCCTGGTTGTTCCAAGACACGCGCCCAAACTAGCGTGGTCACACCTCCCAAACCGCAACCGATCTCAACCGCTCAACTTCGCCGGACGATTTAAGTGGCCCGGATCACGCCATGGGATATTCGGGTATAGGCGTGAACACCAGCCTACCACCTTCACACTGCACCAATCGCCAAGACCGACCAAGATTGGTTACCTTGGAACGTGCGCCCGGTGGGCATGACGCGCGGCTATTGCGGCATCGGGTTTTCATCACAAATTGATCTCGACCATTCAACTTCACCGGACGAATTGAGTGGCCCCGGATCATACTTTCGTGAGGTAATGGGTATAGGCGCCTACACCGTCATGTTATCTACACACATGAACTCGGCCTTGTCAAAATTATATCTTATGCTTGGTTTCGACCAAGTCAAGAGTGATGCTTGCGCACCTCTTCAAAAAACCCTAATTCCATAAACGGCCGCAGATGAGTGTCTCAAAGATCATCTCGTCCGTCCAACTTCACCGGCTTGGTTATAAAACCCTCGTCGAGTTAATCGGTCGGTGAGACGTCATGGTGATAACCACCCGTCACTCTACCACACCATGATGCAAGACTTCGATAAAATACACATGATACTTCACAAGATCAACTTCCCGAATAACGCAGATTATTCAATTTAGCATTACATGCTACCTTTCGTGGGATCCACGATGCACATATTCTAGACATCAATCATGTCACAAATCGGGGGATACATACTTTGGGGTATTGGTCTCGCGGTTTACGGCGTGCAGGTAACGCAACGCGCCATCACAATAACGTGTTAGGAAGTCATGGACGGTTAGAGATGACAGGAGAAGTGGGCAAGACTGGTCGTGTAACACCAACACACACCTCCACTACTCCATCACTCCACTTCCTCCACTTCCCACGAGAGACGTGAATAAGGATCAAATGACTTGTATAAATAGGTTCTCCTCCCTATTTTCAACACAACAGGGGAAAAGGAGAAAAACAACAGAGCAAGTCCGGACAAAAAAACAAAACCAAGTGTTAATACAAAACACCGAAACCGATAGCTTGCATCCTCGTAAGCCGGTTCGATTTTCTCGTTACAAGTCATAAGCAAGCCAACACCTTCACAATCTCAACACATTCTTCGCTTCCTCCCTAAGATCAACCCCATCTCCTTCACTTTGTGACCGAAACAAGTCTCGAACGGCCATTTCTTGGTTTAGGCCGGACTTGCACTGATTGATTTCCGAATCTACAAGCACTCACCGGCAAAGTGCATTTGTTTAGGGTTTAGATTCATTCCTCATCCACACACCCCAAATTACCAAATTCGGCAGGAATAGTTTTCACCCATAAACAACCGGGTAGACCGCATTATACCTTCCTTCAATATGTCGAACTATCAATTACGAATCACTGGTAATTCTTACCTCTTTTAATCTCATTTCTATCGCAATCCTTAAATCTTGTATTACTGCTTCGTATTCAGTTTCGTTATTAGTTGCTTTATACTCCATCCAAAAGCAGAATACCACTCTGACCCCTGGGCGAAGTGAATACTATTCCCATGCCCCATCCGAAGCTATTTGAAGATCCATCAACGAAGATCTCCCATATTCTGGGGTTACATTCTTGTAGTAAATATTTTGGATATGGCCGGCTTTCATCAACGTCTATCATTTCTTCCATTCCTTCGTCTTCTTCTGAAAGAAATTCTGCAATCATGCGTGACTTTGTTGATGTCTGCACCTCGTATTTTAACCCAAACTGGTCAATCTGGGTATTCCATCTTTCAACCCTTCCCACTCTCTTTGAGTTCTTTAAGACAGACTTTATGGGAATTCTTGTTAGAACCTTGAGTTTATGAGTTTGGAAATAAGTCCGTAGCTTTTGTGATGCATATACCAATGCCAATATCAATTTTTCGATCTTTGGGTAATTTCTCTCAGCAGAATTGAAAGTTTTACTGACGTAAAAATGGGCTTTTCCACCCCTTCGTATGAGCGAAGTAAAACCGTACTAAGAGCATTTTGTGTTACCGCGAGACAGATCAACAACTCCTCCCCTGGTTCTGGTTTCTGTAAGATTGACAATTTGATAAGGTGTTCTTTGATGCCCTTCAATGCTTCCTCACAGTCCTGCGTCCATGCAAACTTTGCCCCCTTCTTTAAGATGTCAAAGAAGTGTTTGCATTTGTCCGATGATCTCGAGATAAACCTTCCTAATGCGGCCAGTTGTCCATTCAGTTTTTGCACATCTTTTACAGTAGTTGGGGAAGGCATTTTTAATACGGCCTGCACTTTAGCTGGATCCACCTCTATGCCTTTTACGGAAACGATATGACCCAAGAACTTCGTTGACTCAACCCCGAAAATGCATTTTATGGGATTTATCTTCATCTTATACTTTTTCATTTGCTCGAAGATCTCCCTCAAATGTTCCACATGATCTCCAGAATCCTTTGTTTTTACCAGCATATCATCTACGTAAACCTCCAACTTCGTGTGTACCCATTTTGCGAAAATCTTCTCCACCATTCGTTGATAAGTGGCCCCTACAATTTTTAATCCGAATGGCATTCTCGTATAACAATACAACCCTCTGGGAGCGAAGAAGGCTGTGTGTTCTTGATCTTCCTCGGCTAATGGTATTTGGTTGTACCCACAATATCCGTCCATGGATGATAGCCTTTTATATCCATCCGCCGACTCTACCATCTATGGGATATTTGGTAGGGGAAAGCTGTCTTTGTGACACGCAGTATTTGATGTAGTTTTTACAGTGGTAAGAAAGATTCGTTGCTCGGACTCTTTTTGAAGATTTGGTTTTTGATTATTAAAATAAAATACTAAGACAAACTAATTAAAATTGATTTTTTTTTACCAAGGAGAGATGCGTCTAGGGCTTTGGATTCCGATACTTCTAATGATGGTAAACTCAATAATTAATACTTTGGCATAATACTCCTATTTTACTCAAAATAATTTTCGAACTCAATCTCATGCTTTGGAAAATATAACACTACAAGCTCTTTTTTTATGACTGTCGTCGCTATTCTAAGGCCTAATCCTCCTTCGCTTATAAAAGAACGGTAGAAACTACCCAAAACAGTTTTTACGAAGCATGTAAAGAAGAGAGAATTTTTGGACAAATTTAAACATAATTTTTGGAGTAAATATGCCAAAGAAATTAATTACTAAATATTACCCATTAAAAATAGTTTGCTCCAAAACCCTAGAGAAGAAATTTAGCTACTCATAGATCGAAGATTGGAGAAAATTTCATTAATCATTGTATTAAAAATAATAATAAAAGTGCTTACAATGATTTCCAGAGATAAACGACCGTCTCTGAGGGTCTTTTTTTTAAGACTGCTTGAAGAACGATAAAGAGTTAACTCTGTCGTTGTTTTAAGACTCCTTCTGCGACGGCTTTTGGTGGTTCAATGTTCTTGGTGTTCTTGGGTTTTTTTGCAGCAACAGGTAACTTTTTTCTCTTATGATTTTCTCGACTCCTAGCTCTCTATTTCTTCTCCAAAGTATCCGTCCTTCCCCAAAACGCCTCCAAGACTTTATATACACCACATGCCGAGTATATTGCTTCCAAAACTTCTTCTTTCTTTCCCCCAAGTCACGGGATTTTTATTTCCCTTTTCTTCTCTACCTGTACGTGTCGGGGCTGTTTCATTCCTTCTTAAACTCTCTTTTAGCCTTATCAAATCTCTTATAATATATTATCTTCACTAAAAACTCCTTGTACTTTCCAAAGTAAGCATCCAAACAATCCAGTGAAAAACACTCTTCCCTGTTTACCATAATCTCCCAGATATACGAAGATTTGTTTTCTTTTTAAGCTCCCAAACACGTCATTCTTCTTTGTTGATTAGGTAACAATATAACCAGACCGTAGATCCCTTGAAAGTTTCCACGAAAAATATGGTCTCAACTCTTCCCAGAAACCCGATAATATTATCCTCTTCCTGTTTTCTTCTCCGGGATTATTTAGCCCAACTGGATCAAATCTGTCAACTAAACCGAGCTTGTTAGGCCATAAGGAAGATACCCAATGAATTTCAGCCCTTTAGTCTCATTAAAACTCATCCAATTATCGAATTCTAGTTTGCTGCCATTGAAAACTAATTTTCCTGCCAAAACTGTGGACTATGATTCTTCTTCTGCTGATTTCCTAGCCACTTCTGGTCGGAGAAAAGACCATTACCAGCCCTGTTAGATCGATTAGGATAAACCCATTTGATTTCAGCCATTGAATCTCAGTAGAACACCTTCAAATCCTCAACCCTAATTCTAGTTCGCTTTTCCCGCCAAAATTCAAAATTTGAATGGAGAAGATGACCTTCCCCTTATCCAGCAGCGGTGTCCCTTTAGCAATTTGGGCTATATTTAGCAATTCTTGGGGTTGCGAATAGCAATTTGTGGGGTACAAAGATGACTTTTGGGCTGTATATAGTGAAAAACTCCTAGGTGACTTTATCGACTCTTCCGGGACATTTATGGGGGTGCCTTTAACACTTTTCTGGGTGCTTTAGTAGTTTCTTGAGCAGCCATCTCTTACTTCTCATATTCACTTCTTTTCTTCAATTTTTATACATCACTAAGGCTGTAACATGCTTTTCAAACATAATCGCATCACTAAAGCCGACATGCCTTTCAGATAGAAAAGAAGTAAATAATGAGAAGTAAGTCGCCTCCAATAGTAGTTGCACATGAAATGACACTTTAGCCCCTTTTAAGCGACGTTTCTTCTTCTTTTGCTCCAAAGTACCTAAAACTCAAAATCAAATAAAAGATACATAATTTACAAGAAAACATAACAAAGAAAGCATAAACAATAGATAAATATCAAGGTGTTTTAGACACCTATCAGTATTCAGGTCACTAAAGTCAATGCATATTCTTATACCGTTGTTCTTTTTGGGCACTATAACCATGTTCACGATCCACTCTGGGTACTTTGCTGGTCTTATGATTCCCGAATCCATCATCTTCTGGAGTTCTTTGTCAATTTGCTCGTGATAAGTTGTTGCTATTTTCCTTATTTGTTGCCTCACTGGTTTGATCATCGGGTCTAGCTCCAATCTGTGGCAGGCTACTCGTGGATCAATTCCTGGCATCTCATCCATGCTCCATGCAGACACATCGTAGTATTCCGTTAACAACTCAATTAGCCTTGCCTCTTCCTCCTTTTCCATTTTCGTCCCAATTTTTATAATTTTGGGTTCATCTTCATTCCCCAAGTTTATATCCTTCCTTGGTTCTACGGCCGCGAAAGTCAAGATTGGTTCACCTAGTGCAGTCGGTTCCTTCACTAGTTTCACTGGTTCACCCTCTTTCTCTGTAATCTCGCTGGGTATCGCCCATCCTTCTTTTGCTTTTTCCATGTATACCATTAATTCTTTTTCCTTCTTTGTCTCCAATGACTCTTTCCTTCGCTCCTTCTTCCTTTTCAACCTTTCCTCGTAATTCTCGATATCCTTCTCGTTGCAGTCCTTCGTGTCTCCCGAATTTCCTTTTATCTCGCCAATTCCGCTCGGCATTGGGAATTGTATATCCTAATGATATGTTGACGCAACTCCTCTTATCACATGTATCCATGGTCGGCCTATGAGAGCGTTATATGGAGACTCCACGTCTATCACACAGACAGTAACCTTCGTCTCTAGTTCTCCCGCGAAGATCTTCACACATATTTCGCCCTTTGGTTTTGTTGTTGCCCCATTGAACCCGTATAGATTGTATGCTGAAGGCACCATGTCAGAATCCTCATATCCCAAAGCTTTGAATGCACGATAGGAGAGAATGTCCACTGAGCTTCCCATGTATACTAAGACCTTGTCCATGGCCCAAATCTTTCCTTTATCGCATTGATCTTCTTTTCCCCGGGAGGGTTTACCGATGGTTAAAGTGATGACCAACGAATCTGTGTGCGAGATCCCTCCTCCTGGTGCATCTTACGCCGAGAATGATATATCCTTCTTTTGCCATTCCTCCAGGGGCTTCCTCTTCACCGGAGGAAATATCTCATTCCCTTCGTAGTCACTTTTATATACCCTTGAGAGCACGCTATCATGGAAATTTTGGATGTCTTTCTTCGAGTGTACTATGAAACTACAGCCGGGCATCCACGTTCCTTTGTTTATTTCAATCTGATGCCCCTTTGTCTGGCTCCTATGATAATCATGTTGTGGTGGGGATGGAAACCTCGGATCCCCTACGTAGTGTGCGAGATTTTCTTGTTCGATAAGACGAAGTATGGTCCTCTGGGCATTCCTGCAATTGTTCGTATGGTACCCGTGAAAGCGATGGTATCGGCAAAACTCATGGCTTCTCTTCCCGGGTTGTGGCTCTTTTCCCTAGTTTGGTGGTGCTGGGATTTCTTCAGTCAGTACTACCTCCTCCCATACTCTTTCTACAGTTATATTGAGTCGCGGGAGTTCTAACTCAGTCCACGCTAACATGTTCGATCCTTGCTTTGCTGCCTTCGGATTCTTCGCCTGATGGCATCTCGCCGTATCATCTCGTGGCCTTTGATTTTTCGATGTGACTCTCCTTGCCTTGGGCTTTGGTCGTCCCACCTCAGTTCTACATCCGATGTTGCTTCGCATTCTGCACGAGCTAGAGCGGTTGACACATCCTCCTTCATCCGTTGCACTTTCCTATCCCTTTGTGATCTCCCCATTTCTATTCTCATATCTCGCAACTCATGTAAGATCTCCTGATCTAAAGTTCTTCCTCTTACTTTGTAAATGCCTCATTCTCTCTTATCATGTTTGATTTCATCCTCGCGCCTCCTTCTTTCTTCGTATTTTAGCCTTTGGTTTTCATACCTCGCCTCCGCTAGTAATCTCCTCAGGTCTCTTTCCCGATCGTATCCTTCTCGCAGCTTCCTTCTTTACACTCTTTCTTCTCTATTTCGTCACCTTCTTCCTCGTAATCTTCATAAGGATCTCTCCCTCGATGTGGGGTCCTCTTTTGGGACGAAACTATTATCGCTTCAACTCGTATCCCCTTCTAGCAAGTTTCCAACCGCCATCTCGTTCTTTGCGTTCGTAATCTTGTTGTGTCACTCGCCTCTTTGCTTTGCCGTTCCAGCCTGCTTCTTAGATCTGTACCTTACTTGCGTTTCCTCTCGACGGGGTGCCTCGCTCGGTTCTTCCGATGTCATGCTCTTGTTAACAACATCCTTTCTCGTTTCTTCTCGGATCGTTCCATTTTTCGTAATAGACCTAGTTTTCATGATTTGGACAGGTTCCTTCATAGATTCAGCATCTCCGTTCGCTTTACATTCGCCGAATTGCGATGCTTTCTTCAGCTACAACTGATGTCTTTTTTTTATCATTTCTTCTCTCCGTGCCTCTAACCATTTGCTTCTTCTTACCACCGCTGATGGTTTCGTTCGTCCTGCTCTTCTCGCCATCATTCGATCCTTGTTTAGTACCTACAAACCAATTATCCACCTGCCGCCTCACCAATATTCTTTTTCAGATCTCCGATCCCGGACGTGAACAAACCATAAAATCTACGAAACTCTACTATGTAAACAACTCGTTTAGATCTCAAACTATCACGATTTTAAAAACGATTTCAACTTTCCTCAAACTCTTAGATGAGGATAAATCCTCAATCTAAGTTCTCTGTTTCCGGACGCCAAAATGTAACTACTGGAAATCCAGTAGTACACCCAAGTATGAAACAAAACAGATCTAAGACATAATAAGTATTATTATTCGAAGTTGCAATAGAGTCGTATGAACAATTACATGGGCTCACTTAATAATAGCAAAAACACCATAAACGTTTTCATTCAAGATTTTCTTGAACAAGTTTGTTGTTATTATTCGGTTTCGCATTTATTTATTTTATTTTTGCATAAGTGCAATTTTAGTAATTCTTTCATTCTTTCTACTTTATATAAAAATTATATCGTTTTGTTGATCAAAAAAAAAAAAAATTAGTGCAGTTTTCCATTTTTTTTTTTTTTTTGTAAGCACCAGTATAGACAAGCATTTATCCTCTACAAATTATATTTCCCTATGTGCAACTATGCAGCTTTTTGAACTAACTCTATCTTTGCCTCTTCTATGCCAGTCTTGATAATAAATCTGAAAAGTCCTTCTCACCAACTGCATCACTACCATGCACTTGAGCTTATTGTTTACCGAAGAAAGCCATTGACACTGGGATAGTACTCCTCGACCAAATAGAGTCGTATGAACAAATACATTGGCTCACTCAATACTAGCAAAAACAACATAAACGTTTTCATTCAACATTTTCTTCTTTTCTCTTGATCAAGTTTGCTGTTAGTATTTCGCATTTTTTTTTTTTGCATAAGTGCAATTTTTCATTTTTTAGCATTTATCCTCTACAAATTATATTTCCCTATGAGCAACTATTTAGCTTTTTGAACTAAGTCTATCTTCACCTCTTATATGCCAGTCTTGATAATAAACCTGAAAAGTCCTTCTCACCAACTGCATCACTACCATGAACTTTTTTGTCTTAAATCTGTTATTATCCCTTAATAAGCCATGCACACATATAGTATAGTATGACCAAATTTGAAGAATTCTAGCTTCTTCATTTTCACTAGTAAATATATAAAGACACCAGAGTTAGGTTGAGATCATATTCTCTAGTTCTCCCTCTCTTCTCTCTCACTAGTAATTAAGAAACTGGTTTTGTTTCAAGCATGGAATGTTTTCGAAGATTTTGCAACATGGTTCATGGAATGAAGCCGGTTTTTGCAATGGTGCTAGTTCAGATAATATCAACAGGGATGACCATAGCGTACAAATTGGCCATCAATGATGAAATGAATTTAAGGATCCTAATTGCATATCGATCTATCTTTGCAACAATTTTTATTGTCCCCATTGCGTGTTTTGTCGAAAGGTGCGTAATTATACTTCTCTTTATATTCTATATTTTGTCATTTTTTTTCAAATCAAGAATGGATTTTGCATATGGCCAAAAATGAATAAGTTGTATTTTTCTTGCAGAGGTGCCAGGCCAAAACTTACATGGACCATTCTCTTCCAATCCTTTCTTTGTGCGTTATTCGGGTACGAATTTCGTACAATTTGCTTCATTTCACTTTCTTGTTCCATTGATAAAACTTTAAGCATCTCTGTGTAGTAAATATCTCACATTCTTCAGATATGAGTTATAGCAACAATTTTGGTTACTGCAAGTGTTTTGCTGAAGCTTCTTTGCAATCTTTTGATCATTCACGCGAAATGGACCGCATGATTAAAATTCGGTTCATGTGCTTAACATTTTTTTTTCCTTATTGTCATAAGTTGCAAAATAAGAGTGCAATAATTTTGCATGACTTTGGTCATTTTTCATCATCTTGCTGTGGCTTTTCACAAAATTTGCATGTTGTGCTGTTGCTTTTCTTCAGGTTTTCATTGTCTCAAAACATGTACATAGAGAGTATGGATATGACATCCGCGACCTTCCCAGCTGCAATGACAAATCTAATTCCCGCAATAACTTTCACTATGGCCGTAATTTTCAGGTATCTAATCTAAGGTTTCATTTGAACACACATTTCCTATTCTACTTTTGAATGTTACATTTTTATTCTTAATTGCAGGCTTGAGAAGTTGCGTTTCCGGTCACTTGAAGGTAGACTGAAGGTTGGAGGGACTGCACTTGGAATTGGAGGAGCGATGTTTTTGACATTCTATAGAGGTTTAGAGCTTCCATTGTGGTACTCCAATGTTCTGCACATTGAGCATCATATCAAACATGCGACTGGAATAAAACCTCTTGGGGAAATTCTCTCTGTTGGAAGCCGCGTGTCGTACTCAATTTGGCTCATCATTCAGGTAAAAAAAAATTACTTTTCAATTTCATTGTTGGTATCTGTTTCTCACATATCTAAGTGTGAATGGCCGCAGACGAAACTTAGCCAGAGTTACTCCTGTTACTACTCCAGCACAGCCTTGATAGTTTCTATGGCAGCAATCCAATCCACTGGCTTCGCTTTGTGCACCGTTAGAGACTGGTCACAATGGAAACTCGGCTGGAATGTTCGCCTATTTTCAGTGATTTACTCGGTATGTATTTTACTTTGCGCGTACACAGACATGTATTTACTGTACTATGAGACACTAACTTGACTTCATTCAGGGAGTTGTCGCATCAGGCGTAATGATGACACTGATAGCTTGGTGTGTTAAAGTCAGAGGACCATTATTCGCTTCGGTTTTCAGCCCTTTTGGACTCGTGCTCGTAGCTCTCACCGGATCAGTCTTATTGAACGAAAAGCTGCACCTTGGATGGTAAGTGTACTAATTATCACCTCTTTATACCAAGTTATACAAAGGATAATGAAATTGATTGAAATTTTGCACAATGCAGGGTAATTGGCGGTGTGTTGATAGCTATTGGGTTATATTTTGTTTTGTGGGGAAAGGCAAGAGAATTGAAGAGATTGGCAAGGCTGATGCCTGTGACAAATTCCACAGATTCAGAAGCGCAAAATGAAACATCTACTTCACATGCAAATGATGATAACAACCACGCCCCGATCAAGAATGGAGAAGACGCAGTTTAGCATTTTTAGACCGGACTAAACAAAATGATTTTGTATCTAGCAGTACCTAAAATTTTAGGGAAAATTGAACTTCTTTGGTAAGTAGAAAAAGAAAGAACATGAGAACACAAAATAATTTTTTACTGATACTGTTTTTAGGTGCAGTTTTTCAGTTCAGTTCTCAAAATGCACCCAACAATGGTCATCACTCTGAGAGCTAAAATGCATTAACACGAAACACACTCCAGATACTTCACTGAATAAATCACAGAATCCCGTTTTAACGCAGGAAAATATAACATTAATTCAACAAAGGCTTGAACAACAGATGTATATTTTCAGTTACAGGCACAACAACATTCTCTGCTCTTCTGTAAATCAAAATAATGAATGGAAACACGGAAAGAAATCTAAAGACTGTAGTATCACCTATACATTACTCTCTAAACTTTCTTTTCTCGACTCATTCGGAACCCTCGTGACTCTTTCTATCAAACAAAATTGTGCCAAGGGGGATGATATATATTTTTTCTTCTCATCTACATTATAACTTGGGACAATATCTAAAAACTTTCATTTATTTGCAATCCAACCCACGAGGTTCTAATATGAGACCATCTCTTTTTACGAATGGGTTCATCCGAACCCATACAAGTGTCAAAATGGAGGAAAGAATAATCGACCAAACTATAATAATAGTAGGCAGTTTATCCTGTTTCCCCATCATTTCCTTGCAGAATGGGTAGAGATGAACAATAACCCAGAACGCAAAGAATAGCTTACCGAACAGTGGACCACTCCGGAGCTCGAGGATCAATATTAAACTTTTTGCAGAAAGGAACCGACTTCCTTGCAAACTCAGATGTCTCGAATAGAGCTTCAAATGAAAGCATGGCAGCTCCATCATCAGAGATGTAACAAGCAACTTTGTCTACCGGATAATCAACAGCTAGGATGGATAGAACAGTATTTGCTGTCATAAGTGGCGGTTCTTTCAAAGGATCAACAGTACTCACAAATACATCAATGTTGGCCAGCTGATTTTCCTTCCTTTTCATACCTGAAAACGGAGAATAGATTTGTGAGCTAAGGCAAAAGTCACCATTAAAATGAAAGCTATAATCGGATAATGTTGGACTTCATATACCTAAGTGACAACCGGTCAAGGTAAGTTTCTCTCTCAATAGGGCACCATTTGGGGAACTGATCAAGAATCCAAGATACACCAAACCATATCTCGCAGATGACTGATGTCAACCATAACCCAAATGCTTCATCAACAGGGTGGAGAATTCTATAATGAAAAAAGACTCCAAGAACCACTATCCTGAATAAAATTATCAATCTGTAAGGATTGATCTTGCTTGAAGGAATAGATAATTTTCTTGAAAGTGGTTGTCTGCCTTCGTCCTTCCGGAAATGAAAAACAGTTGCTTGTAAGTGAAAAAATAGAACAGAAATGCATAACGGCGTGACTAGTAGATTGACAAGTTCACAACAAGCCTCGGTGATTTAAATTGAAGTAAAACATGTACTTGGGATATATTCAAATTTCGCGTAGAGTATATCCGCATAACCAATGAAAACAGAAAAATTATCGAAACTACCAACAAGAGATCTATACCTATACACTATATGTGCTAAATGTGAGTTATTAGTAGTATGGCTGTGGTTAATGTGTTTGATTCTGTCTTTGAATGTTCCTACTAAGAGATCTCATACTGGCAGTAACCTGAACAAGGTGACAAAGCAAACTATTTTCTAACATATTCTACGAAACAAGGAGACATTCTTGCTTTTCTGAATTAGGGCCTGAAACTGATAAAAGAGGGAACACCTAGATAACGTTTTACAACGGAATCGTGTTTTTTACCCTGCTGTGAATGCCAATATGTAATGCCATGCAAGTAGAAGTGTTGAAATACAAACAGATTGGTGCTAGGTAACCGACAACGTTAGTTATCAGATAATTCAGATTCCTTACAGGTAATTCCAAGATAAATTACTGAAAGCATTTGAATACGTCACAAAGCAGAGAAACAGCCAAAAGAATTCACCTAATTTGCTAACAAATAACAAAAGTAATTCAAACCTCCTTTAAAATGATAGTCAAAAAAGGTAAAGTGTCAGAGTATACACATACTTGGCAAATCCAGATCGTCAAAGTCATCCTCGTCATAGTTCCCACCGCCATTTTCATTTTGGTGCTTAATTACATCGAGTTTATTATAGTACCTTTTCTTCCACTCCTCAACACGCTCTTTCCATGCAACACTTCCATATCCACATAATGATGTGTCCTTTAAAGGATCCATTGGTCTTGGTTGCACTGTGTCATCAATAAGCATAACAACACTAAATTATTGATTGCATACCATATAAACATAAGGGAGCGTATGAAAGACATGTACAGCTAATAACATACTCGCACCAACTTACAAGATAAGGATGAATCAAGAGATGGTGTGGAATGAACCCTGTTGCCACTACCCATAAATGGAGGTATAATAAGAGCATGATGTTCTGGTGAAACAACAGCATCCTAATAAAGCAAGAAACAACCACAAATTAACATCAATTCGCAAATAACAACTGGAAAGGAAAATTGCGCACCCAAATGATTAAATTTACCTCTTGATCATAAGTCAAAAGAGGAATGTCAGGGTTCAAAGACGACGAAGCAATACTAGATGCATCAGCACTAGACCGATGTGCACGCAGATAGCTCTTGCTCTATGAGGTGTTGCCCATGGTAATAACCCAATTCGTTCTCCAAATCATCAACATCATCCTCATGTTCATCTCCTTCAATTTGCACTTTGATGCGAGGGCCGACCGACCGGAGGGCCGTAGGAGGAGAGACACTTATATAGCCACTTTTTGTTAAATGAAACCTAACATAAAATTTCAATTTCACAAAAAAGATTTTGATTTCCGTCCGGGTTTTTTTTCGTCACTTGACGGAAATACCCCTCCTTCTTCATCTCTTTTGTTACTCAGTTTCTTCTACATCGTCGCCTCGAACACCATCACCTCTAACACATTACATCCGCACATTCAGGTTCATCTTCTTCAATTATCACCACCACCGGCTTCTTCAATTAATTTTAAAAATCAAGCTTTCTAAATTTTGTCATTTTCGTCCAATTGAGCAAATCAGAAATCCAATTGACCAAATCAAAACGATTTTCACTTGAGTTTCATACGATTACAACAAACCCATGTTCCAAAATGAAGAATTAGTAGATCTAATTCGATCAATTACAGTAGTAGAGGTTGAAAAAAAAATCAGTAGGTTCAGACGTTTTTCCAACGAAGAAGATGATGTTCAAGATATGGGTCGAGTTAACAATTGATTCAAATATAAACTCTAGACTATTACAACTCATTCATGTTTTCACTGACCTGTTTCTTATCCGAATCTCAAATATCCCAAAAACCCATACTTATACAAACATCATGACAGAAATTAAGACCATCTAAACATCGCATCTATATTCACAGCTTCATCAACAATGCGAACGAAAAAAACAAATAAGTTACATCTTCTTCGAAATTTCTTTTAACATCTGAAAAAACTCGCTAACAACACACAGGTCGAGGTTGTGAAATAATTTGTTGGAGAAGAAAGAAAGAAAGTGAAAGAAGGAAGAAGAAACTTCTGGTATTTGTTAATTACAGTATTTTTAAAGAGAAAACATAATTTACCAATACACCCTTGTTTGTTAGAGATGTTAGAGCACGTGTTCAGCATGCATTAGATCAGGATATATAAGTGGAATCACAACATGTGGAATAAGAATACATTTGATTCAAGTGAACGGTGGTGGGCGATAAGAAGGATGCAAGAATTGTGATTTTTATGTGCAAATTACACTTGGTGTATATTTTTCAAATTTGTTTGACACGAATGTAGTACTCCTTCTGTTTCTGGAAAAAAGATACTTTCAATTTTCCAATTTGGTTTATTTTTAGGCTAAAATAAAAATGTGAAAATATATCTTTTCCAACGATAAAGGGAGTATTTTTTTCTTTTGATTGACTGCCACCGGCGACGATCATCTAGTATCTAGTTTTACACTGTGGACAAGATTGACTACCTTCTCTTCTTTGGTATTAAGTAGCAATTTCTAAAACAGAAAATGCACATTCATTACAGGCAACAAATAGCTCTCCTTCAGCAGTAATTTCTACTTCATCTTAACAAATTTCACATATTTGACCACTCAATTCTTTCACATATTTAACCTGCAATCAAAAAAATTACATGAAAAATTAATTTTTACAAATCCAAAATTACATTAAAATTTACACTAAAAACTGACTATTTCTCAAATTAATCAAAAACCCTACCACAAATCAATAAAATCTCTTGTCCATTTAATCTTCATAATCTAAAACCTAATATCCATTACTGCAAAATATCTAACCTACACTACCCATTACTTCAATAATCAAAACCCCAAATCAATAGAAATAAAGGGTATCCTCAAAATGAAAAATCCAAAACCCCCCAAATGAATAGAAATGAGAAAGAAAGAAAAAGGCTATCCTGAAAATGAACGTTAAAAACACAAAAAGGAGAGAACTTTAAAAGAGATTACTACTTACTTTTCAATGTCATCAACATTTACATATATTTTTTTTGATCGAGAAAGGAGAAATTTATTGAAAGGAGAAGAAAAAATTACATGTATCCGATATAAAGGAAAAAAAAGTGAAAGCAAAAATAAAGAGAAATGGGATACAATCCTTGGAAGGGAAGTAAGGACATAAGAGAACATTAAGGTTTTATCTCGATAAAACATGTTCTCCCACGAAAAGATGCACAGTCTAGCCTAAAATTAAAATCTCTTTTGAAGGCACGACTCCAAGCCAAAAGGGATGCTTTGACCTCTACACTTACTTGGAAGTGAGAGAGAGATTTTGCTCGAAAATTCTTATTTCGCTCATTCCAAATTGCCCATAAAGCTGCGGTTTGGAACCATATCCCAGTTTTCTTTGCTTGGGACCATTAATGCCATTGGCGAGACCAACTTTGAGCCAAATGTAGAGCGCGGTGGATTCCAAGGGAGGTGGTTAGGTAAGATCAAGGACCATACTTGTCTAGAGAACTTGCAACTCGAAGCAAGTGTTGTGACGACTCGCATTCGGACAAGCATAGCGGGCAACGACTTGCAAGGTTGAAGCTTCTTCGTTGCGAGCATCTTGAGTGGATATCTTATCAAGTGCGGCGGTCCGGAAGAACAAACGGACCTTTGGGGGAACATGAGGGTTCCATATGTTTTGGTGAGGAAAAGGAGGGCTGGTGGTGTTGATGGGTCGTGAGGGATATCATGAGTAACTTGTAGGTAGATTTGGTGAGAATGTGCACGAGATCGGGGAGACCAAGTTCGGGAGTCGGGAAGGTTTGACAAAGTTGGAGGAGTGTCACCAATGAGCACCAATAAGGACATAAGTTGGGCAACTTCGGTTTCTTTGAGAACTCTTTTAAAGTGGAAAGACCACCCACGATTGTCGCTTGAAATGTGCTCGTGGACTTGTGCCTTGTTTGAGGCCTGCTACTTTGAAGAGAGCGGGAAACATTTCCTTTAGACATCCTTCTAGGTTCCATTTGTCAAGCCAAAAAGTTATTGTTTCACCGTCACTAGATTGATAGATGTGAGTGGGATACCACCAATTGTGCACGAGTTGCGATGTGCTTCCAAAGCAGAACAACCATAAGGAGTTGATGGAATTTGAGGAGCCCGGATGGATTGAGGTCCATCATACTTGTTCCAAACGATGTTGTGCCATAGAGTGTTACGTTCATTACCAAATCTCCAACCCCATTTTGAGAGAAGAGCTTGATTCATTAATCTTAGATTCTTGATACCTAGCCCACCAAGTTTAATTGGATTCATCATCACCTCCCATTTAACCGGATGCGTTTTTTGGATCCACCACTATCCCAAATGAAGTTTCGCATAATTTTCTCTAGAGACTTGATGAGCGATACGGGAGCCTGGTATGCGAAGTAGTATACAACAAGATTAGACAGAACATACTTTACAAGGGCTACTCTTCCGGCTCTGGTGAGAAAGCCTTTCATCCATGATGGTAATCTATGCTCAAATTTCTCCACAACGGGATCCCAAAGTGATTTTGCTTTGGATTTCGCCCCAAGTGGCATACCTAGGTAGGAGAAAGGGATTGTCTACATTAAGCAACCAAGTCTCATAGCCCATTCTTGAAGATCCGGAACCATTCCCACTTGGATTAATTTTGTCTTAGATGGATTCACCCTCGGTCAGGACAACTGCCTCGATGCACTTGAGAATACTCATGGGTTGTGTATTTCCTCCCATGCGGGATTGATGAAAAAACAGTCATCTGCATAGTGAAGGTGTGATATAGGCAGGGTCCCACAGCTGCGAGAATCCGGTGCACAAACCAGGACTCCACGGCCTTATCAATAATCTTAGAGAGACCTTCCATGGCAAGCACAAAGAGTAAAGGAGATAGCGGGTCTCCTTGTCGGAGACCCCTAGAAGTAAAAGAAGTTCACGAAAGGAGATCCATTTAGTAGAATTGAGAAAGTTGGGGAGCCGTAGCAGAATCGAAGCCAACTCATCCATTTCGCTTTGAAACCCATTTTCCATAATACTGAGACTCTAAAAATGACCAACTTACTCGGTCGAAGGCTTTCTCTAAGTCCACTTTGCATATCGGACCGGGATTTGTCTTTTAGTCTTGAGTCTACAATTTCATTGGCAATTAGAATCCCATCAATGATTTGCCTTTCCAAGATGAAACCGTTTGGCTTGGATCGACTAAATGTGTCATTAGAGGTTGGAGACGTGATGACAAAGCTTTGGATATGATCTTGTATGCACTTGTCAGCAGGCTAATTGGTCTGTAGTCCTTGACGGTCTCCACATGATGTTTTTTGGAATCAAGGTAATGAATGTTGAGTTGTGTCTTGTATCCATGAAGCTAGTAGTTGAAAATTCTTGAACCATAGCCATGAACTCACCCTTGAGAATAGGCCAACATTTCTGAAAGAAAGCAATGGGGTATCCATCCGGACCTGGAGCTTTATCATTTGCTAAGCTTTTGAGTGCAGTCAATATTTCCTCCTCGGTGATAATAGCATCTAATGCATCAGCTTGATCTTCAGAGATATGTGGTAGGTTGATGTCTCCAATATTGGGTCTGTGGGGGAATTCTTCGGAGAACAAATTAGAATAGAATCCAGTGATGTGGTCGACGATGATGTCTTTCTCCGTTACAAGATTTCCGTCGATGAACAATTGCTTGATACTATTTGACCTTCTCCTGTCAGATGCCACCTTGTGGAAAAAAGTAGTATTGCGATCTCCATCTCTCAGCCAATCATTTCGCGCCTTTTGTTTCATTAAAATCTCTTTCTGAACCGATATATTTTCGAAGTCTACTTTAGCCTGAGCACGATCAATGAATTGATTCGGAGATAAACTACCCAAATTTGCTTCAATGTCGTCTAGAACATCAATGGTGTGCATACATACTTGTATCTTGGGATCAAGAAGACCAAACACATTTTATTCCACTCTTTTATCTTGTGTTTGAGAGCTTGAAGCTTGTTCCAGAAGACTGTGCTTGGAGATCCAGAGAAGGTAAAAGAGGACCACCATTCAGAGATGCTTGTCAAAAAAGATGGATGCTCGAACCACATTAATTCAATCCTGAAAGGAGATGGACCCCATGATGAGTCAGCCAAGTCCAATACTATTGGAATGTGATCGGATGTCGGTCTTGTCTTTGCCAATTGTGTAATGCATGGGAATTTAGCCTCAAAATCTGTTGAGAAGAGCCACCCATCGATTCTGGTTAGGACTGGAGATGCTTGACCATTCGACCAAGTATATTTGGAGCCTTTAAGTGGAGGATCTATCAGAGCATGGGTTGAAATGAATTGATTGAATTTTCTCATGCTTCGAGTTGTTCTACCGAGAGTATTCTTGTCTTCAATTCTTCTAATGACGTTAAAATCACCACCAATTACCCACGGAATTTCCCAAAGGCCTCTGATATAGTATAGTTCCCTCCAAAAAAATTTTCTTTCAGAGATTTTATTAGGACCATACACACCTGTGAGAAACCAATGAAAGTTAGTGGCAATAAATCTACATTCAACTGATAAAGTGTAAGCACCTTCTAGTGATGATAGAACTTCAATTATATTGGGATTCCATATTATGATTATGCCACCAGAGGCACCAATGGATGGTAGAAAAGTCCATCCCATTGATCTTGAGCCACATATGTCAACAATGTCAGAGTTTGTGCATGTTGGCATTTTTGTTTCTTGCAAAATTACGATGGATGGCTTATGGATTTGTAGCACTTGCTTGACTGCCGCTCTTTTGGAGGGGGAGCACAGACCCCTTATATTCCAGGCCATGAATGTACAATTCATTGGAAACTCTTTTGAACCCTTTTCCTTACAGACTTGGCACCTTCAGGAGAAGATTGTGGGGGAACAACGAGGTCGAGTCTTCGAATTTCTCTTTGTAGCTTTTTGGGAATTAAAGGCTGGATATTTGCTTGTGTATTGAGGGATAAGGGGGAAGAAGGGGAATCAAGGGAATCGGGGATAAAAGAAGAAGTTTGAGGTGATTCAAGGGAATCCAAACTGGTTGAGGCTTTTCTGCAAACAGTTAAACGGTTCAAAATAGGTGTTGAAGTTTGGGATAATGGGAGTGTTTCTGGAGATGGATTATTGTGGACGGGTTTATAGAAAATGTTCGAGATATCAGGTAAGATGTCTTCAATACTTTCCAAAGGTAAATTGGGATTGAAAGAAGCAATGGGTAATTCAGAAAGAACCTCGATGTTGGGGTCAATTGGATCAAAATGGGTTAAAGCAAAATTTACATCAGAATGAACGTTTAGAGGTGGGAAGATAAAAGGGGAGCTAAATTTGTCTATGGGACCATCTCTTGCAACAAGAGCATGCAAAATTGACTTCGAGGTGTTGGGTGCACTATCAAAACCAATACCGATGCTTGACCCGAGAGAGAGAAGGCGCATAACCTCCTGGTTTATCCAATTTGACGAGAGCTGGACAGCATTACAAGGATTGGGAACAAGAGAAATGAGCCATAATGGAGCAGGACAAGGACCAAGAATGCCATCCGAGGATGAGCAAACAACAAAATTTGGTACCACTGCCCCATAAGAGATTGACACAGCAGGTGATGAAGGGATGATAGATAGAGCAGGTTGGGTAGATGGTGTTGCAATAGATTGCTCTTGCACAACATCACAAGAATTATATTCTGAGATGGGTGAAATAAGATCAGGGTTGTTAAGTTGTTGATCGAGGACTCATTCCTGTTATGTGAACCAGCAATAAGTTTACCTCCTGTAACCATCTTCTTCTTCTTCTCCAATAACCAAAAAACCCTCAAAATCAAAACCCCACCTCCTCAAAAATCCAATCACCAAAATCACCATAAATAAATAAAACCCCCCATTTTCCTCTTCTTCTTCCTCTTCACTTTCACTTTCACTTTCAGTTTCACCCTACACTACCAGTTTCTCCCACTCAAATAAAAAAATCTGTAACTCCACAACACAAGACAAATTGGGAAAAAAAATAAAAAAATAATGGAATAAAGAGAATTAGGAATGGGTCTCTGTTTCATTCAAAGAAAGAAGAAGAAGAAACCAGAATCAAAAGAACAGATGGATGAAAAACTCTGTAAAATCAAAGCCTGTTGTCAATCTTTTGTAAGTTTCAGTTTTGGTAGAATCATTGACACGCGTATAACAAAAAATCTAGATGTGTTGATCAAACAGCAGCAGCAGAGATTTATCCACAGAGAGAGAGAAAGAATATTTAGTGCAGAGTTATATGTATCATCAGTTCACTGATCAACGACCAAGATGTGATGCATGGATCGAAAAGGACCCAGGATATACGGTGAGGAAGAATGTAGGTCCCACGATTTTAACACTTCAATGGCCGTTGTCTCGCTCTCTCTTGATTGGTGAAGAGAGAGGTAGTTTGGGAAATTGCTTAGGTTTCAGTGTTTTACTCGTTTTCTGCGGATCACGGGTTTGGTTTGTGCGAGGATGGAGCCTAGTTAGTAAGTTCGCGAATTTTTGCGTATCACGAATTTTACAACTCCGAACCCAAGTTGCGTATTATGTGGCATTCCCGGATTATTCGCGAATTGTTCACGAATTTTACGTATCCCGAATCCCGAATGATACACCCGCTTAATTCGCCATAAATTCTTTAGCTTTTACGTTTTTAAAGGCCCCACTTTTTGGGGTTCTTTTATATCCGGGCATACACGACCCAATATTAGACGTTGTTGTAATTTTTATGAAATAAAAATGACTGAAAAAATTTGAAGGTGAAGGTGAGAGAGATCTCAAACTCACTGACCAAGCATTTAAACCACTATACCACGTCCTCTTGGATGACTAATGTTGTATATATTATTAATAATATCATCATATTAATTTTATTTTTTCTTTAAATAACTCACACATATGCATAAAACTTGGTCTATGACCTTATAAATATAAAATATTTAGTATATATAGATACCGAATTTTAGAGCCGAACTCATATTTATAAATCGAATTATACACGTACGTATGTCGTTAAATTCTTGACGAATCACGTCCCGTTGACCGAATCTTGGACCGAATCTGAATTTTACAAAACCGTATAATACTCGTACGTTTGCCGTTCCGTACGTTTTCCGAATTCCGAATTGCTAACTAGGGGATGGAGTGAATTTGAACTTTTTTTTTGATGCAAAAAACAATATATTAACTAATTGATAGTGTGGAAGGATCCCTTCACATTCTTATTATCACACTATCTCACATGTTGGGCGTTACCTTTGTGAATAAAAATCAAACCGTAATGGATTTGGAGCTAATATTTTGAGAATATGTTCCTCTTACCAAGTTTTACATGCCTATCAAAAATGAGCTCATTCCGAAATATAAAACCTCATAACCTACTAGTCTTAGTTTCGACGTCCAGAAATCCGCAGATTTTCAACGGCTCATTTTCAAAGTAGTAGATGATGGTGTTATACGTCTCGGAATACGCTCATTTTCGATAGGAAGGTACATATATGTAAAAGTACCATATCCCTAAAGTATTATATTCAAATCCGTTACGCTTCGGTTTTAATTTGCAAAAATGACGTCGAACATGTGAGATAATGTGATAATAAAAGTGTGAGGGGATCCCTCCTCATTGATAGTTGGTACAAATACATCCTCCTTCGGTGCAGAAACAATGAGATTTGGAGGATTTATCGACCAAGTAATAGACTTTTTAAAGACTCTTGCATGCCTAGCTAGTTTATCTGTTGGCTTATTATAAAATCGATTAATAGACTTGCAGGACCATAGAGGCTGACTGCTTAACAAAAATTTAATATCTAGTATGAATGACTGAAGTAGATGGCCCAGAACCATCAGAAACCCTCCTCCTCTGCCAAAACAATAAAACAGTATCAGATGCTACGGCATAAAACATGGGCAAGGTACATATACGTTAAAACATTAAGACAGTATTTTCTACCTTAGCATCCTCAATAGCTCGAGCAGTTTGTGATGAACGCCTACGAGGAGGGACCCATTTAAGCTCCAATGGCATGTAAGGTGGAAGATGACTATGCATCTCGGGAATCCCAGGAAAAACATTGCCAAGCTCATCCCAGCCAAAAATGCAAGGCCCCACAATGCGAAGAAGAATTAAAAACCACTTGGTATCATGAGTCTTGCGAAGTGTAAGTTGCTGGGATTGAGAGGATCCAAATCAGTCGTAAGAGGAGATCCTCGGAGAGGTCGCCGAGATCTAGAAATTCCAACTCCAAAGCCCTCAAATGTATCGGACTATTGACACCAATATTTTTCCACAAAAGTCGCAGGTGTATAATGTTAGAGCACAGCTCGGTTGAACCCACCAAGAGTTGGTATGTCAAGTTTGGTTGTCATATTTTAGTGAACCAAAACTCATTTAAAGAGTCGCTTGATTATGTACTAGAGTCAACTTCGTATAGTTTAGCTTGAAAGTATTAAGATACGAGACATTACAAGTATTGCGAAGACTTGAAGAAGTGAAGAAGTAAGGAGCTACAACGACAACATCATCCTTCCACTTGAGGTTAGTGATATTTGACTTGAACGGTTTCATTCCCTAACGTATCTTTCAAGTCGTGCAGGCATAACTGCGAAGCATGAATGATTACACTTTAGTTAGACGTAGTATTAAGGAATACAATACGAAGTATAACGCTTATCTTTTGAAATTCGTATATAAGACATCGACATAATCGTTTGAATGCTATTGTGATTATGTATGGGTATGAGGTGAAGATTTCATCCTAGTAAACAATATTTTACATTAGTTTAAAGGAAGTAAATTCATGAACTTATTTCGTGAATCGAAAGGGAAATCGCTAGGCTTATTTGTATTGTTATTCATTGCATATCTTTTGAACTACCAATATGTGTGATTAGTATAACCGCTCATGACTTGTTTATGTTCTTGGTAAAACTATTCACAAGGCCTGACTTTTGTATTGGTATGACTTTTATTAGTGAAACCGATCTTAATTAACCACCTGAGATGGTATGATCGATTTAGTGTTATTGGTATGACCAACTCTAGGCAAAGGGGAACCGATCCTATGAAGAGGTGCAATCAATCACAAGAAGGGAATCGATCCTTGTAAGAGGTGCAATATTTTTTTAGTAGATGGGGGGACCGATCCTATGAACATGTGCAACAATTTTTTAGTGAAAGGGGGACCGATCCTATGGACATGTGCAGCAAATAAAAGTAGTTACCATAAGTATGTGTGGAACCGATCCTAGTAACTAGTCAACCAAATTTTTGGAAATCTAGTGTGACTATGCACAGTACTCACATGGAGGTAGAACCGAAACTTTCTTTGGTAGAACCGTGAAACCCATGATTTGTGATTGAGTGTTCTTAATCAATCACATAGTTTTTGAAAGTCATATGAACCAATTCTAAACTTGTTTGGAAGTGTGGCAAATCGGTTTCAAGATTGTAAGTATGAAAGAGGACTTACAAAGGAAAGATGTCGACATACTTTGAACATGTGCAGTAACGTTTATCTTTTATTGTTCAAAGATATTCCTTAATAGCTAAAGGAAAATCCCGAATCGAAAAATAATTTGAGAATCTTTTAATTAAGGTTTTTAATTTCATTTTTGGAAAATAAAAATTGGTAATGCGCATTTACTAATTGGAGATTTTCTAAGAAATTTTCGGTCAATGTTTGGACAAAGCATTTCAAGGAATTATGGAAACCGAATCTGGAATATATTGCATATCTTGAGAATATTTTCGGTTTTGGAAATACCTTGGTGTCCAAACTTCCTTGGTCTATAAATACCAAAGTTTGCATTTCTAGCAAACTAATCCTCAGAGCCAGCAAAACTACCTAGTTGTGTTGTTACTAGTGGAGCCGCCTATTCGGAGAGGAAAGTAACCTAATTAGGCGAAATCTTTTACGGCCGCTCAGTTTAAAGACTTCTTTGGGATTGAGAACCTCTATTAGTACCGTTAATGGGGAACTAGATAATTGCGGTTTATTATTAGTTTTTGATTGATTTGATTGACTAACGGTTGTTGAACTTTGATTGCACTTAGTTTTTGTATGCTTGAGAATCTTCTCTTCTGATATAAGATTCACTAAAACTAGATTGAAGTTTCAACGGGGATCTTTAGACTGTTTGTAGATCTAAAGACGTCTTGTGATAATCCATTGTTACTGCACTCCGTTAAATGCGTGATTGATCACAAGAGATTCAAGTTGATTGTGTGCGAGTGTTTATTGAAGATCTAAGAAAACTTTGAAGATTTCTGATTTGGGTTCATAATCTTTGGTGTGCACAATACTTATTTTGGTTAAAGAGGATCCAACTATAATCGGTTTATCCTTGTGGTGGATTGGATTGATTAGTTGAGTAGATCGGCATCAATACGTTATTTGTGATTCAAGGTATTGATTGCAAAATCTAGACGATTACTTCGGTAATTGTTAGTAGATAGATCTAACGACCTGACAAAGGAGTTTATTGGGATAAACGGAAGATCCTTTTGTTGAACCCACATCACTTGTTTGAAAAGAGTTGCTACCAAACAGTTTGTTGTTCCTTTACTGTTTGGAATACGAACCAAAGGAATTGTTCCAAGTACGTGACTTATTACAAGTTGGAGGCGTGGGAATACAGATGGAACTAGGTGAACTGTAGGTTTAGTTGCTTTGTCTCAACTATACAAAGTTGGTTTGATTATGTATAGCGGCTTAATCCCGATAGTATTCAATTATGGACATGGTCTCGGGGTTTTTCTGCATTTGCGGTTTCCTAATTAACAAAATCTCGCTGTGTCATTTACTTTATATTTCCACATTATAATTAAAGTAAGTTGCACTTTATGCGTTAACAAGGCACTTGATATCAAATCTTATTGGTTTCGGTCATTACCAAACCTTTATCAAGTGAACACTTTGTTGTTGTATTGTCTCGATTCACATCCATAGACGATCACAAAAAGTGTATTGGATTTCTCCACTTGTGTGATATAATTATTCACGTGTTAGGCCAGTCCAGACTAACCCTATTTCAAGTGGACAACTTTGTGTTGAAATATTCCTTGAGTGATTGTTGCTCCAAGAGGTTTATATACAGTGGGTCTTGTATAGGTTGTGATCAAAAGTTTAAGATTGAGGTATATTTGGGTACCCTCATCTTTTCAATTGGTATCAGAGCAAGCAAACAGGAAAAGATCTAACAATCTGTGTTTGGTGCCATCCAACCTATAAGAATGAACTCGAGTTCTCATGAATCGACTTCAATTAACGTACCGCAAATATTTGACGGAACAAACTATCTATGGTGGAAATCTGCTATGAGATCTTTTCTTCAATCACAAGACTTTAATACATGGCTATTAGTCGTCGATGGTTATATTCGTCCAAAGATAGAAAATTCAGAAACTGAGTTTAAACGCTTAGTAGATTTTTCAAACGAAGAAAAGGCTCTTGGAAAGCAGAATTCAGATGGTTTGAATGTGTTAGAGCATTGCTCGTTTGAACTCGCATACGTTGCTATCTCAAGCATATTTGTCAATATTAGTGATCAAAACTATAAGTCTTGATTTCTAGTCTACTATAGCTAAGTCTCAGACTAGGATAGAAAGTGTAGTTGAGCTCGGGAACTCCATGGCGATCCTCATACAAGACGAAGGACTACTCAAGGAGCTGGTGGATCTTCATCGACTAAAAGGTATGTGGAGACTTGAACTTATCTATCACTCAAAAGTCTATCTACTCTATCTCTTATTTTGAGACAAAAGTCGTTTTGCTATATAGACTTTGATTATACACATTTGCTATTTCGAGCCGAGTTTATCTACCTATCTATTTCTCGAAATATTTGTTGGTAAGCTATTGCTTTGGCCAAGTTCATCTTTACCTAGTGACGAAATTCATGACACGTTTCAATCACTTTGAAAATTGCTTACTTTGATGGAATATCCTCTAAGAATGCTTCAATGATTGAAATGAGAGTTTAGATCATATAACCAATGATGGATATAAGCATTGTGTGGCAACACATATATGTATAAGTCATTTTTCCTTGAACCAAGAGATTGCGAACTTTGTTGATCAAGAGAACAGGAATCGAGCCGTGATCTAAGTCATGACCCAGGTCCGCGAACTGGAGGAAGTTCTCTCCCGAGAAATTCTGCTGGAGTTTGAGAACTCCTTCCGAGAACTTAAGTCCGCGAACTAAGTTTGCGAACTTGAGTTGGTTATATCTAAAAACAATTGTTTGTGAACTGATTTATAAAAACTAAGGAATGCAAAATTGCAAACCGTGGCTATATAGTTCATGAACCGATTCGAGTGAATCGAATCGTTTTTGCTTCGATTGTGTCTTGTGTAGTTACATAATATTTCCTTGCAATTGAACAACTCTCTAACTAGTTCATTTGAGTCATTTGAACTAGTTATGGTGAAGAAGAATATGGTTGATATGAAAGTGCTCATATGGCTAACCATTTGGTTAACTATTTTCGAACCAACAAATGTTCATGTTTGGGTACGGTTACATAAACCCAAAATAGTTCATTTCATTTGTGTGTAACAAGCTAAGTTTTTGATCCAATGGTTGAAAGATATTAGCTTGAATCTAATCAGGTTTTCATCTAACGGTGAATACTGAATGCTTTGTTACTAATCTAACATTGATTGCAAACCCTGATTTGAAAGACTATATAAGGGAGAAATCTAGCAACTTGGAAACTTAATACCCACACCTTCCGTATGATACTAGTTGTATTAGCTAGAGTCAATTCTCCTTTAACCTTAGGTTTTCTTCTTAAACCAGGTTAACGACTTAAAGATTTCATTGGGATTGTGAAGCCAGACCGATACTACTTTCTCGTAGTTGTATGATCTGATCTTGCTGATTCTATCGTTTTGAGTACATTCGTAACGATTGTCTTGGGATATTTATCTCCGATAGGAAAGATAGAAAAGTAATCACAAATATCTTCGTCTCATCGTTTGTGATTCCACAATATCTTTTTTCGCTGCTGTTGATGGTGGTTTTTAGCTTAGGGTTAATATCGTAAAACTATGCATCTGACATGAAGTCACTATGACCACTAGCACACTTATTGAATCAAACGAAGCATGCCTACGTAAGAATTACCAGTACCCTTTTTTATATACGTGTGTCATGTTCCACAGCGGAACCCTTAGTGATTAGCGACATCACCTTTGTATATGCCAAACCTAATTCTCCCAGCTGTGCCAATGGAAAACCATGCCCGACCACGGCTCTGCGCCAAGGCATGCCAACCATGCCACCCCGCCACCCGTGCCAATGACAAACCATGCCATCCACGTCTGCGCCAATGCATGCCAATAATGCCCGGCCAGCATACGTGCCAATGGCAAACCATGCAGCCGGCGTCTGCGCCAAGGCATGCCAATCATGCCAACCAGCACCTGCCGTGCGAATGGAAAACCATGCGACCCGTCTCGCGCCAAGCCATGCCAACCATGCCCGGCCGCACCACAGTGACAATGGCAAACCATGCCATCCGTCTCGCGCTTAAAGCCATGCCAACCATGCCCGGTAGTACCAGGTGCGATGGCAAACCATGCCCGACCACGTCTACTGCGCTAAGCCATTCCAACTATGCCCGGTAGTACCAGCAGTGCCAATGGCAAACCATGCCAGCCACATCTCCAGCGCTTAAGGCATGCCAACCATACCCACGGCCGCGCCACCGTGCCAATGGCAAACCATGCCACCCACGTCTACTGCGCCAAGGAATGCCAACCATGCGGTAGCACCACCGTGCCAATGGCAAACCATGCCAGAACCACGTCTCGCGCCAAGGAATGCCAACCATGCCAGTAGCACCATTGTGCCAATGGCAAACCATGCGCTACGTCTCCGTGCCAACCATGGAATGCCAACCATGCGGCCCGCCAACCATGTGCCAATGGCAAACCATGCCCGACCACGTCTCGCGCCAAGGCATGCCAACCATGCCCGACCATGTCTGCGCGCCAAGGCATGCCAACCATGCCCGGTAGCACCGCCGTGCGAATGGCAAACCATGCCAGCCGTCTCGCGCCAAGGCATGCCAACCATGCCGGCCGCACCACCTTCCAATGACAAACCATACCAACAACCCGTCTGCGCCAAGGCATGGGAAACCATGTTAGCCCAGCACCACCCGTGCCAATGGCAAACCGTGCCGGCCACGTCTCTGCGCCAAAGCATGCCAACCATGCCAGTAGCACCATCGTGCCAATGGCAAACCATGCCGGCCACGTCTTTGCGCCAAGGCATGCCAACCATACCGACCCACGTCTCGGCGCCAAGGCATGCCAACCATGCCGGCCCGCACCCGGTGCCAATGGAAAACCATGCCAATACGTCCCGTGCCAATGGCAAACCATGCCCGACAACATCTCAAGCGCCAAGGCATGCCAACCATGCCCGGCCCTGCAGGTGCCAATGGCAAACCATGCCGACCACTTCTCACGCCAAAACAAAGGGTTGCAATAATCAGCGGCTATCATTCTCTTTGAGATGCAGATCTCGACCATCCAAGTTCGCCACCTAACGCATGGCAACTTGCGGCCCAAATCCAAACACCACGGTTTGCACTAAACCCTAGTTTTGGCCGTGCCTATACCATGCCACCTTTCCTTCACGTCAAACCGCTGCCAAAACGAAGGGTTGCAATGATCAACGGCCACCTTTCCATCTAAGATGCGAATCTTAACCGTCCAAGGTCACCCGGCTAACGCGTGGCAACTTGTGGCCCAACGCCAAGACCCGACTTTTTAGCGCGCTAACTACACAAAATCCTAGCTTGCCGAAGCCATACTTTTATGCCGCTTTTACCAAAAAAAGGGTTGCAATAATCAACATGACTACCCTTCTCTTTGAGATGCAGATCTCGACCACACAAGTTCGCCACGACGCATGGCAACTTGCGGTCCAAACATCATGGTTTTGCGCCTAAACCTAATTTTAGCTTGCGCCTACACTATGTCCAAGCCATGCAAAACGCTGGCTTCTACAAACAAAGGGTTGCAATAATCAACGGTTACCCTTCTCTTTGAGATGCAGATCTCGACCACACAAGTTCGCCACCCAAAGCCAAACATCACGATTTGCGCCTAAACCCTAATTTTGGTCGTGCATACTCTATGACCAAGCCATGCTCAACGCTGGCTGTTAAAAACGAAGGGTTGCAATAATCGACGGCTACCCTTCTCTTTGATATGCATATCTCGACCATCCAAGTTCGCCACCTAACGCATAGCAACCTACGGCCCAAAGCCAAATCACACGGTTTGCACCTAAACCCTAATTTGGCCACGCCTACTCTTTGACAAGGCCATGACTCAACGCTGGCTACTACAAACGAAGGGTTGTAATAATCAACGGCTACCCTTCTCTTTGAGATGCAGATCTCGACCACACAAGTTCGCCACCTAACTTACGGCCCAAAGCCAAAACATCACGGTTTGCATCTAAACCCCAAATTTGGCCGCGCCTATTCTTTGGCAAAGCCATGTCGAATCTACCATGGCCACTGGCATGTCATCATGCCACACGTAAAACCTTGCTACACTTTTTCCTATGAAAACACTCAAGACATCTAACACATGTCACAAACTGGGGGATGCTCATAAAGGGTATTGGTTTGGCGGTTTACAGCGTGCGGCGTACACTACGCCCGTTACATGAAAGTGTCATAAGAATGAGTCGGTTAGTAAATACAAGGAATAATGGTGAAACGCTATTTTCATTATGGAGCATCAATTTCAGGCGTTACCCATTTATCACCTCCTTCCACTTTACTCAGCCGTTTTCATTTTCTACGAGACCAGAGTACGTTATGTTACGACTTGTATAAATAGGTCTTACCTATTTCCACCAAACAACAAGTTTTGGTCGGGGAGCATACAACACTCGGAAATCACTTGCTAGATTTCCCATCCGTAGCTTTCACTTTACGATACAAGTCAAACAACTACTCTTCCAATCAACTATTCACGTTCTCAACACTTTCTTCGCTTCCTCCTTAAAACCAACCCTTCTCCTTCACTTTGTGACCGAAGAAAGTCCGAACGCCATTTCTTGGTTTAGGACGGATTTTTCACGGATTGATCTCTCGAATCTAAAGTACTCCTTGCGGTACATTGTTTAGGGTTTAGACTCAGTTTCTTACCCACTCACGCGAAATTACCAAAATTAGCAGAAACCGTTTTCACCCTCAAACAGCTGCGTCGATTAGGATTATTGTGAGGTGATTGATAATACTAGGTCATTCTTCTGAATATAAGTCAGGGTTATCAATTGGTTCCTGTTCACCTTAATTTATAAAAATACGGAACAAAACTTGTAGGTTTATCTGTGGGAGACAAATTTATCTATTCTGTAGACTTTTCTGTGTGATACATATTTGTTTATTAAAGTCTTCGACTTTGGGTCGTAGCAACTCTTAGTTGTGGGTGAGATCGACTAAGGGAATCAAGTGCGTATTATCTTGATGGGATCGGAGACGTAAGGGCGCAATTTGTACCTTGAATCGGTGTGGGATTGATTGGGGTTCAACTACGGTCTAGGCAGAAGTTAGTTTATAGTAGGCTAGTGTACGTAGCGGCAATATAGTGTGGTGTTCAATCGGACTAGGTCCTGGGTTTTGTTGCATTTGCGGTTTCCCTAATTAACAAAATTCGGGTATGCGTATTTATTTCATTCCGCATTATATGTTATATAATTGAAATATCACAGGTTGTGCGTTTGAATCAATCAATTGAAAATCCGACCTTTGGTTGTTTATTGAAATTGATTGATCCTTGAACATTGGTCTTTGGTACCGTTCAAGTGATTTCTCTTGTATTCAATTAGACTCGCAGATTTCTATTTGCTTGAGAAAGAATTTAATCAAGAAAGAGAGATAAAATTCTTTGATATACTTTTTATAGATTGAGTCTTGTTGATTCTCTTAAAATTATATTGGAGTTTGTCCATACAGATTGCTAAATGAAATATTGGGTGTGGTTGTTGTACCCCCGCTTTTTCAGAATGCTATAATACATGCTGTAAGTCGTGATCTACAACATCATGTATCAACATGTCAAACATCGAAAGAAGCTTGGGATAATCTTCAAATCGTATTCGAAGGAAACACTTCGAAGAAATAAGATAGACTTCAAACTCTTACGTCTGATTGGGAAAACCTTCGAATGGATGACAACGACACTTTTGAAGAGTTTCATCTTAAACTCTCTGATATAATTAATGCTTCTTTCTCTCTTGGAAAGACTATCTCTGAAAAAGATATAATATGCAAAATTCTCAGATCGTCTTCACCAAGATACGATTCTAAGAAGCATGCAATCATAGAAGCAAATGATCTCTCAACTCTCTCACAAAGCACACTCGTTGGAAAGTTAAAGATCTTTAATCATGAATCACAGCCTATTCAAAGTGAAGGAATCGCTTTTAAAGCTGCAAAAATTCCAAAAGCTCCGATGGAGAGGAATAGACATATGGATGATTCAGATGAACTGATTGCAAAAAATTGTGATGATGAAATTGAATAATCATTACCATTGGTTACAAGACAGTTTTGAGATCTCTTAAAGAAACGAAATAAGATATTCATAAAGGATACTCATCGATCTTCTCGCCCACATGATCGAGTTTATGTCAAAAAGGATCATGAAGAAGATGATGAATATCATCCGCAGTTCTTTAAGTGTAAAGGGTTTGGTCATATTGGTTAAGACTGTCCCAATCGTAAGAAATATCTTTGAGCAAGGCTCAGGAAGAACTCTAGATGAGAGCTCCGATTCATATGATTCTGAAGAAGAGGAAACAACTAATATTGCTTTAGTTTTCAATCTTATTTCTTCCTCCTCCATTAGTGATTTACCCATTTTAAAAATGGACATGTCTTCTGATGTTATTAAATTACCTAATGGTAAAGGGAAGAAATAAGACAAGTTGCAAAAAGCTGTCTCAAAAGCACACGCTAAAAGTTGCATAGGCAACCCGAGTCAATCTCAAGATACTTCGCTAGTTCGAGGTAACAAGGGGAGAATTTCTCATTCGATGCTAGATCAAGGACACTCTGGTTGTTCAAAATTCCATAATGAGAGAAAATCTCATACTAATACCACCTGATCGGTATTAAAATTCTTTCCTCACCATGTGTGCCGAATTTTGAGTGAGGAAGAAGAAAAATCAAGGCACTGATGTGTAAGATGCCGAATGGCACTGATTATAAAAATATCCTTCTCATTCTTTGGTCATTCCTTGTCCGAACCATGACTCTGGATCCAACATCTTCTCTTTGTAAGATGCTAGAATCGGAAAGATCAACTTACGATTAAGTCCGGATCTTCTCTTGATATTAAGAGCAAAATCAAAAGAGAGATTGGCTTAGCAAGAAGGAAAGAGAGAATATGCTTTAGAAAGATCGAGTGTATTGAAGCATTGACACACTTTTGTGTTCAATCAAATACGTAATTACATGCTCTTGCGGAATCCTTCACGAAAATTTCTCACCAAGCAAGAAATTCTAGTCAAGCAACAAGGTTATCTACTTGAAGAAATTCACAAGTCAAGACCGAAAAGTAATAATCCACCTTCACTTAGTATTTTGATATGAAGGACTGAGTTGTAAGAAGATAGACATCAATTTTTGATTTCTTTAAATGATTGTATTAGGTCTATTATGAATAAACTATCTTATTATGAATAAAATTATTTAATTTATAATTTTTCTTGTGATAGTTTATGTTTACATAGCTTTGTGCTTGAATGCTTTATCTTATTGCTATGTATGTGTATGTGATGTTTGATTTCGGTTTTCTAACCTTGATATTCGATCTCATATGTTGTGAATCCTTATGGTTTGGGTGACTTTTTGGTTTAGCATGATTAAGTTCTAGCCCATGTTGGTAGGCTTTATCAAAGGATCATGAGGGGTTCTGATCGAAACAATATGTGAAAAAGTCACAATATGTAGAATCGTTTGGTTTAGCATAAAAGCATATGTGTTTCGTGGTTTCAACTTTTGCTTGCAATAGTTAAAACCGGTTTTCAACCTTTCTCTGGTAAAGGTTGGTTGTTGTTATTCTTTTGTTTTGCATAAGGATGACAACATAATGATATTCGATATCAAGTCTCCCTGGAAGAAGATGCAAACATATTGGAAAAGAGGATGAGAAATTTGAGGTAACGACTTTGTTAGTTAATCGTTTCCAGTTTAAGAAAAGCCTGAGTTTATTGCGTATATTTATTGCTTTTGCTTAAAAAAAATTCAGTACAATTGATGTTTTATTCCATTATTTGTGTATGGATTTGTGATTAGGCCTGTCAATGGAAAACCGTTAACCGTTAGCCGAATCCGATTACCCGGTTGTCGTTAGGTTTAGTTAGTTATCTGTGTAATCGTTAATCAGAACCAATAACATAGCGGATAATTTCATCCTATCGTAACGCAGCAGTTGCTTTATTTCGTTAGCTTAAGTTCGGTTAACCGCTAACGTGTGCCTAGCAAGTGTACATTCCTCTATACCTAGGTTACTATACTCGAATGAATCATCATCTTCATCCAATTCTTCTTCTCGTTCTTCAACTCGACACAAACGAGAAGAAAAACTCACTCCTATAGTTGCATGAACTACACCACGGAATAAAGATTCCCACTACACGCATATGAGAATTTACCGCGTACATAGATTTATAAGAACACGCAAATATAAGCGATTAGACTTGGAATAAAACTTCACATTTCGGATAGCAATTGAACCTGTGTACAACACCAACACCGTCTGTACTGCCTACCACCTCCCATTATATCTGCATCACATGCTTCATCACCATCTCATAAGCTTTGTCCCTAAAATACTCGTATCAATTTTAACAACAACTCCGCGAGACCATCACCCATCGATTCTCCATCTCAATCACTACCACCACCATTTATCATCAAACCCATTCTGAACTTTAACCTAGCTACAACACATCCATCTTCTTTCTCATCAAATCAACCACAATCCATCTTCCAATTCATCACCATCTCTTGATTCAATATTAGATTTTCCAAACCCAAACCCTCTAAATCAAACCCATTAACACAAAGAATCATCACCGACTTCTCCTTATTCTGCTCAATACTCTTCAAGAAAGTAACAACCAACAAGAACGCCTTTCTTAAATCTTCTGCAACCCTCCACCACCTCAATTCAGATTCTAATCCCATCTTCTGAAATCTCGATTCTCATTCAGTCTCAATCCTCCAACTTTCGAAAAATTCATATTGGAATCTAATCACCAAATTCAACATTCTCATTCATCAATCTCAATTTTAATGGTGGATTTGGACTTCGCGAGATAAAATTTGAAGTCAAAAACCCTAATTTTCCTTGAACGGATTAGAAATCCACGGATCAAAACAAACCCTAGAAATAATCTATATAATGGTGACGAAGAGTGGTGGTGGTGGTGATTGAATCTGGCGATGATGAGTGGTGGTCCTGTGACATACTTAGGATAATCTTGGAAAATTAACTTGTTAGTCGATAAGTCCGACGTTAATCGGTAATGGTTTTGGATTTCACAATTAAAGTCGCCAAGACTTAACGGATATCGGTTAACCGCTAAATCTAATGGCAACGGTAGCGGCAGAGCCATTATTTGTTACGTTTAGTGCCGTTGACAGGCCTATATGTGATTCAATTGGTTCCGGTTAAGAAAAACTATTGTTATCTTGCTTTATTGTTTGGTATCAATCGTTTAGGCTTACAAAATTTTGGTGCAATTGCGGTGCTTTAATGTCTATGTTGTTTCAATTGCTTTCGGTTGAGGTGAATAATTATGCAAGTTGATTTATTTGGTTTGTATGAATTGTTTATGGATTAACGAAAGAAAAGGTTTACGGGATGAATTGTTTAGTCCAATTCGATTCCGGATAAGAGAAACTAAGTTAATTCTCATCTTAGTTAGACTTATCAAAGTGGAGGTTTCGGTTATTCAATTCTAATCGAATGCCTTAACAAGGAATACTAGTTAACTAACCTAGTACTTGTATTGTTTAAAAGTTAAAGGTCTAAGTTATATGGATAATTAGAACCTGATGATAAAAATAGAGTTATCTTTATTTTGGTCTTATCGAACAAGCCATTGTATTTGTACAATCGGTTTAGCAAAGGAACTAAGGTGCTTAGTCGATTTTTGGTTTGCTAAACTATTAGGGAAAATTGCTTCGGACAATTGTTTCCTTGGTAACATATCAAAACAAAATTACTTTGTAGTTTAGGTTTTGATATTGGTTATCAAAAATGGTGTGTGGAACCCTCGTGCTTAACTCTTATAGGTTTGCAAGTCTATTTTGAGATTTGTAAGATCCTTTGTGAACGAATCTGTGGTAATGGAAGTACTTTGGGTTCGCCATCTCAGCCTCAGTTGGTGGACGCCTAGGAGGTGGCATTCTGATAACATCATCTTGAATCCATGCTTCTAGGAGGTCAATCACCTCCTCGATGGGAAGCGGGAAAACGAAGGTATTCCCTTCGGTTTCATGATGATGCATGGGAGCTTTAGTGGCGGTCTTCCGTGGCGGGGTTTCCCGTTGCGCCGGTGCTTCACGTTTTGTCCGGTGGCCTGTAGTTGGGGCCTTCCTTTTTCCTCTTTCGTTCACTATGTTCACGGAGGATGAGCCGAAGCATTAAATTGCTTGTCAAAGGCGTCTATTCCCGCCAGTTTCACGCGTGTCTCTTGATTCGAGTTGGCCTAGTTCTTTCCAAGAATGCTTTGGTCGCCGTTCTGCGGATCATCTAGCGGCTTCATGGAGTTCGGAGAATGTTTGGAAACGCAAGTTTTCTAGCAAGCGCGGTAAATAGGAACCATACCATTGATGCACGCGTTCACCACCGTTGCTCGACCACGTTTGGGTCGTGACGGTCGAGCGCTTGAACCACGAACCTTTTGACAAAATCATTCGGATGTTCGTTATCCAATCGGTACGTTCTTCCGAGGTCTCGAGAAAGTAACTTGTTCAGACACGAAGAAGTACTTCCCGTAAAACGCAACCATGCTACTCCCGGTTGGGAATACTTCGAGGGGGATCTTTGTTAGTACCATGTATACGCCCTTCCTAGGTAAGTGATTTTGATAACTCCCTTAGACGAAGAACGTGATTATATTCATGTTCACCTAGGGATTCAAGAAATGGGAGACATGCTCATGTGCATTCCTGTACCATCGTACGAGGTGAATTGAGGAGAGGAGTACCTCCTTGGAAGAGGGATTCTTTGCATTTCGGATGGGTAAGGGGGTTGGTGTTGATGCATGTCCAGTTCATCATTCTTGATTCGGTTGCGGAGAAGTTTCTCCAGATCTTATCGCGTGACGAAGTTGGACGGCTGATTTCCTTCCAATGGGATTCTAGCGCGAATTTCCTCATCCGCGGAGGCGTGCTCCGCCGAGGTGCTAGCATCGGGGTTGTTGGAGACGTTTTTAAACGGCTCTGGAGGACGCGACTCATGTGGTAGCCGCTCTGTCAGGGTCTTGAGAAAGACGAGTACTTCCTTCTGTGTTGAAACCATATCCGTCTCGGCTCTGGCGAGCATTTCCTTTCGTTCCATCAAATCAGTGATGGTGACATAAGGACGGCTTCCTCTGGTCCCTCCGGTCTCTTGTCCCGTCGGTGGGGTAGTTGGACCCTTAGTTGTGGTTGGAGGTGCCATGCTAGACGAAATATTAGGAGCCGCAGCGGAAGCTCTGGCTCTGGTGACTGGTGGCGTAACGTCCGAAGAGGTGTTTTCGTTGCCGTGATTAGAGGGTTGTGCAGAGACATTATAGGCGGCGGCGGCTCTGGACCTGGTGATTGGCGGTGTTACGCTTGAGAGAGTGCATTCGGAGTTACTGTAATCAGTAGGTGATGTGATTTTAAAAGTTTGTAGTAAGGTTGTCGTTCACTCAGACTTGTAAAGATTTGGTTTCAGAAAATACTAAAAACAAAGAAAATATATACACAAGTTTTGTCACAAATATCGAGAGAACTGGGACTTTGGATTCCACCATAAAATTCATTCATGCGATTCATATATTTATTCTAGACAATTATAACTCAAATAATAATAAAATATTGACTCTATGTTTTGCCAAGGTAGATTTTTGAAAAGCAACGACTGTATATCTAAAGCATGGGATATCGAAAGACTTAACCTAAGTATAACCCATTAATTGAAATCACAACCATTCAATAAAAACCATAAAACAATTAACAATCCATGCAAAAAGTCATGAAAGAATTAAATATAATTACCACACGCATGAAATATGGCTTCCTCCGTCGTCCCAGTGTTGGGGTTTAGCTCCTCATATCAAAAACATGCACAAAATAATAATCCATAGCTCAAAAAGGTGTTTTATTGAAGAAATTATATAAAATGAGGATTTGTAACGCTGTAATGGTGTTACAGGCGTCATCATTCTGATTTCTAAGATCATGAACAACGATACTTGTTTGTCTGCGTCGTTGTTTCTGAGACTGCTTCTGCGACCGCTCATGTTGGTTCAACGTTCTTGATGTTCTTGAGTTTTGCAGCAGCAGAGAACTTTCTCTGAAACTCCTTCTGTTGATCTCTGTAGCTCCTCCAAACCCTCTGCTCGGACCCAAAAACTATCCCCAAGTCTCTACTATTGAGAACTTTCCAAACTCTGTCAAGATACGATAGAAACAAATCCTAAGAAGATATTCTCTCCTTATTTTCCACGTTCTTCCCAAAAATATCAAAACCAAACCCGAGATAAGCTTATTCCCTGTTTTTACGAGAACCAATGATTATCATCATCTTCTTTCGCATCCGCGTCCATTAACTAGCCTGTCTAAATATAACAGGCTGAATTCGGTCCATTCCAACACGCCCATCCAATTGAACCTTCCTCACTCGATTAACAGAGACCCGAGAAAAACTCACGTCCCTGTTTTATAGAAACTTGACAAACCTCCCTATTTCTTCGAATCTCAGATACTTATATTTCATGTTTTATCAAAACAGGAATATCCCAAACCAAATCGAACATAAAGTCCGATCAAATCTCCTTCTATTACCAAATAAAGATTCCCATGAAACTCCACTTCGTTTACATCCAAACTCAAGTTATACGGCCCAACCGGGATCGAAGAATTTGCCCATAGCATCCCCGTTAAGCCCAAACAGGGCCATTGAACCAGTTCCGACGATTGAATCTCGGCCCAAAATCTCCCAAAATCGAACCCTATTCTGCCATGAAAAGAGCACATTTTTCCCGCCAATTCCTTGATTTGAAAAGTTGAAGAAAGGTCACCCCTTAACCAGATTAGGGGTGCCTTTAGCATATGCCTTTTGGAAGTGCCTGGGGTGTAAATAACAATTAGGGTGCCCTTATCAATGGTGTACCCCTTAGTAATTGAAACGCCCCTTATCCAAATGAAGGTCTGTATAGTAATTTTCTCCCACGAGCGCAAATACCACTTTTCAGGCCAATTTTCCCGCAAAAGCTTATTTCTCCAAAAACACCTACAAAGACACAAAAAGCCATAATAAATACAAAATCGAGCACTAACAAAATATACAATTGAGATTAAATCTGACACAAAAATGTGTCTATCAGTAGGTGACGTAACGACGTTACTGGGAGAGACGTTAACATCAGGGACGTGCTCTGTACTGGTATTCTCGGCAACCGTTCCAGACTTGAGTTCCACCATATTGGTATTGACGTTTGGGAAACGAAATCAGGAGTTGGAGTTGATATTGTAACCGATAGATCAATCCTCCCGCTGTGGTCGCCAATTGTTTGTAGGTGAAAATGGTTTTACTGGCTGATTTCGGTAATTGCGGGTGTGCGGTGAGAAACAATTTAAACCTTAAACAATGTACTTTGCAAGGGAATACTTTAGATTCGAGAGATCAATCTGTACAAGTCCGGCCTAAACCAAGAAATGGCCGTTCCCAGACTTCTTCCAGTCACAAAGTGGAGGAGAATTGGTTGGTTTTGGGGAGGGGAAGCAAGGAAAGTGGTGAGACCGAGAATAGTTGATTACTGGAAGAGTAGTTGGTTACTACGACTTGTTATCGAAAAAGTGAGAGAGCTCCCAAGGTGAGCTAGCAAGTAAGTATTTCTAAAGTGTTGTATCTCCCGTATGAACTTGTTGTTAAATGGAAATAGGTAAGACCTATTTATACAAGTCGGAGTAAAAATGTACCACAGTCTCATTAAGGAGTGGGGAAGTAAATGGGAGGAGGTGGTAACCGTATGCATGGAATTTATGTTCCATAAAGTGGTTAACGCATGAAACTCGGTTTCATGAAATCGCTAACGTTATGGAATTGATGTCCCATAAAGTTGTTAACGCATGTGCTTTATGTCCCATGAACGTTTCACACATAACTTCCGTATTTACTAACCGCCTCACCCTTATGACACTTCCTTATGACGGGCGTAGTGTACGCGCAACTCATAAACCGCCAAACCAATACCCAAAGAGGATCCCCAGGTTTGTGTTGATGTCTCGAATGTTTTGGAAAACATGTAGCACGTTGTTGTGGCTTGGCAAGTCAAGCTTGGGAAACTTGCCGGCCTGGTGACCTTCGACAGTAGAGATTTTGCATCTTGAGAGGAGGGGCAACCGTTGATCGTTGCACGCCTTCGTTTTGGTAGACGCGTAGTGAGGGACAACGTGGTGGCGCGGATAGGTTGGCATGCCGTTGGCATGGCAAGGTTTGGCGTGGCCGAACTTAGGTTTTCGGGCCAAATGTTACCATGTGTCGTCTGGTAACCTTGGATGGATAGGATTTGATCCTGGGATTTAAGGGCAACCGTTGAATGTTGCACGCCTTCGTTTTGGTAGCCGCGTAGTGAGGGCCATCGTGGTGGCGCGGCTGTGTTGGCATGCCGTTGGCATGGCAAGGTTTGGCGTGGCCAAACTTAGGTTTTCGGGCCAAAGGTTACCATGTGTCGTCTGGTAACCTTGGATGGCTAGGATTTGCTCCTGGGTTTGAAGGGCAACCGTTGATTGTTGCACGCCTTCGTTTTTTTGGTCGCGTAGGGAAGGCCAACAGGGTGGCGCGGCTAGCGTGTGGTTAGGCTTGGCATGTGGGGCCAAGGGTTCGCCTTAGGCGTGGCTAGCTTTGGCTAGGTGCGATTTTGGCTTGACATGTGGGGCCAAGGGTTTGCCATGGGCGTATGGCGTGGCTAGGGCCAAGGCAAGGGTGTTTGGCTTGGTATGATGTGACTAACATGGCTAGGGCCAAGGCAAAGTGCGTTTGGCATGGCGCGGCTAGCTTGGCTAGAATTGGTTTGGCTTGGAATGTAAGGCCAAGGGTTTGCCATGGGCGTATGGCGTGGCTAGGGCCAAGGCAAGGGCATTTGACTTGGCATGATGTGACTAGCATGGCTAGGGCCAAGGCAACGTGCGTTTGGCATGGCGCGGATAGCTTGGCTAGGTTTGGTTTAGGGGCCAAGGGTTCGCCTTGGGCGTGGCTAGCTTTGGCTAGGTGCGGTTTTGGCTTGGAATGTGGGGCCAAGGGTTTGCCATAGGAGAATAGCGTGACTAGTTTGCTAGGTGCGGTTTTGGCTTAGCATGTGGGGCCAAGGGTTTGCCATAGGCGCATGGCATGGCTACGGCCAAGGCAAGGGTGTTTGGCTTGGCGTGATGTGACTAGCATGGCTATGGCCAAGGCAAAGTGCGTTTGGCTTGGTGTGATGTGACTAGCTTGGCTAGGTTTGGTTTGGCTTGGCATGTGGGGCCAAGGGTTCGCCTTGGGAGTGGCTAGCTTTGGCTAGGTGCGGTTTTGGCTTGGCATGTGGGGCCAAGGGTTTGCCATAGGCGCATGGCGTGACTAGCTTGGGCTAGGTGCGGTTTTGGCTTGGCATGTGGGGCCAAGGGTTTGCCTTGGGCGTGGCTAGCTTTGGCTAGGTGCGGTTTTGGCTTGGCATGTGGGGACAAGCGTTTGACATAGGCGCATGGCGTGACTAGCTTGGGCTAGGTGCGGTTTTGGCTTGGCATGTGGGGCCAAGGGATTGTCATAGGCGCATGGCGTGGCTAGCTTGGGCTAGGTGTGGTTTTGGCTTGGCATGTGGGGCCAAGGGTTTGCCATAGGCGCATGGCGTGACTATCTTTGGCTAGGTGCAGTTTTGGCTTGGCATGTGGGGCCAAGGGTTTGCCATAGACGCATGGCGTGACTAGCTTTGGCTAGGTGCGGTTTTGGCTTGGCATGTGGGGCCAAGGGATTGCCATAGGCGCATGGCATGGATAGCTTGGGCTAGGTGTGGTTTTTGCTTGGCATGTGGGGCCAAGGGTTTTCCATAGGCGCATGGCGTGACTAGCTTGGGATAGGTGCGGTTTTGGCTTGGCATGTGGGGCTAAGGGTTTTCAATAGGCGCATGGCGTGACTAGCTTGGGCTAGGTGCGTGACCAAGCTAGGGTTTTGGGGCAATGGTCGTTTGGTAACCTTAGACAGCCAGGATTTGCTCCTGGGATTGAAGGGCAACCGTTGATTGTTGCACACCTTTGTTTTGATAGCCGCGTAGTGAAGGTCAGTATGGTGGCGCGGTATGGGGCCATGGCGAGGTGCGTTTGGCATGGCGCAGTATGTGTGGATGGCATGATTTGCCATTGGCACAGAGGTGCGACTAGCATGGTTGGCATGCTTTGGCGCGGTCGGTGTGGCTGGCATGATTTTCCATTGGCACATAGGTGCGCTAGCATGGTTGGCATGCTTTTTGGCGCGGTCGGTGTGGTCGGCATGATTTTCCATTGGCACGCGAGGTGCGGCTAGCATGGTTGGCATGCTTTGGCGCGGTCGGTGTGGTCGGCATGATTTTCCATTGGCACAGAGGTGCGGCTAGCATGGTTGGCATGCTTTGGCGCGGTCGGTGTGGCTGGCATGATTTGCCATTGGCACAGAGGTGCGGCTAGCATGGTTGGCATGCTTTGGCGCGGTCGGTGTGGCTGGCATGATTTGCCATTGGCACACGTGGGAATTAGGGTTTGGCTTGTCGTAACCCTAATTTGAAAAAGATACCCTGGTAATTATTTAGGGACACATTAAAGGTTTCACAGTAAATGTGCCTAGTAAATGCTTGTTACTTTAAATGTTGTGACATCACTGTCTGCTAGGGTTTAGTGTTTTACGATTTTAACCCTAAGCTAAAAACCACCATCAACAATAAGGTGAGGAGAATCACCTTGTCTTATTGCTCTAGAAGGATGAAATTTTTCACAAGGAGATCCATTGAGCATCACAGATATAGTAGTTGTACTTATGTACTGATATATGAGTTCACAAAAATCTTCACAGAAACCAAAATATCTAAGTACCTTGACAAGGAAATCCCACTCAATTTTGTCAAAAGCTTTTGACATGTCCAGTTTAGGGCCATCTAACCAGTTTTTCCTTTTTTATTCTTCCTAGAGTGTTTGATTTATTGATCAATGACTGTGTTATCACTAATCATTCTTCCAGAAACATAAGCTACCTGGAATGGGATATGATTTTATCCATTAAAGGTTTCATTCTGTTGACTAGCAATTTAGAGATGATCTTGTAAGAAGTATTACAAAGGCCTACTGTCGTGTAATTAGCATCACAAATTGATTTCTTCTTTTTAGGGATAAGAGATATAAATGTTTTATTTATATGCTTGAGGATGTGCTTAGTCTGAAAAAATCTTGTAACCATCATACAAACATCTGCACCAAATATACTCCACTGACTTTTGTAGAAACCTGCTTGAAAACCCTCAGGTCCTGGTGCGCTCCAGTTTTCTATACCCTTTAGTTTTTCGAAAATATCTTGATTAGAAGGTATTCTTGTTAGAAGTAAATTATCAGTTGAAATAAAATAGGATACTATTTTTTATTAAATTACACTAATTAGTTAATTTTCCTTGGATTAGCACCGTTATATAGACACTTGAGTAATCTTCATATAATAGGAAAATTCAGTTTCCACCAATGCCTCACTTTTCCTTTAGTCTTACTTTAGTTCTTTTGGCACATGGGAGGGATAAAAGAACAAGAATCGGATGAATTTTACACATACTTACCATTTGAGTCATGAACACTCTATGTAGAAGACTAAAAGGGTGTTTGGATACTTTGAATTAAGAAGCAAGTAAAAGGTCAAATAGCAAGAAGTCAGTTTGACGATATTATTTTAGAACAAATTTTAGAAGTAAATAAAATAGTTAACTTTCATGTTTTTAGTTCTGACTTCAGAGTAATATGAGCATTCATCCGTAAAATAATATGAATATACTTGTATTTAACTGAGTGAACAGAACTAAACAACAAATATGACCTACAATATATATTTTTTGTGGACAAAGATATAGAATTTGAACATTTTCACAAACCGTTAATAATTTGTTTGGTCACAAAATAAGATATCTCAAACTAGTTTTCCTACATGACCAATGAATTGTTATTAAATTTGGGAATTTAATAAAGATCTTGAATTTGCGCGTTCATCAAGTGGCATGGTGGTTCTCATGCTACATCCCTTGAAAAAGGTAAGGGTTCGAACCTGGACCTTGTAATTGCTAGTAGTATCTAGGGACCACAATTAACAACTGTACTAACCCATCGAAAAAAAATAAAAAATTTGGCTCGTCCAGTTTTTTTTTTTTTTACAAACAATCATCATATTTTTATTTTTTTTGGTCAATCAACAAATTTCAATTCATTCAAATCAAAATAGTGATTACATGTTCGCTTACAAGATTAACAAAAACATCAAAATACATAAATAGTATCAAGATAATCAAAACCCTAACACAAATAAGGATATCAACTACAAGTAGATCGCAAAGAGAAAGAATAATAAACCGCAGTGATACCCAATTTTTGATTATGTAGAAGGGAGAGATGATGGTATATTCCAGAAATAATTCCGACCATTTGATTTGATTGTATTCTTCCTTGAAAAGAGATGCTCCTGAAAGGAAGGAGTATTTTGCCCATAAACTTATAGATCGAATAGTTGATGTTTTTGAATCAAAAGTAGCAAGCCACGAACCAGCCATCAAAGATCGAAGAACTCGCCCCACAACGACAAAGAAAAATTTCCCCAAAACGGCGAAGAAATATGTCAAAAAACATAAAAAATGATGTAAAAACATCTTATTCAACAAACTATTACCTAAAACTAGAAAGAAAAAGAAGAAAAAAAAATCCTTGCTCAGATCTGGTCCAAAAGGACCAAATCTGAGCAAGAAAGATGAAAGACTCAAGGATTTTTTAGGAACGGAAGAGAAAGGAAAAGAAAAGAGGGAAGAGTACAAATTGTTAAGTCTTAATCATCATATTCATTCAATCTAAAAAGTGATTACATAAATATTTACAAAATGAATAATATCAAAATACAAGAAATCAAAATCCAAGTAAATGTAAATATGTGGGCTACATGTATGCCGGAAGAAAGAGATAAATACCCCAAAGGACAACCTTTTCATTAACAATGATTCAGTGAATGCAATTGCATAAGCTAAATTCAATTTTCCACCAGCACCTCACTTTGCACGCCATTCCTTGTATTTATGAAATAGATAATAGTTCTGCCCTCCTTCAAACCTTTTCACCCTCATAAAGAGATCTTCATGTATCGTCTGGTCTCAACAGAATTTTAGTGCGTTACACCAACTATTATTAGTTCCCTTTTTTTGAAAAAGGCAAAATTCAAATAAATAAGAAAGGGTGCCAAGATAGCACCCTCAAAGATACAAGAAGAGTTGAGCAAGGTGCTTAGAGAGCTTACATCAAACTACTCTCTAAACAACCTTTCCCAATCAAATACAAAATCATCCAACTTGATATTTTTAAAAGAATCGATATTAATCGACCAACTAAGAAGCAACACTTTGATTTCTACAATAAGAGAGTTTAAAGGCTTTCTAACTTGTTTCTTAGCAATCACAATATCATTCCTTTCCAACCACACAACCCACCATATAGCAAACGGCAAACAATATCTCAAGAAGACAAGAGGTTTTATAGATACCTTCAATTTCCACTTCCATAAGAACTCGAGAACGGACGTCGGATGAACCCAAGCAATGCCTAACTGATGAAGAAAGTGTTCCCATATCTACCATACGAATGGACAATGGAGGAAAAGGTGTTCCACTGACTCCTCATTGTTATTGCAAAAAGCACACATATTCACCACTGCCATCCCTCTTCTCGATAACATGGAAAGAGTTGGTACAACTCTATGAGCTGCTTTGCCCAAACCGAGAAAACTAATTTTTGGAGGAATTGTTTTGTTCCATATGTAGTCGAGATGGAAACTTAGTTGGTGCGGTTCGTCCTGATCATGCATAAGCCAAGTATAACAAGAACTAACCGAGAACGTACCTTGCGAGTTGGAAGTCCATTTGCGTTTATCGCTTACAACAAGAATCCCTTGATTGTCTAAAATTCTAGAGAACTCCATCACCTCTTGAATTTCTGATCTTTAAGCCTTCTACAAGGATCTATGTTCCAACACGGCATTTCTACATTTCCATTATTCACCTCTTCAACTAAAGCTTCTTTCTTCCTACTCACTTTCCATAACTTTGGAAAAAACTCTTTAAGAGTTTTTTCGTGACACCAAACATCCTCCCAAAATCTAGTTTTATTACCTCTTCCTAACGAAATCTTTGACCCGTTTTAAGGATGGAAGATTGGTTGAGAATACCTCGCCAAAACCCCCACCCATAAGTTATCTTTGAATCTTTAGGAACCCAAGCTTCTTCAACACCACCAAATTTCTCATAAATCAATTTCCTCCATAGACTAGCCTTCTCTTCTCCGTATCTCCACAACCATTTGGTTAACAAAGCTTCGTTGATGGTCTTCAAATTCCTTATACCCAGCCCGCCTTCACTCTTCGGAATATTAACTTTTTTCCAAGACCTCCAATGTAATCTTTTCTTCTCTATAGTATCTCCCCAAAGAAAGTTGCGCATAAGTCTCTAACTTCTTTACCACTGAAGCCGGAATCTGAAAAAGAGATAAATAATACAAAGGGATGGCCGCTAAAGTGCTGTTGATGAGCACCAGTCTTCCGGCTTTCGATAGGTACCTCCTCTTCCATGCGCTAGTCTTAGTGTCATCTTCTCAATTATCACATTCCAAACTGATTTTAACCTTGTGGAAGCCCCAATTGGAATTCCAAGATAAGACATAGGAAACTCAGCAACCGTGCACCTTGCTAAAGTTGCACACAATTGAATCTGCTCTTGCGGAACTTCTATACCCACCATGGAGCTCTTGGAGAGATTAACTTTCAGGCCTGTTTTAGCTTTAAAGTCCTCTAGAACCTCCATAAGTTTCTGCACCTCTTCTACATTCGCGTCTAAAAAAACAATCGTATCATCGGCAAATTGAAGATGTGATATTTCCATACCATTTTTTCTGACATAAAAACCTTTCAGAAAACCTTCTGTCTTTGCATTGGTCATAAGTTTGTTAAACACTTCATCCACCAATAAGAATAAAAACGGTGAGAGAGGGTCTCCTTGTCGCAACCCCCTAGATGCCTTGAAAAATCCTTTCGCTGCTCCATTTATAATCACCGAGAACCTTGCTGTAGAGATGCAGTAACGAACCCATCTTCTCCATTTCCAACCAAACCCCATCTTCCTAAGAACACCGTCGACAGCCCCCCAAAGAACATGATCATAAGCTTTTTCCATATCCAACTTGCACACAATTCCTTCTTTTCCTTCTCTTTTTCTTGAATCAATAAGCTCGTTAGCAATCAATATACCATCCAAAATTTGTCTTTCGGCTAGAAAAGCTCCTTGAGATTGGGATATCAGATTTGGCATTACCACTTTTAATCTATTTGCAAGAACTTTAGATAAAATTTTGTAAATGGTACTTACCAAACTAATAGGCCGAAAGTCCTTCAACTCAATTGCTGCAATTTTCTTCGGAATCAAAGAAAGAAAAGTACAATTTAACCGCCAGTCAACACCCCCTTTCTCGTTGAACTCGTCCACAACCTTCATGAAGTCATCCTTGATAACATCCCATGATACTCTATAAAATTCAATAGGAAATCCGTCGGGACCTGGGGACTTATTCAACTTGAAAGATCTAATGGTAGAAAGAATCTCATCCTCTGAAATTTCTCTTTCAAGCCATATGTTCTCAGTCTCAGAAATGCTAGAGAAATTGAACTCATCCAACTGGACAAACTCCTCCTGATCTCTAGAGTAAAGATTTTCATAGAATTCAATGACTTCTTTCTTAATATGATCTTGACACACAACCTCCTCCTCCCCAATCTTTAACTTAAAAATCGCATTTCTTCTACGGTGGCCGTTTGCAATTTTGTGAAAGATCTTTGAATTCCTTTCTCCGTCCACAAGCCATTGCGTTTTAGCCCTAGATTTCCACCTCTTCGTAATCAGCAGTAACACTTCATTATGCGATCGACGAAGACTATCCCTTTCTAAGAACTCAACTTCTGAAATAGGAGCAGCTACTTCTTCTCTTTTGTCAATAATATCGATCGAAACTTCCAGTTCTCTCAACTTCTTATCCAAATTTCCGAAGACCTCTTTACTCCAACTCTTTAAAATTGGCTTCAGCATCTGCAACTTCTTAGCGAATATAAAACTCGGAGATCCCTCAAAACACATACTATTCCACCAGAAAAACATCAATTCTTTGAAACAAGGATGCTCAAACCAGAAAATTTCAACCTTAAACGGAAAAGGGCCAAAAACAATACCACCACTTCTTAGAGACAAAGGCGAGTGATCCGACACTGTCCTTGTAAGAACACATTGCGCCATCAAAGGGAATTTATCCTCCTACTCACCACTAACAACAAATCTGTCCAACCTGCATAACACGGGAGAAGTCTGCATATTTGACCAAGTAAACAACCCTCCATTCAACGGCAGATCGCAGAGCTCATGTCTTCGCAAGAAACAATCAAACCTCCTCATATTCAAATCTGAATCACTGGGAGTATTTTTTTCCGAAGCGACTCTAATAACATTGAAATCTCCACCTATACACCAAGGTAAGTCGCCACTTTAATCTCACCTCATCTAGTTCGGACCAAATTCTAGTTCTGTCCGCATCACCCGTTGGACCATATACATTCGTAAGAACACAATCAAAACCATCACAAATTCTTGTCCCTCTGATGGAAAGACAATGCAATTGTGAAAAAACCTCCACGCAATTAAATATGGAATCATCCCATACCGTTAACATTCCCCCGATGCGCCTATCGAATTAATCTGCCGATCCATTGATGCATCCCTGATCCCCAAAGACTTCTGACTATAGAATCAGTCATGTTCTCCATTTTTGTTTCTTGAATAAAAATCACAGCTGCCTTTTCATCCTTCACCACTGAGCCAATTGCAGTATCTCTACCTTCCGTCCCCAACCCTCTAATATTGTAACTGAGTATGTTAAAATCCATTGAAAACTAACTGAGTATGTTAGTTCCCTTCATTTGGGGGAAATCATCTTAGGTTTAACACTCCACTAAAAACTACCTCATGTAGATATTTGAGAAATCTTTCATATGGTTCAGTTTCCACCACCAACCAACGCCTCTTTAACTGTTCTTGAGTCTTGTGATTGTACATTTGTTATTTCGGCAGAGAGAACAGAATATGACTAAAATGAATTTGACACCTACTACACTTTATGTAAAAGAAAATTAACATGTATTGAAATGAGTAAACTCTGAAATGCATCCACACAAATAGTCTCATGAAAAATGAACAAAGTATTTCCTTATGAAATGCAAAAATAAGTTAATTAATTGTCTATGCCAAACTTGCTTATACAATATATATCATGCATAACTCCATAACGGTGTAATCAGAGAATTTATAGCCAAAAATGTTTCTTTAACATACCACTTCCATGAAGTCGGGAGAATTAGAACTAAAAATGGACACTAAATCGAAGAAGATTTACTTTTGAGGCAAGATAAAGAAAACCTATGTTATATGCTCCACAATTTGAGCATCATTTGTGACCTCAAAGCTCCGCATGTGTAATGTTAACATCATTTGTAACCTATGTTATATGCTCCACAATTAGCAAATAATGTTAACATCATTTTCTAGTATAATGTATGCTACGGATTGTATAAGGCCGTATACCGCACAAGTTGTAAGTGATACATGGAAATTCACAGGAAGGCTGATTTGCAAGTCAGAATTGGATTTTTTGAGGTATCTATGGGAAAGTACAGATGTTGGCTTGGTGTTTGACAAACACAGTTGTAATTCAATATTATAGGTGACGTAGATTTTTGATTATGCAGGGTGATCTCCATATAAGAAGGTTACATTGTGTGGTATTACTATTAGTTGGAGGTTGATTTTGTAAAGCAAAATTGTGTTATCTATAGCTAAGGAAGAGTACATGGCAGTCGCAGAAGCAGCGAAGGTATATGGTTGATGGGTTTGGTTGGTGATTTGGCGTACAAGCAACATAATGTATCTGTGTATTGTGAAAGTCAATGTCATTCACTTATCAAAGAACAAGATGTATCATGAGAGAGGAAAGCATATCGATGTCATGTATCATTTTATCAAGGATGTAATTGAAGAAGGAAAGATATTTATGTTTAAGGTTCCTACAGCTGATAAACCCGCATACATGTTGACTAAGCCGGTTCCAAGTATCAAGTTCAAGTATTGCTTGGACTTGGTTGGTGTCAAAGAAGTAATAAGAGCCCTTGTAAGGACTTAGCGAAGACGGTGACGAAAAAAAGCTACGCAGAATAGGATTCTAGAATTATGCAATCAGATATCGACCTGATGGTATTCTAGTGAAGATGGAAATTTATAGTTTGTATGCCTTGGATACGGGTTAGTATTGTGTTGGGTTTTCTCCAAGTTTGGCCCATAAGCCCATTAGCTATTTTCTGCCCTTTTAAGGATCACACCCCAGAGGTAAAATGACCCAAAGGTTGCGGGTTCGAATCCCGGCCACCTCTTTTTTTTTTTTTTTTCTTTTTCTTCTTCCTTCTTCCTTGTCCTTCGTTGTTTTTTCTTCGTAGTCCCCCCAACTCCAACAGAGAAACTTCGTTGTTTCTTCTCCTTCGTGGTTCGATCTAGAGAGGAGATGATGAAAATTGAGAGAAAAGGATCATGTAATGATTGTTGGTAGTGGTATTGATTGAAGGAATCGATTCAAGCTACGGGAAAGGATAAATCAGGTAATTGAAATTAGGGATTGTTATTGTATTTTGAATCGAGAATTACAAGCGTTTGTTTTTTATTGGTTAGATTTCAGATGGGTTTATTTGGATTTGAGTTTCCAGAGAGTTCGAGTTCAAGGTGGACTGATTTTGTGGCCGAAGTTGAGATGAAATTAGGGTTTCACAGAAGAGCTCATGTAGAAGATGGGAGATATCAGTTTGAGTAGAGTTTCAAATAGCTGCAGCAGAGAATGGAATGTTGTTGCAGTAGTCTGTCAAAACAAGAATCGGGGTTGGAGAGATGTGTGTGTGTTTGTGGGCTGTGTGTGTGATGAACTGACCAATTGAACTGTTGGTGCTGTGACATGAGTCTGAGATGGGGATGGAAGAAGGAATTGAAGCAAATATGGAAACTGAAATTGAAAGTTTGAGCTGGTAATTGAGATGAATTTCAAGGGATTGAGATTTGAGAAGAAGGGTCTTGACAGATTTCTTGTAGAGTGGGGTTGAATTAGTTCTGAATTTGGTAATGAAGGTGGTGGTAGTGACTGGTTAAATCTGGTGGATTTGTGATGATGATTTTCTAGGGTTTCGAAAGATTTTTGTGCTGAGTTGGTTATAGAGCTGTAGATGAACAACAAATGGGTTCCAGTGATTTTAAGATGGGAATGGGTTTATTTGTGTTGCGCAAATGGGCTTGATTTGGTAGTATTTGGTACTGAGATCACAATGGAAGAAAGAGTGGCATGGGTGCAGCTGCAATTGGATTTGTGAAGCAGTTGGTGGATAAGGAAATCAAGAAAATTGTTATGCTGAGAAGTTGCAGGAAGGAAGAGAGGAAAGGTATTACAGATGTCTAGCTCAAGGAGTTTTATGAAAGCTGAAATGTTCCCTGTGCAAATGAATAAAATTGTAGAATTTATCAACCTACAGAGCACTAAGCGGATGCAAGTTCACAATTAAATTTATGTTAGTTTAAGGCGATGCCAGTGGGTTCCAGAACTTAGCAACTTACAGAACATTGAAAGGCGAATGACTGTCCGTAGTCCAATTTATGTTTGTAGATTTTCAGATGCCATTGGTAGTAAGTGTGCAAAAGGACCTGCAGCTCCCTTGAGCGGATCTGAGGTAAGATAGCTATTGTTGAAATGATCTCTCTATTTTTCAGTAGAAGAAAAAGATACATACCTAGGAAGACATACCATTCTAGAGACTCCTATTATATGGCAAAGTCTGAAATGAGTAATGAATGTTTAATGTGGCAAATCCGAAATCATTTCATACACTATGTTTTTGTTTTTTTTAGGATGTTGATGTTGTTGGTTGTTACAGTGCATTGGATAATGCCATTCATGTTTTGTGAATTTTATATCTGAAATGTTTCCATATCGATATGTGCAAATGAATAAAATTGTAGTTGCATGTATCACAAGGTTTGGCTCACTATTGTTTGGATGAATGGGAATTTTAGAAGTCATCAACTTACAGAGCATTAAGCGAATGCAAGTTACCGATTCAAGTTCTGTCAGTTTACTTGGTTTGGAAGAGGCGATGTCAGTGGGTTCCAGAATTCAACAACTTACAAAACACTGAGAGGTGAATGAATGTGTTTGTAGGTCCAATTTATGTTTTTAGACTTTACAGTGCAACTGGGAGTAAGTGTGACTAATTGAGCTGCATCAACCTTGGGTGGATCTGAGGTAAGATACCAGATGTATGTTGCTTTTTCTGAACTGATTGATGTCTCTATATGTCAGCTCATCAAAGCTTTATTTGTCAGTAGACATAATATACAACACCAAGGAAGACATACCATTACATAGACTTGTACTGTATGGAAACAAGTCTGATATGAGTATTACATGTTCAATTTGGCAAATCTGAAATCACTGCTTACATAATCGTTCTGTTTACGTTCAGGCTGTTGTTTCTCATTTATGTTTCCGGTAAATGTTTAAGCTGATTCTTTAGGTTTGTAATATTATGGTTATGGATGACGGCTTTTGGAAATTAATTTTCCTGGTTTTCTATAAAAGAGAGAAAATACATGGCTTTTGAGAACCACAAGGTGCTGCTAACGATTGAATGGGAGCAGATAAAGCAATAAAATGAATGTGTAGATGTGTGCTAGGATTGCAGTGAAGGAGCAGAAGTAAATGGCCTGCAATTATCTCCGGAAATAGCCAGATTTCTATATCGGCGATTTAACTCAGCGATTCAAGTGAGCTGACCAGATAACGACACGGTTGGTATGACCGTTAAAAATGACGGCGACTCTGAAAGACCGTTAGTTTATGGAAAATGAAAAAAAAAACAAAAAACAAAAAAACGGGTTATAAATTACGGTGAAGGAGCAGTCACGTAATGGTGTCGTTTCATTAAGTTCTTCGGTCGGCCCTCCCACCGTGGAAACGGTTGTACTAGTTTATACCGGATGAGTCTTGGATACGAACAAGGAATGGTGTAGATAGTGAGGTGTTGGTGGAAATCAAATTTATCATGTGTGAATATAATGATGAATGTTTGGGTTAATGTGGTGAGCATTACTCTGGTAATTGGACTAGCTTGATTGATGTCGACCATTAATGAAAAGAGGATATACACAGTGACGGAGCCAGACGTTTTCTCAAGTGGGGGCAAATTCACATAGACATAGTAAAGTTCAGTCATATCAGTGTGTACGATTATTTTTTTTTGGCATTTTAATTGTTTTTATATCAATTTTTAAGTAAAGATCTGAGTGATAAAACATTTTAATTAATCTAGAGAAAATAATTTACATTGTTTTTCATATCTATGCATGTATTTGATGCATTTTTATCGATTTAGTTAATAATTTTGCCCCAATTAAGTAGATATTTAATTTTATCATACATATTTGCCCCCACTAGACACATAATTTACAAAAATTATAAGCCTAATTTAGTCAAACTTCAAAATCAAGTGGGGTCGACAGACCCATTTGTTTCCATTTGCCACCGTCCTGGATATACAACCACCCAGAATGGAGCAATCTGAGAAAACCTCATATACCGATTTTATAGAATATTCATAATATTATTTTTTAAATTATTTTACTTAAATACAATCTTAATTTGAAATAAAGTGTAATCTGTCTGTACGTGCACTTTCTTCTCACGACGTTCACTTGTAAAAAAATGAACGTTTGTTCTAAATCACCAATTATTAACCCCGCCAATTTTTTATTTTATTTTAGTATCTTAATGTATGAGTTTATAATGCAACGTAGTACACAGAGCGATCTCAAAAATCCTGGTAAATTGCATACGCGCTATCCTACCTTTCCTAACCAGTCCTTATTAAAGTGTTTTCGTACCTCAAAGATCAATTCATCACAACATAGCAATTGCAGGAGAACTATTTCATCACATCAAACCTCGGCCTTCACAAAGATCTGAAAATAGCCCTTAAGCTAGACATAAAGAAAGCCTATGATAAATAGCCTGGATTGGGGATTCATCAAAACAACTTTTACTAAAATAGGATTTCCAAGCATCGTTGTAGACTACTTTATGTTATGTGTCACTACAGTTACCAATTCAATCAACATAAATGGTACTCCACATGGCTACATCACCCCTATAAGAGGCATTAGACAGGGAGACCCTTTATCGTCCTATGTTTTCATAATATGTGAAGAAATCCTCTCAACAAATCTAGGCAACCTGAAAGCTCAAAATCTCGTTAAATGGCTAAGCATGTCCCAAAAAGCTCCATCCATTTTGCATCCAATATATGCAGACGACCTCCTACTCACTTACAAAGCTTCCCCGGAAAGCAGCGGTCACTTAAGAAACTTCTCCAAGCCTACAGTTCCTCAGTGGGGCCAGGAAATCAATACTGCAAAGTCAACAACTAGTCACCATCCAAGATTGCAACAACCTCAAGTAGACGCACTCCGCCAATTTTTTGACATGCCAACCTCATCGACCCCGTCGATATACCTGGGAATACACTTCAAACATGGGAGAGCCTCCAGACACATTTTTTAACCGCTTCTTCAACGCCTAGCACGGAAAGCCCAAGGGTGGATGATAAAATGCTTTAATCAAGATGGATGGTATGTACTCATTAAAACCTCCCTAATTCTTACTTATAACCACCTTATGCAAGCACATCTTTTCCCCACCCATGTACACAAGCAGATAGATTAGATCGCCAAGAATTTTTTTCTGGGTTAATGACTCATCAGTGTGAAAAACTTCACCCGTTAGGCTGGAATAAGCTTTACAAACCAATCTCCAAATGAGGGATCGACATAAGGAAAAGTAGCCTTCACAATAATTCCTTATTCAAGAAAAGAATTTGGAACATCCACAATCCGCCTAATTCCATTTGCTCCAGGTTATACAATGACAAATATCCTTAAAGTGTAACAATTTTCCAAGAAAACACACCAATTCCTTCCTCCTCCAGCCCCCAATGGATATATACAGATGGCCTCACTCATACCTATCTTCCAACAACTGATCTTTCATTGCATATGAAATGGTCTAAACGCTCATATCCAATAAAAATGGATACCTCAATATCCAAACCTCGACCCTTCCCAATGATTCACTCTCCAATCAGTAGCGGATCTCATTGACCCTACTACCCATAATTGGAATCGTGATTAGCTAAATAACCTCTCACCTGATTCTATCCAGCACATTATAAATATTCACCTCCCACTAGACAGACCTCGGGATAGAATCCTTCGGCCGCTCAAAATCCGAAAAAAAACACAACTGCCACCGGCTACAATTGTCTAATACAACATGATAACCACTACCACCTAAACCCCCTCCCAGTCACCAAATTCAACGTGGAAACTACCTTGTCCACCAATCAGCTTTTCTTGTGAAAAGCTATCAATGAAGTTCTTCCAACCTTTTCTATGTTACACCGCCGTAACCTCACCAACTCCAACAAATGACCCTGATGCAACGCCACACTGGAAACAAATGAGCACATGCTTATCCACTGTTATTTAGTAGTAACTATTTGGAAAAACTTAGTCTCTAGCCTATCAACTACCCAAATCACCACCCATAACCCCAATATCACTATAACCAGCCAAACAACAATCTCACAGATTCTGCAACGCTCTAACCACATCCCCTCGATGTCAACCTTCTGTTTTTTATTTTGGAATCTGTGGACGTCCCGAAATGATCTCATTTTCAAATAGCATCATACTCCTCCGGACATCATCTTAGCACAAACATGGAGGCAACAACGGGAATTCGATCGGGCGCAAAAGGTAATTCCCCACTTATTCCAGGGGAACCACCAACAAGGGATACTCCGACCACTAAAGAGTAACAACAACGATATCAGATGGCTATACCAGACCATAGATATAAACAATACGGTGGAGGATGGAGAATGAGGTGTTGGAGGATACTTGAACTTTTTCTTGGGTGAAACAGTATGCAGTGTGAAGGGTGGTAGATTATTGGAGTTTACTACTTACCTGGGTGACAGAGGAGGTGTAGATTTTGTTAACTAATATGCAACGCATGCATGATGATTCGACAAATTTGTTTACCAAAGGTTTAGTGATTTTTCACTAGTCCTATAATAGTATATATGATTTTCATATTTTTCTACATTACAGTTGTAACTACTTTTGGAAATCTAGTACCCAAGTATGAAACAAAACGGATCTAAGACATGATAAATAACTATAATAAGGAATTCCTTATTGATTAGCCACACTAAGTAATGAAAATACAAGTTCTTGAATACAAGTAAACCCTAATCTCCCCTATAAGCAAAGCTACCAACTCTTTAAAAGAATCCGACCCCATACATTGCCCAAGGACCTCTATTTATAGACCAATCAACCTTAATGGCGTACTGCTCATTTTACTTCGTCAGGTTCTCGTGGAGGTGCTTTATATATCGCCCAGATTATTTTCCATAAAGTTTTCCCCTTTATTTCGCTGTCAACTTTGGGAGTTTGTCGTGACAGCTGTCTCTTTTCTTGTTCCGTAATTTACTGACTTCGCAAGTTACCTTTCCATCCAAGTAACCTTATTTCTCCTATCTTTAATTCGCGATTGGTATCTTGCCGGGTACTCCAATTGATCCTTCGCAGTTTAGACTCTTCTAGTGGGTTACTTCGCCTTAAGATCCTATCTCGCGCACGGCTTTTTATTTCGTCAGTCAGTCAATAATGACGACCCTGACTTGACTTGACAAGTCGCTGACGAGGATTCCGGGGAATGGTACAAGATCTTTCGGCAGGATTCCCCAGGAATAACTTGCGTCTTCTCCTACGTACTCGTGGCAAATTGTATTTTTGGTATCTACATTTTGCCTTTTCTTATTCTACTCGAACGAGGTGAGAGTGGAGTAAGAACCGTCTGAAGTTGTATAACCGCCATATCTTCCTTCTCATGCTCTCCACGTGGTCTCTTCCATCGTGCAAGCGCTGATTACCGGTTCATATTCTTCGATCGTGGTTTGACCAGTTATTTATATAAATACCCCCATATTTTAGATTTTGTCTTTTAACCTTTTCTTCTTCTCTCCCTTTTACTGTCTTCTGCAAATTTAGGACTTGCTTCATTCTTCTTCAATGGCTCCCAAGAAAATTTCTAATCCTACCACATCTAGGACTTATAAGGAATTCAAAGTCGACTTTGAGAAGCTGGGTTTCTCTCTGTCCCCATCGATCGATCCTACTGCTTCCCCTCCGGTTATATCATCCAAAATCATGGAATTGAATTATCGGTGGATTCGAGCTGAGACTTGGACTTCTACGAGGATTCTAATCACTGCCGGTCAGTTGAGGGATGGTCTTTCTTTTCCCTTGTATGATCCAAATAATCCTATCTTTTACGAGATTCTAACCAAACTTCAACGAGGTGTTTATCAGTTGTGTGGCAACGCGATTCGTCTTTCTAATGAATTTGTTAGAAGGTCTAACGGGGGTCCTTCCCAGATTCTGCTCTTGTTGCAAGACTTTGATCCCTCGGATTATAATATTGATTCCTTCTCCACGAATTATATTGATAAAGTTATGACCACGAGGGACTATCAAGAATGGGGCGTCAAGCTTTCTCGCAAGACTGTGGATAACTCATCCAAGGTCCTTCTTCTGGATGTTGATCATATTGGTACGACGCGAAATAGATACCTTCACTTCTCTAGTGACGAGGACTGGATGATGTTTCCTCTAGTAGCCGAGGGTCCTCTGGTGTGGGGTTTTGACGAGGATGGTAACGCTCGGACTGGTCCTCTCCCGGAACATGCCCATCTCGCGGAATACGAACCGGGTAGGCTTCATTGGCCTAAAATGCCTGACGAGGTTAATTTAATTCTCCTTTGGATTCCCTTCCCATTACTTACATTGTTCCCTAACGTCCTTGTTCTTGTCTCAGTATCCGCTTCCCCCTCCTGGTTTAGGGAATGATCGCTCTAGGAAACCAAACCAAACACAGGTTTGCATTTCGTGGCCCCTCCTTTGATCGTTATCCTCGTCAATTTCTAACTTTCCACCTTGCACGAGATTGAGCCTCAAGCTACATCTGGCCCTGCTAAAAATATGAGGAAACGCTAACGTCCTATGGTTCCTTCTGTCACCGCCCAGGTATCTCTTTCTTTCTTGGTTTTGCTTTCTTCTTCTCGCGCCATTTCCTGACTTCGTGAATTTTAGGCTGATTCTTCTGTATCTTATCCTGTTCAAGAGTCCCAACATCGTCGTCGCCAAGCTATTGATATGAACCTTTTGAATCAAGTCAATCCTTCTAAATCGCTCCTCTCCAACCTGATCTTCCTCATCAACCTAATCCTTCTCACGAGGTTATTCCCCGGCGAACTGCTCCGGGTTCTTCTTCGACCGAGCCTCCATTAGATAAAGGTAAACAGAGGGCTCATGAAGTGGAAGATCCTGCGTACATTCCCGACATGGAGTTCCTGAGGAAGATTTTCATTTTAACTCGTGAAAATTCCTCCCTGAGATCTCGCTGCTACTAAGTCCTTGGCTTCTTTCAGCTCTGACACTTTCTTGGCGGAAGACCAATCTTTCATGGTGAATGCTTCCCTGAACCTCTCCCTGCAGCAGCATGCCGCTATAATGGGTTTGGTGAGTTTAACATGTCAAGTCTAAGTCTCCCTTCTTCTCTCTCTGTAAGTTTTATGGAATTATTAAAATGTGCCTTTGACCATTTAGGAACACAACCGCAATATGGCTCATCTCGTGGAACTGCGGATGTCTCGGGAGCAATTGGAAAAGTCAGGTGCTCGTATCTCCCAACTCAAGGAGAAGCTCGCGGAAGAGTTAAAATATCGTCTAACCAGGAGAAGCAAATCAGCGAGCTTCGCAGTAAGTTCCATTCCTTTAATCGTTTTAATGTTGCCTTATTCTTTCAAGAGTAATACACCTGTTCTCCCCTTTGATTCGTATCTTCCTTTGTTCTATTAGGATCGGAACAAGGGCTTAAGGATCAGATTTCTCTTCTATCTCGCGAGAAGGAAGATCTCTCCAGGAAGGTATCCACTCTTCAAGAGGACGTTAAATATTTGAATGAAGATTTCGATACCATGGAAAAGGATGCAGCCACGATCGCGAAGCGAATTCGCAGAAACGCTCAAGATGATAAGGTCAAACTCTTTAATGAGTTCTGTGATTCTCCCGGCATTCCTCGTGTACCCCTCGAGCTTGAAGTATTTTATGATGACGAACCCGAACCTGCTGTTAAAGAGCAGCTGGCTTCTACCGATGAGGATACAGAGACAGATGAGGATCTTCACTTAGAAGGCAAGGCCCCTTGAATTCACGAGGTTGATAATGTTGGGATTTACCCTTACCAGTGTTATACCTTATCTAACTTTATTTCAGCTGGGCGCTCCCAAGCTTGGGGGGCAGGATATATATTTTTGTAAATAATGTAATTTCCTTTGCTTCATGCCTTTATTGTGTTATTGTAGATAATGCTATCGTCCTTACTTTGTTTGCCTTATGTGTCAAGTATATACTTGAGAAATTATGAGTCTTGTGAGGATAATGTTCAATAAGGACACAAAATATAAAAGTATATACTTGCCTCTTGTTTTTGTTGATCATTGGCCAATCAAGACGAACTAGTATATAATTGTACCCTTTCTGTTAGTTAGTTTATTCCCGTGCTGTGTCCGGTTGCGAAGTGTTATGCGTAATGATTTTCCCATTGCTCTACGAGGTCTTATTGTGCCTCCTTGTTAAGGTCTTATTGCGCCCCATCCTTTTTGAAGGATCTTAATTCGACGAGGTATCTGGCGCTTATTATTCTTTCAAACAATAATCCATCAACCTCATCTTAACATTGTTTTTTGAACCCCATTTCGCGACAATGCGACAGGCCTAGCCATTCCCATGAATGTTAGTCCCATGACATTGCCGTCTTTTTTGGTCACGCAGATCCCTAATCTGGAGGGTGCCATCCCTTTATATTCCTCCTGATTGCCCCTTCAGGGAGGTTAACCCTAACATGCATGTTGGTCTCCTCCCATCCAGTTATTACGACATTTAGTTGTTTTCGTGACTTCTTATCCCCTTCGTTGATATGGCTTGAGGTTACGAAGTCACACCCTAAGTGAGGTTTCTTTGGGATCGAGTGTATTGTAGCCAAAACTTGCCACACGGTCATGGACGGTAATTCTCCTGACGTCCCAGGCACCCGCAGCTCAACCGAATACGTTGGCGCCTTGGTCATACTTCTGCACTCCTTACCGAATGCCATCATAAAAGGGACCCTCAGCGGATAGGTCTTATCATTGCCCCTAGCTTATCTCTCTGAGAGTTGTTCACGACGTGCGTCAGGACTTGCCTCTTGCACTCTCGTGCGAACTAGGGTGCACGCCGTGGATTCTTAGCCTTCCTAAGCAAAGGATTTAAGTTTCCCTAGAAACCATTTATTTCGTGGGTCTTATTTGCCTCCTAATCTGAGGTGTTACTTTCCTGGGTCGTGGTTTATTTCCTTTTGAATGCTTTGTAAATATGAAAATCCATACCCTCGAATTGGTTCATCAAAATTCAGAAATGTCATTGCTACCATTTTGTGAATCTGATACATTACTAGATGATAAATTCATTAAAACAAGTACATTTATCTCATCTCTACGACTCTTCCTTAACATCAGTTCTCATCTTCTAGGCGGATGTACTCGGGTTGGTACCTTTTCAATTCCTTCATCTTCATTTCGTTCCTGATTCTGAACAACATCGAAAATAATGGGTGTTTGGTTGACAACGCGTAGATGAACGAGCGCACCAAATCTTCTTATGATAGCCTTCGTTTTAGTTATATTCAAATTGCATCCCATCTTGCCACGACACTTCGTAAGCTTTCATTCTCCCTTTGTTTCAACGAGAATAGTGCCGCTATTTCTGGTTTGCATGGATCATTTCTTGTGCATTTGTTCATCATTTCCGGGTCTTCCCGCACTCCAAATTATCTCCCTGTTACTGGGACACTGTTCGGCATGCCTCTTTTCTTCCTGTTGTCATCAATTGCTGCATTCGATATTCCTTCTCCCTAAACTCCCTCCTGCTACTTTATATGGCTCTCTTCAAATCTTCCCATTCATTTTGTTCTCCTCGTCCTTTTATTTCTCGCCAATACTCGTGGCGCCCTTCAGCTTCCAATTTCTTTCCCGAAGAATTTTCTCCTCTTTGGGTGTTATGCTCCGCTTGTTTTCTTTTTAAGTGATTGTTCTTAATCACGAGTTTCTCGTTTTGCCTTTCTAGCCGTATCTGTTCCTTTTCCACGTCTTCCTTCCTTCTCCTTTCTTGGTGGAGTTCCTTCTTGTTGATGGTGGGTTTTCATTTGAGGTTAAAAATGTAAAAACCGGAAAAAATTATGCGCTGACATCTTGTAAAAGATAAAGCCATTGATAAGTGTTGGATACTCCTTCACTTAATTCACTAAGAATGGAGCATGTGGCAACAATCCCATTCTGTGAATACATGAAATTCCTCCAGGTTGGAGCATGTGGCAACAATCCCATCTTGTGAATTTCTAATCAGCCTTGTATTTTCAGTACTCATTATCAGTGTGGCATGACGACTGAGTGTTACTCTTACAGAGTAACACGAACCTCCAAGCACTATAATGAAACCATGTACGAAATACCGTACAGTGCCGACTCTCGGTGTGTTATACTAGCCCGATTGAGCCCCTCTCGGTGTGTTATACTAGCCCGATTGAGCATCCGGACTGGACCAGTATCAATCGGATATGATCCACGATCATCCAACTCCATAAGCATGATTGGATGACCCCGGATCAATTCCATCACCCCCAAGCGGTATGGAATATCCACTGCCGAACCAATGCGGAACCCGCACGGTCGGCCATTGGCCTAGCTTGCCAAAAACGTTCATACCAAGCATTATGGACTAAAACCCTAAATTAGGGTTTGCGGCATATTACATGTGTCGCAAAGCGGTCTCAACCATCCATCTTCGCAGTATAGATGGAGGGTGTAGATGTAGACTCAAAGGGCCCGTAGCATGTCAACACGATCACCGTGGCCCGCCTACGTACTTGACCAATCGGTCGGGACCAACCATGGTTGGTCGTCCCACCCGTACGCCCAAAGGGAGCATGGTCACACGGCTATGAAAGCCAAAATTAGGGTTTCAAGCCATCACGAGCGTCCATCTTCTCCGACACGAATGGAGGGTCACGAGACAGATTAAGCGGTCCGGTCATACCAAAGATGACCACCGTGGGCCCGTCTATCCCCTCACTTGATCGGCCAAGGCATATCATGCCTGACCATCCTAAAATGCACGTCCAAACTTGCGTGGTCACACCTCCCAAACCGCAAACTAATCTCGACCGCTCAACTTCGTCGGACGATTTGAGTGGTTCAGATCACGTTTTCATGGGATAATCAGGTGTAGGCGTGAACACCAGCCTACCATCTTCACGTCAAACCAACGGCCAAGACCGACCAAGTTAGGTCGTCTTGGAACACGCGCCGGAAAAAAGCATGGTGCGCGGCTTTTTGCGGCATCAAATTCCTATTGCAAAATCGATCTCAACCACTCCTCTTTGCCGGTCAAATTGAGTTACCTAGATCGCACCTTCATGGGATAGTGAGATATGGACGTGTACACCGGCATGCTACCTACACGCACGCCTTGGTCGGTCCTCTCCGAAATCCTTCCCATGCTTGGTTTCGACCAAATCGAAGAGTGATGCTGCGCACCTCTTCAAAACCCTAATTTCATTAACGGTCGCGAGATGAGTGTCTCAAAGATCATCTCATCCGTCCAACTTCACCCGCTGGTTATACAACCACAGTCGGGAGTTAATTGGTCAGTGAGGTGTCATTACCCATCACTTTACCACACCACGCAGTACCTGCATAAAATACACACGATACTTCACAAGTATCGACTTCCTGAATAACGTAGTTATTCAATTCAAAGATTACATGCTATCTTTCGTGGATCCACGATCCACACATTCCCGATACATCAAACATGTCACAAATCGGGGGATACATACCGGGGTATTGATCGGCGGTTTACGGCGTGCGGCGTGCAACGCGCCATCACAAGAACGTGTTAGGAAGTCATGGACGGTTAGAGATGAACAGAGAAGTGGGCAAGACGGTCGTGTGGCACCGACGCACAACTCCACTACTCCATCACTCCACTTCCTCCACTTCCCACGAGAGACGTGAATAAGACTCGGTGACTTGTATAAATAGGTTCTCCGCCCTATTTCCAAACAACGGGAGAAAAACAACAAGAAAACACCCAGAGCCTACTTACACCAATCGTAAGCTTGTTCACTTTCCTGTTGCAAGTCATAAGCAAGTCTACACCTTCACAATATCAACACCTTCTTCGCTTCCCCCTAAGATCAACCCTATCTCCTTCACTTTGTGACCGAAACAAGTCTGGAACGGCCATTTCTTGGTTTAGGCCGGACTTGCACCATTGATCTCTCGAATCTACAAGCACTCACCGCGCAGTGCATTTGTTTAAGGTTTAAATTCATTCCTCATCCACACCCCAAATTACCAAATCTCAGGAGTAGTTTTCACCCATAAACAATTGGCGACCACAGTGGGAGGTTGATCTCTCGGTTGCACAAAATTGAATTCTCAATTTTTCGGTTTCCATCTCGCAATGTATCCAGAAACCACAGGTGGTTCAAATATTATGGGAAGTATAGTTAGAATGCTGGAGGATGTCTTGGCAAATCAAGACGGTATCACCCCGAGAAGGCGAGCGAACATTCTTCCTTTTAATGATATAACATCGCAATTACAAGAAGGGTCGGCGTGCATCTACTCGGGCGGTAAGAAACGCCGAATCCTTAGCCGAGTCACAAATTTACCAGTGGAGAGGCAAAAAGAGCGCGTAACCGCAGGAGACTCAGGAAAGATGAAAAACATGGTCCAGTCAACAATGAAGAACCGAGGCAACTCCACAGAGGAAAAGACTTGTCCGGAGTACTACAACGTCTACCCCGGATAAAGAAAGGGAGCCTACAGCCTATGGAGCCTGTTAGAAGATTTATATCTCAAAACTCTTGTTGAAGCCGGAAGACTGTCCAATCCGCATCGGCCTTTCATCCAAGCGAAGAAATGCTTGAGGAAGGAGAGATCGATCAGGAAATACGTGAATACAGAGGATGGGAGCGTTCAATTGGATCACTCAGCCTACCATCTTCACGTCAAACCAACCGGCCAAGACCGACCAAGTTAGGTCATCTTGGAACACGCGCCGGGAAAAAGCATGGTGCGCGGCTTTTTGCGGCATCAAATTCCTATTGCAAAATCGATCTCAACCACTCCTCTTTGCCGGTCAAATTGAGTGGCCTAGATCGCACCTTCATGGGATAGTGAGATATGGACGTGTACACACCGCATGCTACCTACACGCACGCCCGGTCGGTCCTCTCCGAAATCCTTCCCATGCTTGGTTTTGACCAAATCAAGAGTGATGCTGCGCACCTCTTCAAAACCGTAATTTCATTAACGGTCGCGGATGAGTGTCTCAAAGATCATCTCATCCGTCCAACTTCACCGACTGGTTATACAACCACAGTCAGAGTTAATTGGTCGGTGAGGTGTCATTACCCATCGGTTTACCACACCACGCAAGACACATAAAATACACACGATACTTCACAAGTATCGACTTCTGAATAACGTAGTTATTCAATTCAGCATTACATGCTATCTTTCGTGGATCCACGATCCACACATTCAGAACATCAATCATGTCACAAATCGGGGGATACATACTGGGTATTGGTCGGCGGTTTACGGCGTGCGGCGTGCGACGCGCCATCACAAGAACGTGTTAGGAAGTCATGGACGGTTAGAGATGAACAGGAGAAGTGGGCAAGGCGGTGGCCGTGTGGCACCGACGCACAACTCCACTACTCCATCACTCCACTTCCTCCACTTCCCACGAGAGACGTGAATAAGACTCATTGACTTGTATAAATAGGTTCTCCGCCCTATTTCCAAACAACGGGAGAAAAAGAGAAAAACAACAAGAAAACACCCGAGCTCGCTTACACCAATCGTAAGCTTGTTCACTTTCTGTTGCAAGTCATAAGCAAGTCTACACCTTCACAATCTCAACACCTTCTTCGCTTCCCCCTAAGATCAACCCCATCTCCTTCATTTTGTGACCAAAACAAGTCCGGAAAACGGCCATTTCTTGGTTTAGGCCGGACTTGCACAAAATATTGATCTCTCGAATCTACAAGCACTCACCGCGCAGTGCATTTGTTTAAGGTTTAAATTCATTCCTCATCCACACCCCAAATTACCAAATTCTGCTGGAGTAGTTTTCACCCATAAACACTCCTTTAACTGTTCCCTCTCCTTATCTTCGTCACATGCTTTTTTCTCCTTAGCGGAAGGACCGGGCAGTTCAGCATTTCCCTCGTTCTCTTGTGTCGGTATCTTTTTGCGCTTGGGGATATTTGCCTTTGCTCACGCCTCGCGGTTCGTTTTCCTTGGGGACGGGGTTTCTTTCTCATTTCTTGTTACTTCGCTTCCTTCAGTTGTTTTTCCTTTCTTTGTTTTTCCACTCTGTTTTATCTCAATTTGGTTTTCCTTTCTCGCAATTTTTTTCATTGGAAACCGTCATTTGATCTGCCTCTTATGTGCCCTTCAACGTCGTAGTCTGCTCCTCGCTTACCCCAATTGTGAATACCATCAAATGCTCAGCCCTTTTTTCTTCGCAAACCTTCCTATTTTGTTCTATCTTTATCCTTAGTCTCTCATCGTAGTTATGATGATCCTTTTCGATACAATCTCATGCATCCTTTAAGTCTCCTTTTATCTCGCCTATTGAACTCGGCATAGGGAATCATATGTCCTGATGATATGTACATGCAACCCCTTTTATCCCATGTATCTATGGGCGACCTATGAGAGCATTATAGGGTGATTCTATATCTATCACGCAGACTGTAACTTTCGTTTGCAACTCGCCTGCGAAGATTTTTACAACTAGTTCCCCCTTTGGCCTTGATGTAACCCTATTAAACCCATATATGTTGTATGTCGATGGCACAAGATCAGAATCCTTGTACCCCATGGTTCTAAACGTATGATAAAAGAGTATGTCGACCGAGCTCCCGGTGTCTACCAAGATTCCGTCTATTGCCCAAATTTTTTCTTTCTTGACTTCGTCATCACCCAACTTTGAGTATTTCCCAAAGTTTAAGGTTATGACCAATGGGTTTGTGTGTGAATCTCCTCCCTCGGGTGCGTCCTTTGCTGAGAACGTTATCTCCTTCTTTTCCATTCTTTTAATGGCCCCTTCTTTGCTACACTGAATATCTCGCTTCCTTCGAAGTCCCTCTTATGCACCCTCTTGAGTATGTTGTCATGGAAATTTTGGATGTTCTAGGCTGAATATATTATCGAATTACAGTTCAGCTTTTGGGTTCCCCGATCTATTTCAATTCGGTACGCTTGTTGATTGTCATGAAGTGGGGGTGGTGGCGGGGGCGCCTAACCCTCCAGGAAATGGGCGAGCTTCCCCTGTTCTACTAGACGAAGTATAATCCTTCGGATATTTCGGCAATCATTCCTATGATGTCCATGAAACCGATGATACCTGCAGAACTCATGATTCGTAATACTCGATGGTGGTTCTCTTCCCAAATTCGGTGGGGGTGGGATCTCTTCAGTTAATACTATGGCTTCACATACCTTTTCCACAGTCATATTGAGTCTATGAAGCTTTACATCTTCAAAAGCTAGTGCACTTGGTCTTCACTCTCCAAACCTAGGTCCTTGATTGCCTCTTTGCTGATATCCCGTGTTATGACTTCATAGCTCATAATTCCTTCGTCTTGACTCCTCATATCTTTGTTGATCGATCCATTCCTGGTCACCGCTTGACACAGCTAAAAGTTTCGCCGGGACTGGAGTTGAAGGCTCCCCTTTTTCGTATTTCGGATCACCCTCCACGATGTGCACTGTTCTCGGTAGTAGCCTTGAGTTTCCTTCCTTCGCTGGAATTGGTGCTACTTCGCTGGCTTGCCTCTGCTTTTCCTCCAATGCTATGTACTCCTCTTGATACTCCCTTAATTCATTCATGGTCAAGGAGTTCCGGATAATGAATATTTGGGTGTACAGCAGATTGGTCGGGATTAACGTGTTCACGAAGGCTAAGATAAAAAATTTCTCATCAACTTTTCCTGCTAGCTCGCTACATACTGTTCTCCATCTCGTTACCAACCCTCTCCTCAAGATGAATAAAGTCTCAATCCCCGGCCTTAGCATGTTATTACTTATATAGGTAGTCAGAAATATTCTTTGCATGTCTTTAAATGATGAAATCGACATTTCTGGTAGCCCATCGAACGAAGCCAACGCTTCCCCGGTTAGGCTGGCGAGAAAATATTTACAGAGTACCGCATCATTTCGTCCCCACTGCATCAATGAAAGAGTGTATTGTTTTAAGTGCTGCACGACACTTTCTGATCCACCGAATATGCTTACAAATGTTGGTAGTACACACTTCTCAGGATTGTTCGCATGCATTATATCGTAGGTGAATGGAGATTTGTCGGCTTCCTCTATTGCCTCTGCCAGCTGCACCTTGCCTCCTCTTCGAGAATTATTTATCAATGTCCTCATATCTCGCAGTTCGTTTAAGACTTCCTGATTCAGGTTTCCTCCATTTTCTTCGTGATGATAGCCTCTCATCACACTAAGCCTTTCTTCCCCCTGTCTTGCCTCTTCCTCGCGTATTTGGTTTACATAGCGTTGCCTTTCATCTTCTTTCCTCCTTTCGTCCTCATATCTTCGTCTTTGATTTTCCCATCTCGTCATCTCCAACGCCCTTCTCAAATCCCTTTCTTCGCTGCTTTTTCTTTGTCGTCTCCTTCGTCGCTCTCCTCCGTCGTCCTCGCGGGCGTATCTCCTCTGTCGTGGATCTTCTTCCTCTGACGATATCGTGTTTCCTTCCGAGTCCATGGCGTCAGCCGCTGTTTCTTCGTTAAGTTGGCGATTTTGCAGCACCAACCTAGCATTTTATCTCATCAGTCGAACATGTTGCTCCGCTAGATCCCTGTCTCGTTCCCTTTTGGTGGAGAAGTGTCTCCCTTAGCTGTTCCAACGTCATATCTTCTTCACCGATGTTCTCCTCCATCTCTTCGCGGGTCATTTCTTCTCCTGCAATGGTGTCTGTGTCAGAAGTGTGTACAGATCCCTCCCTCAAGTCATCTTCACTTGTACCCTTCATTCTCGCTGCTCGATTCATACCTTGCCTTTATCCTCGCGGCCGATGTTCCTCCCTTTTCCATTCTTCTCCTCTCTTTTGCCTCCAAACGTTTTCTTCTCCTCGTTGCTATCAAGTGTGCCGCTCGATCTGGTATCCTGGACATCGATCAATCCTTGGTTCGACGTTTTCAAACTAACATCTACCTCTAAACTTTAACCAACCTCTTGATGCAACACTCAGGGATCGCTCTTTCTCATAAATTTGTGGTTTTAGTTATAGGTAAATCGCTGAAAATCTACAGAACCCTAACCTCAAAAGAATGATTCGCCAAGATCTCTTACTTTTGCAACTTTAAAACGACTTCAGCCTTTCTCAAGCTCTTAGATGAGGATAAATCCCCAATCTAAGTTCCCTGTTTCGACGCCAAAATGTAACTACTGGAAATCCATTAGCACACCCAAGTATGAAACGAAACATATCTAAGACATGATAAATAACTCGAATAATGAATTCTTTATTGATTAGCCACACCAAGTAAACCCTAATATCCCCTCTAAGCAAAGCTACCAACTCTAAAAGAATCCGACCCCCATACATTGCCCAAGGACCTCTATTTAAATACTAATCAACCTTAATGGCGCACAACTCATTTTACTTCGTCGGGTTCTCGTGGAGGTGCTTTATATTTCTCCCAGATCATTTTCCATAAAGTTTTCCCATTTCTTTCGCTGTCAACTCTGGGAGTTTGTCGGGACAGCTGTCTCTTTTCTTTTTCCGTAATTTACTGACTTCGCAAGTTACCTTTCCAGCCAAGTAACCTTATTCCGCCTATCTTTACTTCGCGATTGGTATGTTGCCGGGTACTCCAATTGATCTTTCGCAGTTTAGACTCTTCTAGTGGGTTACTTCGCCTTAAGATCCTATCTCGCGCACGGCTTTTCATTTCGTCAGTTAGTCAATAATGACGACCCTGACTTGATTTGACAAGTCACTGACGAAGATTCCGGGCAATTGTACAAGATCTTTCAGCAGGATTCCCCAGGAATAACTCGCGTCTTCTCCTACATCCACGTGGAAAATCGTATTTTTTGTATCTACAACAGTAAACATCACCTTGTTTTTGGTTTGGAATATATCAGGTTTTTCAAAAATATACTAATGGTAAAGATGTTTGAAGGTTTTTATTAAAGGTATGGATGGAAAAATTCTTATCTCTCAATTCCATGATATGCATAAAAGATCGGTACGATGGAATATATTAATTATTTGTCCTCTGTTTGCCATGTTTTATTTTGTAATTAATTGATGCAAAGAGCTCCACATAAAATTTTTGGTCCGATTAGGAATTGAACTAAAGATGGTGCGCCAGTTTCTTCTTCATCTTTTGTTGTGATGCTTTTTTTCTAGCATATTTTTTTCGTAACAGGGATTCAAATGCAAACCCTAAAAAACCACCATTTATATGGGCTGATACCATTTCATATAGAATAAAAAAATCTTTAGCGATCCTGACCATTGAATCGGCTACATGGTATCAGCCCCTAAGACTGGTAGCCCATATAAATCCTGAAAAAAAACTTAACAAGATATGAGCCAAGGATAGTAGATGCATGCATGTTACACATGCATACTAACAGTTTTTTCCGAGAAAATTTAATATGTGGGGGATAAATTTGCTCCTTTTATTAAACTCAGAGGTAAAACAAGGATACTATATTTTTTTGATCGGGGTTCAAGGAACAATCCCTTTATCAAACTAGATTTGAGACTTTTGAGTGCATAGAGAAATACAATGGTATCATGCATGGGCTCTGACTTTCGTCCAAAAAAGAAACAGATCAATATGGTGTTTAGATGTACTATAAAGAGTAGCTTTTTGATCCGTAGAAATCAAACATCAAAAAGCCAGCTTGACAATATTATTTCAAAACACTTTCTAGAAAGAAAATAGTCAGTTTTTTGTTATTTGTTTCTTTTGTTTCTTAGTTTAGGGATTGACCCTTGCTTCCTGTTTATGGGTGAAAACTATTCTTGCCGGATTTGGTAATTTGGGGTGTGTGGATGAGGAATGAATCTAAACCCTAAACAAATGCACTGCGCGGTGAGTGCTTGTAGATTCGGAAATCAATCTGGCAAGTCCGGCCTAAACCAAGAAATGGCCGTTCCAGACTTGTTTCGGTCACAATGTGAAGGAGATGGGGTTGATCTTAGGGAGGGAAGCGAAGAAGGTGTTGAGATTGTGAAGGTGTTGGCTTGCTTATGACTTGTAACAGAAAGGTGAGCAGGCTTACGATTGATGCAAGCAGGCTCTGGTGTTTGAATACGTTGTGTATTAACACTTGGTTTCTGTCTCGTCTAGACTTGTGTTGTTTTTCCTTCTCTGGAAAATAGGGAGGAGAACCTATTTATACAAGTCATTTGAGCCTTATTCACGTCTCTCGTGGGAAGTGGAGGAAGTGGAGTGATGGAGTAGTGGAGGTGTGTGTTGGTGTTACACGACCAGTATTGCCCACTTCTCCTGTCATCTCTAACCGTCCATGACTTCCTAACACGTTCTTGTGATGGCGCGTTGCACGCTGCACGCTGTAAACCGCCAGACCAATACCCCAGTATGTATCCCCCAGTTTGTGACATGATTGATGTCTGGAATGTATGGATCGTGGGACCACAAAAGGTAGCATGTATTGCTAAATTGAATAACTGCGTTATTCAGGAAGTTGATACTTGTGAAGTATCATATGTATTTTATGCAGGTACTGCATCATGATGTGGTAAAGTGACGGGTGGTGATCACCATGACGCCTCACTGACCAATTAACCTCTGACCAGGGTTGTATAACCAAGCCGGTGAAGTTGGACGGACGAGATGATCTTTGAGACACTCATCTGGACCGTTGATGGAATTAGGGTTTTGAAGAGGTGCGCAGGCATCATTCTTCAGCTTGGTCGAATCCAAGCTTGGGAGATGATTTTGGCCAGGCCGATCGTACATGCGTGTAGACAGCATGACGGTGCAGGCGCCCATACCCCATTACCTAACGAAAGTATGATCCGGGCCACTCACCCGTCCTATGAAGTTGAGTGGTTGAGATCAATTTGTGACAGAAAAAACTAGTGACGCAAGAGCCGCACATTACGCCATCTTCAAAGCGCGTGTTCCCGGGACAACCAATTCTTGGTCGGTCTTGGTCGATCACTCGGAGTGTAGGTGGTAGGCTGGTGTTCACGCCTATACTGATCATTCCCATGAAAACGTGATCTAAGCCACTCAAATCGTCCTAGGAAGTTGAGTGGTCGAGATCGGTTGCAATTTGGAAAGTGTAACCACGCAAGTTTGGACGCGTTTTGGGATAGCCAGGCATGATATGCCTTGGCCGATCAGGTGAGGGATAGACGGGCCCACGGTGGTCATGCTGGTATGACCGGACCTTCTTAATCTAATCTGGGACCCTCCATTCGTGCCGGAGAAGATGGACGCTCGTGATGCTTAAAACCCTAAATTTTGGGTTTCACGGATGTGCGTCATGCTATGTTCGGGCGCACGAATTGAGATGACCAACCATGGTTGGTCCTGACCGATTGGTCAGGTATGTAGGCGGGCCCACGGTGATTGTGTTGACATGCTCTGGGCCCTTTGAATCTACATCTACACCCTCCATCTATACCTGGGAAGATGGATGGTTGATACTGTTTTGCAACACATGTAATATGCCGCAAACCCTAATTTAGGGTTTTCCGCCCATACCGCTCTGGTTTGGACGTTTTGGCAAGCTAGGCCAATTCTGGAGGCCGACCATGCGGGGTCCGCGTTGGTTCGGTAGTGAATATTCCATACCTGCTTGGGGGTTATGGAATTGATCCGGGCCATCCAATCACGCTGGTGAGTTTGGATGAACGAGATCATATTCGACCGATACGGTCCAGTCCGGATGCTCAATCGGGCTAGTATAACACACCGAGAGTTCTCAATCGGGCTAGTATAACACACCGAGAGTTGCAGCCTGTACGGGTATTTAGTACATGCTTTCATTATAATGCTTGGAGGTTCATGTTGCTCTCCACAGAGCAACACTTTCGACTGTCATGCCGCACCGATAATGAGTACGGAAATACAAGGCCGCTTACGCATTAATTAATAATGTTATAAATTCACAGAGTATATGGGATTGTTGCTACATGCTCCAACCTGGATGAATTTCATGTATTTACAGAATGGGATTGTTGGCACATGCTCCATTATAGGTGAATTAGTAAAGTGAAGGAGTATCCAACACTTATTAATGGCTTTATCTTTTACAAAATGTCAAATCGCATGATTTTATGGTTTTTACAATTTTAACCTTAAATGAAAATCCACCATCAACATTAAGTCCCCTGCCTAGCACGTAATGGTTACACCATTGTGGGGTAGGCATGAGATAGTGATAGTTAAAGACAAAGCTTATGAGACAAAGTTAGATGTTACCAAGAGAGACGGGTCATCCCGTCCTTGGAGCATGTCACGTTCAAGAGGCGTCCAGCGAGTGTTCCCTAGCATGATGTCAGTCTTGCTCGCTTCGATGGATCACATACGCCCGTTTCGCTTCGGGGCTACTGCACCTGCTTGATCGAACGTGGGACCCGATGTGAGCAAGCTTGCTTTTAAAAAATGAACCTTGTGTGCTCAAATGTAAATGTGGGTCCTATAGAAAGCGTTGAAGCAGCTTCTGGAGCAGCCCGGAGAGCGTTGAAGTGTTGGAGCCGAAACGCCTTCTTCGGAGAGAGCTTTGATTGGGGACGGCCGTGTTCTGCTTCACCAACTGGGCTAGGATCAAGTGGGACCCGCCGCATGCCCGAGACCGAACGTCAACCCCGTGTTTCGACGAAAACCGGCCCCCGTTGCGTCGCATGTTTTATTCGAATACCAGCCTTGTGACTTTGATCAATACTAGACTTGAAACTTGAGCAATACCGGACTTGTGACTTAATCAATACCGGAATTGTGACTTGATCAACACCGGACTTAAAACTTGAGCAATACCGGACTTGTGACTTGATCAATACCGGACTTGTGACTTGATCAACACCGGACTTGAAACTAGAGCAATACCAGACTTGTGACTTGATCAACACCGGACTTGAGACTTAAGCAATATCGGTGTTTGGACCCAATACCACCTTGTGTACTCCAACGTGAATGTGTGTTCTGTCGTGTGTGACTACACATCTCACGCGTTTTTATACAAGTACTTGACTCATGTATTTTATTGTAGAATGAAGAAAAGAACTCCCGTTGAGATGTCTTCCGGGATAATGTCTGGTGCCAAGTCATGAGGTGTTGACAGCTTCAAAGATATGCCGAACATTTATGATGAGTTGTTCACCGCGCCCTTTCAACTATATGAAAATATCCGTTCCACAAGATAACCCTTCTCCTATCGACTTCAAGGTTTTTCATGCTCCGCTGGCCCTCATGAAGGATGGATGAGACGTATGTTGAGCAATGAGTACATCAAAGATAACTTGACCAGAGCGCGATTATTGATACATCTTGAGTGTTGAAACGGCTCGAGAGGATGTTAAAGTGGTTTCTCGGTGCGAACGTTGAGGTGGATCCCGGAGAGAGAGTTGAAGAAGGATTCTCGGGCGAACGTGGGTCCTGAAAGAGCGTTGAGGCGGCTCTTGAATAGACCATTGAAGCAGCCTTTCGCTAGAGGGAGCGTTGAAGTGTTTCCTCTTCGATTGATTTACCCTTGCGAATTCCATGCTTCTTGACCGACCATCTCTCTCATGTTGAAGAATTCCTTGATCGACGGTGAAGGAACTTCATGCCGAGCCTCAGTCCCCAAGCGTGGTTTACATGGTTTGTTCGTAGTGGTTGTTGTCGAGCGATATGGAATATCTTGGACATTGTTTCATCATTGTGGAGTCATGCATGTGGTACTGGAGTTGGAGTTGACGGACTCGCAAGATGTTGTATCTCGGTGGGTTTTCCTCTTGTCGTCAGTGAACCGCTTCATGTAAGGCCAAGGTTGTATCGCCTTTGTTGGTAAGATATATGCCCCTACAAACATTATGAGGCTCTTCATTACGGCATGCCCGGTTCTTTCTATCGTGGCATATGTTGCTGCGATGAGCGTTAAACAGCTCCAGAGGATGATCAAAAGCGCGGATTCTCCAACATAGCATGATAGATATGTACCTCTGTCTGATAAAGTGACTCGCCCGGATCTTGTTCGACCACTGTCTGATAGAGTGACTCGCCCGGATCTTGCTCTATATGACGCGTGGACATCGTTATATTCTTGAGGCTACTCCCTTGAGGTATCGGATCCAGTGGAAGATTGCCGTCATAGAGCGTTGATACGTTGCACCAGCCTTCTTTAAACCAAAAAGCAAAGATGGTATAATAAAAATTTCCGAGAGAAGTTCGAAAAGCTATCTCACTTGCATCATGCTCGTACATCCTTATCTGGTTGTAGCCTCTACATCCATCCATGGAGGAGAACATGCCGTGTCCGCAGAGTTGCATCTACTAACATGTCGATGTTAGGTAGAGGAGGATCGTTTTGGAACAAATGCTCTGCTCAAGTCTCCCAAGTCTATGCAACACCCGATCTATCCATTTTCTTCGAGTCTAAACTACAAATCGTTTAACCGACTTGGATCCAGGTATGACATGTAGATGATGGGTGACCAATTTTCATCTAAATCGGGCATTTCTTCATATCTCCAAGCGAATACGTCCTGGTACTCTTTGAGAAGTTACACGAGCTTCGTGCGTTTATCCGTACACGAGGTTGAGCTGATGGAAATAGGCCTAGGAGAGATTCCTTAACGATTTCAATCTCACCGCAGTGGAGTTGGTGCCATCTTGCGATGTTGTGGAGCATCTAGCACTTGTTCTTGTGGTTCGTTCTTTGTTGTAGCATTTCATTGGGTGGAGAGACTGGGTAATAGTCTCCCCTCGCTAATTGATAATGGCAAAGTGTCAGTATACCGTTTTCCCTTTCTGGTCACGACTCGCCATAAAAGGTCGTTCCCTCTTCGTGTGAACATGGGTCGTGGCTTCACAGGATGGAGAAGAATGCTTCATCAAGCAAATATGCATCGTGGGTTTTAGCCCTCAATGATGCAAGCCGGTCTTCTTCATGAATTGACGCCCACGTGGGGAGTGGGACGCAACGAACTTGTCTGATTCTTTCCGCGGAGCTTCTCCTGTATGTGCTGGTTTGGTTTCCCTCGAAGTCCGTCATTGTGGTAGGCTTCCGTATTTACCTTGCCTCGGGATAACTTTGGATGTCCCGAGAGTCTTGAGATTAATCACATTCGAAGACGCTCCCGTGTAGATAAGGGCCGTATTGAACTCGAATACTTGATACGTGCGGTGACATGTAGGGCACGGCCGTGACCTTCCTCCGTTGATTGCAGAAACGTCTCCGCGCGCTGATTCTTCGAGAGGTGTGAAAGTTCACATAAACTTTCCACTAGAGAAACCACTTCTCGATCCACCGGCATCTGGTTCATAGTAAAACTATTGACTTGAGGAGGATCGTTGTGAGGATCAGTCCCCAGTGTAGGAGTCTCCATGAAAGGACCGCTCATATCTGATGTCGCTTCTTTGATCGGTCCATGGAGGTCCGCGCGCCAAGTACCTTCTCCGGTGCGTTGAATGTGTTCCTTTTTGCTCCGAGGGGCTGTCGCGGCTCTTGTGGCAATCGATCGGTTAATGTCTTAAGAAAAGTGAGTACCTCTTTTCTCGAGTTGCGGCCATATCCGTTTGAGTCTTAGCAAGAACTTCCTTCTTCTCCATCAAGTCTGCAATGGTAATGGGGGATGGTCCTCCTCTCGTCCCTCCGGCTCATCGTCCTGATGAAGGAGTGGAAGTTGTTGCTCTGGTGTCTACCAGAGGTGTTACACTTGATGAGATGCCGGATTTGCGCTCCCGGCTCGTGATGGGAGGTGTTATACTTACCGGAACATCTCCTGCAACGCCGGCACCGGTGGTATAAGTGACGGCTCTATAAGATGTATTGACCACGGTAGCTCCACCGATGTGCACATCGACATCGGGAGTGTTATCCACGCTACCTCCATCAGAATTGATTGCTGATCCAGACCTGAGTTCTACCATCTTGAAATGGATTGATGATTGAATTGGTCCTAAGATCTACCCTTTTTGAAATTTATAAAATTGAATCGGATTTTAAAGAAATTGACTTTACAACCGAGAGATTAACCTCCCGCTGTGGTCGCCAATTGTTTATGATTGAAAACTATTCCTGTCTGATTTGGTAATTTGGGGTGTGTGGATGAGGAATGAATCTAAACCCTAAACAAATGCATCACGCGGTGAGTGCTTGTAGATTCGAAATCAATATGTGCAAGTCCGGCCTAAACCAAGAAATGGCCGTTCCAGACTTGTTTCGGTCACAAAGTGAAGGAGATGGGGTTGATCTTAGGGATGGAAGCGAAGAAGGTGTTGAGATTGTGAAGGTGTTGGCTTGCTTATGACTTGTAATGTAAAGGTGAGCAAAGCTTACGATTGATGCAAGCGAGCTCGGGTGTTTGAATATGTTGTGTATTAACACTTGGTTTCTGTCTAGTCTGGACTTGTGTTGTTTTTCCTTCTCTGGAAAATAGGGAGAAAAACCTATTTATACAAGTCATTTGAGCCTTATTCACGTCTCTCGTGGGAAGTGGAGGAAGTGGAGTGATGGAGTAGTGGAGGTGTGTGTTGGTGTTACACGACCGCATTGCCCACTTCTCCTGTCATCTCTAACCGTCCATGACTTCAAAACACGTTCTTGTGATGGCGCGTTGCACGCCGTTTGTAAACTGCGGACCAATACTCCGATGTATCCCCCGCTTTGTTACATGATTGATGTCCGAATGTATGGATCGTGGGACCCACAAAAGGTATCATGTATTGCTAAATTGAATAACTACGTTATTCGTAAGTTGATACTTGTGAAGTATCATGTGTATTTTATGCGATCTTGCATCATGGTGTGGTAAAGTGACGGTGGTGATCACCATGACGCCTCACTCGACCAATTAACTCCTTACTGGGTTGTATAACCAAGCCGGTGAAGTTGGACTGGACGAGATGATCTTTTAGACACTCATCTGCGACCGTTGATGGAATTAGGGTTTTGAAGAGGTGTGCGAGCATCATTCTTCACTTGGTCGAATCCAAGCTTGGGAGACGATTTTAGCCAAAGCCGATCGTACATGCGTGTAGACGGCATGACGATACTGAGCGCCATACCCCCATTACCTCACGAAAGTATGATCTAGGCCACTCAATTCGTCCGGTGAAGTTGAGTGGTCGAGATCAATTTGTGACAGAAAACTAGTGTCGCAAGAGCCGCACATTACACCATCTTCAGGCGCGTTCCAAGACAACCAATTCTTGGTCGGTCTTGGTCGATCACTCGGGAGTGTAGGTGGTAGGCCGGTGTTCACGCCTATACCTCGATCGGTCCCATGAAAACGTGATCTAAGCCACTCAAATCGTCCTATGAATTTGAGTGGTCGAGATCAGTTTGCAATTTGGGAAGTGTAACCACGCAATTTTGGACGCGCGTTTTGGGATAGCCAGGCATGATATGTCTTGGCAGATCAGGTGAGGGGCCCACGGTGGTCATGCTGGTATGACCGGACCTGCTTAATCTAATCTGGGACCCTCCATTCGTGCCAGAGAAGATGGACGCTCGTGATGCTTAAAACCCTAATTTTTGGGTTTCACGACCGGCCATCATGCTATGTTCGGGCGCACGAATTGAGATGACCAACCATGGTTGGTCCTGACCGATTGGTCAGGTATGTATGCGGGCCCACGGTGATTATGTTGACATGCTCGGCCCTTTGAATCTACATATACACCCTCCATCTATACCTGCGAAGATGGATGGTTGAGACTGTTTTGCGACAATGTAATATGATGCAAACCCTAATTTAGGGTTTTCCGCCCATACCGCTCTGGTTTGGACGTTTTGGCAAGCTAGGCCAATTCTGGAGGCCGACCATGCGTGGTCCGCGTTGGTTCGGCAGTGAATATTCCATACCGCTTGGGGTTATGGAATTGATCTCGGGCCATCCAATCACGCCCGGTGAGGTTGGATGAACGAGATCATATCTAGACTGGATCTGGTCAGTCCGGATGCTCAATCGGGCTAGTATAACACACCGAGAGTTCTCAATCGGGCTAGTATAACACACCGAGAGTTGCAGCCTGTACGGGTATTTCGTACATGCTTTCATAATAATTCTTGGAGGTTCATGTTGCTCTGCTGAGAGCAACACTCAGTCGTCATGCCGCACTGATAATGAGTACATGAAATACAAGGATGCTTACGCATTAATTAATAATGCTATAAATTCACAGGGTATATGGGATTGTTGCTACATGCTCCAACCTAGATGAATTTCATGTATTCACAGAATGGGATTGTTGCCACATACTCCATTCTAGGTGAATTAGTAAAGTGAAGGAGTATCCAACACTTATTAATGGCTTTATCTTTTACAAGATGTCAGCGCATGATTTTATGGTTTTTACAATTATAACCTTAAATGAAAATCCACCATCAATACTTCCCAAAAAACGCAAATATATAAGGTCTAAGAGCAACCACAAGTGACGATCAAACCTATATATTTGGTCAAGAAACGAGACACAAAGGGGCAGATTATCGAGTAAAAGCCGGACTAAAACCAAATCCCGGACTATATTTGGTCCTGGGACCAAGACCAAAACCAAATATAGTCGAGCGAACGTATAAAGTGATCCTGTGATGGGGCGAACGTATAAAGTGATCATTGTGATGGGGCGGACATTATATGTGATCCTTGTGATGGGGCGGATATTATATGTGATCCTGACCAAACGGGGCGGACATTATATGTGATCCTTGTGATGGGGCGAACATTATATGTGATCCTAACCAAATTTACTCTTCCATCCTAGTATAACACCACGGACTAAACTCAAATTTGATCGTTTTTTTATAGTCTTTTGGTCTTTGATTTTGATCGCACCACTGCAGTTGCTCTAAGGACCATGTAAAATATGGGAACTCATATGCAGAATAACGTGATTATACCAAATAATAGATATAATATGTCTGACCTACAATATATTTTTTCTTGACAAAGATAGAATTTGAAAATTTTCATGACCCGCTAATAAGGGTGCACAGGAACCGAGCCGGACCGACGGACCGTCCCGGAATCGGTGGAACCGTACCTGATTTTGTACCGGACCGAGAAAGGGGGTACAGGTACCAGTCCAAAAAATTGGAACCGAGACTAGGGAGGTACAGGTACACGGTCCTATACCAGTCTCGTACCGTCCCTGACCGATTGTACCGAGTAGTAATAGTTTGTAGAGTGAATAAGAGAATAATACTAAGGCATTTTGTAACGGAAACTAAGAGAGCTTGATGTAAATGTTATGGATGTTGGTATCCTAGAATTGGACCCAAGTTTGTACCAAACAAACTACAAACGAAGTTCACGTAGCATTGACTGAGCCATTTTTGTGTTGCTTTTCTGGTGCAGAGGAGTATTTTTTTCTTTCCTATAAAATATCACTATCACCTGATAGGTTTAGCAGAAGCCATCTATCACTTTTTTTTTTCTGAATGTTTTATGGTTTTTCAATGCAGATTTCAGGAGTAGTCGTGGCTGTATTTTGAAGTCAGCATTTACCTTGTCAAGCAAAGATATCCCGTTAACTTATCTTTTCCAAGATATTTGCAGGCTCACGAAACAGTTGCTGAGGATCACGCGACTGTTTGTGGACATGTGCTCCTTGACCAATGGTGCGCAAGGCTTCGTAGATAATACCTAACCTTGTATGGAGCTTTGGGATTGGAACTAGTTTGACTGAGTACACAGTTTAGGAAGTTAATTACTACTCAAACTGCAGTTATAGTTTGTTTGCGAACACCACACCTCTCTGAAGTTAATTAGTACCGATTGGTACCGGCACGTACGTGAATGTGCAATGGTACCGGAACCGAGTACAAGGTACAGTACCGGTCCAAAATTTTGGAACCGAGGCTAGGGAGGTACAGGTATTCGGCCTCGGCAAGAACCGAGTCGAACCGTACCGTGTGCACCCTTACCCGCTAATGATTGTTTGGCCGGAAATCAAATATCCCAAACTAATTTTTCTAAATGACGAACGAGTCCTTGTTATTAAATTGGGGCATTTAATAAAGACATGGAGTTGGCGCATTCATTTTTTTTTATAAACTATCATCGCATTCACTAATTTAAAAAGTGACCACATGAGAATTTATAAAAGGAAAAAACGACATCAAGATACAAGAAAACCAAAACCAAAATCCAAATAACAAATATACCAGTTACACGTAAATCGCCGGCATAAGTATAGAAATATCGTAAAGGAAGACCATTTTCTCATTAACAGTGACTCCGTAAATGCATTTACATATGATAAATTCAATTTTCCACCAGCACCTCACTTCGCACACCATTCCTCGTATTTTTTATTATGACCATCCACCTTGTTTTTTCTCGTTTATTTTCTCGCCAAGAGCGTATATGATCCATCTAGATCTAGCCTTTTAGTGTGAGTAAAATTCGGATTCCTACTCGAAAACCACTAGCTGGTGCATTTGTTTTTATCATCAGTTCATCAGAAAGATGGGAAAAATGAAGAAGAGTCACAAAAGTTAGTGTTATAACCGACAAACATACAACAACTTCTCAACACCAATGCCATGAGTCATGGCCCATGACACCCTGGTCATGATTAGTAAATGAAGTATACGTAAGAAACCTCGGGCCCGTTCAATTAGATTTGTACATATACATATACTGCAAAAATCTAATTGCCCTTTAGTGGCTACCTTTTGTGTGGTTGGGTTACATCCAGGGGCGTAGCCACGTTTTTTGGGTCGGGGGTGCAGAAATTTGGTTAGGGGTACAAAATATATCTTTCTAGAGGGTGCAAACAAGGGAAATTATGCTTGCAAATAGCCTAATATCTTATATCGAGGCTTTGGAGCCAGTTGGGCAGGGATGCAAGTACACACCCTTGCAATAGGATGGCTCCACCCCTGATCACAGCGAGAAAGCGTATGAATCTGAAGAAAAGAAATACTATTCATCGCCCATATTGATAGTCTAAATTGCCCAAATACTTGGCGATTGAATTGATAGCGCTTATTTAGTTTATATTATTTACTTCTTTTTTTTTCTTTTTTCTTTTTGCCAATTGGCCTTCAAGGCTATCTGTAGCACCACTAGTGGTGGAACTAGAAATTTGGTTAGGGATGGCTTGATAAGCTAAGCTGACTTCAGCCTATATTTTAGAAATCAAATTAGGTAGTGAAAAATAAAATGCTTATTTGGACTTTGGGGGACTTAAGCTAAGGTGAGTCAAACCGTAGATCCTCCCTTGTCTAGCACCGTGCATATCCCCATCCTTTATTATTATTATTTTTGAGGAAAAAGGGATATATATATAAAAAAAAAAAGGTATATACAGGGTTATGTACAAAAGAGATTAAGAAATCTCTTCCCAAAAGAAAAACAAAAAAACCTCAAATTACATATGCAGAATTTGATCTCATTGATTAAAAATTTGATTCATTGTAAAGTCCTTGAAAATATCTGTAGAAGAACTCCACAGCAAACGTCCACCTTTTAATTGCATACACCGCCATCTTTGTGCTTCTACCTTCCTCCATGATTCCTCCTATTTCTTTCCAACTATAATTCCCAGATTGCATACTACAGTAAATGCCGACTAATTTGATTCTAGGAGAAACATTTTCAACTCTCCAACTCATCATCATGCTCTTAAAATCTCTTGGCCTGACCAACTGAACTCTCAACGAAGTAATGAAAAAGTCCCAGAACTACTTAACCCAACTGAAATCAATGAAGATATGATCTTGCGTCGCCACTTCAGTATTACAAAGAAGACATAAATTAGAACTAACCTCCACCCTCCTCGCCTGCAACATACTTCTCGTTGGAATCGAGTCGTGCATAGAAGCCCAAATGATGAACAAAACTTTTGGAGGAACATACTTACTTCGAACAACCCTGTAATACTCCCAGTCCGCATCAACATTGGTAATGTGCATATAGATACCTTTGGCAGTCCATTCCCCCACTATTTCGTCCTCTTCCTGCGCCAGATGCACGTTTCTCAGGTCATGCTTAATCTCTAGCAAGTCAATACTCTCTGTCGGGTTGAGTACTCTTGAGAAATCAAACTTCCAAGTCACATCCTTCATGTCTGCAACAGTCACAGACTTAAATCTGTTGAGCTTATAAAGTCTCAGATATTTATCTCTTAAAGGCCTTCTTTCCAGCCAACAAACAAGCCAAAAGCGAATACTTGTTGCATTCTTCACCTGGATGGAAACAGAATCATAAAATTCGTTAGCCTTTAGAATTTCAAACCACATACTCCTCCCAATTGTTTCCTTAACTTGTAACGGTACCAAATGAGTTTCATCTTCTCTAGTTTTTTCACACACTATATTCCTCCACAACACAGATTTTTCCTTCGCATATTTTCGCCAATAACGATCTATTTATAATCCTTAAACTCCTTATCCCTAGTCCTCCTTTTATTTTTGGTTTTCCAGATTTATTCTAAGATACCCAGGTCATCTTCATCCTAGCATCATCCTCTCCCCATAAAAACTCCTCATTATTGTTGTTAACTTCTTTTCCACCGCGGCAGGCATGTAGTAAACTGATAAGAAATAAACAACTATACTTTCAAGTGAGCTTTTTATTAAAGTAACTCTACCTTCTTTATTCAAGAATTTCCTCTTCCATGGTGGTAATTTTTTCTTCATTCTTTCAATTACCACCTCCCAAATATCTGCACTCCTTTTACTAGCTCCAATTGCATATCCCCATCCTTGAAGTACATTGATCTATGAATGTCGCCAATGTCAATAGACTGAATTTTTTTTGAAAGGGATGGGCTAAGTTTCACCCTTTCGGATTTAAATTAACTAAATACATGAAATATACAACTAGCTTTCCTAGTCTAATAGTTGTATGGATTTGAACACATCCAACTTCGATTATAGCTTCTAGGTGTAGTGCCCCCTAAGCTAACAACTGACTAATCCAAGAGATTAGATAAAAACTGAGGCACTAACGATCTAATACATCTATTTAAACATTAAGAAATAAGTTTTAAACAAAGATTAACCCGAATCTAAACCCTCTCTGAAATAAATACAAGAACTCCTCTCAAGTGATACATATTTAATAGTGAGTTGGTTTACAAATAGAATATACAACAAAATAAACATAGAGGAAGCTAACCAACTCCTCGAAGATTTAGACGTCGCGTGTAGATCTTGATCTGTCTCTGAAACTGAAAGTGGGAATGGGTGAGCATATCATCCCTAAAAGGGGTGCCCAGTAGAAATAATAACTAACTTTCAAGTAATCACTAGAATGATTTGAAAACAATGCAGGTTTTACTGAAAACCAATAAAATACGGAAAACAGATAAAACATAAATAAGATAATAAGTGTATTGAATTATAAAGTTTTACTAACCAATAAACCGGAACACATTCACAACATAAATAATAGTTGAGCGACGCTCTTCCTTCGGAGTAGCAAGACATGACTGTTGTAGACTCCTCAATGATCATTAAAGCGCCCATGAGGTTTCCGTCCTCAAGTCATAAACGATATGTACCTTACCAGTACCTCATTCTACGCACACTCTACATAGCAAGTATTCACAGAAACTAATGGTAACAACATTATATCCGACCGAAGTGCTTACACAGTGCAAAGCCATATACACCGCGTAAATCCAACAATCTTATATAAGATTCTCAACATCACTCTCTCTAAACACCAAAACATAATATAATAACTTTTGAAAGTAATTTAAAAGAAACGTAAACATTCACGTATGAGACATGCGTTGCTCCCTGCATTTAAATAGGGATAGTATAATGGCCAAATTAAAACCAAGACCTATATAATATTCAACCAAACGAGGTCTATCTAGGTTTGCATAAAATAGGTATAACATTTGGGGGCACACATCCCACACCAATCAAAGGAAAAGGTTTCCTTACATGCTAACAACAAGTAAAGTTTGTAACTACTTTCCAAATAATGGAAAGAATCACTTTTGAAGATAAGTAAATACTCCCAAAACATGTATTAGTTGTTTCTAAAGATCCAACCCCATCCCAAAATGTAAAAGAAAACTAGTTTGTATTACACACAAATAATACATGCATAAACATATCATATACTAGCAAAGATATGCATGCCTTTCTTAATATAAATATATTTATAAAACAATAATGAATACAAGAGAGTTCGTTATCGATTCCCACCTCTTTTGATGACAAGCCTCGCCTACCTCGAGATCCATAATCCACTGGTTCGTCTTTGAATCGATCGTTGTTAATAAATAGTAACTGTTAATCACACAAGCACTCTAAAGATTAGCCAAAAGGCTCATACAAGGCTCATCACACAATCTCATACAATCCTCTAGTTATAAGTTAAATGAACTATCTAATGGTTCTAAGCCCATTTATAGTTCTACACATTTTCATTATCTATCTTTATCATACAAAGGTTTACTAATCCAATTAGATTGGTTCTATAGTCCATTAGATATGTCTTATGAATATCTACAACTTTGTAGAAGGAACTAAAGGTCAACTCATACCACAACCACAAGTGGTCCAATTCATCAAAATAGGAAAACTAGATTTAAGTCCAAGTCCACTAAACTCGGCCCATTAACACTAGGCCTAGTCCAACAGTCAATCGACAGCTTCTAACAATGATCGACGGTCACAAGTCCACTAATGGTCAACGCCTAGTCAAATGGTCTACCAAGTCAAAGATCAAAGTCAAAAGGTCAAGGAAATGTCCTAACTCGGTCCATCGAGTCCTGCTTCCGAGTCGAACCAATTCAACTCAGTCATATACTCTAAGTCACTGAGCCGACTGGGCCGACTAACAGTGCACAAGTCACAAAGAACAACAAAGAAAAACATACCAAGACCAAAAGAAGCATTTCAAACTATACTTAGTTTCTATAGGCTACATCTAACTTCCATATTCATCTCTACAAGCTTACAACCATAACATCAACATCTTCTTAGGTTCACTAACAAATCAACAAGAATATCATCTTCATATCTCGCATTACATGTTAACATCTTAGCTCGTATAAGTACTCTCATCTACCATAACTCATCAACTTAGCTTCAATATTAACTCGTGCACACCACATCAACTTCTTTCCACATTGAATCTCAATTCAAAACGCCCTGCAATATCCTAATATTCATCTAACTCTTCACCTGCATAATACTTCACAATATCAAAGCACCCGCTTGTAACTTCAACCCATCCCCGCATATTCATCCAACTTGCATTTCACCACCTCCAAACAAATCTCGACCACCACCATTACAACATCCTCCAAGTTCTCAGAATAACAATCTTCAAGATCGCCATGTCTCTATTCAAGCCAACAACATTCCCAATTCATCCATCCTCTAACCGCAACAACAACAACACCACTATCACTAGTAGCTCAAGACAATCATTTACATCTACACTTACAACTTCATCTACTCATCGCCTCCACCATCATATTACCGTAATAAAATTCGTCATCCAGATCCATTCACTAAACTATTCCTTCATCTAGACTTCAACTCGACATCCGCAACTTCCAACACATCCAAGACCACCATTTTAGCTAAATTAAAACATATTCCCTTCCCACCTCAATCCAAGACCACCAATCAATCTTCATTACCACCATCAAGGCAATACCCATTTCATAAACCGCTCATTCTCACGTCAGTGGACACATACATTCAAAACCATCAAGACCACTATAATACGCACTCCACCGGTAACTTCCACAACTCGATTCACATGAATCACCATCATAACACAACCACCTTTATCTCAGTAACACTATCCTTCTTAGCTTATCTTATACACATCTCATCCCTCCAAACTCGATTCATAAACAAGCCACCAGAACCGCATCTTCATTCGCTAACAATAACTCAATATAACTCATTTCGTTTCCTCAGAATCGCCTTCTTGAACACCAACATCTCTCGCCAGCTCTTTATTGTCTCCACCAACAACTCCCCTTTATCAACAACAGCTCTTATTAGTATCATTCCCTGTAATTCGACCTATAATGATCAACCCATTGAAACAAGAACAAACCCATCTTCATATCATCTAAGCTTAATTCGATTCACATCTCAATTCTACACAAACCATCTTCTAAACAAAAACCCTAACTTTTGATTCTTCTCAAAAACCCTGAATTAATAACCCAACTTCAAAATAACTCATCTTCTTCATCTACATATTCCAACTCAAACCACCTAATTCGCAAGAACCCTAATTTCTGATTGATTTAGGGAAGAGCAAAACAAACCCTAACTCTCTATGAAACTGGAATTAAACCTTATACACTCAGGTCTATCTTAATTAACAACAACCCAAGAATTAAAACACCAAAACACTCTTAATTTCATAAAGAAATCAATCAACAGAAACCCTAATTAACTTACCAATTCTTCCTCCTCTGAGAACTCAATCATCTACTACAAACATCATCCTCCTCATTGATTCAACAAGTAACATGGTTTACTAATAAACTCTTACACGAACTAAGATTCGATCCTTCGGTTTGAGATCGACAGAGAAAAGAAAACAGAGAACAGAGGAGAAGAAGAAAGAAGAAGGAAAGAGAAGAAATGAATTTCTTCTCAAACGGTTGAGAGATAAGGCCGATCAAAAATGTTAAAGGCACCCAGAAATTTGATAAGGGCAGCCTTGCGGTTATGATGAGAAATGATAATTTTTACCCTTCGTACATATATGAAGATATCTTCTTTGTCCTAGATCCGAATGACACGCTCGAGTAATCCATTCCACGTAACTTTTCGAGATGTATCTAATGATACTAGTTTTGTATCTAAATTGTTGTTAGATTAAATTCTATTAATTAACGTTCGTGTTAATCTAATTCATTAACAGCTAAATCGTGTCTTGACTGGTCTAATAGCGCTGACGAGCTTGACGGTCGTTACACTAGGACAAAATCAATTGTTTCAAAATTGCCATCTCTTATTTGGTGTAATCTTTTGTGGTATCTGCCTTGAACTTCATTTTTGTAGACTTCTCTTACAAGATTGTTGTAGGGGAGCCAGATTCAATGGTGGTGTACCCAAACCAGATAAGACAAAACAATTTTTCATATAGGACAAAACAAGATTTGTCTTAGCCGGGTACACCCCTACTTAACTCCGGCACACCCCATTAGCAGCCTTGTTCTTTTATCGCATCCTGGAGTTGCATCCGCTGAGCTTGAACAAGGACGCTAGTCATGCACAACTCCTTTCCCACGGACCCCACTCCACTGCTAGGTATACCCCTCCTCTGCCTCTGCTGTCTGTAGTAACTCGTTCTTTGAAGAATGAGGATGCAACTCCTTTCCCCACTCGAGACCCGACCCAGCCCCAAACACATCAAAAATGCAAAAATATTAAACCATTGTGAGCACGGAAATCTGATGTCATCCGCGTGATCACAAACAATCTTAATCATGAATTAGATACATGCATTAAAGTGCGGGTAAAGCATAGTATGCCTAGGTAGATGATGATTCATAGATTCCAAACCCCGCAAGTTTGTCATGATCTCATCATCATCCCCAAGGTGATAGATCTGAGATATGGATACATAAATGAAACTATATGAGTACTAAAGGTAAAGGAGACGATGGTTTACGTGGTTCGGCACTAAGGCCTACGTCCACGGATCCGGAGATGTCCACTATAAAGTAAACGATTACAAAAGTAAGGGAGACGATGAATTACATGGTTCAGGAGAGATCTCCCTAAACACATACTTACTTCTCTCTATTCTCTCTCCTATTTCTTAGTTCTCTCCCCGACCCCCTTTTCGTGGAAGGGGTATTCATATATATAACTAAATCAAGTGGGTCCACCGACAAGGAACCGTGGGGACCTTATCTTCGTGTTTCAGGCATGGTCCGCGGACTTCCTTATCATCCCGCGGCTTCTATATTACCCACACTTGTTACGTTGACCTATCCTCGCTTCCTCCGTGGGTCTTCTGACACGTGCCCTCTGAGCAGATTGTGCTCTGTGCACGGTCCGCGGACTTCCTTGTCACCCCGCGGCTTCTATAATACCCACGCTCAGCGCCGACCTATCCTTGCTTCCTTCGTGGGCCGTCTCGACACGTGCCCTCCGAGCGCATTAAATACGAGTGGTTGGGGCTATCCAAACCGTGCGACGGTGTCCGGGCCCTCCCATGTCACGTCCCGTGTCGGGCTGGACTATCCCCAACCGCTGATTACATCTTACCTCGTGATGGGGTAGAGTAACTCATTGGTGTTGTGTGGGATCATCTATTTTGGATGCTCCTTCATCTTCGATTGTTGGTCTTGACAGATGGCACGTTGTCTAAACGCCACGGATGCCCCTATGTGTCATCCCTCTTGAGACATGGCCTCCACGTGGCTCGCTAGTACACGTGGCAATGGAGATAAATAAGTGTACTTACAATTTGCCCCTCTTCTTGCGATCGGGCGTTTAGCTTTTGTTGGAAGAAGAATCGTGTGGTACGTTTTTATCTCCTCCTCATAACTTCTCCTAAAAAGGTGCTACCGCATTTATTGTGCACGTTTTCCCATGTCCTACCATAATCGCCTTTTGGGTAGTGGACGGTTTCTCTTGGTCTTATAAAAAAGATAAGAGTGAGAGAATGTGAATTTAATTCACATTCTCTCGTTTTATTCTCTCGTTCTTTTGTCTTCTTCATCTTCTTAACTTCCTCCTCGACACCATTGTTGCCGTCGCCGTTGCCGCCACCGTGGTCGCCGTTGTTGCCGCCACCTTCGTTGTCGTTTGATTTACTCTTTGTGGTTCTGCATGATCTTTTATTCCGTTTAATCACCATGCCTAAGCCCGTTGAGTTCTTGATCTTCCGGTGATGCGTTGATGATGAGTTTAAATTTATGTATACCCCGGGATTTGAGAGTTGACGCTACCGAGTCGTATGCTTTAATTTTATCTTTCTTCTTTTTTCGAGTTGGAATGATAACTTGAGAGTTTAAGTAGTTGTAGACGAATTCTAGGGTTTGCCGTTGTTCTTGAGATTTTCTCGCTTTTCGATCTTCCTTGCCTCTGACTTGCACTTTTATTCGTGTTTGTGCCCGCCGAAATGTCCGACCATCCGTGGGTCCCCTACCAAACTCCTCCGTCGAGTCCTCACAGGTCTCCTCGAAGTGATTCTACTACTAAGGGTGGAGCCCCGCCTCGCTACCTGTGATAATGCTTCGGGATAGGCGAACATCCTCGTCCCTTGGTCGAGATCTTCGCTAAAAGGGGTGATCCACCGCAGGGATCTAAATATGTCGTGAATCGCCCTAGAGGTGAGTCTCCCGAGCAAAGAAAATCCGCGCACCGAGCCATTAAATGTGCAGCCTCTCCGCTCCAAGCCTCCACCGCGACTAATCCACCCGTGCCTAGTTCGAGCAAGTCAACTAAGACTCGTCTTCAAGAGAAAGGCTCATGAAATAGAGTCTTCTGGAGATACAGCCTCCTCCTAAGAAGAAGGTCATGGGTTCTCGCTAAGATACTACGGAGATGCTTTCGAGGAAGACTCATTACTTTCCGTCCTTTACCTTTGGGTAACAAGAAGTTTACCTTCCGACATATTGATCTTGAGGCCTTCAAGTCAAGCATGGTCTTCAGACTTCCAAGTTCGTTTTTATGCCTCTGATAAAGATATAACTTATGAGATGGTTACCAATTACAAGTATGATGCCTTTCATTTCCTGACGACCGTGGGTGCTTTTGAGGCTGGTTTGATGTTACCCTTGTATAAAGCCGGTGATGATTTCTATTACCGGTCTTGTCTAGCCGCGATACGCCAAGAAAAGTCATAATCGCGGGTGCAACAATGACAGAAACTATCTTCGCCATCTTCGTGAATGCTATCTTTGTAGTAAGGGGCGAACGATGATGACTTGCTATGCCCCTAAATTAGAAAAGGAGAAAGGGTGGTATACTCCTGAGAATTTCAACAAATCCTTTGGAGATTATGTCAACAGGAATACCCGTAAACCGTGGTCTCCGTGAGTCTCGCGAACATTGCTTCGCCAAGGGGGAAGTTCGCTTTTGAGTGAGGTAAGTGATTCCAAGATGGCGAGGGTTCCCGTGCCGAAGGTCTTCCTATTCCCGCCGATGAGAGGGATTAAGCGTGATCATGACTATGAATGGTCTCGCCACCGTTCTTGAAGTCGTTGGTCCGTGGGCTATGGTTGGGTCCCCGGGCCCCATGGTTGGCAGCTCTATCAGCCGACATCCTCATCGCGAAGTTTCTCCCGCTCGTTATGCCCATTATCGCCTCTTGGCGTATGAGTTTTGTAGGCATGGATTTTGCTTATAATCGCGATGTTGACGACGCGGAAGACGAAGATATTCCCGATGCTAACCTTCTTTCGCACGTCGATGTTGCTAAGGTGTGTTGTTTGTTTTCTATGTATATATGCCCTTCGTTTTCTTGAATAATATTGATTATGCTAAGGAAAGGAGATACCGATGGCTCTTTTATCATTATGTGGTAGGTGCGTAGAGACAAGGGGATCAATCCGGCAGCCGTCGAATTCTCCCACCGAGGGTTCTACTCGCTTCGAGGATGTGAACAAATCCCGTGGATGGTGATGAGGATGTTTCCGACGGGGAAGAGCGAATTGAGACTTCTCCGCCCATTCAAGAAGTAGATAGTATTGCCGGTGGGAGCGTTGGTGGAGGTGGTGGTGGTCAGGCCACTGGTGGTGGTGGTAACGATCAAGCTGAGGGGGCTACCAAGGATGGGGATGGTAGTAACGATCAAGCTGAGGGGGCTACCAAGGATGGGGATGGTGGTGACAAGGATGTTGTGGACAAGGGTACTGGGGATGTTGGAGACAAGGGTACTGGGGATGTTGGGGACAAGGGTAAGAAAATTGCTCTTGATAGTGGTGACAAGGATGGGGATGCTTCTTGCGAGTTTTCCTTTGGTAGGGTTTTATCCGGGGAGCAATCATTTGACATGGCCACAGTTATGGGGCTTGTCTCGGATTTCACTCTGCTTCCCGATGGTGATGACTGGAATGTCCTTAAGGATAGCTGCGGGGGTGACCCCACACGTGGATCTGATGCTGGGGTTTTGGCAGTGCATCCCGAGGTTTGTGTCGGCAACTCCTCCACCGCTGGTGGGGTTTTGACGCTAAGTACAACTGGTGCCTCGCTTGGTGGGACGTCCTTAGACTCTCCTTCAGATGACTTTACGCGGTCCTTGGTCGCGGATGGTGATGATGCTGTTTTGGCGTGGCTGCAAAAGAAAAACTTGCTTGTCGTGCCTCGTCCCGCCCCTGTGATTGAGGGGGAGAAGAGTTCGGACTCTTTTACTCGTCGGCAAATGGAACTAACCCCGAGGAGGTGGTAGATCGAGTGTGGGGCGAGAATCTTGTGACCAGGGGATTGATCTCGTGGTGGATCCTCCCTACGGTTCTTTGGTATGATGGCCATTGCTGATGGGTACCAAGACAATTATCCCCAACAGCGGTTATTGGAGGTTTGTCCTACTCTTTCTTCCCCGATTTTGCTTAAATGTGTTGTGAACTAATTTCCTTTTGATTGATAGATGATGAGGAGTGAGTATTGTAACCATCATCTTTACCTAGCTCTTCAAGGCCAAGTCTCTCAAGCTAGAAGGGAAGCTCCGGCATTGTGAAGAAACGCTTTGGCGTTGAAGCTTCGCCTCCGCTAAAGATGAGGAAATAGCGGAGTCAAGGGTCTCGCTTGGCGTAAGGAGCAGCAGGACGCGGGAGGAGGCAAAGCCGCGCCCGAGCCGGCCTCGGTTAAGGCCAAGTTAGCGGTTGCCGAGAAGAACTCCTCGTCTATTTCAGTTTGCGCTTCCTCTTCTTTTGGTAGTTTCCTCGCTCCTTATATGTTCTGAGTTTTCTCCTTCTTCCCTCCTCCCGCCGTACTGCCTTCAAAGTGGCGAGTCCCCGAATTGTTGGGCTTCGGAGTGAGAGGGCTCATAAAAAGGTCGCATTGCTGAGTTAGTTGAAAAACTTAAGAGTGAATCGGGCGAAATGGAATGCCCGCGCGGATGTTCATAACGCTATGGCCGAAGAATGGCGTAAGAAAAAGCTTTGCTTGGTAGATCTCGCAAAATCGAAATAACCATGACCGCCACTTGTTCAACGGGGCTCTTTTTATGGACGCGGATAATCTTGAGAAAGCCCGCGGGAAGATTTCCTCTTTAGAAATTAAGCTTAATGTTATGGAAGACGAGCTGCGGCGAGCGCGGCCTTCTCATCCCTGATGTGCGGACTTATATGCAGCGGCCTTGCCAAGGAAAGAGACGATGCTAGGGGCGTAATGTAGTGCTCTCGGTAGTGCTTTATCCGCGTCTCGAGCTTATGTGGCTCGTCAGTTGAGCGTGAGAGAGACTTAGAGGTGACTATGTATCGCCTTAACAAGGGATTGGAATCGAAGAATGATGAGGTTAATCGATATCGTCATTCGGACTCGATGCTTCAAAATGATCTAAGCGAAGTCGATGCTCATAATCTTCTCGCAGTAGATTATGATAGGTTATCAAATGAATATGATTATGCCGCAGGCAAAGGATTCCGCGGTTGATCATTGTGAAGGTATACGTTTTTGTCATCGAGTGTGCTTTGTACTTTGTATCTCGTTATAACTGTTTTTTTCCATTATCTCGCAGAGCTCTGGGGGACAGCCTTCGAGCCGCGGATGACAAATTTGCCAAGCTCAAGCTAAGGTAGTTCAATTGAGGGCCAAGTTAATTACCATCGTGGCTGTGCCTCGTCTCGGGAGGAAACGCCAAGCATGCCAATCAAAAGGTGGACCTTCTTTCCACTTCCCCGAGTCAAAGCCGAGATGAAGAGTGTAGCCATAGGCTTCGTGGCTCGTAAGCGCTGGCAGGAGATTAATAGAACTCTTGGTGAGATTGAGTTGGATCTCGTGAAAACCATGGGTTAAACAAGAGTTACACTCCGCGTCCCCGTACTCCGCGCTCCCTTCTGTGCTCTTCTCGGGCCCTCCTCTCGGCGGTAGTGTTCCTTCCTCGCCAAGGACAAACCCGCGGATAACGCTCCTTCCCGCAGGTCACATCTAGTATGCTAGGGATTGATCTCGCTTGCTTATCCTTTTTGGCGTTTTTGCTACTCTTTTTGCTAGGCTTGTAATCAACTCACCATGTACTGAGATCAAACTTTGGTGTTAAATCTGAATTTGAATTTTGTTGAATTTGCATTTATTGTTTTTTTTTTTTCAAATAAGTTAACGTAATGAATACTTCCGTAGTATTTACTATCCAAGGATGTTGATCTTTGGATTTGAGAAAGTGTATTGTTTGCGGCATTCCGTAGGTTGATATCCCCAGAATTGCCTTGTGACCTTGCACCCCGTCCAGCGAATTCCTTGGCCAGGGGATTCCTGAACGGTGGGGGTCTGGCCGACGTTCAAGGATATATTCCATTGAGTTCGCGGCTTGTAATATTGCTCGGGTATCTCGCTCGTGGGAAGTCGCCCCTGGTCGCATACACTTATAGACGCTACGGGGAGTTCCACGAGATTGCATGTGTATGCTCCGATATGTTGCATGCGTGTGATTTGTATGGGATATTGCCCGGTATATTGCAGTGGGTAAGATCCACGCTTTGTGCGGGATATCCCTCTCGAAATGTCAATTCTTAATAATGGTATTGCACAATGATTTACGTGGTTCGGCCTTAAAGCCTACATCCACGGGGTAATAATAGTATCGATATTTTATTAAGGTGTGACGCGGTTTTCAATGTACATTGTGTAAGTAGTATATACATGTGGTTCATATGGTTTATATACATTGTGTGAATATGTGTTTCATGTGGTATAGGTTGTGGGTTTTGAATAAATTGAAATGCGCGTGGGTAATGAATGGAATATGATACTTGAAAGTGAAAGCTTGGATTGATTGAAAAGTTAAGGTGTGTTACTCCTTTGTCGAGATAAAACATGTGGACTAGCAAGTCCCTTTTCTTCTTCTCAAAATGCACACGCAGTGGTTGGTCATGGGTAGTATGGCTTGAGGTATTTTGGCATTCCACTGGATGCATGAGGATTTCCTTTCAAAGTTGCGCAGATAGTAAGAGCCATTTCCTGCGATGTCGTGTATTACGTAGGGTCCTCCCCAAGTTGGTGCCAATTTTCCCCACTTCTTTTCTCGCCGGTATTGGGAATGGTCATCAACACATACCGCCCTTCTACATAATTCCTAAGTTTCACTTTTTTGTTATATTCTCGCGGCCACTGCGTTGGTAGTTTTCCATTCTTTGCAAAGGCCGCTTCTCTCCTTTCTTCGAGGTCGTCGAGCTTTTCTAACATCATGTCCGTGGTGAGATTATTTTCCCATGCTTCGTTTTTGTAGTTGGAAGTAGAATTTCCGCAGGATTACCGTCGCCCCGTAGGTGAGCAAAAACGGGGATTCTCCTAGCTGACCTTCGAGTCGTCCTATATGCCCATAGAACGTTATGCACTGCTCACACCACCGCCCCTTGTACTCGTCTAGCTGTTTTTTAAGAATAAGTGCCAAAGTTTTGTTTGTGGCTTCGCTTGTCCATTGCTTTGTGGGTATATGGGGGTGGATTTGTTTTTTCGAATCTTGAAGGTGTCGAACAAATAAGTCAATATTCTTTCCTTGTAGTCGTTACCATTGTTTAAAACTATCTCTCATGGGATGCCAAACTTGCATGATATTTTGAAAAATAAAAGTAAAGACGTCTCAATCCCGAATTCTAGCCAAAGCTTTTGCTTCTACCCACTTGCTGAAGTAATCCGTCGCCACTATTAGGAATCTTCTTTTCCCGTCCCCGATACCAAAGTGGGCCTACTACGTCGATCCCCCATTTCCCAAAGGGCCACTGACTGTCCACGAATTCGCCTTTGTGGCTGGGGCGTGATTCGCTTGCCGAATCTTTGACATTCTTCGCACCTTTGCGCCATCCTAGCCGCGTCTCGGATCATGGTTGGCCAAGAGTAGCCCCGTCTTCGCCTTATCTCGCAAGGGATCTCATTCCACCGTGATTCCCCGCGTCCCCTCTATGGATGTCTTTCAAGATGATATGTCCTCTGATCGAGACAGATAAAATGACGAAGTGGCCCGAGGAATGATTTTCTCGTATAAGGTTCCGTCTCTTAGCTCGTACATCCTCGCTCTGGATTGTACCTTCCTAGCTTGTTTGGTATCCTCGGGGAGTTTCCTCTTTTTAGGAAAGAGTGGATTTCGGTTCTCCAATCTTCTTGACCGTAATCGCTGCCTTCGTCGCCTTGTCGCGTGATGTCATCGTTTTGAAAGTCGTCGAAGATGTGCTCTCCGACATCATCATCAGAAATATCTTCGTCCTTAGACTTGCATTGGTTAGCCGCGCATGTTTCTTGGGGCTTGATGGATGGTTCGTACACTCTTGTTATCTTGATTGCTTCGACATCCTCATTTTTAAGCATGGCTGATATGTATGCTAGGGCATCTGCGTGTCTGAGCTCCTTCCTACGCAGATGTGGAAATTTGATTTTGGTATTTGGGAAACCAACGTTTGTACCAGAGCCCATGTATGCCATCGTGTCTCGTCATACACATTGTATTCGTAGCCTATCTCGCCGTATGATTAGTTGTGAATCACTTGTTAACCGTACTTCTTGTATTCCTAATTCAATTATCAAGCGGAGGGCGTGGACCACTCCTTCGTACTCTACGATGTTATTTGTATGGCCTTCGAATTCCAATCAATGCATGCACGATCCTATCTCCCGTGGGCGTGGTGATGACGATGCCTATCCCCGCGCCTCTCTATTTTTGGAGCCGTCGACAAAGACCTCCCATTGTCGTGGGTTCATTGGTTCAAGAATGTTATTTGGCTCCTTTTGTTTTTCCATTTCAGGGGCACCCGCGGCCCTCTATCCTTGTATGCGCACCTCTTCTTCGTTGTCCAAAGGTAGGTCTGCTAGAAAGTCCGCTAACACTTGCGATTTCTGAGAGTGTTGAAGTTCATAGTGGATATTGAATTGGTCGAGGTATGTGCTCCATTTCGCTATGCGTCCTACCTTTCCTGCCCTTTGAGGATGGCTTCTAAGGGCGCTCGCATGGGATACGTATGTCATGGGTTAAGAAGTACGTCCTCGCTTTAATGTAGACCATACGATGGCTAAGATGAGTTGTTCGATTCTTGTGTAGTTTCTTTCTGGGAATTCATAGTCTTGCCGACATAATAGATCGGGCTGCTCCTCCTTTGTGTGGGTTCTGACAAGTACTGCGCTTACTGCATCGTCTGTTGCTGCAATGTATAGTGCCAAAACTTCGTCAGGGTCTGGTTTCTGAAGGATAGGGATCTCCGCTAGGTACTGTTTAACGCCTAGGAAAGCTTCTTCGCATTCTCGCCGTCCACTCAAACTTCGTCCCTTTTTTAGTATGTTAAAAGAGTTTGCACCTATCCGAAGATCTTGAGATGAATCTTCCTGTGGCTGCTAGGGATCCATTGAGCTTTTGTACTTCTTTTTAGGTTCTTTGGGGATGGCATGTCTACTATGGCTCGGATCTTTGCGATCTACTTCAATGCCCCTTTTCGTCACCAGTACCCAAGGAATTTTCCTGATGTTACTCCGAACGTGCATTTTTCCGGTTGACCTTCATATGGTGTTCTCTCATAGCCCCGAAGATGTCCCTCAGGTCCCGGTGGTGGTTCTTCCTCAATCTGCTTCTTGACGAGCATATCGTCAACATAGACCTCTAGGGTCCTGCCAATCCACGGCTTGAAAATAGCATCGACCATCCTTTGGTACGTTGCTCCCGCATTCCGAAGTCCGAAAGGCATCCTTACATAGCAATAGAGACCGTGGGGTGTGTAAAATGTCAGTATGTTGTCGATCTTCTTCTCTTCTTAAAAATAGTTGGTTATACCCGAGTATCCGTCCATGAATGATAACTCTTCGTATCCTTCTACCGCGTCGACGAGCCGATCAATGCCGGGTAACGGATAACTATCCTTGGGGCATGCTTTGTTCAAGTTGGTGAAGTCGATGCATTCTCGACCCCTCCATTTTTCTTTGGTACTATTACCATGTTAAAGATCCAAGTAGGATATTTGACTTCTTTTATAAAACCGGCCTCCAACAGCTTTTGCAGCCTGCTTTACCGCTTTGTGATACTCGTAGCCACCTTTTCGTATCTTTTGTCGTACGGAGTGTGCCAGTTTAATGCGTAGCTCATGTTGTACTCGTCTTCGGGTCTATTCCGTGCATATCGATAGTTTCCATGCGAAGATGTCCGCGTATTCCTTTAATAGTTTTATTAGTGAGGCTTCGCGCTCTCCGCCCATTAGAGTTCCTATCTTGATCTTCCTTGGGTTCTCGCTCCGTCCCTATGTTAACTTCCTTCACCGCTTCCAAGGATGTAAACGTGGCTTCTGCCCCAAGGTGGGGGACTTTCCTTAATTGCTATTTGGTAGGCTCGATTCTTTGTTTGTGAGAGCGCCCGGTTAGCATTTGATGTTGATGCCTCCGTGTTCCCTACGGAGTTCCCTTAGACAAGTTTTTTCCGAGATCTCTTCCAAGTATTCGTCGATGGCTTTGTCCTTGGATATTGCTTTGTTCCGGCCCCGCGGGGTTCTTCTTTTCTCATCTTCTTCATTGTTTAGCCGTATTTGCATTGCCCTGGCATTCCTTTGCGGAAATCGATCACCCTTGATTTCCATCACCCCAAAGGGAGTAGGAAACCTAAGGTATTGATGGTAGGTGGATGCGACTCCCTTAAGTTTGTGGACCCATTTTCGTCCAATAATGGCGTTGTAGGGTGAAGGCGTGTTCACCACACCAAGCGGGCGTTAACTTTCATCGGACCTGCGTCTACTTGCAAAATAATATCCCCGATAGGCTTCGTAGCCGTGCCATTGAATCCGTAGATGGTGTAGTGCGAGGTCAAGAGTTGCTCGTCATTAAGCTCCATACGCTTGAAGGTATCATAGAACAGTACGTTTACGGAGCTCCTCCATCAATGAGTATTTTCTTTATGTTGCATCCCCGCGATTGGCAGAGTGAGGATCAAAGGGTCGTTGTGATCTTCCATGTCGTCCTCAATGTCCTCGGCCTCGAAGGTCGGGGGTGCGTTCATCCATTCTTCGTGCTCTTCCACTTCTTTTCCATCTAAGTTGTAGAGCTCACAATAGTCTTCAAATTGTTTCCTCGCCTTTTCCCTATCTCGTGCGGTTAGGGTTGGTTCTTTGTTTTCCGAGCAGGATATAGTGTTCGAGATACGACATTTTCTCCGGAAATTGGACCCGTTTGCCGCGTTTGGTTCTCCTCCATCGCTTCAGCCTTTTCTATATACTTTTGAGATCCCCCGCATCAATCACTTTTGTATCGCTATCTTAAGATTTTTGCACTTCTCGCTGAGTGCCCGTAGAAGCAAAGTGGAAATCGCAATACTCTTTGGATTCTCGCCGAGGCCGGTGGTTGTTTCCCTTAGACCAAGGCCAGTCTAGGTCTTCACGATCCTTGATCTCCTTTTAGAATGCGTGAGTAGCTGGTAATGAGCTTTGTGTAGACTCGGTCCTCAAATTTTCTTCCACCCCTTTTGTGGTCATCTTTCCGATCCTTTTGGCGTTCGCTTGATCTGCTTCGCTAATTCCGCGGAATTGGTCCGTGGGGGGTCGTTGAGCCCGTGCTCTCGGGTTCTCTCTTTGAATTTCTTCCAATCTTGCATGTTTTTCGATGATTATCCTCAAATCTCCTTCTCGTGGTTGGAGAGGTACTGTGGATTTCAACAAACAAAGGGCTCATCCTGTCGAGCCCCCATTTGTAACAATTATTACTCACCACGGATCCACATGTCCTATGGCTTGACATATCTTGTGCCACCTATCCGTGTATTCTCGAATGGACTCCTTGTATTTGATTGCAAGTGAGAAGAGCTTGTCCATCCCCTCGTGTTTACAACCTTGTTGTACATATAAGTAGCCAAGAATTTTTCCGTGAGTTGATCATACGAATTGATGCATCCAGGCTTGAGGTTATCAAACCAAGATAGGGCGGATCCTTTCGGCTTGAAGGGAAGTATCTCGCAAATTATAGCTTCGTCGTGGTCCCATCCGGCCATTACCCCCGTTGTAATATCGTAGGTGAGTAGCGGGATCGGTGGATCCGTCGTAACACTCGAAGGATGGGACCGGGCACTTCGAGGTATGATAGCGGTGGCCAATCACAGCGAGTGGGGTGGTGTTTGCTTCCTTCATAACCTGTTCTAGTCTTCCACCTCCTCGTCTCTGGTCTTGATTTGATTGATCTCTCGCTAACATCTCCGCGGGAGACTCTCCATTGCCAAACAAGTGTTCTTCTTGAATGGAAGGGCGTGCCTTCCTTGTAGATTTTGACGTCGTGGCCTCCTCCTCATCATAGTAATCTGATGTGTCCGGTGATAGTCCGGCCGGGCCTTCTATTATTCCGCGCCCTTTCGGTTGACTATTGCAGTGTGTTCTCGAGGATCATCCTCCTGTCTCTATTTTTGTACCGCTGATTTAGCCTCGTCCTCCGCGATTTTCTAGCTCCGCGCTTTGGAGGATCTTCTCTTAATTGCTGGTTCTCTTGGGCTAGTAAGGCCACCGCGTCCGCGTATGTCTCGCTGATTCCGTTTTAGTTCTTCTAATTGCGCCAAAAACTCACAAGCAGATCGGTTTGATGCTTGATTTGTTCCTATCTGGACCTCGGGCTTGTTCCCGGCGCCGCGGTGTTGATTTCCATTGCTATCTGTCTACCCGGCTCTATCATTTCGTAGGATCCTCGCGTGCGCTTGTTCGTTTTGTTCGTTAGTCTTGTGGCATCCCATAGGGGGGGGGTTCTGGATTACTGATTCTGCCACTGTTTCTCGAGGTTCCGTAGGCCTGGTTGTGGCCGTCACTTTGGAGGCGACCATTTGAGAAGTTCCTTCGGTAGGTGTAGCGGCCTTCCTTGCTTCCATTGCGATGATGCCCGGATCTGAAAGGAATGTGCTTTCCGCTCCATTCTGTGCCTTGTCCCCGGCTGCGAGTCCCGCGCCCTTTTGTTTGCTCCTTGTTACTACCGGTGTAGTCCTATGTGCCTCTTTTGAAGGTACCTTTGTCTTTCCTAAGATCTTTGTTCCTTTCCATTGCAATACTCGCACAAAGAACATGGAGGTAAACCGAGACAACAAGTCCACGGGCTAGTCGTTAGTTCAACTTTGATTTCATAAGCTCGATTTCCAAAGTGGTAATGAGTGTACTCGGGTTGTTAGTTTGGCGAATAATACGAAAAACATAGGCGGATGCGGATTTAACCGGGATAAGGTCCATGGGTTGTTGTTTGCAAAAAGTTCAAATCCGTTGGTGGAAGTTATGTTTGAAATATCAGTTCAAATACAGATCTGTTGGCTTATGGGTCACTCAATGCCCAGATCCGTTGTTAGAAAATATAGTAGACACAAGTATGTGAGAAAATAGCCCCTGCACTCCGATCTCGCTAGTTAAAAATCGTAAAAGACCCAGATCTCATTGTTAGACGGCACAAAAGAATACAAATACGTGCGAAAAATAAATTTAAACAGAGATCTGTCTATGTTCTAAGTAAAACTTTTAAGGTAGAGGCTATAAAATCACAGGGAAAGATAAATCTTTTACCGGACAAAGTCCCCTGTTTAGCGCCAAATTGTGAGCACGGAAATCTGATGTCATCCGCGTGATCACAAACAATCTTAATCATGAATTAGATACATGCATTAAAGTGCGGGTAAAGCATAGTATGCCTAGGTAGATGATGATTCATAGATTCCAAACCCCGCAAGTTTGTCATGATCTCGTCATCATCCCCAAGGTGATAGATCTGAGATATGGATACATAAATGAAACTATATGAGTACTAAAGGTAAAGGAGACGATGGTTTACGTGGTTCGGCACTAAGGCCTACGTCCACGGATCCGGAGATGTCCACTATAAAGTAAACGATTACAAAAGTAAGGGAGACGATGAATTACATGGTTCAGGGAGAGATCTCCCTAAACACATACTTACTTCTCTCTATTCTCTCTCCTATTTCTTAGTTCTCTCCCTCGACCCCCTTTTCTGTGGAAGGGGTATTCATATATATAACTAAATCAAGTGGGTCCACTGACAAGGAACTGTGGGGACCTTATCTTCTTGTGCTCTGTGCATGGTCCGCGGACTTCCTTATCATCCCGCGGCTTCTATATTACCCACACTTGTTACGTTGACCTATCCTCGCTTCCTCCGTGGGTCTTCTGACACGTGCCCTCTGAGCAGATTGTGCTCTGTGCACGGTCCGCGGACTTCCTTGTCACCCCGCGGCTTCTATAATACCCACGCTCGTTACGCTGACCTATCCTTGCTTCCTTCGTGGGCCGTCTGACACGTGCCCTCTGAGCGGCATTAAATAAGAGTGGTTGGGGCTATCCAAATTGGCTGCGCGACTGCGGGTCGGTCCTCCCTCGTCACGTCTCAGGTCGGGCGGACTATCCCCAACCGTGATTACATCTTACCTCGTGATGGGGTAGAGTAACTCATTGGTGTTGTGTGGGATCATCTATTTTGGATGCTCCTTCATCTTCGACTGTTGGTCTTGACAGATGGCACGTTGTCTAAACGCCACGGATGCCCCTATGTGTCATCCCTCTTTGAGACATGGCCTCCACGTGGGCTCTGCTAGTACACGTGGCAATGGAGATAAATAAGTGTACTTACAACCATAGTCCAGGTTTTAACTCATTACGAACTCTAATTTTGGTCATTGTCGGCTGAACTTGAATGTATTAATCTTTTAAAAATGATGCCAAATGAAAATTTTAAAACTGACGAAGAGAAAAAAGTCGGACTTAGAAAAGAGAAATTGGATCAATTGTCCAAATATTTTTAAAACATGGTTCTAATGGACGAGTAAAAATTAGTATGGGTGAAATGGATATCAAAGAAATAATAAAATGAATCTAGATTCATCCTGGCTTAAACTTAAAAAATAATGAGGGTGAAACTGGATGCATCTTGATGTGAATTAAAAATAAGAAAAAATATTTGAAAATGGTTAGGATGAAACTGTTTACATCCTGGCTATTTTTACATTCTCGTCCATTTAAACAGTATCAAATTTTACATATCCTTTTCACTCAAAAATTATCGTTATTGGGTTAATTGACCAATTTTGTGCTTAGAAAATCAGCCCCCTATTGTCCTCCGGTGGTGGAGCCTATCTCACAATAGTCTGTCCAAAATTGTTCTTAGTTTTCTCGGAGTGTTTATGTTTCCCCACCAAAATAATTGAATTTGATCTTGCTTCATGTTTGTTTTTTTTTAAACCCATAATTGGAGAACACTCCCACAAATTGGAGGATATTAAACTTTTTAACCCACAATTGGAGAGTGCTCCCACAAATTGGAGAATATTCCATATTAGTAGAGTTAGATTTAAGCAATAGGGTTTTTGTAGGTGTGAAAAATAACCGTATTATTCTCTATCAAATTGGGTATAATCAAATTCATCAAAAGTTTAAAATTAGGCCAAGAACATGAGGTGTCAAAACACACATTATTACATCCCAACGAATGAAGTTTTATAATCACTTTATTAGTGAAGAAATATTCCCGATCAAACGCAATAAATGAAACGAAAGCATTCATCCTTAAAGGTGCAAGCATAAAACTGGGATGATTTGTCCGAAATTGGATCACCGAGTTTCTTCAATTTTTAACTTCTATTAACATTTGAGTGACAGGGGTCTCAGTCGACATCGCTCTCATGACGAGTTCAATGCCGACAGTTTAGCCGGTATTGATTTGTTGGAAGTATACAATGCCTTCTCAACTGTTGTAATTTCTTTTTTTCTTTTTTTTTTTGCGTGTCAACAGTCGTCATTGCTTTGTTATTAATGCTATGCCGCCAGAGTCTTTCCTCTAATCTCTATACTAACACTAAAAATAAAATAGAAATCAAATTGTTTAGGAGATACTCAAGGGTAATTGAGCCTTACCAAAATTATTCGGAGAAAGGGTTATTCAATTTACTTCAAATATTTTTTTTTTGTGTACCCCCAATTTGTGGAGGCGTCCCCAATGGTATTTTTTTCCCCACTTTTTATCATATATCTTTACATTCAATTTTGTTTTCTAACAATTTTTCTTTGAATAAGGACTAAAATGCAAAGACGAAGAAAGCTTAACTAGATATGAGCCAAATACACATGTCATACCAATTGTTTCAAAGAAGGCGATAAGAGAGTCCTCCAAACTCTAATTGCCTCTGGCTCAGATTTGCTCCCATGGGGGTAAATCTGAGTCGATCTCTTCCAAAAATCTCCCATCTTCTTTGTCCAACACCACCGCCAAGAGAAGCAAAACACCAGGGGCAGTAGCAATAAGTTCTCCAAGGTCTCCAAAGACACTAACAGCAACCACAACACAAAAGACACTAGCAACAACCAGTTTCAGAAGACCAATTTCGATGAAGACCCAGACCGTTCCGACCGATTCTGCTCCTTGATGACTGATTTAAGTGATTTGTGTTACTGTTACTTTCAAATAATTCTCAGCAAATGGTTGAATCTATGAATTCTTTTACACCTTTGTTATAAGATTTACATTGTTCTATAAAAAAAACCATGAGAAGCGGTTGGGTCTTTTGATCCTAACAACTCTACTAGATGTAGAATTGTTATATGGTTTGGAGGTACTACATTTTACTCATACCAGGCCATTTAAACTTGTTATTGTTCTTAGGAATCTGCAGGAAATGGTTAGGGCTCTTCATCGAATTATGGCTTGTAACTATGTAGTTAAGTGGCTTGAATGTGCTTGCTTTATTTGTGAGACTTTTAAGATTTTCAAAATTGATGTAATCCCCCTGGACAGTCCTTTAATCAACCCCGAACTTGAATCGGTGGAGTTTTTTCAATGTACTTGAGGATTGCCTCTTTTTCAAAAAAAAAAAAGAAAATTGTTTCAAAAAAAAAGTCATGCATCCTTTGTTTTTATTTTATTTTTCAAGATGTGATCATGTATGGAAAAATCAATTTTTCATTCATGTGAGCTTACAAAAGATCTCAAGAAAATTCTAGTAAATTACACTAGCTACAAAAACAATAAATTATTAGTAAAACTCATTATTAACTGTCCAAACTAGAATTTTTCATTTTTTTTTTTAGAATTGATTGTGATTGTAATCGGATAACCTAGTTATTCCTCCATGTAGTTAATTTACCTTTTCATTAACCAGAAACGCAGTAGCATTGCTATTGATTACGTTGCCAATTTTAAATAAGCATTTTAATAACATCCATATGAAAGGTATAAATTCAGTTTCCACCGACGCCTCTCCCTCCGTCAGGGTTTTTGTACATCAGTTCCTTTATTGTATGAGAGAAAAAAGAAGAAGAAGGTGAATCAATAAATATTGTGACGCTTTATGCTTTATATAGAAAAGATAAGGGCCTTAACAAAATACTGTTGGAACTCAATTAGTAAAATGGCATGTCATGACAATGTGAAATTAGTATTGAAACAAGTTAACAGAATTGAACATGTATATGCATATTTTCAAAGTCATAAAATTGAACATACGTAGAACATGTCTCTAATATACAATTTCATTTCATAATAAAAAACGTTGAATTAATTATCCCATAACTTGTTGATTATTGTTTGTGTCGTCGGAAAACCAGAAGTATGATTATACTAGACCACAGAAGTAAATGTTCCTTTCGCACCAATACCATTCCCCACAAAATTTGGCATCTTCCGGCACCAATCATAAAACTTGGGTAGGGCGGAATGTCATTGATGTTGGTAGGTCGATCAAAGATTAGATTAGGAAATCTAGTTGGTTTAGGAAACCAAATACTTGTGTCCTAAGTATAGCATCTTAAGAGGTTTGTCTCTTAGATTTGAGTTAGTAAACCCTATACCCTTAGGAAAGTAATCCTTGTTAAGGAATGTGTCTAGTCCTATCGATATGTATAAATAGTCATAGAGAGAACTAGAGAAAATACACCAGAACTGTGACTACTATTTTTCCCATAGTCTACGTAATCTATATAGCCCAGAGAATCCAATACTAGGTAGTAATGATATCTCAGTTGAACTTATATGGTTAAGTAATAGAAGGTACTCAAGATAAAGACAATAATAACGAACAATACTGAGGTAAAGTAATTGCTACTAAGTTATCAAGAGACGCAAGAGATTACGTGATTTGACTTTCGTCTACGTCCAGGCGATAATGAATATTTGTTTGTATTAAGTGTGGTTGTTACAAAGATCTTAATGCTTCCCAAACTGACAGAGAGAACTCAATCTATAGTAAATACTTAAGTTCTAAACATTAAAGAGGTATAAGCTTAAGACTAGATCTTCTCTCCTTCGGGTATTGAATGCCCTTAGTTTTTGGTGAAGCTTGGTATTTATAGCCCCTTCTGCACCAGATATATCTTCGCTGTCTTTGGGTCCATCATATCCTAATATATCTTCCGTACAAATGGTACCTTCGTTCACCGAGAGCTTTCTCCAGTTGGAATCTGCCACCTCAGCTGACCCACGTTCCTTTGGGAACTACCCAGCCTCGGTACAAATTGTACCTTCATTCACCGCGATCCTTCTCCAGACAGACTCTGCCATCTCATCTCTCTCCACGTTCCTTGGTCAAGCGTGTAGATAAGTAACTGCCACATTAAATGCTGATTAGATATGTCAGCTACCTTTGTCCCTTCGCCAGCTGCTACCTCCCTAGACTAGGCTTTACTTTACCATCTAAGCCGTTGAGGTATGCTTCCTCGAGATGGGGTAAAGAAAATCAAAAAGGGATCTGTTGCTCCTCAGATCCCTATGTATCGCTGGGGCTATACAGTTATCTTGCACGCGACCTCCAGATACGTGACACGTGCTCCTTTTCCTTTATATTGGTATTCACAGTTCGCCCCTTTTCCTTTATATTCTACCATCCGGTAGGATTGGAAGAAAAAACCTTTCACAACGCCGCCACTTTTGCACGCACGGATTGGTTGGTCCCCATGTGTCATTTCATGCAATAACCGCCCCTTGAATTTCGGGACAACTAAATTTTTGCAATCTCCAGCCTCCTATAAAAGAGAGTTTTAAGGAAGGATATTCATTGTTTTTCTTATTTTTATCCTACTCTGTCTCTTTCATAGAGAGATTTTCTTTCTTCTCTTTTCCAACTGTTGGCTTTCCCATCGACTCTCAAAAGCTCTCGTCCCGTCTTCATCAACAGGGTAGTAAGTACTCGTCCTTGATTTTTTGTATCTTAATGTATGCCCCATGCTTAGTACGAATTTTTGTTTCTTTGATCGTTGATGTTGCTGCTATACTTGCATATAAGGATTTCGATCTTCCCATGCTTCTTCATGTTGCTTGAGAACATGGGTTACTTCCCATTTCATTTGTTTAACATGATTATGACATGATTGTTCTTCGCCTGCGAACTCAACTATGATGGTTAATCATTCTCCATTTTGTTCCATGGAGGGATTAGATTGTTTCCTTTGGTTGGTTTAGTTAAACCCATGCCCAAAGTACGCTTGTTTTTGCCCCAATTGTGTATTTGAGTTAACTGCAATTATTTTCCGCCATTGATGATGGACTGTTCTTCTTGCTAATGCTAGGAATTATGAGGCTTCCGAAGAAACCTGTGCATAAAGATTCTAGGTCCAGATCCTCTACAGAGCCACCTCCACATATGGATCATCCTGATGCTACGCCTTCTCCGCCCCCATAAGATGGGTGAGGATACATATACCTGAGGTTGTTGAGGGACCTGAGGCTGACGAGGTTGCTGTTGAAAATCTTCCTCCACATCCACCTCATTATGAATTACAGAGGTTATAGCATCATGACAAAGATAGATACGCCAGCTGGTCCATTGCTGACATCTCCAAGTCTTTTCGCTTGGGTAATTTCGAGATCTCCTTTGTTGTGGCCCCGACATTCTTACGGAGTCTATGATCAGGAGTTTTCCTTATGATGAAGATAACTTGCTAATTTTCGTTGGTCAGCTAGTTATCGACATTCTTCTTCCTCTCTTCAGTACGAACGATCCCTTCTACTACGATGTCTTGTCCGCTAAAGACGATCCTGCGAACAAGACTTAGGTGCGGGGGGTGATACAGTATACTGGTAACTTCTGGCGTGCCCTTCGTGAGTGTTGGTACCGTAGTAAGGGTAAGACTACTCTGAAGTCTTATGACCCCTTCGTTGCTGCAAGGTGTAAGCAAGAGGATTTTACTCCTACCAACTTCAACGCCACGTACGCTGATGCCATTCAAAAGATCAATCTTTTTCCTTGGTGCGTTGGACCTCGCCGTATTCATGTTACTGCTAAGAAAATCAGGGAAGGCAATACCCTTTATTTGTTAGAGGAGATTGATAAAACAGGGCTTACCACTATCCCCTACTATGCTAAACTTTTATTGCCCCAGTCTGATTGTATTCGTCTTGACCATAATAAGCATTGGGGACATACACCTGTTCGTGTGAGGGGTCATTGGTCCTGTGGGTTTACTACTGCAAATCCTAATGTTCCTCGAACTGCTTCATCCTTGCCTTCTAAGTATGACGGGTATCAGCCTTGGGTTTTCAACCCTGTTGTTCCTGACGAGGTAACCTTCGGATAAACTTCTTTGTTCTTCAATATTTGTTGTGCTGAGCCTTTTGCTGAGAATTTTGATGCTTCTTTTCGCAGCCTTCCCCTACTTCTTCTGCTGTGACTGCTCCTAGTTCAACCGGTAACTCTGTTGCTACTCGCACGAAGAAAAGGAGGGCTTCGACTGAAGCAACCAAGTCTGCACCTGCGGAGGTAAGTATTATAACCTTACCTTAGTATACTTAGATACCTATGTATTTTGCCCCTGATCCTTAGCCTTCGCATGTTTTCTTTATAGTCCTCTAAGAAGAAATGCAAGTTGAAAGCTGTGATCAATGTGGAAGAGTCTGGTGAAGACCCTAAATCTTTTGAGGAGGAACCCGAGGACATGGAGGATGTTGAGGATATCGAGGATACTGCCCTTAGCCCTCATCTCGACGATATTGAGGAAGATTTTTCAAAGCTAAGTCCTAGCCCTGTTCGTGTTGGTTCCGTTGAAGGTGACAATATCCAGGTTGTTGTTGGTTCTTCGTTAGTGAACAAAGAAAGTACTCAGGTTGCTACGATCCATGTTCATTTTTCGAAGGTTCCCACGCCTTCGGCTTCTTTTAGTACGCAGCATGTTGCTCCGGTCCTCACCAATGCCATGGTATTGTCTACCAAGGGTCCTTCATCTTCTCCAGCTACTTCGCGACATTCAAGTGGTTCGTTTGCGAAGGGTGTTACTCCAGTTATAAGGGTTAGTAGTTCAGATTCTCAGCCGAAGAAGAAGGTTGTGATTTCACTAGGAAGCTTCTCCTTCAATGATGCACCTATTTCATTAGGTAGTGCTCAATCTATATCTCTTGCCCTTGCAAGCAAGCCTGTTGGTCCACCACATTCGTCGCCTGATTGGATGAACCTTTGTAACCTTCCCTCTGCCGGTGATATGGACTTAGGTGGTACTTCTTGGAATGCATCCGCATCTGTGCTTAGTTGTTCTACTATGCCGACTCTTCGTCGTGGTGATGATCAGGTTCTTGTGTCTCACGCTTGCTTCCAAGCGATTGGTGGTACATATGTTGATCCAGGGAAGGGTGTGTTACCTGAGAGCTTAAGTCTTTGAGTTCGATGATGCCATTCTCGAAGCTATATTGCGGGATTCCAAGGGTCCTTTCTCTGCTAAGGTTGGTCCGAATGGATTGAGCAATTCTTTGGAAATCTCCTCTAAGTTGGATGCTTTGACGGATCAGTATCAGATGGCCAAGGATCTATTCTTCTATCCAGACTGTCTTCGTTCTTGTCAGAGCCTCGGTGGATCCGCATGGGTAGCATTTGGGAGATGGAGGCCTTTATGGATAGTTATGCTGACTTTCTTCCTCGTCTCTCCATGTTCTCAGTAAGCGTCTCTCCTTCTTTGCCCCTTTGTTTCATTTGTTGCCATCGTTTGTTCTCATTCTTTCTTCTTTGCAGCTTTACAAGGAAATCGATGTCGGATGTACCTTGTTCAAGTTTTACATATCCAAGTGTACTAACTTGAATGCCCTCATGGAGCGTGCTCGTCAGGATTATGCCTTCGTTAGCTCTCAGCAACCTGCTTATGTTGACATGGATTCTTCCACGAAGGTACCTTTGTTGGAGGACGAGCTAAAAAGGAATCAAAGGTCTTTAGAAGCATGTCTGCTGGATCTTAAGAAAGTCAACGATGCTGCCAAGATTTCCGAATAGTGGTGCAAGGCAGCTGATACGGCTTTGGCTTCTGAATCATCTAAAATCATTGGTTCTTCCATTCTTCCCCTTAGTTTTATTTTTGTTTCCTTTGGTGGCTACGTCCTGGGAGTACCTGCGTTTGCCAGTTGGTAGCTCTGGTGAACTTGGACGCCTTCGTGACCATATTCGCAAGTTGACTTCGATGTCTGATATTATAATAAGAAATCTTATAGGATAATGAACGTGACCGTTCATAATGAGGCGCAACTCTCCCTTGAGTTTGCTCATAATGCAGACCTGGTGAAGAGTATGTCTCTTTTTCATAAGGATAGTGAGGAGATGATGCGTGTCGTAAGTGCAATCAAATTAATAATCTTATTTCCACACAATTAACTTGCAATATAAGGGAAGTAAGGATCGTTCCCATGAAGATCAGTGAGATTTAGTTGTCAAAGTGTCACAAAGGGAGGTTTTGTTTTAGATTTTGAACAAAGTAAAATAATCAAAGCAAATAAAAATGAATTGTAATAAATAGAGAGAGATATGATCGAGGAATTCTTCTTCGTTAATAATCCGTCAATGAGTTTATAGTTTCCTACTCATCGTTAATCATAGATTATCACCAACCGTAGAATAACAGCTAGCTCAGTGTTGTTCCCTAAATTCCTTTTATCACTGTGATGAGTTTGATCAAAAACTTTCTGAAATAGTGAATGCCTCCTACGCTTTAGGCTAGGAAAAGCTATTTCAGATAAAGATATTGTGTGTAAAACACTAAGGTCTTTACCACCAAGATACAAATCTAAAAAGCATGCCATCATGGAAGCAAATGATCTTTCCACACTATCTAGAAGCCCTCTAGTTGGTAAATTAAAGATTTTTGACCTTGAATATCAATTCAAGAATGAAGAGGGTATTACCCTTAAAGCTGTAACTAAGACTTATTCTTCGGGTACAAAAACTGAGGATTTAAGTGTTGATACGACTGCACGACAATTTAGAAATTTATTAAGACAAAAGAAAAGTTATTCTTCACCTTCTCAAAAATCACAGAAATGTGTAGAGAATAAAGAACAAAATAATTCTGATAGCTCAATTGTTCCAAGGATCAAGAGAACAAAGCTTTTCATGCAACTGTTGAATGCACACCTGAAAAGGATACTGAAGTAACTTTAGAATCAAAGGAACTTGAATGTGATAAGCTTTTCAAAGAGAATGAAAGTCTTAAAAGGGAACTTGATATTATATATAAGGATACAGAACGTGTGAACTATGGTCAAACTTATCTTGAAGTCTTAGAAGAATACAGAAAACAAAAAGGCGACGATCGAGAAGCTCCAGAGCCAAAAGCACTCGACTGTGATCTTCGTGAAGAGAATGAAAGATTGAAAAAGGAACTTGATGATCTGTATGAAGATATAGAGATTATCAGCAATGAGAAAGATTATCTTGGATCCATGAGAAGTTACAAAGAGCAAATCGAAGAAAGTCATGATCGATAAAGGAAACTATATACAGAGTTGGAGAACCTAAAGAACACTGAGGTAAGTAATTCTACCGAATCTGAAATTTCTTTAGATTATAAAGTTCAAATTGATAAATTTAAGGCTGATCTAGATAATGCTCTCGAAAAATTAAAAATATTGGAAAAAGAGAATATGGGTCTAAAAGCGGATTTGAAAAAATTCGATAGTAACACAAAAAAACTTGACTCAATGTCTAAGTCAACTAGAGTTCCTCTTGACACGCGAGGATTAGGCTACAAAGGTAAACAAACTTTGAATACTAAACAGGAGACAAAGTTTTTAAAACCTAAAGACTCTGTTGAAGAAATTGCTTCAAGAGGTACAACAAAAGATTGCTCTTCCATAAAAGAAAATCAGAACACCTTCATCTTCAAAGAAAAGACTAAAACGTAAAATGCGTCAAACTCCAATGAAAGAGAATCCACAACAAGGTAACACTGAGCCTCATGTTTCATGTGTTACTAAGCATTGCTCTTATTGTGGAAATAAAGGACACTTGGAAAGGGGGTGAAGATTCCGTAAAAGGAATGAGAAAGCCATAGATGCACGCGTTTCTCACAAATTAACGAACTCAATAATGCTTCTCGTGCTAAATCAGACATCATTGTCCTAAAAATGAGCAAAAGAATTATTGTAATGATAGTTCAAAGTTTGCTGGTCAGGCTTCTACAAAGTTTTCTCACTATCGCTCAAACAATAAAAGGAGAAATAACTTTGTAAAGACCAAATCTAATGTTCCAAATTGGAGAAAGGATAACTCTCAGAGTTTTCCTACTTCAATTACCCTAATACTTCCTCAAGAGATTCATCTTGGATTTCAGGAGTAAATAATAGGAAGCACAAAGCTGATCCTGTAAAACCCATATCTAAATGGAGTCCAAAGTCTTCTAAAGACAACCAGGAAGGTATTAAAGGATAGTCACAATGATGACACTCGAATGATGAGTTTCAATACTTATGACATTCAGAATATCGTGTTAAACGTTCTTGATCAAATGAATGTAGCTCCATGTTTTCATCGTTATATGAGATAATTAGGTCTCATATCTTTGTCTATAAATACTTGAAGTTTGCCTTTCTAGCAAACTAATCCTTCGTACAGCAAGAACTATCTCAGTTGTGCTGCTATTGGTGAAGCCGCCTATTCGGAGAGGAGAGTAACCTAATTAGGCAAATCTCTTATGGACGCTCAGTTTAAAGTCTTCTTTGGGATTGAGAAGCTCTATTAGTACCGTTGGTGGGAAACTAGATGATTGTATTGTTATTTTAGTTTTCGATTATTGATTTGATTGACTAACGATTGTTGAATCTTTGATTGCACCTAGTTTGTTTCTTCTTGAGAACCTTCTCTTATGATATAAGACTCACTCAAACTAGATCAAGGATTTAACGTTTATACGGATCTAAGTTTTTCTAGATCCGTAAGATAGATTCATTGATTTGCCATTGTTAACAGACACCGTTTTGTGCGACAAATCAATAAGGAATCAAGTCTGTTTTTGCAGGTTGTTACTTTGAAGATTAATTAGAAGATTAAAGACTTTGATGATTTGAAGAAAAAGTTGTTATGAATCATTGAGAAGATATACTAGATATAGTCATAAAGAGAACGCCTGTTCTTCTAGGATATTGGGTATCAAATATCTATTGAGAAATTCGGTTCTGCTAGATATAGTAAAAACTCCATATATTAATACACTTGGGACCAAAAAAAATTATTAATATATAGAGGTTATTAATATATGGAGGTTATTTTCTATATGATTTTACATGTTGGGACTAAATTTTTTATTAATATATAGAGTTTATTAATATATGGAGTATCAATATATAGATTTTTTACTGTATTATCAAATCAAGAATACTGCTGAAGCTGAGTAACTAGGATTTTAGTTTACGTAGTATTGTCTACATGAAGTTGCAGGTTTACTTTTTGTAGCGTCTTAATTCAATTGAGTATTCAAAACTGGACTAGGTCCCGGGGTTTTTCTGCATTTGTGGTTTCCTCGTTAACAAAATCATGTTGTGTATGCTTTACTTTATTTCCGCATTATAAATTTTTTTTTATATTATAATTAAAGTAAATACACTTGTACTTTAATTAGGCACTTGATATTTATCTTATAAGATTTCGGTTATCAAGTGAATATACTTTGTTGTTGTATTGTCTCGATTTCATATCCATAGACGATCACACAAAGTATATTGGATTTCTCCACTTGACTTTGATATTCTCACTTTGTTAGACCAGTCCGGACTAACCCTATTTCAAGTGGACACCGTGTTGAAATATTCCTTGAGTGATTGTTGCTCCAAGAGGTTTATACACGGTAGAAATTGAATAGTTGTGATCAAACATAAAGATTGTGGTGTATTTGGGTACCCTCGTCTTTTCATAGTGACATAGAACTGCACTGAGCTGAATTTAAGGGCCTCCTGGAAAGAGCATCATCCATAACATTTTCGGATCCCTTCTTGTATTGTATTTCATAATCAAACCCAAACAATTTAATGAGCCATTTTTGTTGTAAGTTGGTGGTGATTCTATAATCAAGAAAGTACTGAATGCTTTGATAATCAGTTTTGATAATAAATTATTAGCCTGCAGATAATGTTTCCATCTTTGTACAACCATTACAATGGCTAAAAAATCCTTCTCATAAGTGGATAATGCTTGTTCCCTTGGGCCTAAGGGTTTACTGAAGTAAGTAATTGTTTTATTATCTTAAAGTAGAACAAATCCAATACAAGCATCACTGGCATCACTCTCAACCACAAACTGCTTAGTGAAATCTGGTAAAGCCAAACCGGAGTGTGAGTCATAGCTTCTTTAAGGTTATTGAATGCAGTTGTTGCTGCTGGCCTCCAGATGAAAGAATTCCTCTTGAGTAGATCAGTTAATGGTTTACTAATAGCTCCATATCCTTGTACAAACTTCCTATAATAGCCAGTAAGGCCAAGAAATCCTATGAGCTCTTTAATAGTTGTAGGAATTGTCCATTGTTGCATACAAAAAATCTTGTTAGGATCAGCAGAGACTCATTCAGCTGTAATTATATGTCCCAAATATTCCAAAGAATGTTATCCAAAACAACACTTAGATTTCTTAGCAAAGAGCTGATGTTGTCCGAGAACAGAAAAGACAATCTTGAGGTGTTACAAATGCTCAGTCATACTAGATTTGTAAATGAGAATATCATCAAAGAACACCAAAAAAAAAATTTAAAAATGGTTGAAAGATTTCATTCATGAGTGCCTAAAATGTTGCAGGAGCATTTGTTAGTCCAAAAGGCATAACATTGAATTCATAATGGCCTTGATGAGTTCTAAATGATGTTTTAAAAATGTCCAGCTCATGTACTCTTATTTGATGATATCCATCCCTAAGATCAATCTTGGTGAAGATCAATGCAACTTTCAACTCATCCAATAATTCATCTATAATGGGTATAGGAAATTTGTCTTTGATATTAATGTTGTTGAGCTTTCTATAATCAACACAGAACCTCCAAGAACCATTTTTATTTTTTACTAAAAGTATAGGAGAAGCAAAAGGGCTGTGGCTAGGATGAATAATGCCAGTGTGTAGCATCTCTTGAACTAGTTGCTCAACTACTGATTTTTGGATGTAGGTACATCTATAAGCTCTTTGGTTAACAAGAGTTGAAAGTGGTTGTAATGGAATTGTGTGAGACAAACTCCTTTTTGGAGGCAGTTGAGTGGGTTCTTGGAATATATCGGTGAATTATTGTAGTATGGGAAGAAGAGGTTCAGGAGTGGTTGTGGGTGTAGTAGTGGCAGAAATAGAAAAAAAATGACCCACAATACCATGAGTAGTCTTGGCAAAAAAATTCTTAACTGCTGAGCCACTCATCATGAGTAAATTATTGCTATGAGTAGCTCCTTGTAAGGTGATCTTCTTATTATTGTACTTCAAAGAAATGCCGAGCTTAGAGAAGTTAAAAAGAACATCACCTAATGTTCTGAGCCAATCTGCTCCCAACACAATATCACAACCTCCCAATGGTAATACTCTCAGATCTTATACAAACTTATCTCCTTGCATACTCCATTGAAGCTTAGAACAAATGCCATTAATCCTATTTTTGTCACCATTAGCAACAGTTACCAACATAGAAGCAGTGGGAGTAATATGGCAATTAAGAGTAGCAGCTAAACTGCTATCAATAAAGCTAGTGGTGCTACCAGAGTCAATTATAATTGATACCTTATGCTTATTTTAAACACCAGGAATTCTAATGGTGTCTCCTCAGAATCTGCTCCAGTGAGAGCATGAAGTGATATCTCAATGTCAGAGTTAATTGGAGATTCAACAGCTTCTTCAAAAACTTCCTCCTCCTCTTCTGCATCTTGTGACTTAGAAGTGTCCATTTGGAGCATGAATATTTTCTGTTTACCTTTGAAAGTGTCTTGGCCTATAAACTGCATCACAGTTGTAGCACAAAACTTGATCTCTTCTCTTCAGCATTTACTTTGGAGTAAGTCTTTTGATGGTAGGGCTTGCAGAGTTGGATTTAGATTGACAAGTATAGAAGGATTTTGGTGTCAGTGGTGCAGATTTAGTTGATGTAAGTATGGTTTTAGGAGGAAAATTTGGTGAAGAGTATTGTTTATTGTTTTGAAAAGATGTATTGAAGGATCTAGTAAATGGTTTAGTAGTTGCAGCTGCAATGTTAAGTTTCTGCTCTTGTAATCTAGCTAAAGAAAAAGCTTCAGATAAAGTTTTTGGTTGAAGCATAGAGACAGACTTACCAATTTCTTCTTTTAAACCACTAAGGAAACTCATGATAAAATAAGCTTCAGTAAGAGTAGGATTCATGTTTAACATCAAGGCTTTCAAAGACTCAAACTCTTCATAATAATCATGATAATTGATACGGGGAAAGCCACATTTACTAAACGGAAAGCCGACTTCTGGGTGGATTTAAAATAAACTTTCCTCCTATAAATAATCAAGGAAATGACAAATCATCTGTTTCTTCTTCTTTTTCAACTTCGTTTCGATCTAATGTTGCCGCAACTGCTTATGACATAAGCAAGTCTTCATTCCGTGGTCACATGTGTAAAATTAAAACCCTTCATTAAATTTTCTGAAGAAAAAGGATGACAAGAATCTGTCAATTGCCAACAAAATTTGAAAAAAACAATTTATTCATAGTTGAATTGTTTGCAAAAACATAAGTTATTCATCTCGTTTTTTCTTTGTTTTTTTTTTCTACATCATTCACAAAGACAACTTTCATGGTACAAGATCCCCGTCATCTGATTTTTGAAAAAGATTAACCTTATGGCCTGCAAAAATGGAAACTCTGTAGTGGGCATGGAGTTTTACCACTACTCACGTGTGTACCCTTTGGAAATCAGGAAGCTGATCTTCATATTCTATTTGCTGATGTTCAATAAATTTTGGAACTAATCGTCTTTTCTTCCATCACGGATAAGTGTATAACCATATTACAGCACAATAAGACATTGACACTTGTTGCCAATCCCCATAGAGATGCGATCCCTAATCCCTATTAAAGGCATATCTAAGATTTATATAAAATTTACAGGAAGAAAAAAAGCATTGTAAGAACAATTTTTTGACGTTTCAAGAACACAACTCTTTTAAAATTTCCCTTTTTGTTTTATTTTTTTTAATCCACCCCATAATTGGCTTTCCCCGTAGTAAAAGTGGCTTTCCCCCTATTAATTATCATAATCATTAACTGTGGAACTTTGAATAAGTTTATTAAAGCTACCCACAAAATTTTCCTTAATGGGGTTTTCAAATCGTGCACAAATATGAGCAGCTAAATCTGACCATGTAATACGAGGTCGATTGACCTAAAAATTTAAAAACCATTTCTCAGCTTTACCTTCCAAGTAGATCGAAGCAATATTCACCTTCAGATGCTCCTCGGTATCATTGATCTTGAAATACCTCTCACTTTTTTGTATCCATCTTCTTGGATTATCACCATCGAATCTTGGGAAGTCTAACTTGGGAATTCGAGTATGATGATAGTGGAAAGGAGGTGTAGTATGGTGATTTACGTTATGAGCATCATGAGTTTCATGATGAGAACCAGGTCTGTCAGTATGATGTTGAAGAAAATTGGATCGCTCAAGTAACTGCATAAGATTATCAAACTTTGTGGTTAAAGCAACAACTGAGCCACCAAGATCTGTGAGTTTTATGTTAAGAATATCATGAGATCCTTTCAATTTATCAACCTCAGATTCAACTTCCTTCAAAGTCATGGTTAGAAGAAAAAAAATTGGATGATTTTTGAGTGGAAAGAACGGCTTTGATGCCAGTTGTTGTATTACTACAACAAATAATGGCTGGAATGATAAAGAATGGGTAAATTGATAGTACTAACCTCCTAAATCAAGAGATTCAGGCAAAAATCCGAGCAGATAAACAACGCAACCAAAGGGTGTTCTTCATTTATTTCTTCATACCCGAGAATAGTGTTTTCTTACAAATTTATACCAATCATCGTAATCCTAAATGGTTACCCAGGTGATGATCGACACGTGACACCAAATCTAAAGGACTATACGACTTCTTAGCAAGTGACTATTACAGGACTTAGGCACCCAAACAAATACTACATGCAGCCCTAGCTAGCCGTTACCAGATAGCATGTAGCATTAATTAGCATGCAACGTTAGCATGCAACATACAAGTTTGGAAAGGATATGACCCTAGCTAATTTCTTTGACCTGATAACTAGTGATTTCATTTGTTCACTTGTGTGTAGCTCGATTGCTCTTTTTTGCTCAATGCTAATATGAACCTGCAGAAATTATAACACTTAAATTTCTTAGAAAGAATACCGTACTGAGGACAAGCATAAAGAAATAGCAGAACCAAAAATATTCGTACTCATACGCCATAATTATAATCTTTGATCTAAGTTTAAACCTCTTCCAGACTCGATCAACGTCAACCAATTACATTCCAAAGTTGGTTAGCTCATCTCTTTTTTTTTTTTTTTTTTGAATCATTTAGCCATATTTTGATAATAGGAAAAGAGAGAAAAAAAAATACGTTACCATATTGCGATGGATGAAAATGAAACAACAGAAATTGGAAACAAAGGGACCAAAAAAAATAAAAAAGGAAAAACTATATTTCCCCAAGACGAGGAAAACAAAAGTATATATCCCCCGCGACGAGGATGATAGAATCGTTTCATCCACACTCCACTCACTACACAGTCAATTGCTTAAAAAGAAATCTTGTAAAAGTTCTTCAAATCTAATTGCCAAGTATAGAATTAAACTTACATCTGATGATTGACCCTGAATTCCGGTATTCTTGGGTTTGAAAGATCTACCAAAATATTATTAACGGCGTGAACAAAGATATCTTCACCTAAGATAAATTCAATTTTCCACCAACAACTCACTTTCCACACCGTTCCATGTTTGGTTGAATCTACTATCATCCTTCCCCCCACCCCTTTCCTTTTCTTGGCAAGGGGAGAATGTATCATTCATACAGAGCGAGTACAATTTGGATTTCTCCTCAAAAACCATTTGCTTTCAGGATCATAAGGACCGGAGAAATGATTAAGGGCAATAAAGTAAGATATACTTTAAACACTTTATATAACCGAAGACCATGAGTCCACATGACAAACATGCAAGAACTTGTGCACACGGATGGCATGACGCACACGTTCATCAAATTAAGCAGCTTATCTGGTCATACAGTAATTGGTTGATCACAATCTAGTGATTAAGATTTTCCGTCTCACTTCAAAATTTCAAGGTTTAGGTTTAATGAAGCGGGTGAAATTCTGGGTGACGAGTAGTCCCTCCCCAAAAAATTGGGTGTCTAGTAAGAATCCAAAGCAAAAATGAAAATAACATTTGGTGATGACGTCAGTAATTGAAATCCAAACTCGTCACCGCCAAATTTTTTACCGATTGAAAATAACAAAAAATGATCAAAAATAGTAAAATGAATTAGCAGTGACGGAGGGACGGGGTGGCTTACCGAGTCTGTAGCCCCAAACCCCCAGTAAAAGTTTTATTTGTCCCTTGTAATTGTCCAGAAAAAAAATAAAAGCCCAGGTGGTATTTCGGTTTAGCCTATTAGTCATCAAAAGGCAACCAACTGGCAACTGCCAACGAGATGTAGTTTGGAAGACGATCCAATGGCACATAATGGTTTGTAAGGGATTGTATATGTATTACTGTCAATGAAAAGGAGAATGGAGGGCGGAAAGTCAGGGCTCGTTACTCGATAAAACTTGTTTGGGCGGGATGAAATTACACCTTTGAGAATATGCACCCCCAACAATTTCAATTCCATAATATTAAGTTTGTTTGAATAATGAGCTAGCCCTTAAATATGTATTTCATCCGTTTCAAAATAATAGACTTGTGTATGTGTAAATTTACACACAAACCTGCCTATTATTTTAAAACGGGGAGAATATTAACATCTTATTTAACCTGGCGAGATTGGGGTATACCCAAACTAATTGTGGTATACCCAATAAGACAAAATAGGGTCATTTTGAAGTAAAGTCAAGCTACCCCTTAACCTATATTTTTGTAAATGGCTAAAATGCCCCCACAATGATTAACTCTAAGTTAACTAAAATGATTAAATTAGTTAGATTAGTTAGTTGATTTAGTTATAAGTTGAGTTTTAGAAATCATTTAGAGAGAGAATTAGTATGAAGGAGTAGAGGAGATTTTTGGGGTGGGGGGCTGGGGGGGGAAGTTAGGGTTTTTGTGAAATTTGTGATATAAGTGAGATGAGTGATTCTAATCCTGATTTTGAAGTGGGGGAGTCTTCTAACTTTCCTCATACAGATGAGTACTTGCATGATGATGTACCAGACCATGATCGAATGGATTACATGCATGACCCTCACTTTTATTTTCCTCAATCTCATGATGGGTATGCAAGTGATGAATTTATTGAGCCAAACGAAGAATCCAATGACCAAGAAGAAGAGAATGGAGCTGCAAGTAATCAGGTAGACAACCTAGGTGGTGAAGATTGTGATTTTTCCATGCAAATGATCGATTTTGCTTTTTTTTTCAATTCTACTGTACAGTATTCGGCAAAGGTCGACGCTTGTCGATCATGCCGGCCGTAAAAGCCGGCGTGGTTCTACTTTGCGCAACGTGCCGTCTTTTCATGAGCAGTACCACGTCGGCAGTATAGAAAATTTTAACCTTGCCGACTTCCATTTTTTGAAACACAGGAGCCTTTACTTGTAAATGCTTACACCGACATTTTCATGTTTTCATACCTTGCCGGCTATTTCCATGTCGGCAATGTTTATATTCTATTACGTTCCGGCCTTTTCTAGCCGGCATTGTTTTATATGTCGACCATGCCGACCGTGGTAATACACATCAACTAAACTTTTGATGTTTTGTAGATTTTGGCATTGGTACCTATGGCGGATCAGCCTCAAGCTCAGAAAATTAGGGGTACCGATACTTCCTCACATTATGCTAATGATTTGGAATGGAAGGAAAAAGACGACGCGGCAATTGGATTGTTGAGAAAGCCAAAGAGAAGATTGCGTTCTAGTGAAAAACACCCAACAAAAAGATACGCGGTTTGAAATGGTATGCGAGTGTTATGGGTTGCCGGAGGAAAGTCACAAGAGGAAGGGTTATGTGTATGATAAGAAGACGACTAGGGTGTACAAGACGAAGTCAAAGAAGTGTGGATGCCCATTCAAGATAATTTTTTGGATGAACGAACACACCGATCACATGTGGAGAATGAGTAGAGTTGATGTTGGTTGGCATAACCATAAAGATCCGGAAACTCTTGTTGGGCATTGTCAAGTTGCCAAGTTGAAACCGCACGAGTTCGAACAAGTAATAACAAGTTGGGGAATTAAACCAAGCAAGCTCCTAAGTAAGTTCAAGAGGGACGACCCGCATAACCTCTCTTCATTGTCTACAATTTATGCGGCCAAGGCAACTATTAAAAGAATTGAATGGGATGGAAGAAAGGTGATGGAAGAATCACAATGGTTAATACACAAATACAACTACACTGTGAGACACCATGAGTCATCGGAGGGGAAGGTGGGTCGTATTTTTCTTGTGCATCCCTATATGATTCAATTGGCGCGTTGCTTTTACCAAGTTTTGTTCATGGATTGTACTTATAAGACGAATAGGTACAACATGCCTTTGTTGAACATTTTAGGACAAACCTCGGATAAGCAATCGTTCACGGTGACATGGTGTTTTATGGATCGTGAGAAGGATGATAGTTATATTTGGGCATTGGAAACTTTGAAGCTTCTCTACCACGAAGACGAAACTCCGGGGGTTATAGTCACCGACAATGAGCAAGCAATAATGAACGCCGGGAGGATAGTCTTTCCCAATGCACAAAATTTCCTTTGCACTTGGCATATACAATGCAATCTTAGAAAGAATTGTAGAATTCATATCCAAAAACCGAAAGCAAAGAAAGGAACTAAACGTGAAAAAGAGGAAGATGAACGTCTTAGCAAACTAACTAAAGAGGAGCTAGAGAAGGAGAAAGAGAAAGAAGACGAAGAATGGAAAGAAGGTGAGATTAAGTTTGGGTTATTCATGAAAGCGTGGGATAAGGTGGTTTGTTCGATGAGTGTGGGAAGATATGAGTTAAACTTAAAGGATTTCGAGGATGATTTGGGGGACTAATTACCCCAAAGTGGTGGAATATTGCAAGAAACAATGGTTGAGGCCACACAAAGAGAGGTTTGTGTATGCTTATACTTACGACTATAAACATTTCAAACTTCAATCCACATGTATGGTAGAGCAAGCTCATGGGAAACTAAAAGGTCTACTTTTCACGAGTCAAAATGGGATTGTGACGGTGCAATATGCTATCCATGAGTACACTAATAATGACATCGACAAGATAAAAAAACAATTCCAAGAAAGTAGCTTCCGGAAGTTGAAGGAGTTTAAGGAGGATGATTGGTTGCTTGTTGGTATACATAGAAACGTCTCGCATTGGTCAATACGTTTCATGATGAAACATCTCGCATTGTTTAAAAAGTATAAAAAGTATGATGACCCGAATACTCCTTGTAAGAGTAGGATAATGAAGGCTATCGGACTTCCATGTCGTCATATGCTTGGTAGGTATAAAACTCCCATTCCTCTTGATGATATCGATACTTATTGGAAGCAATTATCTTTCAAACCGGCTCCAAGAGAAGATCCCGGTGAAGAGTTTGGCGACATGGAACTTGGGAGAATAATCCTCGAAAGTACCCCAAGTTGAATAGGTTGGACAAACAAACTATGAAGCACAAGTTGATGCCGATTGTTTACCCTTTTATGGAAGAACTTGAAGAACCGGCGAAACAAGATCCTAATGGTAGACCAACTACCAAAAAGACGAGGGCGGAAGAAAGTGAACAAATCAAAGAGTTTTTGAGTACAAATTGCGATCAAGATCAATCCGAAGGAGAACAAATCAAAGAGTTTTTAAGTAGAAATATTGATCAATCCAAAAGGGAAAACATTAAAGAGCATTTGAGTAAAAAGTGCGATCCATCCGACATGTTTATACCGAGGCGCAATACAAGGAGGAGCCCGCTAAAAAGAAAATAGGTCGTCCAAGGAAGGATTCAACTACACCAACGGTCTCTAACTTGAATACAAATGGCACTCTACCTCTTGAGAGTCAAGCAAGCGTGGAATTTGTTGGAAAGAAAAGGGGTCGGCCAAAGAAGGATTTAACTACACCAACCATCTCTAACTTGAATACAAATGGAACTCTACCTCTTGAGAGCCAAGCAAGCCAAGGAGATGTTGCGAAGAAAAAGGTCGTCCAAAGAAGGTAGTACAACCGTGTTGCAAAAGTATCGCAATCAACTCCTCCAATTATTCAAGATTTCGTGATTGGTACCGACGATGTTCCGAAAGATGGAAATTGTGGGTTTCACGTTATCTCGCAACAATTGGGACACCTAAGTGGAGCGGTTGAAGAGAATCTCACCCAATGCCAATACATTAGAAAGAAGATGGCCGCTCGACTAGAAAACGACAAGGAGTTCCATATCTCAATGATTCTAGAAGGTTCCATGGAGGAGAAAGAAGCAACTTTCAAAGGTTTGCTAACTAGTGTTAAAGGCCCGGAGGGAAACGCACCGATCAAATGGGAGCATTGGTTGAGAATGCCGGAGTGTGGCCATCTATTGGCGGATACTTGGAATTGCGTGGTACATTTTTTTAGTGAGGGACTATCTATAGCATTTGCACCGAAACATGCGGTTTGCGTGGACCAACTCAGGCATAGAAGAATTGTCATTGCTTTGATGGATAAAAATCATTTTATTGGTCTACAACTCAATAAGGAATGTCCATAACCTCCTCTATGTAGGTTTAGTTTGTAGGAGAAGTTCACAAACAACAAGAGCAAGGAATGGATGAAAATTTATGAGGACAACATGGCCCTTTGGAATTTTATAGACGAGTCTAGGGAATGTCCCATATATTTGAGTGAGGAGTGATTATGATTAGGGAATAAAACATCTTTTTGTGTAGTGTACAATGGAGTACTAGACAAAACATTCATACTTTTTGGAGTACTTTTGTAATCGCATGCGTGTTTTGTGCAATGTACTTTGGAGTGCTACAAATGAATGAAATGGATGTGTTTTTGTGGGTGTATTCTCATTTGGTCGGCATCATTTTTATTACCAAACCCTTCCGGCTCTCCTGTGGTCGGACGCGGTATTATTTCGTCGATCGCCGGCCGCAATGCATGACAAGACAGAAAAAAGTCACGATATGGCCTAGAAAGGTCTGGATTTTGCCAAGCTGCTTCGCTTATGCCTAAGGCAATGTTTATGAAATTTACCATGCCTCTAAGAAATCCCTTAAAAAGATTGTTCCCGGATGTTTTTTTCTATCAAGCTTCGCAAGGTCCCGGTTTTGCCAGTTGCCGGGTATTATTGCGCTGGGCATTGTTATTGAGGAGAACCATGTCGGCTAATAACTCCTCAAAAATTGTTCATGAATGTTATTTTCTATAACGCCGTAAGGTGTATTATAATATCCATGCCGACAGAACAACCGTCGGAATGCTTTTAATATAGGATAATGCCGACTATGAGGGCGCCGATAAGCTTATAATTTAGGACAATGCCGACGATACATCGGATACAAACCTTAATTAAAGCATACAAACGTTAAAAACTTTACCTAACACATTTGGGACATAGATAGTATCTTTTCCTTAGGTACATAATTTCTTAGAGAGGTAATTAGCTTCATCTTACCGTCGCAACATGGATCTCAATGCATGGTAGAAGGTTGATTTTAGCAACTTCATCTTCATACGGAGCTACACTCTCATCTATCCAATAGAAAAACCCACAACAAGTGCATTTTGAAGCATACGGCTGATATACACCTCCTATTGCAGCTTTCATGAGAAATAAGAATCCCTTACAACCTTCAATAGTGCATTTGCTTCCTTCAAAGGGACAATCGTTTGCAAATGACAACTTAGTGTACAAAGACTACAAATATTTGGTGGTGAAACTTCCATTCTTTATGCAAGGTTGAAGATGAAGTTGGGAATGCTTTTATAATAACAACATACCTAATATCTTGATTTTGAAGTTTCTAGCCGTTGAGCATTCAATGGGTTGTACTTTGTACCTAAAAGGTGCAACTAACATTTAGGTCGGCAAGGTATAAATTTCATACCATGTCGGCCTCAAGTACTTTGTCTAAAACTGCATAAACAAAATAAACTTCTAAAGCAATTAAAACTGAAAATTAAAATAAGTTTAACAAGTCTAAAACCACAATCTAAGAGTTCAAAACATAATGTAATAGTTCAAACCACAATAAAGTTTCTAAAGCAAGTAAACATAATAAAGTTTAAGAATTTCAAGGATCCTTATCATTGTTGTTATCTTCCTCCCTATCACTAGCTTTTTCACCGACATCGCTTTGCTTTTCCCTTCCCCTTCACTGGACCTATGTAGTCACCATCCTCATTGTAATAGGGGTTCACCTAAAAGTCACATGCCCCGAAAAAGTTCTTGGATCAACCTCCTCTTCTTCCTCCTCCGATGATGTGCATTCTTCATAGTTGAGGGGATTGCTAGGACTGCTTCATAAACCTTAGAAATTCTTCTGGATTTTCCTTACCCATCAAACATAGCTTTCTAACGGGCAATTCTCTTCGCCATCTTTAGGATCTTCTAAATTGGGATAAATTGTGTCCAAATATTCAAATAGATCTTCCGCATTGTTAACAAGACAAGGTAGATATTCTTTTGTTTCCTCTGGGAACCTAAACAATGCACAAATAAGATATATGAAAACAAACAACACAACACTGTTGATCTTCTTCCACTGGACGGCAAGGCCGATAAACTAAACAGTGCCGACCACCATATGGTCGGCAAGGTGTAAACCAACCACACTGCAGACTACAGTAGAGTCGGGAAGGTGTTAACCAACTACCCTTCCGCGAATAAAACGCCGGAATGGTCCTATTTATGAAAGATGCCGACTAATAACTTAGGAAATTAAGGTTTCGATGCCTAACGTCGGCATGATACAAGTCTAAAACCACGCCGACCAAATATAATCCTAAGATGGTAGGTTATTATACCCCCGTCCCCGGGTTATTGTCCAACAATCGCCATGGCTCGATGAAAAGTCGGCATGTTATTCATCCCGAGACCCCGCCTCTCTTTGAAAATACAAATGGTCGGCGTGTTGTTCAACTATCGACCTTGCCGGCCAAAAAATCTGAAAATCATAATTTTCGATTTCTAACCTAATCTAACAATCATATACAACAAAACAATAATGGGTTTGAGTTTATAAATCACTTACAATCTTCTTTTCACCTTTAGAGGTTTCTTTTCAAAGATCTTCAAGGATTGCATTCTTGGGTTTACTCGTTCCAACCTTTCCCTTTACGTTTTCCTCCGATTTGGATCTTTTCATGTTACCAGTTGAATCTCTCTTGTTGTTGGATCGTTTAGAATCAACCATTTTTTGTAGAAAATCAAAATTGAAAATTTTGGTTGATTTTAGGTTTTTGGAATGAAAGAGAAGAGGAGAGGGATTAGAGAAGAAGGATTAGAGGAAGATTAATCGGTTTTTAGTTTTTAAGTTTAGGGTTTAGTTTTAGGTTAATTAGTGTAGGGGTATTAAAGTAACTTTATCACGTTTTGGCCTCTCCTTAGTAAGGGCACATGTCCATTTAAATTTGGGTATACCCCAATTAGTTTGGGTATACCCCAATCTCGCCAGGTTATTTAAGCCATTGATGTGAAATGTCAATTCAATAATAATATTAAGTTTGATTTCAAACCATTAAGGTATAAAATAATATCAAGTTTCTCCCTCATTTTTGCAAAAAAAAATTGGCGGCCTTTGGCCGCCTTGCGCAGGCTTGACAATATAGCCTTTTTGAAGTCAAAATTTTCCGAATATTGTATTAACATTTATATTTTTTCTAATGTATGGCCATAAAAGTCCTAAATATTCAGTTTGCATAGGGTTAGGGCCTTCTGAAACTGTGAGATTGCCTTGTATTTTACTGCATTTTTCTTTATTTCCTTTGAGACGAATGAAATTGATAGTTCATGAAGAATTTTTTTTTAACCCACCCAAGCTTAAATTCCTGGTTCCGTCGCTGTGAATTAGACTTTAATTTTGAATGTCAAGGTTTATGTGTTCGATTAAAAACCAAATATTTGGTCGAAAATCCAGACAGTTAGAGCAACCACAGTGGTCGATTAAAACCAAATATTTGGTCGAAAACTCAGACACTACGGAGAGGAGTAAAGAGCAAATACCAGACTAAAACCAAAAACCAAACTATATTTGGTCTTTGGTTTGGTTTTGGTCTGGCGTAGATTAAAGTTGCGCATGATTGGGGCGTAGATTAAAGTTGCGCCTGATGATGGGGCGCAGATTAAAGTTGCGCCTAATGATAGGGCGCATCAGGAAGTTGTGCCTGGAAAAAAAAAATAGAGTGGGGCGCAACTTTACTATAATTAAAGTTGCGCCCCACCAAATTTACTCCTCTCACCGTAGCGTCGCAACACGGAGTAAACCCATTTCTTTCAAAAAAATTTGGTTTTTAGTCTTTGGTTATAGTCGTCCCGCTGCAGCTGCTCTTAGAGCACATACATTAGGCTAATTTTGGTAATATTCTTTTTTTTTTCTCTATCAAAAGCGCTTTTAAAATATAATTATAGTAATAACTGGGTTGACCTCAGTTCGTGAACTGGGTTCGGAACTGCTAGACAATTTATATCCAACATAAAATTCAGTTCACCATGGTTTGCCAATCGGGTTCGTAAACTGTATCCGACTGAACTTATGATTTGTGAACTGGTTCGTCAATCTTCCTGTATTTTTGAATCTCAGATATTTATGGTTTACAAACTGAGCTTGCTGCTAACCTGCCCTGAGTAAAAATTCCAATAAGTTCATATTTCTCGCTTATGATGTTTTGAAACATTCCCACATGATTAATCGTTAAATCTTTGGGCAGTACCTACCCTCATGTAATAGCCTTTTAGTTTTAATAAATTTAATGCTTCAAAAACGGAAAAAACACACACACACCAATTGGTCAAGCGAAGTGAATACCATCCTCTAAGGTAATAAGTTCATACATGCCATGAACTAAAACTCTCAATTAGTATTTCTTGTTGAGTTTGATGAAATTTAAACCATTATAAGTTGCACTAATTATTAACAGTATTACTAGCAAGAAAATAACAAAGAAACATTGATTAAGCTATTTTGATACTAGTTTGGATTTGAAAGACTCCCTTAACCTCAACATCTCAATTTGAGGGAAGATCCATGGACACTCTTAGATGGACAAGGTCGGACAAGATTTGCGCCATTTTCTCCGCAAAACCCAAATGATAATGAATTTAAGTCTAATATTTTGATTGTATATTCTTCTTATAAGACTCTACATTCCTATAAAAAATGAGCACAATTCGAGATGTATAAAACCACCATCTACCCCTTTGAATATCAGCCATTCAAAATTAACGGTTGAAATTAAGATCGGTAGATGGTCAGGTTTGTTATCTCGAATTGCATTCATTTTTTGTAGGAATATAAAATCTTATAATAGGAACATATCATTAAAATATTAGACTTAAATTCACTGTCGTTTGAGTTTGCCGGAGAAAATGACCCAAATCTTGTCCGACCTTGTCCATATAAGAGTGTCCATATATCCTCCCTTAATTTTAAATATCACTTGAGTATATATAGTTATCGCCACTGCATGCAGATTTCAATAAACAGATTAAGCTAGAACATGTTAAACCTAATCGTCCAAGATGTATTCCATTTTTCACAAACACCTCAGTTTCCGCACTATAATATTTTATTTTTAAAAAAATATTTTTCTGTGCTAAGTCTATATATGATTCATCCAATGACTTAAATTTTAAATGGGGGAATCTATTCATAAAAAATAAGGGGTTTATATAACCGACGACCAGGACAAACACATATAAACTTCTAGCAGCATCAAAACCATGACACTCTAGCTAGTCATAATTAATAAATGAACAAAAGTACATTGAAGGACCAAAGCCATGGGTCATACTCATACACTCAGATTCTGATCATCCTGGTTAGACAGTCCAACGGTGATGCACTTTGCTTATGAGTCGAAAATACTCGAAACATCAACCCACCTGCTTTCCTCCTTTTATGGGCACTTTGCATATGCACTTGGCCGATGAGTCACAAAAACCCCAACACTTTTGTACGGGATTAAATTAGCCTCTACATCGACGTTGTTTTGTGAGCTTTTTGAATTAAAAGTGTAGATTTTGCATTTTGGTGACACAATTTCCCTTACTATATCATCTTTCATAAGGATGCTATACAAACAAAATTAACGATTTACTGAACTTTGAATTTGTTAATTTTCTAACACTAGATGATCAAAATTACTGCTTATACGGTTGCAACATAATTACAAGTAAAGGAGAAACAAGAACAACTATACCCCCATGATATTTTGGCTGCTTTTACGAGTTTGAAAAGGATAAGACCCTTAATTCTTTGGATGGATTACTATTGATTCATTTGTTTGCTTGTGTAGCTCGATTTCCATTTTTGCTCATTGCTCATATAAACCCATAAGAATTAATAACACTATAAATTTATTGGAAAAATTTATATTTTGGGTACAAACATAAAGAAAATCTCGTAAAAGTTCAAGAGGATCAAAGAATTGTTTCCTCCACACTCCACTCAATTACCCTAACAATTACTTGAAAGGAAATAACAATTACTCCCTCCGTCTCTATTATATAGGCGGAGTTTTAAAAATTTGTAGTACCATTAAATAGGCGGATTTTCAATTTCAAGATGGGTTTTTCCATAAATTACCCTTATTTATTAATGTAGTTATCACCACAATTAAATTAATTTTTTTAATATTGGAAATTGTACAAAGGGTTAAGACAAGAAAGAGGATGGATACGTAGGAAATCAAAGTTTTTTCTTATTCTAAGAGAAACTCACTTCTCCGCCTATATATTGGGGACGGAAGGAGTACTAAGAGTTCTTCAAATCCAGTTACACTCGATTGTCCCCGAATTCCAACACCCTTGGCATTAAAAAATTTGTTGCATCCCCAAAATATTATTAAATGTATTTACCTCTATATGCTTACCTAGTAAGATAATTCAATTTTCCACCAACAGCTCACTTTCAACACCTTTCAATGTTTGATTCAGACACCCATATGTAGATAGTGTTTTTTCATAACTGAGAACCATGATTCCCCGCGACAAACATACAAGAACTTCTCGACACCAATGCCATGACACCCTAGTCATGATTAGTAAATGCACACACAGGTACTCACATGTGGCACATCAAATGAGGAGCCTCGGGCAGGCTCGTAATTAGCGGTTATGAAAAAATTTCAACAAATACATCAAATTAAAATGAAAATAATATCAAATTATAGTCTAGGATTTAACTAATTTACTACGAACCCTAATCCTTGTCTTTATCAGCTGTATGTATTAATTTTTTTTTTCGAGTGTTTACATTTTCCCACCAAAGCAATTTGCTTCATTTTTTTTATTTATTTTTTTGTGTCTTTTCTTCACATCTCGTCCTCGTTTCTTACTTTCAATTTTATTCACTAGCAATTTTTTTTATTTCAATAAGGACTAAAATTCAAAGTCGAAAAGACTTAACTGGATATGAGCCAAATTGAGTACATGCATCAAAGAAAAATAAGTATAATTTAGGGAGTAAATTTCTTACTTTCGTCGATAAAACCAAGTTATTAGTAAAAAAAATTCGAGCGAAAACTTTAAAATCTTGAGTCCATTCTGATATAGGCGGACAGCTATTGCAGTTTATTACATCCAAAAATGAAATACTCCCTCCGTCCCACTATTAAGTGACCTATTTACTTTTATATTTTGTCTCACTATTAAGTGACCTATATCAATAAACAAGGTGATATTTCTAAAATTATCCTTTTAATTGATTATAAAAAATATAAGAAATATGCATAATTTGATAGGCATGTTGATATTCGTTACGTAGGTGTTTTAAAATGCTTTTCAATGGTATGAAGTTTGCGAACATCCGTGGTGTAGTTTGAGAGATAAATCATTTCAAAATTTCACTAATTATTATCCATAAGGGTATAATTATAAAAATATGCTTAAAAATAATATTTTCCCTTGTTTACCTTGAAAATTATGCAAACTTGAATTAGGTCATTTAATAGTAGGACGGAGGGAGTACTGAATAATAGTTTGGTCTACCTTCAAACTTTATCACCCGCATAAGATATCTTCATGCATGGGCTCCATAGAATTTTAGTATATTACACCAACTAATTATTAGTTCCCTTCATTTGTAGAAAATCATCTTATGCTTAACACCCCGCTGAAAACCACATTCGATTATAGTTTCAACATAATGTAGACACTTGAGAAATCTTCCATATGGTTCAGTTTCCACCAATGCCTCTTAACTGTTCTTGGGTCTTGTTCTTGTAAATTTGTTTTCGCACATGAGAGAGAAAACTGAATAGGACTAAAGTGAATCCTACTACACTTTATATAATAGAGATTAAAGTTGTTCGAGGACCATGCAAAATGTGTGGAAAATCATTGGAAAAATGACACGACTATACTGAGAAATTTATTTGTATTGGTTGAAGTGAGTAAGTAGACAGGAGTAGAGCTGGCAAACGGGCGGGTCGGGGCTGGCTTGTTACGGGTTTCACGGGTACGGGTTAACACGGGCCAAAGCTTGCGGGTCGCTACTCTTCACGGGTGGTCATTTCTCCAACCCGCGCCCGTAACGGGTAAAGCTTGCGGGATCACGGGTTAGCTGGTTTCTGGTGAGTCAACTCGCCAAACGGATTTTGACAGAGTTTTCTCGTTTTCGGTTATTGCCGCCACATTCGCCATTTAAAGCTCCTTCCCGCAACCTAGAATTCATCTAACAATGCATTCAACACTAACAAAACTTATTCATCTTCTCAAAAGGAAAAAGGGAAAAAACATATAACAGGTCTTTATTGTACAAGGAATTGAAAATGTCCACAAAATCAAAAAACAAAATGCAAGAAATTTAGCTCCAATTCACACTAAAAATAGACTACGTATTCTTGCTCTAACCTTCATTAATCTCTTCAATCTTCATCTTCAACAGGGAACAACAACTTCATGTACTTAAACAACAGAGAATTTTCATAGTACTGACCACCACCTCATACAAATTGTACAAAATCAAACTAGTACATACAAATTGAATCACAACCCTAGTCTTCTTCTCCTATCAGTAACTCAATTCTCTTCTCAATTTCATAAAACCCCAAATTCAATTGAATCCCTAATTTCTTCTGGATTTCTCAATTCCAGTTCTTCACTAAACTTAACCCTAACTATTAGTATGATAATCTTCTTCTTCGTATTCTACTTCCAATCTCCAACTCAGAACCCACATCAAAACTTAACCCAAAAAACAAAGAAAAAGAAAAGTGAAGAAGCAAATCACCACATCAAGCATCTTGAGCTTATATCCATTATAGTTAAGCTTAGATTTACACATGCAAAGAAGAACAGACGCAGAGAAGAAAGAAAAAAAAAGACGGAGGAGGTGTTAGGAGGCGCAGAGGCAGAGAGCAGAGTGGAGAAAGAAAATAGGAAAGAATGAAAATGATCTTCTAGGGTTTTTTTTTGAGTTTTATATCACAAACGAACGGACGGGATTAGATGTATTAATCATACGGTTGAAATTATTAGGAACGGACGGGTTGACAGGTTTACCCGCGGGTTTACGGTCCGGTCCGGGTTAACCCGTTTACTAACAAGCCACCATTTATCTAACCCTAACCCGGCTTGTTTATTACCCAGCCAAGCCGGGTTAGGGTTTTCACGGGCCGGGTACGGGTTTATCCGCGGGTTTCGACTTGTTTGCCAGCTCTAGACAGGAGTATCTCAAGTCTGACTTGTAATTTATTTTTATGAACACGCTGAATTTGAATGTTTCCCATAAATCATGATGATTGCGTGTGTTTGTACCTAAAATTACTTCTAGACACTAAACACGGTGATTTGATGATGATTATGTAAAATTAGGGCTAGAAAACGATAGAAAATAAATAAGAAGACAAGAGTTTAACATGGTTCGGCAAGTATTGCCTGCATCCACGGAGGAATCCCATGGGAGTGATTTTATTGATGATCATGATACAATTGTTTTTCTTCGGATTAGCTATCCATATATTTTTTAGGGCTTAGGATACATGTATTTATAGAATTATGTAACCCTAATTCTGATACAAACTTCATGTGCAAGCAACTTGGACAACAAGACTTCTGAAACTTCCGAATCTTCTTTAACGGGCTTGTTGGGCTTGATTCGCGGGCTTCCGGTCTATTTTATGGGCGGTACAAACATCGCCCCCCTCATAACCTCCAACTTGTTGGGGGTTAAGAAGTTCTCTTTTTCCTTCTGCGCCGACCGTTGATTACGTAACTTGTCCCCAAGCATTTCTAAAGATATCACAAAGACGCCCCCAACTGTGGTAACCTGCAATAAAATTTGCTCATGTGCTAGGCGAGACTTTTTTTTTCCAAGTATTGGACTTGTGATGCTCGAGAGATAGTCGAGTCTTAAGGAGAATGTAGTGTGCTTGCGGCTAGGGAAAGGCTTTTTGCTCGTAACGTAACAAGGATGTAGCACTCGCTGCTCGGGCAGGCTGGTTGTTGCTTGTGTTGAGTACGAGTCTTCGGACCAACATCGGCGTTGGGATCGTGGTCGAGACGAGACTTTGTGCGGATCAACATCGGGCGTTGGGCTCGTGTTCCAGACAAGACTTTATGCTTGCCAAGGTGCAAGTCTTTTATACTCGCGTGCAAGGAGAGATATTATGCATTGCGATAAGAGCAAGACTTTTGTGCTCACGTGCAAAGTGAGGCTTTAGGTGCTTGCGATATGATGCAAGGCTAAATATTGAAGGGTCTAAGCAATCCTCGTCTCCAAATCGATCAAGTCGCTATCTACGAACCTCGAAATCGATCATGTTGCTGTCCCAAAATCATATAAAAGTTTCTCGAACACATGAATATTTTCTTCCATGTTGTAGGGAATTGAAAGACGAATCTAACGAGCCAAAATCATTCAATTTGGACTTAAAACGAAGAAGTTATTGACGAAACAAGATTTGAATGAAGTGCATGCACTGTTGCATATGTGGCAATACTGATTGGATCAAAAGGCTGACGTGGCATAGCGAACAAGGACAATTTGCTGGCGTGGCACCCGAACGATGCTGACGTGGCATCCATGCTGACTTTGATATGGCTACGTATCGTGCTGATATGGCGCTGACACGTGGCAGTAAATTTGGTGACGCAGCGATGTTGATGTGGTCGTCGTTGTTGACGTGTCTTCTAGTCAAACCTGAACCAAACCGAACTGTTTGAACCAGATCTACTGCTGAACTGGTTTGTGGTGTTGGGCTTCCTGTCACACACTCTGTAACACTTATTATCACGTCTCTTTGGATGTCGCAATGTTCGGCCATCTCTTTTTTATCACGCTTTCTTTTTCTCTTGCAACATTTTCTTCATCTTGTTCGCAACGGTTTTTTCTTCTGTTCGCAACAGTTTCGCATTTTTTCTTCTTCACCCTAATTTTTTTATTTTTCTACTAAAGACCAACCCACATGATGATCAGTGATGCTTGTTTAAGAAGAAAATTTAAAAAGAACATTCACATGCCATGGGAGAAATGTCTGGCGGCTCTAGCCACAAATATTCATAATTCAATTTTGAAACTCGAAAACACTTAGGAATTCATACAAATTACAGAGCACCAACATAAAATAAAAAATTGGCGAGATTAATAATGTGTGATTCAGAACTACAACTGATAAATTAGACGTTCATTTGTGGCAAGTGAAATGAAAATGCATGTACAAATAGATTATGCATTATATAAACCACATTTAAGTACATCAATTGAAGAGAAATATTGGGTTTGGAAAATTCTAACGTTTTTAACGTTTTTTTTTTGTTCAAATTGTTCTGTTCTCGGTGGGAGAATACCATCGAAACCAACACTAACATGGGTATATTGGATCAGGATTTATCAAGATAAAATTAGATATTAGTTTTACCCAAATCTAGTGGATTTATAATGTTTTTTAAAGAATCTTTAAGATTCTTATAAATATATGATTATGGATTATAATGGATTGTCGTAAGAGTAGTTAGATTTTTAAAAATTGAAGTATATTAAAAATTAGTAATATATTTGAAAAAATCAAGGTCATCATGATCCCCTTAAGAAAATAAAAAAAGAAAAAAGTTGAGGTGGTGGGTGGATGTGGGGATGGGTGGTGATGGTTGGTATGTGTGGTGTGGTGGTGGCGGCGGTGGGCGGTGGTGGGCGTGAGCGGTGGTGGTTGGTGTGTGGCGGTGATGGTTGGTGCATGGTGGCGGCGGTGGTCGATGGTGGTGGTTGTGCTGGTGTTGGTTGGTGGTGTGTGGTGGTTTGCAGTGGTGATGGTGGAAAAACATAGAATGTTGTGATAAAAAAAAAAAATTGTCCATAAGAATCCATGAAACTCTTGTGGTTTGGGTTAAGAAAGATATGAGATAATAACATACATATTTTGCCTACAAATATCCATAAGAACAAGATGGAGTCATTAAGAGGGATTCGTGGATCGTCAACGATGCTTTATTTGCTATTCAAAAATATGATACTTCAAAGAATCCACAGGAACATGAGTTTCTTGAGTAGGAATTCACCGTAACGTTGAAGAAACTAAGGTTGGAACACCTAAACAAAGCAGTTGTAGAGGAAGCTATAAGTTTCTTTGGTACCAAGATTTTCACTAATCCTCCTAACTGTCGTCCAAGATATGGATCTGATATTGAACACTACACCAAATTCTGTATTTAGCAACCCAAATTAGCAACAGATCTAGAGCTGTTGCTAATTAGCAACAAAAAGCTCAGTTGCTAAAATTTAGCAACAACTAATTTCTGTTTTTAAATTCGTGACTGCTGAGGTGTTGTTGCTATTAGCAACAACGGAGAAAATAGGCGTGCCAACAGTTCGTGTGGGTGGAAACCCCTTTAGGTATTTTTTTCGCCCAGTCAACTGGAGTTGTTTTGAAACTGAAACATTATTCCACCCCTTTAACCCTATTCATATACATATCTCTTTCTTCTTCTTCACTTCACAAACTCCTGACTCCTGAGAAAACCTTCAACAGCCGTGAGACCCTCTCTTCTCCAAGTCTCGTTTCTCTTTCTTCTTCTAGATCTACAGTTTCTCAATATTTACGTTTCTGTTGATCTGTGTCTCTTTTCTATTCGTATCTCAATTTCTTCTTTTTGATTTTCGTTCTCTCTCAATACTTTTATCTCTTCTTTCTTAGGTTTTGATTTTGTTTCTGATTCACGTTGTTTGTTTGAAGCGACGAAGAACACCCAGAACACGAACTCCTTTTCAAACATCATCGTCTGGCTGAAGATTATCAAGATCTGGATGACATGGGGTAACTGTCTATTCTCTATTCTTTTTAATCGATTTTCCCCAAAATTTTCAATTCGGGTTTCCAATTTTTTGTAATTTAGAGCTTTGAAATCGATTTGTTGAACTCATAGATACTATCATCTAAAGTTTGTTCGATCAATTGCTGAATTTTATGGGGTTTTTAGAGTTTTTTGTTGTTGTTTAATTTCAATGGATTTTGAAGGAATGGGAAGTAGTAAGGAATTAGCTAATGTTCGGATTAATATTATTGGAAGATCAAGGAAATTATTCAAAAATCTTTAATTTTCTCATTCTTTGGGGTTTTGATTGATTAAATGGGTGATTTTTATATTTGTGTTGAGGCTTGTGCAAGTATGTAAAAGTTAGAGTGAAGCAGAGGGAAGGTCTTCACACTCTTGAAGCAAAGGTAATCCAAATGTTTTTATGAGATGTTATTTCCATTATGTAATTTATATCTCATTAAATAGGAGTTCAATATATTGTTAGATATGTTGTTGTTTATGTGGACTAAAATCTATTGCTTTCTCTTCTGGTTTCAGATGTTATTCGATCACTCTATTCAAGCAAATCTTGCTTGTGTCCTTAGGTTTCAGCTGTAGACATGATTTAATATTGCTAGTGACATACTTATCAGATTCTAAACATTGTACTTTGTGTCTCTTGATGCAGGGTATCGTTGAACACATTTGTGATTCTGAGGACTTGGTAGTTCAGGCTTTAAGTAGTTCATGTAGTGTCTTTCTGAAAACACCATTACTTAGACTGAAAATGTATTTTTTGATTTGCAGGCTTTAAGTCATCATATGAACTTTAACATCTCTTGGGTGTAGAAGATCAGATGGTTAGATTTTATTTATATTCACAAACTGGAATTAAGACTAGAATGAGTTGTTCAGTACTGAGATTTTATTATCTAAGTAATTACTCAACATATGTCAATCACAAAATTTAATCATTTCATCATCTCAGTAATTGCTTATGATACTTGTACACATTTGTATATTCAGCTGTGATACTTAAAGTTCACATAGATGAATCTGTTTTTTACTTTAATAAAATCCTTTGATGAGTCTGTGGTATTAGCTTGAATCATTACAACTGATATGAATCAATTATAATTATAGTTATTAAAAGTGCTTGTTGGACGTGAGGAATTGAATCATCAGAATAGGAAGAATAAGGGCTATTGCAGGATAAATTGGGGAGAAATTGTTTTTGACTAGGTCAGCCAAGACTTGACTTTTTTTTTTTCTTCAAAAATTTAGCAATGGCGGAAACGTGTTGCTAAATATGAACCAGAACAACTATATCTTGTTCTAATAAAAGATATCCCAGAATTACTCTAATATTAGCAACAGGGTAACAACAGGTGATTTCTGTTGCTATATATTTGGTTCGCAATAGCTTATTTCTGTTGCAACTACCGTTGCTGACCGGAATAGCAACATAGCTAGAGTTGTTGCGAAAAACTGCGACAGGGTGTGTAGCAACGGCAAAAATCTGTTGCAAGCCCAGTCAGCAACAGATATAAGTTGTTGCTAAACGTTAAATTTGGTGTAGTGGAAGCAAGAGTTCTGATAGATCTAAACTTTCCAATGATAAGGGGTGCATGGTGGAATACAATAGCAGAGGTTCAAGTTTGGATTAAATATCACTGGAATCTTCAACCTTATAACTTATGTCCCAAATGTTACGACGTGATAGATCATAATGAAGAAAATTGTGCTATTTTGGCACATAAGCTCTACTTGGATAGGCTCACAATTGAACAATATGAAAAACATCAAGTTGAGCATCCCTCTGATGCCGAGGATGCAGAAAAAGACTTTATGAATGAAGAGGAGAATATGGTTGTTGATGAATTTCACAAAATTCCCGAAGGAGAAGAAAATGGTGAAGATACAAGGCAGAATAAAAGGATGAGAAACTCTAAGCTTAATGAATAACCCTCTAACAATACTCATAATATTCATGTCACTCCTCATAGTCTTTCCATTACTTCTACTGAGCCAACTACTGATATTCATAACATCAATGAGATGGAGATGAACAAAAATGGTGAAGAAGCTGCATCCAATACTCTTGGAAAATAGGAATTCCTGCAACTCAGGTACATAAGCTTTTCACTGCTCTTTTCAATCCTCTTTATTTTACTTTTCATATTTCTTTAATTTTTGGAATCTGCATTTCTTCTCATAAAATGAAAATTTTGTCTTGGAACTGTCAAGGTTTTTGTCAAAAAGATACTAGAGACCATCTTTTTCATCTCAATAAACTCCATAATCCTGATTTAATCTTTATTTCAGAAACAAAATTAATGATGGAAGAGTCCTAAACTTTTCTAATTCTCTCCTTTTTCCAAATTCCTTTTATGTTCCTTCCGTTGGAATTGCTGGTGGTCTGTTGCGTTTATGGAAGGATGGTTTTCATGTTGATATAGTTCATTCTGACTCAAATATGATTAATGCCATTATTATAAATGATCCATCTAAAGGGGAATGGTTCTTAACTTGTTTATATGGTACCCCATATAAAGAGAAACAAAATGAGCAATGAGAATATATTAAGGACCTTAGTAAAGATGTCAAAGTCCCTTGGGTAGTTATAGGAGATCTTAATATTACTCGTAATCCTAATGAAAGAGTCAATCATTCTTCATCTTCGAGTAGTATTATTATTACTCATTTACTAAGAGAAGCAATTATCTTTGTGGAACAAAAATACTTTTGGCCATATACAAAGAACAATTACTCAATTGAAGGATCAATTGACTTACATTTAACAAATTGATTTAAATAATGGTCTGACTCCACTCCAGGTTGTATTTCTGATCAACTCAGGGTTGAATCCCTGGTGTGATCCTTTTATCCTTTTATACCTCCAACGTTTTCTTAGGCAACCTGTATGGACTAAACTCAAATACAATTCCGAGAGTTACAACTTCATGAATCTCAATCAGGAATTATAAGAAGAGTTTATATCTTTTTCTCTCACAATCAATATGTAAACGGAGACAAGTCTGTGAACCTGATTATACCGAGAGAGTACTTAGATGATTCCAAAGATCAATATCCAAGATCAATCAAGTCGTATTCAAAAATTACGATGGACGTATCTATTTTGATTGATGTACGTACAACCTGTGATAGTTCAATTATAAAGATAAATAATATAATGCGGAAAAAGAAATAACACAGACACCAAAAAAAAAATTTAACGAGGAAAACACAATTGCTGAAATTCCCGGGGACTTTGTCCAGATTTGAACACCAAACTGTATTAAGCCGCTACGGACTCTAGCATACTATCAAAACTTCGGACTGGAATATAGTTTAGACCGAATCCACTGTCATAGTAATTCAGTTACAGTTGCGCTCCTCACCCCTCGTGAATCTCTCAAGACTCTGCACAATTGTTCCCTTAGATGACATCCTTTACGAGTTGCTTCAAATGAAGACTTTAGACCAATGTGCCTCTCACAGATAAGCCTATATGTGATTTCCGTTTTGATCAAAAGATCAAGGTGAGATAGGAAATCGTTTGCAATTGACAAAGTCTAGCAAACCTCAAAATCCGGTACTTACGACTCTGGAAGAGCAGCATAGATTATTATTCACCTCACAAGTAAAACATACTCCGACATCAATAAAGAATATACACTATGGTTTGGATGAACCGTAACTGAACCTTGTATAATGACTTGTTCATGAAAGTTTAGCCGAAACTAGCCAGACGAACTATATGCTTAACCATTTTCATATCCCCCCCCCCTTTTAATACCAACAACAGAAACTGAAAAACGCTAAGCTTTTTTCGCCTCCCGCACGTATTTTTTGTGTACCGTCGAATGTTTCGTACACCACACATATTTTTCGCTCAACCTGTTTTCTTGATTACCCGTCGTTGGATTGTGTCAATCTCGAACCACAACCGTCCAGAACGAGTAATCTCTTAGAATTTACAAATGTACCTCTTTCACATAGAGATAAACAATTCGTTTCTCTTCTTCCGTCCTCTTCTCCTCTTTTTTTCCTTATTGATCTTCTCCCAACAATAACTCAATATTCAATGATTGACTAATTCAATTACAATTTTATTTGATTTCACTTCTTCCCCAAATAGATTTTCAATAGATTTCATTTTCTCCCCCAAACTTATTCTGGGGCGACATCAATTGATGATTTTATCCACCCAAATCCAATTTCGATTTCACTTCGCTAATTCGTCACCATTATATCCAGGTTAGTGTTCGATATTGGAAAAAGTTAGATTGCTTCAAAAAAAATTACCTATGACTGCGTTTTCTTCTTTTGATGAGGACCTGTTTTCTTAGGTCGACAGAGTTGTTCCATGATAATGTCACAAAGTTTTGTGCACAAACTACACAAAACATGTTTGATGAAATTCCTCTGAAAGTTTTCGTTATTTTCATGCCTATGTTCATGTACTTCGGTAATAGTTTTATTAATTCATGCCAACTTTATTAGAAAGGATTCACATTTACTTATGTTCTCATTTTTATTAGAAAGACTTGGCATTTATTTATTTTCTCATAAATTGTAATCAATGGGAGATGCATGATTTGCTGATAGTGCGGTTTAGTAAAACAAGAGATTTTGTAACTATGTATATAAAATTCGGGTGACTAAGATTGATACTTTACTTCCCATTTGTAATGACGAACTTTAGCTTTAATTGATGATGTTGTTGAACGAATGAGAACATACTTGGAGAAATTTTTCAAGTGATAACTTTGCTTTGGTTAATTTTAGGGTCTAGAATTCGAAAATTATAAAATAGTACTAAAAAGTTTGTTATTTGCCGACGTGCAACGCACGTGTTCTCAACTTGTAACACTTAAAGACTTTAATCTTGAGTCACAACTATAGGTTATAATGTGATCAAATATGTCTAGATGTGTTTTTAGAGAGTTGTCCAGATATCGATTATCTCATAGAAATTATTATGATGCATCTGAAAATATTCGACTGGGTAAGTACGTGTACTTGCTTTCCAGTTCGTGAGTTATTTTGTCACGGTACGTGTACCGGGTTTGGATTACCTTAAGACAAAACAAGTTAAGGAGTCCACATAACTTTTTAGGTATGCATACTAGGTGTGTGTACCATCCTGAGTTCACGAGTTAACAGAACTTTTTGGGTTTGCATATTCGGTATTGTACCAAAAGTCGTTGCCGAACTATAGGTACGCCGGTACGTGTACTACGGCTCCGGACCTATAACAGTTGCGCCTATATGTAGTCTGATACGTTTATTGTCATGTATCCAGATTTACAATAGTTCTATAGCTCTTGAATAATTAATTTGAAACATTCTCGAATAACATCAATGACACATATCACTTTTTAACCAAATTCATCAAGTATGAACAAATGTTCTTAACCTTAGTTAACATATTTCGAGAATAATTAACAAGATAGACTTGACTCGAAATTTCTATTGTGCATGTAAAGTCCACTTTAGTCATGCAACTTAGTCCCATAGATAGAAAGGTGAAAACTTGAGTTATAGGTGGTTCAGTCTTCACTTACCTTGTTTTTGATGAAGTTCTTTGAAAGCTTCGGTTGATATTCGCCTTCAAAAGGTAGAACGCAGTGCTGTCTGGTACTCAACTATACACTTCCATCATAATTCGAGACTTGACTAAATGTAGACCAAAAATCAAGATATAGTTTTGATCAACTAAATTTGACAACAAGCTTGAGATAACAACACTTCTGAGTTCGACCGAGAAATGCTTTAACAAGAACTACATCAGCAGAAGAGGAAGAAGTTGTAGCGGCTCTCGAAGCAGTGATTTGGGATAAAAGGAATAATATCATCAATTTGATCATAGAAATAGAATGTTTATAAGTTATCAAATATCTACACGACACAAATGACTCAATTAGGTGGCAATGTAAACCTATTTTCGATGAAGCTCATACTCTGACAAGAACCATGGTCTCTTTTGGGGCTTTCAATTTGCAGATAGAAGTGCAAACGGAGTAGTAGACTTATTAGCTAAGGAAGGAAGAAAATCAAATGCTTTGGTTTCTTGGAAGGATTCTCCTCCTTTGTTTTTAATTCCTAGAATAAATTTGGATTCTGTCAAGTCTCGTAATGTATTCAGACAGAACAATGTTGTAAACGCAGGAAAAACTAATCTCTCAGATTCAGACATCACGAGAACCACCTCTCCGGTGAACATCTCACCTGAGACTGAATCACATGATTAGTCGATCCTTTTTCTGCTATATATAAATATATCTTATTTTTCATAAAAAAAAGTAAAAAATTGCCATGTTTTATTTAGTAATTAATTCATACAAAGAGCTCCACATAAAATAGATTTGAAATAGTACTCCCCCCGTACCACTATTAGATGACCTACTTGGTTCAAAATTTTGTCTCACTATTAGTTGACCTATCTCATTCAACAAGAGGATATTTCTAAAACTATCCTTTTGATTGATTATCGTTAGTATAAGAAATATGTATAATTTGGTATCCATGTTTATATTCGTTAAGTAGGTGTTTTAAAATGCCTTTCAATGATATAAAGTTTACGAAAATCCATGGTGTCGTTTGTAAGATAAATCATTTCTAAATTTGACAAGTTATTATCCATAAGGGTATAAGTGTAAAAAATACCTAAGAATACTCTTTTCCATTTGTTGCCTTAAGAATTCTGCAAACTTGAACTAAGTCATCTAATATTGGGACGGAGGGAGTATAATATAAGTATATGTGAATACAATCCTCCATGTAAAAAGTTCATACATACCATTAACTCTCAATTAGCATCTCTCATTGAGCTTGATGAAAATTAAACGATCATGAGTTACACTAATGATTAACATTATTACAGAATGAAAAAAACGTAAATTAGGTTGTTTTGAAGTAAATTTGGATCCAGAAGATTCTCGTACCTACACATTTAAAAATCAGTATTTGCCATCGGCATTGCATTCCCAGATTTCAACAAACACATTAAGATGGAACATGAATAACCTAATTCGGCCAAGATTTCAACAAACACATTAAGATGAAACATGATAACCTAATTCGGCCAAGATATATTCAATTTTCCACCAACATCTCAGTTTTCCACACCATAATATTTTTTTTTTTTTTGGTTTTAATATTCATCCAGTGACTTAAATTTGGGTAATTCATTTGAAAACATTGGCCAATGCTTTCTTAATCATGATAAAGATGGGGAAATGAATAAGAGGTTTATATAACCGAGGACCATGAGTACACATGACAAACATATATGTAATTTTAGCAACACCAAAGCCATGACACTCAAGCTAGTCATAATTAATAAATGAACAAATATACATAAAAGGATCCTCAGGCTCATACCCTCGTGATTTTGATCATCTTGGTTAGACATTGTCCAAGGGTGATGCACTTTGCATATGAGTCGAAAAGACTTGAAACATCAACTCACCTGCTTTCCTCCTTCTATGGGGTACTTTTCATATGCGCTTGTCCTATGAGTCACAAGAACCGAAACATTTCTGTAAGAGAGTAATCAGCGTCTATATCGATTATAATGTTTCGTGAGATTTTTGAACTAAAGTGTAAATTTTTCATTTTGGTGACACATTTTCCCTTGCTATATCATTTTCACGAGGAAAATAAAAGCCGACATATATCTTTGATAAAATGAATTTAACGATTTACTAAAAAATAAATTTGTGATTTTCTAACTGTTAGATAATCAAATTTTCATTTATGTGGTTGCAACTTAATTTCAGGAGTGTTAAAGGTTGGTACCAGTATTAGCAGGGCTGGTACCATTTCAGTGATCCAACGACCGAGAACGCTTCGAAGTTTTTTTGTCTTATATTAAATGGTACCAGCACCACTAATGCTGGTACTGGCCTTTAGCAACCGTGCTTCATTCCAAGTAAAAGTGAAACAAGATTCAAGAACATATATATATATACCCATAATATTTTGACTGTTTTATGAATTTACTAGGGCTTAACCTGTGCCGTAACTTCACGGGCATAATTTTTATTTAGATATGCATTTTTCAATATATGAATATTAAATATGATATTTATATCAGGTTTACTCTTCTTATCATTACAAAAGTAAATGAAAACCCAATAGATATTTTTATTCTCTACTCCACAAATCCTTTCTGGCATTTCCGCCTTGACATTCTCGCATACTATGCGGCTCCTTTCTCGAGTTGTATCCTCAATCCAGCCATGAAATTATATCGGAATTAATTTTTACATATTTTGTCCCCCCATAAAAATATTATTTGATATGTTTTTTAGTTTACATAGATATCTTATCGATCCTTTGAAATGGTATTACCTTTCTGCATCTTCCTTATTTCAGTGAAGGATGTTAGGATCTTCATGGACCATAAGAACATACTATGGGCCTGACTACATAACACCGATGTTGTCCCTACTTGACCACCTTGGGATAAGAGGTGTGCGGTTTTAATCTAAAAGGCATCGGTGCTACGTAAGGAGATGCCTAAACTTATTAAGCTCCACATGTACTCCTCTTTCTTCCATGTGCGACTATCCCTAGCTATACATATGTGGTTTATCGCGCCACATACTCCAACAATCTCCACCTTGGCGAGATTAAACCATTTAACCAGATCAATCAGACTCCACCATATGATTACCATATGTATATGCTACCCATCGATCATGATTATTGTCACTTTACGCCCTGGAATCCTTCTCCACCTTGAGTTAATAAGAAGGAAAGAACTAACTCCACCTTGAGCATTTCCTTGCCCACCTAGAACCTTGCTTCACTTGAGAGTTAATGTGAGACATTAACTCCACCTTAAGCGCCAATTCAACCTTGAGCATTGCCTTGCTGATCTAGAACCATGATCTACCTGAGTCAATGGGTGAGACACTAACTCCAACTTGAGCGCCAATTCAACTTTGGGCCTTGCCTGCTCCACCTTGATTCTGACTCCACTTGCGCCCTAAACCGAGTGTCATCCACAACCACTTCAACGTTCGAATAGTAGACCCAATCATGGGCTCAGATACCAATTTTTAGGATCTTCAAGGACCATCGACAGTACTCAGGTCCCGACCACATAACCCCAAACCCCACTTGACCACCTTGGGATAAGAAGTGTGGGGTTTTTAATTAAAATACCTCGGTGCTATGTATGGAGATGCCCAAGCTTATTAAGCTCCACATGTATTCCTTTGTATTCCATGAGGGACTATCCCTAGCTATACATATGTGGTTTATCGCGCCACATACTCCAACAACCGAGCAGAACCAAAACATTAAACTATGTAAGCTGTAAAAAAATTACAACACCTGAACTCATTCGTCTTCAGGAATAATTGTGTAGATATTAACACTGTTCGGATCCTTATTGCTTTTTCCGCTTTAAGAATAGTCTAAAAAGAGTAAAACTCAGAATTGACTTAACAGTACATATCATATTGTATGTTCTTACTATTTCAATGACACAATGAAAATCTAATTCATTCACTTAAGCTATTATATTTTGAAATGTTAAGTCATTTCCGATGATAACCATTTTACTCACATACGATGTAGTTCTAATTTTTCAAAATTCCAAAATATATTATGTACTTAATTCAATTCGACAGGAAGAGTTCACTGAATGGAATATAGGTAATGGCTTGTCCTTTCATAACATTGTGTCCTTTTCAACATATTTGGATCCAGAGTTGGTAAAATCAATGTATTTATGCGTTCTCGGGTGAGAGCTATTTAGGGATGGGTTACCTCCAAGAAAACTGCTAATTGATGACCGCATCAATGTCAATTGAAAACCCCACACTATCGGATAACCACAGTGAATAAGTGGGGACGGTATTGGCGGAGGATCATGTCTTTACAAATGGTATTAGAGTCGACTACGGGTTACACATCGAGGGTGAAAGAGTATGTTTGCCGAATTGTGTCGGGAAAGGGTCTCATGAGTGAGAAAAAAATGCCAGAGTCTAAGATTGAACATATTCCGGAGCTGAGGACGGCTCCTAATTAAGTTAGTGGCATAATACTCCACTCGGCAGGTAGGATTCATCAAGTGGAATATAGGTAATGGTTTGTTCTTTCCTAACACCGAGAGCTTTTAGCATAATTGGCTTCATAGTTGGCGAATTTTTTTTATAGTTAAGCATGCTCGACATTGAGTAATCCTATGATGAGTGACCTCCTGAGAAGCTGTTGTTGATGACCGCAGCAATGACCATTGAAAACCCCATATTGTCAGATGACCGCGGTGGATAAGCGAAGATATTATCGGTAGAGGTTCAGGCCATTACATTCTACGACATTACGCTTTCAAATGTGAGGGCATTCGTTGCATAAAAATACTAATAACGATACGCTCTACTTACAATAAACTCTGTTATCCATCATCATCATTGAATAAAAATAACGTTAAACCATTTATCAAGAAATACATGAGACGATGTGAAATTACTCACTGGGCACCAATACTTGCTACCGTCACTATGATCCACTTATATAATTGTTATTCAATCTAACTAAGTTTTTTTATTTCAAAAAATAAAAAGTACATTGAAAACATATTTGTAGCAATATTTTTTCATCCTAGTGTTTGGTAAAGATTTCATAAAGTGTTTTTTATGCAAAACACTTCCAAAATCTATCAATTTTAAAAGTGGGGGAGAAAGAGCTTTTAAAAGCTTCAAAAACAAATGTTATAGTTCAACCTATGTAGGATCATAATATCACAATGGATAGGGCTCGCGGGATCAATAAACGACGGTACCGCGAGGGAGTCGCAGGGAACTAAAATGAACGACGCAATGAGAAACGACACACAAAACAACCGAGAGACATGGAACTCGGCGAGGTTAAGAAGTGTCACGAGATTGAATAAGTTGTACACCGGCGACACTTCGCCAGACATTCCCAAAATAAAGGATAGCTTAGTCATCATCCACTATGTATTACCCTATATAAAGGGTCGAGTGAGTCTTGTTGTGGGGGATCTTTTTGGGGAATTGTTGGGCAAGTCATTAGAGAGAGAAAGTTCAAGAGTGTTTTACTTACTAAGTGTAATCCTAATTTTCCCTGTGTAAACAACTCATGAAATTAATCAATAAACATTCTCAATTATACAACTTTCAATGGACTAACTAATCAAAATATAGTGAGGGGTGTAGTGTGGGAAAACCTGCTACTACATATGCGCTAGAAACAGGACGAGCAAGTGATTGACGAAGAAATTGGAAAGAATATAGATTAACAGAGAAGAGATTTGGAAAAGATACTCAAGAATTCATTGAAAAGAAAGATGGCTAGAAGAAGAAATGTACAAGGGCAACCAACGATTGTAAGAAGAAGTGGGAGACTTGGTTGGAGAAAGGAGGAATGAAACAGAGAATCATCAAGGATAAATATGAGAAATGATGGGAAGGTCAAAACCAACCACCAATCTCCCCAAGAGCAAACGCGCAGCGGGGATTATGATAGAGTAAGCGTGCATACTTGAGATCTCGATTCTCAAGACGAGAGAAAGAGGAGCAAAGCAGGTGAACAATGGACAAGGAGGAGGAGAGCAAGAAATGAATGGAGAAATGAATCCAGTAACGAAGAAATCGCAGCCCTAGAAAGATTGAGACAAACAATACACGAGGAGAGACGGCTAGAGGCGGGAGGAACGAGCAAACTTGACAAGACAGAATCACGAATTGAGGATGGAAAATATGAGGTTGCAAAATAGAGATCTAGAAGTAGCGTGAGATCAAGTTCAAGATCGAATGGAGAAGAAAGAAGGAGAGTTGTACCAACAGTAAAGCACCAATGAAGAAACACAAAATCCGAATATAGAGCACGGCGCGAGAGAAGAGGAGAAATAGAAGATCGTTATATTCTCACCGGAAATCTTCCAAATGAGCGGAATAGGGAAAATCAAGGAAACATGCAATTCCAAGAACCAAATGACTCAGCTGCTGAAGGGAGAATAATCTTGCATGGGAGAGAAGAATTGAGAAGAAACCGAGAGATCGAGGATGACATTGAGAGACACTACATTGAACAAGCGCGATTAGCTCGCGAGAGAGAAAGGCTAAGAGAAGAAATGGAAAATCAAGAGATGGAGGAGGCAATCCGGCAAAATAACCATGATAACCGCGAAAGAAGAAGGGAACAGAATCGTACTAATAGAAATATTAATGAAGAGTATGAGAGGGTGCAGATGATGAGAGCTGAGAGGCCACCACGAAGAGAGAACAACCGATATAATGGCGTGCGAATTGACGAAAGAAACGAAGAAGAGCGTCGCGAGGAAAGAAGAGGAGAAGATAACGAGCAGGAAGGTCAAAATAGGCACGAGCGAAGAAGGAGAGAAGCAGAGCTAAAAAGACCAGTAGAATCAAATTCTGAGGCAAATGAACAAATCTTAAGAGAACTGGCTGAAATGAGAGGATTACTGAATAATAGAAGGGAAGGAGGAAGGAGACAGTTAGACGAAGCTATTGCAGAAGCCGCGAAGAATCCCTTCACGCTAGAAGTGCAGATGGGAGGAATACCTCCTAAATGTAATCTACCGCATTAACCAACATCTTTGATGGAACAACTTGTGCGATACAACATATTAAGGCTTATATGAGATGTATGTTACAATGGGAGAATCATGATGCCATATTGTGCAAATATTTCGCGCTTCTTAATAGAGAAGCACTAAAATGGTTTGAAGGTCCGCAAGGAACACAATCACATCATTCAATCATTTACAAGCCACATTCCCGGGAGCATACATAAGTAACAACTCTTGCGACTGTGTATTGAAGATGTATTCTAAATAAACAACGGATTGGCGAGAGCTAAGACAGTTGACAAGAAGATGGAGAACCATGTGCAGCGAAATGGCAGATCAGGTTGAGGAGAGATATCTCATACTCTCATTTGTGAATGCTCTCTTCGCGACTAACTTGTTATACATTCAAATTTTTAGAATCAAAAATACAATCACGATGGCAGAATCATGAGAATTACAGAAGAATATATTGCCTTAGAAGAAAGACAAAATGAAATGAATTCTTATCCAAATCGCGAACACGAGCTCCAACGCCGCGAATGCAAGTTTGTTACCTCAATTCATAAATACAAAGTGGCGAGCACTTCGCAAGGACAAGCAGCAAGAGAGCCGATGAGGGACAAAGCAGAAGATAGTAGCCATGGGAAGCCACGATCAAGAAGAGTTTGAACGTGAAAGGAACTACTACAACCGTAATAAAGAATAATAAGATTCGTGAGGCTAGATCATGTGCAAGAAACTTATGGTGGACGAAGACAAAATAACCGTGGAGGGCGAGAAGTCATAGAACAAGATGGGAAACATTAAGATGCCTCCACCGAATACTAGCGTTGAAAAGATCCGGGAAGCTATACTTGTGATGGAAAATGTACCAAAGACCTTGGAATGTTGGAATGGAACCACCGCCCGGCGATAGAAGTCATGAGTTTTGTTCTTACCATCGCTTCCATGGGCATCAAACAAACGATTGTAGAAACATAAAGAGAATTATTCTCGTGGATGATTGATCGGGGAAGTCAATCACTTTCTAAAGGAGAAGAAGCAGCCGACGTTACCACCACCACCGAGAGATGCAATGAATGTTGTCAATGAAAGGAAAGGAAACATTTGTGATAGAAGTAGGAACAAAAGCCAAGAATTTGAACTCGCAACTCTATTATCCACTCCTATCGCACCATCGAAGATTTCCATGACAACGCACTCAAGAGAGTCTTTAGAGAGACGCTAATGATAAAGAAATAATGAGTCCAGCGAGAACGACGCAGTTAGAAAAGTGGCAATTGAAGACTATTTCTTTCTCTGCAGATGAAGTACCAAAAGGAAGAGAAACACACGAGAGCCCGTTGGTTGTGAAACTAGAGATTAACCCGAAACCAATCGATGGAGAAGATGATGAGGCAGAGTTTGTTGGGCGATCAACCGAATTCTAATCGACACCTAAGTTCTATGAATATTCTCTTCTACCATACTTACAAGACGATGGGCTTTAAAAGATGAGGATTTGATTCCTCGACTTACAAGATATATGGCTTTAATGGCACCGCAAACAAACCAAAGGAGAAGTTCACATGAGCATACCTCTACAAGGATTATCAACTCGATGTCTTATTCGTGTGGTTGATGTGGAATCCAGTATAATGCACTCAATTGGGAGACCATGGCTTCATGAAATCTTGGGAGTCGCCTCAACCTACCATCAATGCATAAAAATTTCCACACCCAAGTGGCATTGGTATCATACAGGGAGATTGGAAGGAGTCGCAACGTTGCCATGAGGTCGATATAGAAAACTGCAAGAAAGAAGTGCCAAAAGAAAGGGTTGGAAGCAACATGAGAAATGAACAGAGAAAGGAAAAACTGATGGTAGATGCTATAGAAGTGAGGGCTGAACATACCCATGAGGTGAATGCTTAGAGAGACATCAATATTATAACAATGGAGAAGCAAAAGATATGAGGAACAAAAGGCATAAGAAGTGAATAATCAATAACAACAGGATGCAAAGTAACAAATGAAAGTAATGATGTGAAGTAGAATCTCAAGAACCAAGAGTGAAATGAGAATACGACTAAGAAAGAAAAGTGAAATACAACAAGTGAAATGCAATTGTGCGAATACTTCGCAAACAAATATCAACAAATAATGAAACATGAATGATTGAATGATTTAACAAATATAAATGCGCAAATGAATGGGACGAACCTTTATGGCGTACACCCTAGTTCGCGAATAACATTTCGTAAGAGGCAAATGTAAGACCTAAAGTGCGTCATATAAGGGGGTATCTCTCGCCGTGGTTCGGGGGAAGGTTACACCGCTCCCGAAGCCCTGAACCATGAAAATTTGGGGCCCATGAAAGACTATCCTAAGAGGCACCTTGGATTCCCAACTATATATGTAGGTTATACTGTTGGGCGACCGAGGGTCTCTTCTTAGAGTCATGTATGCACAAGGCGCCGAGGGTACACTGTTGAGCCGGAGTGCCCGGGATGGATGAACCTACCCCAGCCATTCTTGGCAAGTCTTGGCATGCGTTGCACTCACCCGAAGAAAACTCCATTTAGGGTGCAGTCTCGTAACCATAAACCCTATAGGTATAAGGGATAAGAGACTGCGAAAACAACTGGTTGTTGTTAAGACCGGATGGGAGGAGCTAGTCTTGTATGGCCGATGTTTCGCCTCCTTGAAGGGGCAACCGGGGAGATGATAAGGGCGGTGCTCTCCATTAGGGGGGTGCCAAAACAGACGCAAATGTCATGAGGCTTTGTTTTCGCAAGAAGACTTAGGCTTATCATATTTGTGCAATGATCCTATGCAGAGGCAATAATACTAACGCGAGGGTAAGGCGAGATCAATGGGTCTTTACATGAAAGTGTACGGACGTCCCTGCGATTTGCGCACGACTAATGTCATGGGGCTTTATATTCGCAAGGATGTTTAGGCCCACATATTGTCGCAACAAAAACATCCCGCAGAGGCAAAAATACTTGAAAAATGATAAGGCAAGATCAATGGGTCATTACATACAAGTGTAAAGACGTCCCGCGATTTTGCCGCAATGAACGGCACGTGGGGCGGAGGACCTCTAATTAGGGAGGTCTGACTTGGAAGACCACACAAAATGATAAGGCAAGGTCAATGGGCCTTTGCATGAAAGTGTAGAGGGCGGCTCACGACCTTGTCGCAGCAAGAGGAGATAGAATTCTCAATTCATAAAGATATTCCTACCTCGCGCAGCTATACATTTCAATAACACTAAAGTTATTATTCAACAAAATACATGAGGATAACTAACTTCTTCCATCGGAAGATGAATACCAGAGGCAAGTATGGGAATGGAAAAGATGGAATATTGTTATTCATCTTCCGAGGAAAGAGTTATACATCAATAAAGATAGTCAATTATATTACAAGGAAGAACTAACAAAAAGGGGAGCCAAGATTGAATTCATGAAAAAGAGTTCACTATAACAAAGATACAAAGAATGTACGTATATTACACGCAAAGAAAAAGAAAACAAAAAGAATTACATCTTGGGTGATTCTTCTTCTTCATCTGATTCATCAGCTTTATTATTCTCGCCAGCAATTTTCTTCTTCGCCACCTTCACTATCGAAACATCCGAGACAAAGTTCTCAGAACCTTTTCAAGAAGCCGAGGATATGTATGCAGAGGGATGTTCTCGGTGTTTACAAACATACTCCATGGCTCCATTGCGAAAACGAACAAAGATCATTACTAAAGTTCTCCACTTGTTGTTTCAAATTGTTTCTTCAACTTGGAATACTTGTTATTACGAAGGAGAGATTCTTGGCGAGTTGTTGTTTTTCGCTTGAAGTTCTTCATTCCCTTTGAAAATTCCCTGCGAGTTGTTCCTTCTCGCATTCAAGCTCTAATTCTAACCTCGAAGCCTCTTCTCATTCTCGCAAATAAGTAACAACAAGTTAATAATTTACAAGCAATACTACAAGTAAGAAGTAGTAAGGTGTAACAAATAACCTTCTCTATCGGATATCATATCTTTAACCAAGGAAGTATGCTCTGCGTGAAGACTAACATCAACACCTAGATTATTTCTCGGCATTATCTAAAACTTTCGCGCCTGTGCTAATTCATCGTCACTATTTATAACAAGGAGGGAGCGAATTTGATCTTCTCGCTCACTAAGTAAGGAATTCAAAAAAGCAATTCATCCCGCTCAATTTGTAATTCAAGGAGAGATTTTTGAAAGGTTGCTAATGCCCATGCACCATTGTTAGCAATGCGATCTTTATCATCTATATGGTCACTAATTTTCTTCCTCAAAATTTTGATTTCTTTATTGGACTCGGAAAACATTCGTTTAAATTGGTTATGAAGACTTAAACCAGATCTATGTTCAATTTCTAAAAGACGATATTTGGTCCAAGTTCATTTAATGAAAGGGAGTTAATTTTGTTTGATGAACTACTTAAAGAGTTGTTGAGGTGAGCGAGAAGAAGGTTATTATCCATAGGATCGGGAAATGTATGGAGAAGAATAGCCTCATCGGAGAGATTATATACATCTGCGAAAGTAATAAGTCGTGTAGCAATAGGCGACCATTAAAATAAAAATAATAAAAGGAGGTAAAATTTTATACCATAAAGTTCTTTGATTGGCATTTTGAAGAGAGACACCTTATCCTTTTGGGAATCAAGTTCGGTGTTTAACTTTTTGAATTCTCTCGTCTTTCTCACGAGATGACGCAGCCTTCTTCGGTCTCTAATTCTTGAATCTTCTCGCTCAACCGCAAATTCTTCTTTTCAAGATTATTGCGTCTTCTCTCAAGGTCCGAGGCAACTACAAAGGAAGATCTTCCAACCTATAGAAGATGATAGAAAAATCATTAAAATATATATATACTTAAACAATTTAAAGTTAGCAGGAAATATGACCGCACACATACCAGAGACCCAAGTGCATTCAAAAGATCGGAGACACAACTCTAGAGACTCCATTGAATGAATTATTGCCTTCCAAAGAAAGCAACATTACACACGTTTGCGAGCTCCGCAAAGAGAAGCTAGGGGAGCATCTCCCATTCCTTGGAAACAGTCCTGAGAAAATGCTGGATAACCGATCCATGGAAGAATCGGTCGATGGAATCTTCTTTGGCGAGAGAAAGATTCGATTCATGGTTATCCTCGTCGAAGATTCGAGCTTGAGCTAAGGCGAGAAGAGGATTGGACCTTTCGCTTCTTAGTTAAGGGGGCAGAGGATTTACCCTTGCGAGCGACAGTTTTACCCTTACTTTTAGTCTTCGCAACAGTAGTTTCTTCAACTCCAACCTTCGCATACGGATAAAATAAGAAACAGAGGCGATAATATTGTTTTAAATAACAAAAGAAATGTTTCTTACTTCATCCGTAACGATCGAAGTAACGTGAAAGCTCTCCAACGGATTATCCTTGTACTTTCTTCTCAATTTGGCGATCTGAGAAATTATACAAACTCAACATATGTAAAAAGAAAGTTGCGAAGGCAAGATTTAAAATGAGAAACATACCTCATTTGCCCTCTCGAAAGCCATTTGAATTCCCAAGGATGATATCCTGCGAGATTCGCAGAAGAACATACGAACCCGCGATATAAGGGCCACTTAAAATCGGGGGTACAACCCACCATTTCTCATCTTTGGAATGGCGAGGAGTAGTGTTATTGCCCGTGCCAATCAATATCCCGCATGAGCAATTTATCCTCGGTGACATTATCCTTCTTTTTCGTGCGAATGCCCCAAATGAGACTTCGCATTAACCATCTTTATCACCAATAGTTTTCAAAGAAGCTCTCTACAAAGGTACTTCTCAAAGCAAATATTTCCAAATCTTTGAAATCGGGATGTCTAACAAAGAGTAGGGTATAAAGATCCTTTGCCAAAGACTACGATGCGCGAACTCAAGCATTAGACGAATGCAATCGCCACTCAATTGATAAACAGCCCGAGAGAATTTTTCATGGGCCAAGATTTCATAAAATAAGGGAATCTCGGATTGTACAAGGGAATGGGAAGTCCCTCGAGAAGTTGACCTAGCGAGACTATAATCTTTTGATCATCACATTGATAATCGTAAAAATAACTTTGCAAAGAAGAATAGATGAAGATCCTCGATCAGAATAGTTGACAAGAGTAAAACCCTTCTCGAGCAACTTCCATTGAACTTCTTCAAAGAAGTTTTGTATGCACGATTGATGGAAGCCATTTATCAAAGATGGGAATGGACGAAAGATTGGAGATTAAAAGCGGCCGCTAGAAAGGATGAAGAAAAGCTTTGCAAAGAGCAGGAGCGCAAATTGCGGAAGGAGAGAATCAAAGAAAAGTTGCAGAGACAAACTAAAAGATAAAAAGGAGGGGAAAAGAAAACTATATATAGGGAAAATAGTCTCGAGAAAAACGAGGTCATTTAATGCGAAGAGACATGAACGGTCAAGAAAAAATGGTTGAAAGAGACGTGTCAAGAGAAGACATTAATAATCAAAACTGTAAAAATATAAAACCAAGATTCTAAAGATAAGCAACAAGCAACATTATCGTAAGAATCTCATGATACTCTTCCCTTCGCAGAGAAATACGAGGAGAGATAAGAGACGATACTTCATATATATCTCAAAGAAGCTTCGGCACTTCGCAAAAGAATAGAGGCAAGTACGTACTTTTCAAGTACAATATTCTTCCGCTCATTCCTCATCAACAAAAACCAAAGATCACTACAACAATGATTTTTCCTTAAAGATCGCTCTTCAAGCAATATTCAAGGAAAAAGAGGCAAGATGTAGGATCATAATATCACAATGGATAGGGCTCATGGGATCAATAAACGACTTGTATCCGCGAGGGAGTCGCAGGGAACTAAAATGAACGACGCAATGAGAAACGACACACAAAACAACCGAGAGACATGGAACTCCGGCGAGGGTTAAGAAGTGTCGCGAGATTGAATAAGTTGTACACTCGGCGACACTTCGCGAGACATTCCCGAAAATAAAGGATAGCTTAGTCATCATCCACTATGTATTACCCTATATAAAGGGTCGAGTGAGTCTGTTGTAGGGGGGATCTTTTTGGGGGAATTGTTGGGCAAGTCATTAGGAGAGAGAAAGTTCAAGAGTGTTTTACTTACTAAGTGTAATCCTAATTTTCCTGTGTAAACAACTCATGAAATTAATCAATAAACATTCTCAATTATACAACTTTCAATGGACTAACTAATCAAAATATAGTGAGGGGTGTAGTGTGGGAAAACCTGCTACTACAACCTAATTTCATATTTTATTTTCCGATTCTATCCCATCTTTTTTTATAACTAAAAAAATTTATCCTTGAATCTATATATCACCATTTTTATTAATTCGTTATATTTTATTCCTTAAAAATATTTATTTTTTATTTTCAAACTCCATTTTATGTTATACTGTATCACCTAAATATACTTTAATTTATCAACAATAAATATTAAGCAAATATTGTTTTTTTTTTAAAGTGGTTAAGAAAAATAGTACTTTTTAGTAATAATACTAATTAGTAAATTTAATATTACATATATGCACTCTAATAGTAGAAAAAATTACTTATTTTAAGCACAATAAAATATAATAAATAATTTTCAGAGATATATGTCTGCTTTTGTCATTTTCTCACTAACTACAAACACAATTTGATCGGTTTTTTAAATGGTTTTAGCTTTAGTTTATACTTTGCAACCATTCAATCGTTTTTTTTTACGAGTTCCCTTCTGATGAACGATACATCGGCAACCATTCAATTGCTTGTTTTACATGGCTTGTCACAAAGAATGTAAATCTTAAAAGCACTTTTGTAAAGCCCTTTGAATACCAAGCTAATCCTAAGTATTAGTTAATAAAGTATATTTATTATCATCATTAGTAGAATAATTTATATATTATCATTTTTAATTTGACATTTAATGAAATATTATCATGGCAAATTAATAGAGTATTTATTATGAAGAATTATGGAACCTTAATGACATGATAAATTTTGTCCGTTAGATGCATTTCTAATTCAAATCACAACCATCACTTATGACAAACGATTACATCCCTAGATTTGTCTTTTGTGAGGACAAATCTGAACCGCCACTTACATAGGCAAAGTTAGCCAAAGTGTGCTTTATATTCTTGAAAAAGGATATGACTATAGTTTCTTTGACGGAAGCTCTTGATTCATTTTTTGCTTGCGTGACTCCATTTCCATTTTTACGCATTGCTATTATGAACCCGTAGAAATTATAACACTGTAAGTTTTTCAAAAAAATCCATTCTAGGTAAAAAAACAAAGCATAAAGAAATAGCATAACCAAAGATTTTTAAATTCATACGGGATAGTTAACATTAAATTGTTTTTCTTTTCCTCCCCAAGTATGTATTAAGTATTAACATCAAACCAATTGCAATCCAAAGTTTTTTTCTTTTTTTTTTTTTTTTTCATTTTTACTATTAAAAAATAGAACATTTATTTTTACTATTAAAAAAAAAATTTGATGATTAAAAAATAGGGCAATTTTGACTGCCCCCAAAAAAATAATCCACTTAAACTGCCCCCCATTTTACAAAACATTTATTCTACCCCATTCTGTTTATTCAAAGGTTAATTCACTGTTTGGGCCCACTTTATGCACTTGTAAAGTCTTAAATGTCCTCAACCCATCATGTAAACCCTAGTTAATATGTTGATGATCTTTATGATGATCTCGAGTTAATTTTGATGGTAGTAGATGTATGTTAAGAAGCACAAGTTTCGAGGGGAAATGAACGTCCTAGGTTGTGCCACGCCATCGTACTTCTCACTTACTGTACACCCGTGACACGCGGTAAGTTTCCCTCCACTTATTACCCTAACATCGATTATAGAAAAGAAGAATGAGAGAGAAGGGAAAATCAGTTCATCTCTTCATCTTCTCTTTTCTTCCTCTCCTGTTAGCTAACAAAGATGAACCTAATCACCCACTTAAACTTTTTAATCTCTTTCTTTTATCTTTACAAATCAATATTCGTTGCAATATCATTTTATTTTTATCTCTGTATCAATCTATGGTGATGGAGAATCATCGACATAAGTAAGCTCTGATTCTTAACAACATCATTTTATTTTTAGTATTTTGATAAACCCATGTTGGGTATTAGTTGTTTGTTAATATTTTGCTTAAAAGTGTTTTGATGTTATTTTATTTTGTTTAAAGTTAGTGTTTTGATGTAACATGTATTTGGTGATGGAATATGTATGATGATATATTTTTTTTTATGATCGAATAAGTGCGCATGTAACTGATCTAGTTGAAAAACGAGTGAAACCCATGTTGCATGCGTGATTTGTGTGTAAAAAAGTGCATTTTTGTTATGTTTTTGTGTTTTTCCATTAGTTTTACTGGGTAAAGTAGTATTTGATTGATATATGTAGATTGCTTCAAAAAAAAAAAAAGTTGATTCCTTGCGCTTGTTTTTATCGGTATGCTTGATTTGAATTCTGTGAATGGTCCTAGTTGATTATATTGTAATTTTCTCTCTAAAAATCCCTAATTTTTTGAGTTATTGGGTTCATTATTGAATCCTTCCGGTGATCTTTGTTGCTGATTTATTTAGTACGGAGAATGTCTGATTGATTAGCTATTTCATATTGTCTATTCCATTTTGCAGGGCCATTTATGATTACCCATGGAAGAATGTTCGCATTTACTACAATGGGACTTGGGGACCAGTCATTCCAGGCCAAAGATTGACCTTTTTAGACTACAAAAATTCCAAATATTATGAGTTATCTCGAATTGATGGTGATTTAATTAGTTTAATTGATCTGTTAAATACAATAAGAGATGATCTTAAGTGCTCTAAGGACTTTAAGTATGAACTAATTTGTATTGTTGATGGCGCTAAGGTTACCCCTAAGGATGATTTTAGTTTTTTTGATTTATGGAACTCTTTGCTAAAACTGGTAGTGGTGATGGTCATGTGGTAACTGGCTTATTGAGGGATGATATTGCGAGTCCACAGCTGTCCCAAGTTGTCAACCTTAACAGTCCTTTCAGAGGACTTAAGACTACTCCAAAGAAACCTGTGAGCAAGAACACTCCTCATAAAACATCTCCTAAGGTTGCAGTAAGAAGAAGTCCAAGGTAACATTGTTTTCAAGTTTCATCCCCTTTTTTAGTGTTTAAAAATTATTTTAATAGAAGTCGAGTACTTAATTGATTTGTTTTTATTTACACAGGTTAAATGCGGCTACTCCTGTGGGATCTACTGTCACTGACAATGTTAGGAGGAGGTTATCTCTTGGTGACATGTATGACAATACTCCAATTGTTGTATCTGATAGTGAAGATGAAGAAGTTAATGTGATGATAACCCCTCAAGCTAATGTGATGAATAACACTGAACCAAGTGTGGAAGATACTGCCCCTGTTGAGTTTTATTCCTCTTTTTGGCGGGATGCAATTGAGGTGGCGTATAAGCTTCAAATAAATTTGGTGCCGTGAATGTGATTATTTAATTTTTGTACACAAATGTAAGTTAATTTTTTCATAGATTGAATGTGTCATTTTGTTTCTTGCAAGGTTCATCTACATCATTGAATGTAGGTCAAGGAGGAGAAGTCAAGTCATGAACTTGCTAGGTTCATCGTCATCTTTCAATGCAGTCAAGAAGGAGAAACAAATACTCGTAAAGTGAATCAATTTAAATGAAGTGCCTATAACTCGAATCCGAGGTGTTGGAGTTGGTTCCTTGTATAAGTGATCTTGAAGTTTCAGATGTTGAAGAACAAGAGCAATTTGATGTTGAAGAACAAGAGCAATTTGATGTTGAAGAACAGGTGGTTGCGAAGGTGTACCCTACAGCTCATCGCAGTTCCGCTCGGACATATGATAAAGAACTTGTGTCCGAGTTTAAGGATGACATCTTTGTTGGTATAGTTTGGAATGCCGCTAAAGCATTCAAAACTAAGCACTTTGAGAAATACATGGCGAGTTGAGGGCCCCGTGTCCCGTGCATGGAAATATTTGATGAAAGAACCTCATGGGCTAGATCACGCTTGACCATTCAGCTGAGTGTGAATATGTCAACAACAACTTCAGTGAATCCTTCAATTCTTGGATTCTAGAGATAAGAGACAAGCCTATCTGCAGTTTGGTGGAAGCGTATCATGATATGATGATGACCAGGTTCTACAACAGAATAGAGGAAGCAAAAACTTGGATGTTGGGAGAAATTGTTCCTGATGCAGAGGAGATGATGAATGACTTGGCTAAGAGGATAAATGAGTTCATAGTCGATGGAGTTGATGGAAGTAAGTTTGCAGTGACAATTGGGATGAATGGTAAGTTTGTGGTGGATTTGGAAGGCAAACAATGCACTTGTATTCAATGGCAAAACAGAGGGGGTTCCCATGTATTCATTGTGTGGTTGTTATCAAAAGTTCGATTCAACTACAAAGAGTAAGTACAATCTTCATTATGTTCTCGCATTTAAATCAAGTTTCTCACTTCAATTTTATTGGCACTAACTCATTTGGTACTTGGCGTGTACACGAGTCCTGGTACTTTGTTGCAAATTTCGTGGCGACTTATGCAGGAGTCATGTTTCCTATTCCTGATGTGACCGAGTGGGAGGATCCGGTTTAACTCTTAACTCACATTGTTTTTTTTCCTTTTTATTCACCTAGAAGTATTTTATTAATTCAAATAAGCATGTGATCAACTTATATTGTATGCTTTTATTAAAACTAACTTGGATTGTTTATTTTCTTTTAGGTTTTACCTCGCGCTTAAACCACCAATTGTTAAGAGAAAGCTAGGAAGACCAAGAAGGAAGAGAAGAAGAGGCAGGGATGAATATGAACAAGGTGGTCCTTCAAATAAAAGGAAATGCACAACTTGTAATGTTTCTCTGCCATTACAAATCCACTTGTCGTGAGGTCTTACCGCCAAAGAGAAGAAAGCACAAGCACTAGCAAATGCGAATATGAGCCAGCAATGTGCGAGGGGAGGTAGATTCTATGTGCCGGACCAAGGTGCAAGTAGAAGTGCACTGGGTACCAGCTTCCCGCTCCCGCTAAGAAGCAAAGAGGTAGACCTAAAGGTTCTAAGAACAAAGCCAAAACAGTTCCTCCTACAACTACATAGTCTAACTGTTATTAGTTCGTATATATAACTTTGTGTGTATTTTGAAAAGATGGTAGTTATTGTTATAGAAACCAGTTTTTTTTTGGAACTGTCATGTAGCAACAGTTTTTTTTTTTTTTTGATAGTGTTGCGCTAGTAACATTCGGTGATGGTGTTGTGATGGCAACACTAAGGTTGACTGGTTGTAGTTTAACTGTTAGGTTTAGTTTACCCATCTTTTAACTATCAGGTGTATATTGTTTGCAAAACAATCAATTCACTATGTAAAGTATCTGAAAAAGAAATATATATGAAAAACACCTTTTTTTGTTACATGATTGTCTCCATTACAGTTCTTGTTTGTTAGTTGTGAATGTCTCACACGGTTGGAAAAAGAACATGCTTTTATCATTTTGAATCCTGCAGTAAGATGCTGCTACTAAACTGCCACATGTTTTTGAGGTTAACCTATGCTGAGTTAAGTGAGTGCATGGGTTGAGGACATTTAAGACTTTACAAGTGCAGAAAGTGGGCCCAAACAGTGAATTAACCTCTGAATAAATAGAATGGGGGTAGAATAAATGTTTTGTAAAATGGGGGCAGTTTAAGTGGATTATTTTTTTTTTTTGGGGCAGTCAAAATTGCCCTAAAAAATAAGGTATAAAATGATTATACCACCTAATAGGATGACAATGAAACAACAAAAAAGGGTAACAAGAAACCGAGAAAAACAGTCCAAAAAAAAGAAAGAACATACATGCCAAGAATTGGTTACTTCAACTACTGTATATCATTGGACTGAAATTAGATACGTTGATTACCCCTTAAATTTCAGTACATAATGTTGCTAAATTGCATTCACAAAGCATTGTCAACCGCATCTAATAACGACATTACAGACGTTTTCACACAAGATACATTCAATATTAATTCCACCAACGGCCCATTTTCTTCACCATTCCTTGCATGTAATTGTATGATCCTTTTTTGGCTAAGTGAGTAAATGACTTATATAGCGTGAGTAAAATTTGGATTCCTCTTTAAAAACCATTGGCGATGCTTTTGCAAAAAGTTATACTTTTACCGGTTTATATAACCGGAGGCCATGGACTCGCATGACAAACAAACACGAAATTCTCAACACCCTAGTCATAGTTGTAAATGAACAGAAGTGCATCAGAAGTCATACTGATATAATACTGATCGTATAGTATTATATCTTTCATCGTACAGCTGTCTGAGCTGTGAATCAAGCATGTTTGAATAATTGGGAGATTATTTAGCGCGTATAACCTTTTGTCTATTAAAAAACCAAAAATGAAATCTTTTGTAATCTCAACGGAGAGAGTATTCCCACCTTGACCTCGACCACCAACTATCTTCTATAGTCCGCATTTATCTGACACTGCATCCGCAGGTGCATCACATTTAAGGTACCGGCTATAGAGAAATGACAGACAATGGAAACGATCTTTTATTTCTAAGAAACTGTTTTAAATACAACAAATAAAATCAAATTTGATTTTCACACTTTAAAATAAGTGATCGTGCAAGACGTGGTTGCCTTGTGTTATATATTATATAAGAACTAGGCCTTGACCCGTGCCGTAACGGCACGGGAGTTGATCATTGTCTATATGTTCATTGCCCAATTTATATCACCAAAACATGTCTTGTCGCGGATCATATAAAAAAAAAAAAAAAAAGATACATAACCCATTGGTTGCCCTCCATCAAATCCAAAATGGTCTTGTACCAAAAGACAATAGGTAAACTTCACTTAGGTGGCCACAAATACGTTTTCACTTTTGGCATAACAATGTTTTTTGTTCTTAATTCGTGATTCCATTTTTTTTTCCGACAAGTATGAAAATTGGAATCGATTAGATGTTAACCCTTTACCCTGGGAAGCAAGTATTCCCATCCGATGTTTAATTTTCGTGACTCTTTAACCCAACCGCAAAGAGTACCTATCGGAAAATGAAATTGCAAAGAATCACAATGACTCGCCGATTGATGATATGTCATCCGCTTAGAGAAGTTCTTCTCCTTCTCCGATTGTTATTCCAAAACGTTATCATGCACGATGTTATACCACGGAGCTATATCGGATTGATTGATTTTTTTTCTTTTTCTACACGGATTAACGCCGCTAATGTGGAAATCGGGCCGAATCAAATCGATAAGTTGACCGAAATAACATCAATGCCACTATTAGTTTCTCACCGTAACGGCGCCAAGTGACTCGGACTACATTTTAGGGCCTTGTTGTTCCAAAACTTATGTTGTCTGCAAATTAAGAGAAGTTGGGAGGTTAACCCAAGGTGAAGTTTCTTATTCTTAGTTTGTTACATGCAAATTAAGAAAGAACTTGAAAACAACAATCCATCCTAAGGGAGCTCTAAAATAAGCACATGACGCGATGGATTGTGCATTAACCTATTACTCTGGGTTAATGCAATTTGTTTCCATGGTTTTTTTTTTCTTTTTTGAGAATTGCTAGGTTGACCGTAATAGGTGTTTAGAAGAAACCACCGAATGAAACATATAATGGGACCAATCAAAATCGTTACCATCCCAATAACATATACATTACACTATCAACGTTAAATTTTTATCGGGTTGTTTTTAGGGTAAATTGCATGCCAGCCTGTATAATCTTTTTTATTTATTTATTTTTTTTTTTATTTTTTTTTTATTATTATTATAACCAGCTTATTTTCACATAGAGTAAGAATTCCCCACTACCTGACTACCACACTGACCACCTACCCTACCACCACCAGAACCGCCCATCACCACTACCTCATCACCATCATCACCTAGCTCCATGGACCACCAACAAATACTACCCAATTGATATGATTATTAACAAATTTATTATTTATTTAATGAAAGTATTTATTAGGATAATCATAAGACATTTATAAGGAAACATTAATAAAATATTAATGATGAAAGTATATTCATTAAGAAAATTGTGAGACATCTATTAAATTAAGATATTTATGATGTAAGAAGATATTTATAATGAAATTTAATGAAAGTATATTAATTAACATAATTATAAGACATTTATAATGAGAGATTAATAAAATATTCATTATAAAAAATTAATTGTAGAATAATGATGTAAACAACCACAACCATAGATTTAGCTTCCCCAAGAATGAATCCAGAGCGTCCTTTATCTAAGCTAAGTTGTCCATGCTTTGTTTTATATTAGAGATAACAACAATTAGCTAGCTAGCATATCAAAAGCGAATCCTCGGTGTTTGTTCTCTGTAGTCTCTATAAATAGAGAGGGAAACAGATATATTTTGAATCACTGAATGCATATTAAGTTGAGTTAGAGAGAGAGTATCAAAAAAGAAGAAAAAACAAATCATGGGTAAAACTTTCATCAGAGTTATGGCTACTGCCCTTGTCTTCGTTTTCATCATGATGTCTGTTTTACCGCGTAAGTAGTTTCCATATCCACCTTAATATATTGTTTAGAATTTTAGTTGTTTTTCCATTGTCCATGTTGTTAGCAAAATTGATGTTGCTTGTGTTTATCTGCAGAGGTTAAGGGTATCACGGTCGGTGTTGACACTAACAGTGACGATTTTAGGGATCCGGAAGTTGACGCTTTTGTTGGTGGTGCCCAGCCTGTTGACGTGAATGTGAATGCCAAGGCGGATGTTGATCTGCCTGTCGACGCTTCGGTGACCTGATAGTTTCTGACGTGAGTGGGGTTGTTGGCATCACTAATTTGAACCTGCAAGTTTCTGGCTTGGGTCAGGGTGCGGTTGGCTCCCCTGGTTGCACTTAGGTGCATAATGCCTTTTATTTATTTACTTGAATTTTTTCTTGCTTCTCGAGTACATAATACATATTTTTATAGGAAATAGATTTTGGTCAGGTTGCACATGGGTGCATAATGCGTATTCTTATAGTAAATATATTTTGGCCAAGTTGCACCTGAGTGCATAATATATTTTTATATAAAATAAATTTTGGCCAAGTTGCATCTGGGTGCATAATGCATATTTTATAAGAAATAAATTTTGGCAGGTTGCACCTGGGTGCATAATGTATCCTCGGCCTAGTTTAAAATAAAAAAATTTATTTTTTTCGAATTTCATATCAACAATGGATCTTGTTTTGTAGAGATTTTCGAGCTCTTTCCAAAAATATAAATTTTATTAAAATCCGACTTATATTTTTGAAGTTAAGACATTTCTCGCGATTAATTTTAATTGTAAAGAGAGAAAATAAATAGGAGAGAGAAAAGAATAAGAAAAAGAATAAGAAAAAGAATAAAGTTTAAAACAAAGGGTATATATGGCTAATATTTCCTATGTCTTTTTCACCCAGACCTATATTTTACAAGTCCATTGTTTGAAATGGAATTTTGGTCATATGACCCGTTTTCCCTTGTTTTGGTCATAGTTTTGGTCATATAAATTTTTCACCCAGACTCTCATAGTTTTGGTCATATGACCCGTTTTCCCTTGTTTGAAAGGGAATTTCTTCGGATTGATTAAAATTCAATGCCATGGTATATATAGAACTGAAGGCTTGGTTACCCCTCGAGATCCGGTATTCTTAGCTTTTTCCATTGCATACCTTGACTGTTGTTGACCGAATTAAATTTAACATTTTCGCCGAAGATAAAATTCAATTTTCCACTAACACCTCACTTTCCACACCATTCCTTGTATCTACGTATGATTTTTTTTTGTTTCTTGGCTAAGAGAGTATGAGTATATGATTCATGCAGTGCGAGTAAAATTTGGATTCCTCCTTGACCCTTACCGGTGCATTTGGTTTTATTATCTTTAAGAGGGGGAAATGAACAAGGGTAGCAAAAGTAAGTTATACTTCTAAGAGCAACCACAGTCGATGAGTATAACTAAAAATTTGGTCGAGAAACCAAGCGCCATCGAACGGACTAAAGACCAAAAACTAGACTAAAACCAAAAACCAAATCATATTTGATCTTTAGTTTGGTTTTGGGCGAGCGTAATTTGAAACTACGCCCGCCGTGAGACGCAAATACAAGTTGCGTCTGGAGTGAGGCGGAGTTATTATTTGCGTCTGGCCGTGAGTGAAGCATAATTTTAAAATACGCCTGACGGGACGGTACATTTAAGTTGCGCCCCATCAAGCGCAATTGAAAATTACGCATGTCACTTAATGAGGCGCAAATATCGCCTGTCACTTAAGTTGCGCCCCCTCAAACTTTCAAAGTTTGAAAGTTTGAAAGTTTTGATTTTTTTTTTTCTTTACCGACCATCAGGCGCAATTTATCAGGCGATAGTTTAAATTACGCCCCCATAAGACGTGATTTCAAATTGCGCCCCATACTAAACGCAAATTTAAACTACGTCCCACATCAGACGTTACTTAAACTTACGTCCCACCCGGACGCATTTTATACCTACGCTCCATGTCTAACGAACCTTTATACATCCGCTCCACCAAATTTACTCCTCCACCGTAACGTCACACCACGGACTAAACCCATTTCTTTCATTTTTTTTTTTTTTTTTTTTTAGGTATAGTCGCCCATCACCTAGCTTGCTCTAAACACTATATATAAGTATAACCGAACTAGAACGTGCTTCTCAACACCAATGCCATGAGGCACCCTATTCATCATTGGTAAATGAACACAAGTTCATCAAATTGAGGATCCTCGATCGGGCACATACAATTAGATTTTTATCATCATGAGATAATAAGCTAAAAAAGTAAAAACAGAAGGGATGCACTTACCCTATGTGTAAAAAACAACCACCTGCTTTCCTCCTGGGCTGCGGGAACTTTGTGTACGAGTGAAAAGGATCAAAATACCGTGATACTCAGTAATTGGTTGACAATGTTTTTACACACCATTTTTCAAAACAGTGGACTGGTGCACACCGAAATTTTCACTGAGAAGAACAATCTAATAATCTATTCTAGCATTAGAACTGGTGCCTGAGAAGTGGGATCTATTCTTTCTTTCATCTCTTCCGGTGGAAATTTTGGGATCTTCCGGAATAAATCTATTTGCTCTTATTGTTTTCATAAAAATGTTTCTCTTTAAGATTTTTTTGAGGTTAAGGTTCGTGGGCGATGAGGTGGGCGAAATAAAAATGGGTGTCAGTGAAAATTTCATGGTCCATGAGTTGACTGACTAGCGTTTGACCCCGACCCTTGAGTATATTAATTAATCTTATCTTATCCAATTTTTGTTCAGGCAAACAACTGTTACAGTTCCAGTTCTTGAGAAAGTTCCAACAAATGGATGCGAATTTGATTCGATTTAGGCAGTTATCTGGCTTCGTAATCAAAGAAAAACCACATCTAAACAAAACCCATAAATTCTTTTCTCTCAATTTCGAGCAAACAACAAAAAATGATTGCTTAAATCCTCTGAGAAGGAATTTTTCAGCTCTGGGTAGTTCAGGCAAAAATGGCTTCAATGAAGCTGCTTTTGAAACTGAAAGGGTAAGCTTAGATTCAAAAGCGAGAGAAGAAATGGCAGAGAAAGCTCAGATAGAGATAAGTAGTAGTAATGCTGCAGAAGAAGAAGATCCTAAAGCTTGGAAATGGATAATTAGAAAAAGGGTTTGGGATATGATGGAAGCTGAAAATATTGCTCAAAACCCTCGTCCTGTTCATCATCGAATTCCTAATTTTGTTGGTGCTGCTGCTGCTGCCAAAAAGGTTAGTTCTTTTTCGAAAAATCAGTTCTCTGTTGCTGTGAAATAAATGTAGCCATACACACTGATGTCAATTTTGTGTTGTTTGAAGAAAGTTATCAGAATTGGAAGTGTTTAGAACATCAGATTGTGTTAAAGTTAATCCAGATTCCCCACAAAAGCAGGTTCGGTTTCTAACACTCTCAGGTTAGTCTTGTTCTGTGCCTAATTGATGAATGTAGCTTGATTATGTGGATTTTTTCGTCAGAATTGAACTGAGTATGTAGTCTGTTTGATGTGTAATTAGGTGAGAAGAAGCTGTTGACACCGCAGCCGCGATTGAGGACTGGATTCTTCTCAGTGCTGGAATCTAGTATGTTATCTCTTAGTACTATGGGTGAGGCATGTACATCTGTTGGTGTAGCCAAGTATGGAAAGCCAATTGGTCTTGATGAGAAGCTCAAGGTGGATTTGATAGTTATTGGTTCAGTTGCCGTTGATCCAAAGACTGGTGCACGGCTTGGTAAGGGCGAGGTAATGATTTAAACCCGGTTATGTCTCACCATTTTCATATCAAAATTGTTGGTCTGATTGAACTACTGTTGGGAATAAGCACAACTATTGCCATGGTTTGACATATTATACAACTCCAATTTTTATAATGTTAAGGTGTACGAGATTAGTACTATTAGATGAAGTTATTGATAAATTGATTAGGTATAGGTAGCGATAAGTCTCAAATTGTACTTGATACATTGATTGCACTGTTGCAGTGTAATTCATCTTTCAAAAAATGGTCATAAGAAAATTGCACTTGTCTTGATAGGGGTAATGATATTCTCAGCATAGTTGGAAAGTGGGTACGATGCAGTGGATAGCATGATACTTGCCCTATAAATCACATGGAGTCTGTTGATTCATCCGTGTATGACATGCTTATACGTACTTTAGAATCACGTTTCCTGTTTCAAAACTTGAGTACTGAAATTTAGGTTGTCATTTTGTTATTACGGATGGCGAAGCCGCTGTGTGCCACATTTCAAATATGAATGGTTTGTTTACAGAAAGTACAAACGTAGAAGCTTGAAAGGTCACCTTATGCACAATGTATACAGGATGAATAACTTTCAGTTTTCTTCAATGCATAATTCGAGCAGCTAGACTGGCTCTGTGTATAGTCAATAATTTCACTGTTGTTACTTGCTAACAGCTAAACACCTCAATCCTCATACAATAACTAGCGAGTATATCTTATGCATCCTGTTCGCACATCTTAATACACAGTAAGGTTCGTTAAGTTGTTTCTCCTGTGTTTCAGGGATTTGCCGAGCTTGAATATGCAATGTTGCGTTACATGGGAGCAATAGATGACAATACTCCAGTGGTCACCTCAAGTAAGTCACTGAATAGCACCTTATCTACCTGCTCCTTATATCTTCTCCATATCTAAGTAACGCATTCAGTTTGCTTGAGGTGTTAGTCAAAGGGTGTCATCCATTTCGGAAACCAATTGAAACGCTGATAAAAATCATGACCTCCTATCTTGTCATTTATTCTTACAATTTCATATTTTACAAGGCCTGGAGCGGTAGAGTTAGTACAATAGGCTAAAACTAATCCCAAATAATAATCTAAGTGGGAAATTGAAATTATCCAAGATTTCTTCTCTTTTGGTATCTATATGCTATACAGGTTTTACAATGTTCTGCGAATTGTTACCATCGATATAACTATAACTTCCATTGCAGTACATGATCGGCAACTAGTGGATGATATTCCTGTTGAGAAACTATTGATTCATGATGTTCCTGTTGATATCATTTGCACTCCCACCCAAGTTATCTTCACCAACAATTCTATCCCGAAACCTCAAGGTAAGTTCTGAAGTATAATAATCTGCAATGTCAGCTGTAGCCTCTTCATTTTACTCTTTTCTGATATTATATGAACCTTACTTGGTGGATTTCATTTCATTAGGAATATACTGGGACAAACTTTCTCCAGAGAAGTTAGGCCAAATTCGTGTCCTCAGAGAGCTCAAAAGACGAATTGAACGAGAGACTGGACAGAAACTCCCTTCTGGACCCTCAGAAAAATTACCAGCCACAGCTCAACGGAAGAGACGTTAATAGTAAATATTGTGTTCATTTCAGGTGAATTCGATTTTGAAAGCAACGAGATTAAACTCGAATACATCACTTTAATGTATCTACTATACCTTACATGACACTGCATTTTTATGATCATACAAATGTAAAATCTAAACTGCATCTTCTCATGATTCCGATAGAAAATTAGGCACAGAATCTTGATGTGGCACTAGTGCACACATCTCATCCAATCTACTGTAATTGGGAATATTTCCGAGAGGTTGAGAGTCTTGAGTCTCTTTGCGGAGTATTTACCTCGGGATTAGTGAATTATGCATCCATTCATGATGCTACTGAGCAAAATAATTCCAAAGTTGATTTGAGTTCTGAGCGAAAAAAAAATGGACTATCAAGAGAGGGAGGTAATGGGTTGGGTGGGTGCTCTGTTAAAAATTTTTATAAAAAAAAAAAAGAGACGCCGTTGCCGGGGATCGAACCCGGGTCACCCGCGTGACAGGCGGGAATACTTACCACTATACTACAACGACTCTTGTTGAGGAAGTCCTGATTCATTGACCTAATCATTAACTGCTTGGTGAGAAATGGTGCCACCCAGCACCTGCCATGTTAATTTCTCACTTGCTTCTGACGTAACAAACAGTTCTAAGTAATATATTTTCCTTTTGTTTGAAAAAAAAAGGTTAGCTCTGATCATCACGGTGACAGTCAAAGTATTGCGAAGTGCAAACACCAGATCTGTCGATCTGACATACTACTGGGCCACTTAGACTCCATCTCCAGTTACAAGCCCCCTCACACCGAGCTTGGCTTTAATCCAAAGACTCAGTCAAAAGAGTCAAATAAATTTATATTTTTAAGTTTATATGATTATTCAGGATTTTCATAAGTTAATAGGTTTCATGGTTTAATTTGATTTCCTTTTTCTTGTCTTATTCCTATTAGGAATTATTGAAGCCTATATAAGATGGCTTTGTATTGTAGAGATAGTTTCATAGTTATTTTCCTTCGTTATTGCCATCATATATCCTTCTTTGACCTTTGGCCTGCACGGCTATTCTTTTCAGACAAAGATGGCATTAAGCACTGCTGCACGATTTACTAGGAGATTTTTAGCTTCAAGCAGTTCGGAGAAATCACTGGGAAAAGCAAGGAATTTCTTTTCCTCATCCAAGACCGATTTTCCAAGCACGGGAGATCGGCAGGACGCATCTCATATTGCTAAGCAAATGAATGAGCTCCAGAAAGATGTACGTTCTCTACAGATATCTACAATGATGCATACTGGCTTAATAGTACTTGTATTTCTAGATAGTCTTGCTTGGAATCACCACTGGATTACCATGCGTCGCTTGGAGAGAGATTGACAGAAAATAAAGATAATTTGGACGATCGATTATCTTGCTTGAAGCCTTGAAGTCGATTTGACTCGGCTAGTTCATTTTATGGTCTTGATTCATATGATAACCTGGACAGATTAAGTTTGAAAGAAATTTTTTTATAACTTCAGATCTTTTATATTGTCAAAGTTATATGAAGATGGTTCACTGTACACCCATTGCTTATAGTATGACTATTTACGGTGGTCTCAATAGTATGACTCAATACTCCAAATAACTTGATTACCAGCACAGACAGTAGCATGCTTAATTGAATCATTGGTTAAACTAAGAATTTTTGCAGCGAGTTTCTTTAGGCAAAAATAAAAAAACATAACCAAAAAATTTCGTTAGCTGCAAAAATAACCATATTGTCTATGTTAAACTTGCTTGCAAAACATGCACAACGACATAATCAGAGAATGTCGATCACAATAACTAGCTTGGTGGCGTGGAGAATAAAAATATTAAAAAGGGAAGATATTCAAGTGCTTAGCCAATACTTCAATTCAATTCAGTTTAATCACATCAGAAAAAGGCCAATGTTGTGGCTCATTCTCTTGCTAAGTTAGCTCTGTTCGAACAAAATCCACTGGTGGTGGAATCCCCCGTTGTATTTCTGACATGCTTGAGTCTTATAGCTTCTTCTTAGTTTTGTGGGTTTTCATGGTTCTTCTGTAATCATTCTCTTGACCAGAAAAAAGAGAAACATCTTATCTTATACTAATATAAAGAAAAGAGCTCTTTTTGGTAGGAGACCCCCTAAATTACTTAATTGTCCCTATTTCTTACATATTTACATAAATACCATTGTTTTAAAAATAGATCAAAATTTTTAAAAACTTAATAATATCTTTCAAGATATACACCGGATTTTTGTAAAATTTATATATTTGAAAAGCTCTTTCAATTATCTACGTAACGAGTACAAATAAGAATAGTAAATTTTTGTTTTAGGAAAAAAAAACACAAAATTGGTTAAAAAGACCAAAATCAAAATTTCACTGGTGAAAAGGACAAATCAGATTTAGATATCTGTTTAAATGGACAAAAATTTAAAAATAAGCAGGATGTAACCAGTTTCATCATGTCCATTTTCAAATATTTTTTCTTATTTTTATTTTACACAGGATGCATCTAGTTTCATCTTTGTTATTTTTTAAGTTTAAGCCAGGATGAATCCAGTTTCATCCTTGCTAATTTTTTTTTGTCCATTTCACCAAATTTTTTTTTTACTCGTCCATTTGAACCATGTTTTAAATTTTTTTGGACAAATGACCCATTTTCCGAAAAAAAAATTCATGACTTTCAAATTTAGTATTGTTGGATGAGTAAAATTCAAGCATGTGCATCGCACATGTGTCCTTACTAGTAATCAGAAGTTAAACTCGGATATATCCAAATATGAAATCTGAACGACATCCTTTCATGATTCATTTCGCTGAAATGAATGATGGTTCTTGGAATATTAGCTTCTCAAAAGTGCTGGACCCAGCCGAGAGAATTGATGTTCTAGAACTCAAACCTGAACTGAGATTGACCCGGTTAATTCAAGGTGAAGAGGACAGATTGGATGGGAGTTTTATTGCTAAAGGAATGTACAACATGCTAGGACTGCGACTTCTTTGGATTAATTGAGGATAAATTCAGTTCCCCAAAGGTGAAGTTCATGGTATGGGTTGCACTTCATAACTCGTTACCAACTCGATCTATACTTCAAAGACAGAGGTACCGTCTTGCAGCCTACGAGTTGTCTTTTTCTGCAATTCACCTAATAGACGTTGGATCATCTGTTTCTTTATTGTTAATAATGGGTGGTGATTTATGAGATTATTTCATTCATTCTTTGGGAGTAAATGGACTATGCCAAGTTCATTTAAGGAACTTATATTTTGCAGGAGGTTAGAGAAAGGCATTAAGAGGAAAGCTATTAATTGTATAGAAGATTATGTCATTACTTGGGAACTTTGGCCGAAAGGAATAATAGAGTCCACTCTGCAGAAGGCCGAGAACTTTGGAGCACAAATGAGACATCTTCAAAGGCTTTTCGATTAACCAAATACTTTTACCAAAGGGAGATCATTGTCGACCAGTAGTCATGTCCCAGTCTTTTTTTTTTCTTCAATTTAGAAATATATGCCTGTTTCTTTTTTCGTTTTCAAATATATGCCCGTTGTTTTAAAGTTTTCAAATATATGCCTATTTTGACCAAAAGCGGTTAACGGAAAGTTAGTGCCGTTAAGTCTAGGAAAAAGACTTAAAAATCCTCTGCATCATTGAATTTTCACTGCAACTTGGATCGGGCACTGTGTACCCTGTACACGTGGCGAATTTTGACACTTCATCACTAGTTGCCACGTGGCAACTCAGAAAACGGTCGACTTCGTCTCTTGAGGTGTGTAAGTAAAAGCTTAAAGCATACCATCCGTAGATTTTCATCTAAATGTTGTAACCGGAGATTATCGATTATAGACTCTCCACGTGTCTACTATCACACGTGTAGGATGTACCCATTTTGTCTAGAACCTTCTCATACATGATACATCCATACCTCAAGAGATTCCAGAGATCTCAACTATGAGATTGAAAAGTAACGGCCATACACGTGTTCAAAACCCACGAATGATCTGCACATGACAATGATTCTATACATTCATCAAATTTATCATCTCTCAGCTAAGCACTTCTTTTCCTGTTAAAGACCTTGGTCATTTACATTTTTTCTTAGGTCTTGGAGTCAAAAGAGATAAGTCTAGGTTATTTCTCTCTCAATCCAAGTATGCTCTAGCCTTACTCAAAATAACTAATATGGTAGGAGCAAAAGCATGTCACTCTCCTGCTTGTACCTCTACCAAACTTGTCCCCAAGATGGTGATTTTCTTGAGAACCCAACAGAGTTTAGATCTATTGTTGGTGGCTTGCAAGATTTACTTGGACCATACCCGAAATCAGCCTTTGTCAGAATCAGTTTGTCAACATATGCAACGACCTACCATTGCTCATATGATTGTTGCTAAACGTATTTTTCGATATATTAAGGGCACATTAGATTATGGCATCTTATTCACTAAGGGGATGGTTGCTTTGCAAGGATTTAATGATGCCGATTGGGCAGGAAATCTAACTGACAGGATGTCCATTAGTGGTTTCTGTCTATTCTTTGGTCCAAATCCAATTACCTGGTCTTCTCGCAAGAAATCTATTGTTGCTAGGTACAAAGACAGAGGTGAATACGTATGTTTAGCTCAAACTGCAGCTCAATTAGTTTGGGTTTGTCAGCTGCTCAGGGATCTTCATATTTTCTTGCATGTTGTGCCTTCAATTGGTTATGATAACATCTCTTCTATATCCTTGGCTAGCAATCCTGTTATGCACACCAAGATGAAACATGTTGCAATTGATTTTCATTTCATAAGGGAGTTGGTGCATTATGATCAACTAAGGGTCTTCTACATATCCACCTTGGATTAAGTGGCAGATATTTTTACCAAAGCTCTGCATGGACCAAGATTTAATACATTGTGTTACAAGCTGAGAGTCCTCACTCCTCATGAGCTTGAGGGGGTAGTGAAATATATTTGTGTGTGTCTTTGTGTACTATAAGTATGTGTAGCACATGTGTTGTTTGACTCTTTCCTCTTTTATATTCTCTCAGGTCTCACTGAGAAGAACAACTTTACTTTTCCTTGTTCAAATTACTTTGAGATTCACTTTATCTTTCATCAAAATGTTCTTCAAATTCACTATGTGTTTATCGGATTCAGTTGTTCGAAGCTCTTCTGGTTTCAAGTTTATATCAGGTTCATAACCTTCTACCTTCGATTACATTTACGATCTTCTCCGTGGTAGATCAATTCAGTTTCCACCAACGCCTTTTATTTGCTCTTGGATCTTGTTCTGCACATTGGTTATCTCCCGCATATGAAAGAGAGAACAAAACAAGGATAAAAAGAATTTGATACCTAACTAGGCTTTATGTAGGAGAGATTAAAGTTCAAGGACCTTGTAAAATATGTGGGAAGTCATTGGAAAAATGACACGACTATACCATGAAATTTATTTGTATTGATTGATGTGAGTAAGTAGAAATGAACATGGATATCCCATGCCTCATGTCTGACTTACAATTTATTTTTATGAACACATTGAATTTGAATTTGTTCCATTAATCATTGATGATAGAAAATCACATATTCAAAATTAATTTCCCTGAACGATTGATGAGTTGTTAACTTTGGGAATTCTTTTGAGACCTTGAGCTGGTGCAATCATTTCTTAAAGACGGCACTAGGAACTTTACCACACAAATGGACTCATGATGGAAAAACTAAGTACATTGTAATCCTTAGCGTTATGAAATGCAGAACTAAGTTCATTTTCTATGCCAAACTCGCTGGGAATACATGCCAACGGACTAACCCACAAAATCAGTGATGCTTGTTTAAGGAAAAATTCATAAGCCTCTTAAGTGGGAAAAACCTATCTCATGCTCATAATGTCTTCCCATTGAAATAATATTTGATTCATTGAGTATCCTTTGAAGATATCTATATTAGAGCTCCACAAACGAATATCTAGCTTCATAGCACACAATGCATCGTCTGCAGCCTTATGCCTTCCCCCATGCACCCCGCTATTTCTTTCTAACCACACTTCCCAGATATTGCAAAAGGAATTAAGTGTCATACCAATTGCATTCTCTTAGAGACTCTATTCAAAAAAATAGTCCTTGAACTTAATCTTTTTGTAAACTGCTTCAAACATATTACACCTTATTTAAGATCACATGTAAGTCAATTAACTTAAAAAAATGTCAAGCTAGGAAAATTCAAAGGAATTATATAATCTTTTTCTTTTTTTTAAGAGTCGTGCTGTGACGAGGTCACCCTCGTGACATTTCTATAAGGGTGCACTTTTTAACCCTTATATAATAAATCATAGATGTATTCACATCTCGAGGTAGAATTTTGAAAATAGATATATACACAATTTTTTCTATCTCTTCCTACATTTAATTGTAATTGTTTCTAAGTCCTTTAAAATCAAATATTGAATTTGACAGTGAAAATATTCTTTCAAAAGGGTGTGTTTAAAAAAATACCATGATCATGGACTACACAATCAAAACAGTTCCAAAGTTACATCATATACATCGATCGATAGTGATCTTCAAAGAGCCGCCCAAACAAACAAAAGATACCATATACTCGAAGAATGCATTTGTTCCTGTTCGATCAAAGATGGTAACAAATATCACCACTAACAAAGATATATCAACCATTATAACTTCATAAAGATTACTAGTTGACAACTAGGAATAGCGCAACAAGCCACCGTGTCCATAGCATAGATGCAATTAATTAATTTGCCGCTCAATTTTAAGCTTGAGCAGATCAATGTTCTCTCGCTAAGTTAAGCTCCCTACCGGAAGCAAACACCACTCGTTGTTGATCATCCGAATTAGACTCACCGCCTCTTTGTTTTGTCTCACCACCTTGTATAACAAACGATATCTATCCATTAATTAGTCTTCCTCTATATATCTATATATACTATACACTTTTGTAGTGGTAATAAGAAAAGAGATAAAAGGAGGAACGTTTCTATTAGCCAGAGAGGGAACCATATTACATAGGTATAACATTCTACTTATACAAGGGAAGGGAAACCCTAGTATTCTAATGGACCAAGACATCCATGGGCCACAGCCCTATAACACTCCCCTTGTGCGGTTCAATAACAAAACTTTATACATAGTGCTTCACATATAGTGCTTTGAATGTAGTTCTTCAAATGTTGCTCTCCTTGATGACTTGTGCCGGAATCAACTGCCTCATTAAAACTTTGACAAGGAAAAACCCAGTGGGATAAAACCTTGGTACAACTCTTCACATGTTGTCTTGTACTTTACATGTAGTTCATCACATGCAATGCGATCATCAAAGATCGACGAGTCTAAGTTAATTGCCTCGTTAAAACTTCGTCAGGGAAACCCAAAGGGACAAAACCTGAACTAAAGAAAAAGAGTACAATATTACATAAACGTAGAACATAGTTAGACTTGAATATGTTGCCTCATTAAAACCTTGACAAGGAAAACCCTGTGGGACAAAACCTTGACGAAGGGAAAAGAGTACAACATGACAGATGCAAGTAAAGGTGATTTGTTGCAGATGATCACTTTGCTCCGTTGAAGTTGACTAGTTGCTTCACAACCGCCAAGGCATAAAATCCTCATGGGAAAGATAATAGCCTTAGCTGGGAAATTACATTCCCGGTGTTTGTTGTTGTCTCATTAAAAACCTTGCCGAGTAACAAAACCCCGTGGGAAAAAGTAACCTCGGTGAAGGAAAATAGTTCAACAAACCATTAGATTCTTTCCCTGATGTCAGACAATTTTCATTAGTCTAAGGTATTCAAAGGGAGTTTATCACACTTTACTTTTGTGATTTGAATGTTTATAAGACCATGTTGTTGATTCTGGAAGTTACGTTTCTTAACAGACTATCGCATTTCATTTCTTTGGTTCAGATATTTTCGGTAATATCAACGCGATCTTTATGTCTTCAACGTTCAACATACTTGATGCTTTTTGTGTTGTCTCGCTAGAAACCTTGTCGAGTAACAAAACCCTTTGGGAAAAACTATTCTCGATCGAAGGGAAAAAGAGTACAACACATCTTCAATTTCAAAGTAAAATATGTCGACATCATATCCTTAGATCCTCCCCCTGATGTCGGCATCTCCCCCGATTACTTTCGAGTTGTTCCGCATGGTTCCTTTAGTCATGTATTTTTCGAAATTGAATATTGGTAATGACTTAGAAAATAATCTACCATATCTCCCCCTGATTACTTTCGTCGGAGAAGAGATTATTGTTCCTTCATAATCAACAACTTTTGGATTGCACTTTCATTAGCATTCCTTTTAATGTCTTTGTAGGGATAAAACAAATTTATGTCAATGGTTACTTTTAAGTACATGATTACATTCACTATACCATTCCAATGACGTTGCGTTGGCGTTGAGCTATATCTAGCTAACAAGTTCACTAAGGATGTAAAGTTTAATCGAGTACATTATTATACTAAGTACAACAATGCGTCTATTGTACTTAGATATGGGAATTTCATCTCCCAACACATATTCTTCATCTTCCTTAAGACGAAATGGTCACTTACTTACATTTGAACCTCGGCTAATCATGGGAGTGCTATCAGGATGCATGTCTTTGTTAAATTGCCTGAAAACTTTAGACATATGCAAACTGGTGGAATAATATCCCACAAGCTCAATACTCGGTCGAGCTTCCCTAGATTTTTCACCTCAAATTCGGATTTTTAAATAGCTTTTAAGGTCTCTTATTACATCAAGAGTACCCATCATGTCTGTACCATCGACATAAATAGCTACAATTCCAAATCAGGAACTTTCTTGTGAATACGCAAGGAAAAATAACTTACTTGTCTATCCCCTCCAAATCAAATAGCCACTTAGACGGGTATACCACATCCGCCTGATTGCTTGAATCTATAAGCGAGCGTTATATCTAACTATAAACGCACTCTGTGGTTTAGAGTCATTTGATTTGGGAAACAAAAGTCTATCAAGTACTTTTGTAAATATCTTTTATCTCTTGATGCTTTTAGAGATACGTAACAACCACATATGCTGCATTTCAAGTCCTTTTGAAATTACCAAGCTAACTAAGTAGTGGAACTCTATAACGTTCATTACAAGAGAACAATTCCAGGGTTTTGTGAGAAACCTCGCGCCACAAGGCGAGTCTTTGTACTTTAAGACTACTTTCTTCTCATTATGCTTTATGACAAATTAATTATGTATGTCCAATAGGCTTTACACTTGGTTGGTTAGCACTACCACACCAAATACCCATATATTTGCCAAAGAACTAAGTTCTACCTGGATTGTGTAGGCCAAATATGCTATATTTATTTGAAATTAATCAAAATAAAGCATGGTTCGATCTCATTGTGCTCTACTTCTGGAGCAACTATTTATGGATTATATCATCATTGTGCACACATGATCCTTCCGTTGACTCATGTGCATTCTCATAATCCGTCGGGATTTCATTGTTCTCTAGAATCATTTAAAACTTCGGAGCGTCCTCCAAAGATTGATTCATGGACATAGTCGAGACAATCAAATGAGATGCTTTCATTAATGATACAAATTAGGTTGTGCCTTACTCATCTACTTCCTTTCTAGGTGAGCTTTGATCGAACCTGGTGGTCTCTCCATCTTCCTTTATGGAGCCACGGCCTCAACTACACTTCCACCAAGAGTAGTTGCAACACCTTAGTCTATGGTGTACCCCATACTGAGGATTTCTAACCTTGCAGGAATATTTGCAGCTGGTATGTGTGATCTTGTCACTTTTGCGACATCGCATGTACATTCTCCGAAACCGATTATTCTTTGTCACTTCACATTTTTATTTGTGGAGTACAAGAATCAATATGTGACACAAGTGGGAACACACCACGACAATTCCCGTCGTTCCCTTAGAAAATACTTTTTCTTATCTCCCCTAACGACGGAAGACCTGTCTCACTAAAGTGACAAACCGCAAATCTAGCGGTAAGAGATCTCCGCCAAAGGTTTTAAAATGCGGATAATTGTTGAGAGTAAATATTCAACAAAATTACTTAATCATTTTCGTGACCCATCATAGTACGATGTGGACTCGTAATGGCACATATATAGTGCAACCAAAAATACGTAATAACACAAACGTCGGGCTTAAATTCAGTTACCAACCGGTACGTAGAAAAGGTTGACTAATATTGGGTTCTACAAAAATTAGGTAAAGATGCGCGTAATATTGCATATCCCCAAAGCAGTAAAAGGTAGGTTGGTACGCATAACCTATTCCTTAGACACCATCTGTAACCTTTGATGGTAGCCTCTGCGAGACCATTGGGTATAAGATGCTTTATATTGATCCTATTAAACATGCAATATTCATCAAGTCCTTTTGATGTAAATTCTCTAGCATTAACAAGGGTGGTTAGCCTTTACACTTTGCATTGTGTAATATGTGCTAGAGTTCTCAAACGCAATTTTTTTTTTTTTTTTTTTTAGGGAACTATAACTAGTCCAAAATGTCAAAACATTCACCAGATCCATCACCACTTTAATGGTCCGCATTCTCGCATGAATGTTTTTCTAAAGTTCACCTTGTTTTCTTTGTAATATGGAATTTTTACCATTTGCATCTTAGGATGGTCTCGATCCTGTTTTTATCAAGACTTTGTAAAAATGAGTGATATGCTTTTTACCTAAAAGCATAATGGGAAGGGGGGTTGTGCATCTAGTAATTTAGAAAACACTTATTGAGAGATATGTCGTCACTTTGCATTCTGTCAATCTTTTTCCCATTTTCGTTCACTCAAATAAAGTGATATTTGTATGAGTTCTTTCAAAACAATCATCATCTCACAACCAAAGTTTCTTTATGGTTATGCCCAAAGCCCGTATGAGTCGGTTTCAATATTTCATCATCGGAGTCAATATGATTCAATAATCCAAATATTATAGTGAATTACATTGTACTAGATTGACTCATTAGTTTCTCTAAAATATATTTCCTTCCAAATATATTAGAGACTATAAAAGATGCAATCTTACATTTTCATCATTTAGATGTTCCACAAGATATCCATTTGCACGGGTTACTTGGGAATTTAACAAGGTGTGATCATCTCTTGGTACATCTAGAGATTTTGCGACGTCTTTGTTCTATCTTGAAGAAAAAAATGAACAATGATGTGCTCGATAAGATAATCAATTGGCCAGGCAAAGTTCTTGTTGCCATTAAAGTTGATGTGGAAATTTGTTGCTACTATGATACACACACATTGTATATATCAACACCTATGACCAGGTGCATTCCCAACTCTTTCATTTATGATGGGAGCTAGAATTACATCTTAGCTTCATCACATATTCAAATTGATACCGCATTTTGGTGTCATTACTACTGGGAAAAAAATACATCTTTGTCTCATGATATATATGTCCCTTTTCACATGCTTTATATGAGTCATTACGTCTAACCCTTATTACTTCGGGGTTCTTTCCATTTTCAATTTTTGCTACATTTAGCTTAATTTGAGAAATTTCTTTATCTCAATAGGCCAAGAGAATATCACTACACATGTCAACCAATTACTTTAGGTTGAATAGATTACTAAAGATAGTTCTCTTGTTGTCATATTTCAACATATACTGGTTCGTTAGTATCATGGATGAAGTAGAGAAATGAAAATTTTCTGACTCATATCACCTTTTGTGAGTTTTTCCATACAAATTGAATACATGTGATTTTATTTCCAACGTATCTTTTGAAAATATTGATGATTAATAGTCGAGTAAGTGGATACATTCCATGGAACATTCAAAAAATTTGGAAAATATCAAGTATCCAATAGTGGTGCTCAAGTACTTCTAAGCCCCAAATGAATACATTGGAATTGAGTTGGTACAACCAATTAAACAAAATACACCATTCAACTATATCCAATATCATATTCTAGAGAACAAAATAACTCTAAGATCAAAATTCTTAATGATCGAGATCAACAATTATAATTTAAGTTGATCGCTTATATGGTATGGACTTATCTTAAGACAAAGATAAAAAGAAGGACTACCCATTTTCTAAAAATATAAAAAATATAAGCCCAACAAATATTCAATTTTGGTTACATACCTTAACCTTAAGCATCGGCTCCCACTTCACATACAGTAACCTAACAGAACGAGACAAGATAGCTTAGCCGGAGCTTAACAATGTAATGGCCCGAGCCGGAGCGGACGGGACATGACAGTTGAGGACCGGATCCGAATGAACAGGACAGGCCACAGAACCGAGCTGGAACGGAACAGGACAGGGCACCAGAACCGAGCTGGAACGGAACAGGACAGGGGCTGGGACAGTTAACCACCTGGAACAGGAGAGGGGACGGGATAGGACAGATCTGAACCGGGTCCACTGGATCAGAACGGGTAGGACAGAGTTGATTGGACCGGACCGGTCCGGAAATTCTTATCACCATCTTCAAAGATTCATGCGGACAAACAGCATCGTGAACAGACGATAGTTTTTTTTTTTTTCACAAATTCACGCGGATAGATTTTCCCTCCCACAAATCAGTACATACACGGTACAACACAATCAAATGAACCCATCAATCATCATCATGGATTTAATAAAAGAGCATAGCAATCATCAAATCCATCGCACATCCAAAAAATAAATATGAATATGATCATAGATCCATAAGCACACAATCATCAATTAAGTAAAACAACCATCGTTACATGGATATACACATGTATGTGATGTACATGGAAGGAAAACAATCATGGCAGACAACATTTGTTTTTGAAGTTTGTACCCATACCTTTTAACTTTTTTTTTTCTTTTATCCAACAACAGATGCACAAATCCATTGATGTTTTGCTTAAACCGTATTCGCCAGTTTGGAGCGATCAAAAAAAATAAAAAAATCTTGCTCATGATAGCATCTTGCTGATAACGTTTTGTAGTGGTAATAAGAAAAGAGATAAAAGGAGGAACGTTTCTATTAGCCAGAGAGGGAACCATATTACATAGGTATAACATTCTATTTATACAAGGGAAGGGAAACCCTAGTATTCTAATGGACCGCACATCCATGGGCCACAGGCCCTATAACATACACTACTTTCTAATATCTTATACACTGGCCATCATTCACCTTATAGGATATAGATTGACCATGTTTCCTTGTTAAGCTTCAACATATATTGTTTTGATTGGGTGAAAGAAAATGTTACGGTGATAGCGTACAAATGTCTCTGGAGCTTTCGTTTTTAGGTTTAGAAAACCCATAAAAAATGATTTTGACCATGAAGATAAAGTCTTGATTTGTTGAAGGGACTAAAGGAAGTGAGATGGACCAGAAGATAAAGAAGGAAGTGAGATAAAATTAAGGGACGTGAAAAATAAGAAAAGAAAACAAAATATATTGATATCTTAAATTCTACCTCGAGATGTGAATACATCTATGATTTAATATCCAAGGATTAAAAGGTGTACCCTTATAAAAGCTATCACAAGGGTGACCTCGTCACATCACAACTCTTTTTATTAATAATCATTGGGTGCGGCAATATATTAAGTTTGTTGTAGTGGTAAATGCACTGAAGTTCATCAAATCAAGGAGCCCTCGGCTCATAGAAATAGATTTGGAACACCTTGTGAAATAATAAGCTAAACACAGATGGAAAGGTTGGTTAGACACAGTCCAGGATGGTGATGCACGTCTAGTGATTGATTAAATATGTTTTCATGTATAATGAGTGTACGTTGGCCCCCAAAAAGAAAAACCGAAAGAAATTTCGTGAAAAGATCTGTGGTGATCATTTAGCCTAGTTGTGCTAGTATATGGATTAGGAATGTGGTCCCACTTTTCCTCACACTCTAGAAACTCCAGAGTTTTTACAGGTACACATATCATTTTCGATCCATGTAATATGCACCATTTTTCATAAGGACTTCTTTTCCAGATTTTAAGATTTGAATTATTAGGCGATACGGAGGGCGGAAATATGAGTGACTAGTGGTCACTCTGAAATTTATGGTGAAATGTCTTAGTCCACTAGTCAACTAGCTTGCGAGCCAAATTTTAGCAATAATCACTAATTTGGTGCAATTTCTGTTTTGTTTGCTCACTTGTGTTTGCTTTCATAAACTCCCTCGAATCCTATTTTAAAGAATTCAAAGCATTTAGTTTGCCATACAAAGCGGGACACATAAAAATTGGTCAATCAATTAGAAATAGTGTTATAACATAACAAATGTGAATACCAGTACCACTACTATCCTCCAAGATTGCTAATAGGGGGGACTGGTTTTGCTTGGGGGTGTACCAAATGCTAATAAGACAAAACATCATTTGCCTTGGGGTTGGTACACCCTATTGTTATCTTCACTCTGCTGCCATCCATACAAATCCAGTTCATATCCCTGTAGTATAATCCACCAGCATCATTGAAAATACCCATTCAAACAATTGCAGAATAACCCTTGCAAAGAACTTGAAGTAGTGAAGAAAAGTTCACTGAGGACTTTTATCAAACATGCTGTGTGCAGAATCCTGGTAGTGTAGGAGATGCATATGTTGTGATGTTTTTCGACGCTTCCCTTCTTCAATTCTCCCTGCAATTTGAATTCACAGTAAACCCATTCAACCCATCATTTCGAAGAGCAACAGAATCCATATATCTTCACATTTGGTCCCAATTATCAACCAACAACACCTTTATCTTCTTCCCTGGTTCAAACTAGTCTTGAAACTCCACTAGATGTTCATTATTTTGAACCCAAATCAACCTGCAATCTTGAACTACAACCACCACACTAATTCGAGCCACATATTCACACAAACATTCAACAAAAGCCATGTCTTTAACAACTTCTTTCCACCTGAATTTCAGCTCAAAATCTCGCCTGAGCCACACATTTGACCCTGCAATTCCATGTATGTCTTGACTGCTCTAAACCCCTGTCTCCATTCTGCGAAAATAAACCCACCGGTCATGGCTAGATCAATGGAAACAGAGACCCTAGTTTCACCATCTCGTATTCGCCGGTCTTTCTTCTCATCCCTATGTCATCTCATACTCGATCTCAACATCCTTCGAATCACCATCTTCTTCTACTTATCTCGCATCCCTCCATGAGCAAGCAGAAACCAAACCCTAACTTCGTAATCTTTGATTTTTCAAACCATAACTCCATTTCATTATCGAATTGATTCAAAGAATCGAGATGTTGCTTCTCTTTTCTCTCTGAATTCAAGTTATTAACAACGCCTCCATCTCTGCCTCTCTCGGGTAAAGAAGGAGAAAGAGAAAGCACTGATATAGAATTGATTTCTCTATGATTTTCAGGTCTTGTGTAGGAAAATGATACAGCCACCCAAATGAATTGGATAAGGGCCAACCAAGGATGTCTTTTCCTTGCTTCTCTAGACTAAGCTGCAATAGTTGGCTCGGCACGGCTCCGCTCCCAATAACATTTGCACATGAAATGACGTTCGTGTCTTTTCGCTCCAAATGGACTCTTTCTTCTTCTTTTGCTCCAAATGACTCCATTGCACCTAATAAGCTCAAAACTAAACATAAGAGATGCAATTCACCATGATAATAGCAAAGAAAGCATAAATACTAGATATAAAATTAGGTGTTTTACAACACCTGTCAATGGATAATCTAAAAACAGGGTTTGGGATTTAATGGAAGATGGAAATATTTCTCAAACATGTTTTTAATACAAGCCCGATGATTGGATTCTAGACACCACTTTACCTATCCCAAAACCGGCAACAGGAACTGAAAACCTGACTAGGGTGAACCACTTATTTACAGATAATAAAACCTGGGATCTTGACAAACTAAATGCTTGTTTCGATCAACAAACTGTCCAAAAGATAGTAGAAATAAATATACCTGATCAGGATGAAGATGATACAACAATTTCGAACTTAAAAAATAAAGGTAAGTTCACAGTGCTCTCCCTTTATGAGTCTATCAATAGGTCAGATGAAATTGTTACCGCAAATTGGAGGAAAATATGGAATCTCAAATCAACATCAACAATAAAACTTTTTATATGGAAAACAGCCCATTCAATCCTTCCAACAGGTATGAGGATGGCTGCAATTCTCCCGAACTTTGACACTAAATGCAACCTTTGTAATTCTGGTGAGGAATCCTTAATTCATCTCTTTCTTAACTGCAATTTCACAATCCAAGTTTGGAGACATCTAAACTATGATATGAATAGTAGAAATGATAGCAATAGTTTTCATGAATGGCAAATGATTGGTTCAACGAAGAAAATATAGGAAAATGTATTCTGGGCTTATATGCTTGCACCTTAATTAATCACAAGTAAAAGAGAAACAAGAACAAATATATCCCCGAAATATTTTGACTGCTTTACAAGTTTGAAAACACTAATTTCTTTGACAGGAGCTATTGATTCATTTGTTCACTTGTGTAGCTCGTATTCATTTTTGCTCATTGCTAATAAGAAGCCATAAGAATTAATAAATTTATCGGAAAGAATACCCTTCCGGGTACAAGTATAAAGAAAATATCCTAAAAGTTTAGGAGGATCAAGGAAATGCTTCCTTTACATTCCACTCCATTGCACTAACAATCGCTTGAAGAAAATCTCATATAAGTTCTTCAAATCCTGCCAAGTATAAAATTAAATTTTGGTATGTTTATCATCCCGAATTCCAGTATTCTTTGCCTTAAAAGCTTTGTTGCATCCCCAAAATTATTACCGCATCAAAGTCTACATGCTCACCCAAGATAAAATTCAATTTCCCACCAACAACTCACTTCCACACCGTTGAATGTTTGGTGTGGTTGTATCTATGATCATCCTTTTCCGCCCTTTATCTTGGTCAAGGGAGAGTATATATGATCCATGCAGTGCGACCAAATTTTTTTTTGGAATCCTCCTCGAAAACCTTGCTGGTGCATTTGTTTCTTTTTAATTTAATGAGACTGTTACATTTGCTTTCGATCATAAAAACGGGAGAAATGAATAAAAAGGGTAGCAAAAGTAAGAACGCGTAATTGGGGGATATAGAATCTAATAGGGGATATAGCTAAATGACAAAATAGGGATCCAAATATCCTAGTTGGGTTACCCCTTATATAATTAAATTATTAATTCCTAATCTAACCTTCCCTAATCATAATTAGTTATTAATCCTGATTAGTAAAATATTAATGATTTGGGGGATATAATTTGTGTATTTATGTTTATTTGAATTTGTGTGGGTTAGTTGAGAGTAGAAAGAGGGAAAAAAATTTTGAGTAGAATTTTTTTTTTTTTGAAAATGGTAGATGATTGTGATGAGAGACTCGCAGCTGCTGAATCTTTAGCTCAATTACAACAACAATCATATCTCCAATCTTCGATTAATGATAACAACTCACAATTGTTGTATGATGAACCAACACCTTTGAATCATTATTTTCTTGACCATGAAATGTTTTGTGAAGAACCAACTCAAGAAAGTAAACATGTTCAGCATACAAGCAACCCCAACACACGAGTAATGCTTCAAAGAGGTCGAAAATTTGATTTTTTTTTTTTTGAAACCGCCATTTCGTCTCGAAAAACCTTAGTACCCGCATGCTCGTTGTATGAATTCTACGCCCATCATTTAACCTAATTGTATTCAAAGATATTTGTATGCCGGGACAAAACTATCCCCCACTGTTCAAGAACATACCGGCGTGGTATTCAAACCAAGATTGAATGCCGGTACACATTTATACTTTTTACCTACCAGCGAATATTCTAAGGAATATTCAAACCGGCAGTGTGAGTACATGACACAGAATGCCGGTTTATGATACCGGCATATAAACTTAAATGTCGAGGATGCCGGTTTTACATGAAAAACATACAAAAGCTAATGATATTTTGAACTTAAATACCGGCATTTGTTTCTTTCAACTTTCTCTGCCGGAACCTAATCCCGGTATAGTAAGTCAATTACCATTTATGTCGGTTCTTAATCCCGACAGTTTACTTTACTTATCGACAATGCCGGTTTTGAACTAATCCAATTTTCTTTTCATTCATTCCTTAGATTGTTACCTACAACGATCAACCAAACTCCAAACCACTTCATCGGGATATGTCGGTGATAAGAAACGATTTGTTTCTTATTCAACGGCCAGCAGCTCAAGCTCAAAAGGTCATGATTAAAAGAAATCAATAAACCAAAGGGTAGCAAATTGCTTAATAATTCTCTTGTTCTTATTAATCAACTGATAAGGCCTATTTATAGGCTACATTACTTGGAAATCAAGAAAACAATACTACTCCTAAAATAGTATTCTAAACAAATATAAACTCTAAATAAAATAATTAAATACTTAAAATATAATAAAATACCTAAATAAATATATTATCTCTAATAATAAATAATTTGTGCTTATCCAATGCCTTGTGCCTCCATTGGGCTTGTGTGCTCGCTGCGCCCTTCACTTGCTAGCCAGGGTGGTTTCCACAATCTTGAGAGGCTTGACCCGTATAAAGGATCATATATGCCAAATATGTCTGAGTGACGCACCGGGTCAACACCGTTGACATGTTCCATAAAACATGGTCTTATCATTCCACCTTCCTTAAATGGGACTTTGCCCTCAAAGTCCACTATATATATTGATACTCGGCTCCACACGTGGTCTTATCATTCCACCCTCCTTAAATAGGACCTTGCCCCCAAGGTCCGCTTCGTGCACCCATAACTCTGGTTTTCTTTTTCGACAACTTCCAGAGGAATATTGACCGTATCTGAAATTTTAATCGGCTCACTGGATTTTGAAGTTTCAATGATGGAACAATAAGATATAGCTCTTTGACGCTCCTTAAAGTCTTGGAATGCGGATCTCCAATAAGCACGGTTCTCGTCTAAATTTCTCTGCAAGTTAGCTGACACAAGAGATGGATCATCACTTCCGAAACGCTTTAATAAAGAAAAACAAAAAGTCTTCCAAGAGCCTGAAATATAATCTTTCATCCACTTGTACCATTTGAATGGACTACCGATAAGGTGATCGGTAGCTACTTTCACAACAAAGTCTTCCTATGGAATTTTACTAACTCAAAAATTAATTGTGCTTGAAATAACCATCCTTGGGGATCTCTCGCCATCAAATTGCTTTGACATAACAATTTATTTGTACTTGCGTGTTAGTACATACCTGATGAAAATGTAACGGCCGCCTCGTGTATAGTTACCAACGTGTAATGGCCTAGGATGCAAATCGTTGAGATAACAACTGGGCTCGTAGGTAATTGATTTAAGATTATGAACTAATGGGCTGGGCTTTACGGTTGGACTTTATGATATTGTCCAGTATGGTTTGGAGGGCGTTTAGTCTGCTGTGTCCTGGGGTTTTGATAGGCGTAAGGTGGAGTCGTGGGACAACTAAACAACTTTCAATAAGAACAATAAGAAATTTTCCCAACGAAAATATATTCACTGACCTTATTTTTCGGACCAAGTATCCCTACAGCCTTGTAACTTTAATGGAGGAGGTTGGTGGGCTCTCCCAATACCAGCCGTGTAACCGTATAGGTATTGGTAAACCTTGTCGTACCTTCCTTCGAAGAGCAACTTGACCGTAATGACTTCTTCTTCTTTTTTTTAGGGTTTTTTTTTTAATGACGGATATGGTTGGTGAATGACGATGAATTGAAGCGACGGTGGAGGCAGTAATGGTGATGATGTAGTCGCGGAAGTGGGATAGGAGCGAACTTTTTCTGATACCAATTGATAAGAAACGATTTGTTTCTTATTCAACGGCCAAAGAACTCAAGCTCAAAAGGTCATGATTAAAAGAAATCAATAAACCAAAGGGTAGCAAATTGCTTAATAATTCTCTTGTTCTTATTAATCAATCGATAAGGCCTATTTATAGGCTACATTACTTGAAATCAAGAAAACAATACTACTCCTAAAATAGTATTCTAAACAAATATAACCTCTAAATAAAATAATTAAATACTTAAAATATAATAAAATACCTAAATAAATATATTATCTCTAATAATAAATAATTTGTGCTTATCCAATGCCTTGTGCCTCCATTGGGCTTGTGTACTCGCTGCGCCCTTCACTTGCTAGCCAGGGTGGTTTCCACAATCTTGAGAGGCTTGACCCGTATAAAGGATCATATATGCCAAATATGTCTGAGTGACGCACCGGGTCAACACCGTTGACATGTTCCATAAAACATGGTCTTATCAGTCGGAGTACTATAAAATGTCGCGGGTATGTTACCAAACAATACTTTCACCTATTTTTTACAATTTTATGTTGGGATTTGCTTGTAATCTCCATAATGTTGTCCTTATGTAGGGAATAAAATATGAAAAGGAAGCAATTTCTTGGGCAAAAGCGACGGCTCTTAATAACATGTGTGTCTTAGTGAGGAATTCCCAACGTTCATTAAAGCCTCGTTTTGAGATGGTTTATAGAGAAGTGGAAAATACAAAGAGAAAAATAGTCATAAGAGAAAGGGTTATGTATATGAAAAGAAGACTAAAAAGGTATAAAAGACAGATTCTGCTGAAGGATGACTGCCCTTTAAGCCTGTATTCTATCTAAGAGGTTCAAAAGTAGAAGAAAAGAATGGGAATGTAAGGTGTGGTTTGGCCGTCACAACCACCCCGATCCGAAAGATTTTGAAGGTCACTCCCTAGTTGCGAAGCTAAAACCTGATCAATTCGAGGATGTAAAGATGATGACCAAAGCATGTATCAAACCAAGAGTGATTCTCAGAACCTTCAAGGAAAAGGATAAGACCAACGTTTCTTCACTCAGTACAATTTATAGCGCACAAGCAACCATTAAAAGGTTGGAATGGGAAGGGAGGAGTGTTATGCAAGAATTTGAGAAGATAGTTTGGGATCACAATTACACGCGTATCATTAAAAGAGGTCCGGACAACAAGCCGCTTCAAATATTCATTTCGCATCCTTTGCTTTCACAATTGGCTCATACGTGTTGTGATGTTCTTATGATGGACTGCACCTACAAGACAAACAAATACAACATGCCGTTGTTCAACATCGTGGGGCAAACATCGGACAAGGTAACATTCACATTGGCTTGGTGTTTAATGGAAAACGAGAGGGATTACAATTATCATTGGGCATTGCGGCAATTGAAATTATTGTTCCCGGAAAATCGTTTTCCAAAGGTCATTATAACCGATCAATTTGACGCACTAATGAATGCCATATCCGACGTATATCCGGATGCACAAAATTTCCTATGTACATATCATATAGGTGAAAATGTGAAAAAACATTGTCATGCTTTGTTTGAACCCTCTAAGGATGATATTAAGAAGAGAATGGTTGCTCAACTAGAGGAAGATGTTCGCAAAGAGAAACTATCACCCGAAGAAGAAGAAAATGAAAGAGGAAAGATTAAAGAGCGAGTCGACAAAGAACACTATGAAAATCATAAAAGGTGGTTGGAATTTCTAAAGGATTGGGAGAAAGTTTATTGGTCTCTTACCGAGGACATGTATGAAAAGAGATTGAACAACTTTATTGCCAAATATAACGAAGTGTATCCAAGTGCCGTCTCATATTGTCGGGATAATTGGTTGGATAAGTTCAAGGAAAAATTTGTGCGTGCGTGGACAAATCGTTATAGACATTACGGGAATGAAGCAACTAGTATAGCGGAGTCCTCTCATGGGAGATTTAAAGATCTCATCCAGTCCGGCCGGGAAACGTGGTTACGGTCACTGAGGCAATGGAGCAACACTTTAAGGCCGATATCGATAGGATCAAGAAGGCTTTTGAGAAAAGCTCAATGGAAAGGATGACTCAATTTCTTGAACATACTAAGTTGCTCCAAGGAATAGAGTTTAACGTCTCCCGTTGGGCAATAAAACATATGATGAGACAAATGCAATATGAGAAAATTTACGGAAATCCGGGTGATGTGTGTATTTGTCCCGACATGTCTTCATTGGGGCTTCCGTGTCGTCATATGCTTGTGAAGTATGAAGTAGTTATACCTATTGATGTTATTGATCCTTTTTGGAAGCAATTATCTTTCGACCTTCCCCCTACCGAAGCTCCCGGACAATCACCATGGGATACAAAGGAGGCTTTAGAATTTTATGAAGCTTACTCACGTGGCAACTCTGGCTAGCCGACAAGTATTGTTGAGCCAACTAAGACTAATTACATGGCCATGGATAGCACAAATTGAAGAGCCAACAAAGGGAGATCCGGCGGGTAGACCACAAACTAAAATTGCAAGGAAGAAACAAAGAAAAGAATTAAAACAAATGACTCGACGTGAAGAGGAACTCGCGGCAACTAAAAAAACGAGATCTATGTGCAAGTGAGATTTCGAAGCAAGATTCACTAAACGCCCGTTCCAAACAAAAGGGGTAGGCCAAGGAAGGAACCGATATCAAGTCAACAACAATCGACGAGTTCCGAACCTACACCCATAGTCGATGTATCGGAGGTTAAAAGGAAAAGGGGAAGGCCTCCAAATGTACCAACATTAAGCAACCAAGGACAACAAGGTGAGCATTCCGAACCTACACCGATAGTCGATGTATCCGGGGTTCAAAGGAAAAGGGGAAGGCCACCGAAGGTACCAACATTAAGCAACCAAGGGCAACAAGGTGAGCATTCCGAACCTACACCAACAGTCGATGTATCTGAGGTTCAAAGGAAAAGGGGAAGGGGTAGGCCAAGGAAGAATATTCTCCCGTCTAATATCAAAGACATTTGGAGTGTAGGGATTGCATAGGATGGTTTGGATATAATTAAGCTAAAAGTTGGTAATATGACGATGTATAAGGATTCGCAAACGGGTAGGACTTATAGACACTACCACACGAAGATAGAGTCTTACATAGACCAACTTCCTGAGGTTATTCGCGAGTTTGTTGTGTACACGGATGATGTCGATGGAGATGGAAATTATGGCTATCATGCCGTCACCGAACAATTAGGAATCTTCGAGACCGCCGTTAGTAAAGGAATGACACCATGCCGATATGCTAGGATGAGGATGGCCGATCAACTTGTGAAGAAGAGGAGCTTTTATGAGCAATTGGTTGGTCACGATGAGGTGTTTGATGATATGTGTGCTCAAGTGTTAGGACCCGAGCAGGAGATGGCATTTCTTCCTCCTCAATATTGGATGAGGATGCCGCTTTGTGGGCATCTAGTAGCGGATACATTTAATTGTGTTGTTCATTATTTTACCCCCACCGTAGTCACAACATTTACACCAAAGTGGAAAAAATGCGAGGGATCCCTTAAGACGAGAAGAGTCGTTTTGGCGTACGTGAACGGCAATCATTTCGTCATTTTTAAACTCAAGGACAATTGTCCATTGCCACCTGTTTGTGGGATGGTTAAAAACAAGGAACTAGATCCAAATATATGGAAGGGATGGATGGCGTTGAATGAGGAGAATCACCAATTATGGGATGCTTTGGCCTTATCAAAGAAACCTCTTGAAGAGGAGGAGTTGCAACTTCATATGTGTGGGAGCGATGATGAGTAATTTGGATTTATGTGGTTTACTAATACGCCACCTTTTGTTTTTTGGAAGTTTGAATTGTAATCATTAAACCATATGCCATGTACGTGCCATTGTGATTTAATTCAAACTTTACTACGGCGGTCCTCGTACCGGAAATCTATGCCGGTGTTCGGAAAATTAATCTTAGAAATTGCAATTTGCAAGACACATTAAATAACATAAGCAAAGACCTAATACCATAAAATAACAAACGCAAAGTGTAAACAAACCAGATGTAAAGTTAAGATGTTCCAAACCGAAAACAAATGAAGCAAAGATGTTCAAAGTTTACCAATCCACACAAACAAACATAAACCAAACTAATACTATCAAAGTATCACATGATCACTCGGTTCTTGGCCTCTTGTATACCCTCTTCTTCTTTTCGCCCCACAAGTCTTTTGCCTCAGATCTTCTACTTGGTCTATCTTTTGACGACGTTTTCCATTTCTTTATGGGTCAACAACTCTCCTTTCTTGCTCTTCTTCTTAAAGAACCTTGCCAAGTTTCCAATTCTCCGACGTTAAAAAGGATTTTTCAACATGTATTTAGTATGTACAATTTTATAAGTTGATACATATAGATTAAGTGAATAGTAATGAACGCACCAACAACGTAACGAGCTGTAGAAGTCCGGGTACAGTATCTGGAGTTGTGGAGGGACGTGCTGGTGGTGGAGGGACCTCTACCGTATCCGGGCGTACAACATAAGGATGTGAGTACTTGTAGATACCCGTTTAGGAATGTTGGTTCACTATCAAAACCGTTTCGGCCAATTCCCAATCATCCTTATCCAAGACAAGTTCTTCTTCTTCCCTTTCAATCCAATGTGCAAGAATTGGTTCTCAGGTCGTAGCATACCGAGTATGGTTCTCATTTGATTGGCATTTAGTAAAGTCGTGAGAATATTTATGATAAGATGTATCCGTGAGATCTTTCGCTTGTAACCGAGTTGGCACATCACGCGAGAGGGTTATGCATAACAAATCCTTTTGGATGAAAGAACGGTCCGTTGTAAAATGAAACATTTTCATGTCTCTCAAGGTGAACTCTCGACATTCCTATAAGTGTCAAACACAACATGTTCCACGTAAAACGAGTCCAAAGCCAATCTCATTTCTAAAAACCGTTTCTTGTTAGGCGAAGGGGTATTTTGGAAGTAGTATTTCCGAGCTAGAGCCATATTCGGTTGGTAATCACGCCAAAATCTCCAATCCTTTATACCCTATGAACAAATCTCAAGTGTTCATAAGCCCACACCCGTGCCCATAAATTGTATAAGAAAATAAATAGTTGGAAACTAAAAAATGTAATGATAACAATCACAAAATATGTAGTTCACTATACCCGAATCACAAAGAAATTCCCATTAAATTGACGGCCTTTCGCCTTAGAAGCTCGACGCATTTATGCCAAAAAAATGTGCCAAGAAAGCAAAGTGCCCCATGAATACTTACGAACGTCTTCCAACGGATCCAAAATACTGTAGGTTGTTCATATGCACCCTGTTACCATTAGAGTCGGGGAATATAGCGGTTCCCAAAATGAACAACATATATGCAAAGCAGCAGCTTTTTGAGCTTGTGCGGGAGTCAATTCCACATTCTTCATATTCCCAAACAATTGAATGAGTTGGACGAATGTTATAGTCTTTGTCCGAAAGCGCTTTTTTCTTGTACAAATTTGCCAACGTGGTTTCCTTGTTCCATCCAAATAACTTTTCAGTGAGATCATAAATCTTTTCCCACCCTAGGTCCTTCGACTTGTCTCCAACCTTAACCGGTTTCCCAAGAACCTCTAGTCCTATTATCCTTTGGACATCATCAGGGATAATGGTCATCTCGCCAAAATTAAAATGCATGGTGTCAGTTCACCATAAAACCTCTCCAAAAAGAAGTTTGCAGTGACGGTATCGGTGGCCACATAATTTTCTATTGCATGATACAACCCAGATGCTCTGACTATTTGTTGAACAGCCGGACACTCATCCTCCAAAAGCCACACATCCGATTGTTGATGGCGGCTAACACGCCAGGCTTTCCTGTGGTCCTATAAAAAAACACAACGAACTTAATTAAATTGATCACAGGTAAATAATATAATAACAAGATACAAAAGTCTTACATAAGTTTGATAGATCCAACGAGCCCAAGAGTCTTTATATGAAAATAAAAGTTGCGGGTTTATCGGTTGACCCCAATGTTTGCCATCATTGCTGTCAGGAATCAATTCTAACTTATCAGGGAAGTGAGCAGGGGGTGCCTTTTCATCATCAGTTTGTCCTAAGCCACCAACTTGTGAAGATGAGCCACCCGCTATTTCCTGGTTCGGTGGAGTTTCCCACTCATCATCATCATCAGTCTTTGGTTGAGTCGCTTATAGGATGATCCCGAATTGTGACCTTAGCAAGAGGCTTGATTTTGACGTTTACGTCGAAGACTTACGTTTTGATTCTTCAACGGCTTTTCCTTTTCCTTTGTCCTTTCTTGGTGCGTGAGACCTATGTTCCAACACGTTAAACCGAGTTACATACTGGATGCCGGGCATACAAAAGGAACACACAAAGAAACCTGCATTCTAAATAGACATATAAACTATGCTTGAATGCATACCGGCATTCATGGCAATAAATAACTCTATGCCGGTTATATTGAATTATATATAGAAAATTCTAATCCGTATGAAACAAAAACCGGTATAATTTGTTACCATACCTTGAGTGCCGGAACAGATACCGGCATATAAAAGATTAATACGTCGAACGCTGGTTTTGGTTGAACGGTATCCAGGGATTTACAATTTTAGTATCCTAAAACCGGCATATAAAAAGAAAACATGATAGTGCCGGTATACTTTCCGGCATTCTTGGCAATAAATACATCTATGCCGGTTATACTGAATTATTTATAGAGAATTCTAAGCCGTGTGAAACAAAAAACCCAGTATAATTTATTACCATACCATGAGTGCTTAACGAATACCGGCATATAAAAGATTAATACGTTGAACGCCGGTGTTGGATGAATTGTATCCAAGGAATTACAAATTTTAGGTAGTGAAAACCGGCATAGAAATAGAAAATTCGTTAGTGCTTAGATGAATTCCTAAGATACGTAAATTAAATTTCTATGCCGGTTTTCTGTGATTTTTTACACAGCTTCTTAACAATTTTTTGTTTTTGGTTTTCAAATTGAATTCAATTGACTAGAATTTCATTTTACTAGAATGCAATTTCAAAACCCTAAGCGACTTTTTCAATCCGTCATGAACCCTAGCATGTTTGACTTTGTTATATATTATTGTATAAACCCTAAAAGTACTTCAATTCAATAGGAGACTTTGTGTTATACATCACTTACCGAATCAAATCATTGCATTCCGCTTCACCAGGGGACTCTTGAGGACTTTTTTGCGCATCATCAACATGTATTTCTGGATTGGGTTTATCACGAGATTTGAATAGATCGAATATTTTTCTTTCCTAAACCGTCACTTATATAGCATGAGTAGTTTGAAACCGACGAGTTGATTGAAATTGTAACCGTCAAACAAGTTGAATGAAATTGTAACCGTCACTTATTTTGCTTTGGTATAGAAGATGAAAAAAAATAGGGAGAGATTGAATAGATCGAATATTTTTCTTTCCTAAACCGTCACTTATATAGCATGAGTAGTTTGAAACCGAAGCGAGTTGATTGAAATTGTAAACCACAAAACAAGGTGAATGAAATTGTAACCGTCAAACAAGTTGAATGAAATTGTAATCACAAACTAGTAGAGTGAAATTGTAACCGTCATAAATCCGGCATAGATAAATACATACCAACTAGAGTGAAACTAGTAGAGTGAATCAAACAAGTTAATGATTTTTTTGTTCTTCTAAGTGTTGGAAAACCGGCGGCGAGTGTAAACATATCCATAATGCCGGTTTTAGGATACCCGGCATTCAAATTAACTCATCGGGGTTGCCGGTGTTATCCTAAGACACTAAAGTTTTTCGTTCCAACGCGGAACTTAATTATTGTAGACAGCTAGTCCCGGCATAGATATATATATAATATATACTTATGCCGGGATTCTGATTGTATTGTATTGTATTATGCTAACAAAATAAAATAAGCCTAACTCTAATTTATTTCAAATGTAATCCTTGTCGCAGAAGCACGAATGCACTTAGCACGTGCATCAAGCCTTTAAACCACTTGGTGACCCAATAGGACGAGTTATAGTCTCGTGAGGGTTTACATAGAGATGTACCCACAAAACCTTACGAAAACCTTAGCAAATACCACTAAACTATCAATCTTCTTAAGAAGAACTGCTTTCCGATTCACCCAAACCTGTGGTACTCGGACTTTGGTTACAATATGGTTCACGTTGGCTTCAAACATGAATGGTTCTCCCTTTTCTTGTAAGTAACGTTTTCACTAGCTTCATGCTACAAAAAAACAACACACAAACTTTGTTGGTTACATAAAAATTGAAAAATAGTAGATTGTGCCGAATTATTCATAAAGATACTTACGAGTTGTTGAGGGACAATCTATTGTGGCTAGCGTTATCGATCCTAAGCTTCATTTTTAGATACTCAACCACAACATTTAGGATGATGTCGTGTCGTTGCTCTCGATTTGTTGAGCAGTTCTTCTGTAGGAGCAGAATATCGCGACATCAATACTTCGCGAGAGTAATAAACAACTACATTGCGAAGGCGTCGCAGGGAAGTAATATAAATGACGCAATGGATGACGACAACCAAAACATGAGAAAAGTGTGAATACTTAGCGAGATTTAGGAGTGTCGCAAAGAAGAATGTTTATAACACTCGCGACACTTCGCGAGTTATCCCCAAAATAAAGGACAAACTTAGTCATCATCCACTGTATTACCCTATATAAAGGGTTGAGTTAATCTGTTGAAGGAGAGTTCTTTTTGAATTGTTAAGCAAGTCATTAGGAGAGAGAAAATCTAGAGTGATTGTAATTTCTTTAGCTCTGTTCTATCTATCCTTGTAAACATTTCAAGAAGATAATCAATAAAAATATATAGTTATTCATCTTCAAATGGATTAGTAAAGTAAATTCTTGTGAGGGGTGTATTGTGGGATTTCCTGCAACTACATATGCGCTAGAAACAGGGAATGAGTAGAAGATCAACCTTGTGAATTGAAAGAATCAGGAGTAACAAGAAAGAAATTCGGCTAATTCTCAACAATTTACTAAAATTGAGAAATGGCTAGAAGAAGGAATGCATCAACAACCAACAATTGTGAGGAGAAGTGGGAGATTAGCTGGAGAAAGGAGAAATGAAGTAGGTGAACCATCAAGAATAAACGCAAGAGATAGAGAAGAAGGTCAAATTCAACCACCAATTCAACCAAAGACCAATAGAGTAGTAGATTATGATAGGGTGAGCGTGCATACATGGAGATCGATTTTGTGGAAGAAAGAGAAGAAGTGCAACAATTGATAAATAATGAACAAGTGGACAGAAATCGAGAAGAAATGGGAGAAACAACTCATAGAAATGAAGAAATCGTAGCATTAGAAACGTTGAGACAAACAATACATGAAGAAAGACGATTAGAAGCGGAAGAACGCGCAAAATTAACAAGGCAAAACCATGAATTAAGAATGGAAAATATGAGGTTGCAAAATGGGAGGTCGGAAATAATACCGTGGTCAAGGTCAGGATCGGTTAGAGATGATAGAAGGAGAATGTTACCTGTATAAAATGTTAATGAAGAAAATTTAGAAAGGGAGCTAAATCTCGGTGAAGGATACTGCGAAAGAAGGGAAATGGTGTGTAATCAAGGAAATAGGGGCAAATAATCCAATTGATGAAGAAAATCCTAAGAAGGAAGAAGAATACCGCATGGAAGAGAAACACAGAGAAAACAAAAGGAGATTGAAGATGATATCGAAAAGCATTATATTGAAATGCGCGTCTAGCTAGCTCGCGAAAGAGAAAGATTAAGAGTAGAAATGGAAGAACGGAATTGGAGGAAGCAATTCGGCGGAATAATCATGACAATCGAGAAATAAGGCGCGAGCAAAATCTCAACAATGGAAATATCAATGAAGAGTATGAAAGAATACAAAGGAGAGCCGATAGACAACCAAGAAGAGAAAACGATGGATATAATGGTGTGCGAATTCGAGAACGAGATGGAGGAGAAAATCGCAGAAAAGAAGAGAAGAAAATGCTGAACAAGAAAATCAAGATAGACATGAACGCAGAAGGAGAGAAACGGAACTAAAAAGACCAATAAATTCGAACCCGGATGTAAATGAACAAATCTTAAGAGAGTTGGCAGAGATGAGAGGAATGTTGAACAATAGAAGAGGAGGAGGAAGGAGACAATTGGATGAGGCAATTGAAGAAGCTGCAAAAACCCCTTTACACTAGAGGTGCGGTTGGGGGAATACCTCCAAAGTGCAATTTACCCGCATTAACCAAAGATTTTTGATGGAACAACTTGCGCAATACAACACATCAAAGCGTATGTAAGATGTATGTTACAAGTAGGAAAATCATGACGCTATATTGTGCAAATATTTCGCATCAAGTTTAACAGAGAAGCAATCAAGTGGTTTGAAGGTTTACCAAGAAACACCATCACGTCATTCAACCATCTACAAGCTATATTTTTAGGGGCATACATAAGTAACAACTCCTCGCGACCAGGAATTGAAGATGTATTTGGGCTGAAACAAAGGGTTGGAGAAAGTTTAAGACTCCTAACTGTGAGATGGAAGACGATGTGTAGCGAGATGGCTGGAAGAGTGGATGAAAGATATCTCATTTTATCATTTATAAACGCTATGTTCGCAACCAATTTGCTATATATTCAAATTTTTAGAGTCAAGAATACAATCACGATGACGGAGTCACGAGAACTCGCAAGAGGAATATATTGCTTTGGAAGAAAGGCAAAATGAGGTGGAGTCGCACCCTGGTTAAATACAAGTTCAAATGCTTTAATGCAAGTTTGTTACCTAAATTAATACACACAGTGGTGAGTACCTCGCAAGGGAAGCAAGAAAGAGTGATAAATGATGAACAACCAAAGTTAGTAGCCATGGGAAGCCGAGATCAAGAAGAGTTTGAAAGAGAAAGAAACTACTATAACCATGGCGGCAATAACAAAATTCAAAGACTTGATCACTCACAAGAAACCTATGGAAGTCAAAAACAAAATTATCATGGAGGGCAGCGACGTCATAGAGTAGTATGGGAAGAAATCAAAATGCCACCATTAAATGCTAGCGTTGAAAAAATATGGGAAGTTATACTCTTGATGGAAAACATACCTGCGCCATGGAACATGGGGAATGAGCCACCACCAAGTGATAGAAGTCACGAGTTCTCGTTTTACCACTGCTTTTCATGGACACTTAACAAATGACTGCATAAATATAAAAAGAATCATCCTCAGAATGATTGACCAAGGAAAGCTAAGTCATTTTCTAAAAAGTGAAGGGAAAGTTCAGCCATTACCACCACCGCCAGAAATGCACAAAACAAATTCAACAAAGGGAAAAGAAACATTCGTAATAGAAGTTGGATCGAAAGCAAAAATTTGTTTTGAATGGTGCAGAGGCAGAGAGTAGCAGGAGCAAAAAGTGTAAGAAGTGAGTTATCATCAAAAGGCAATAACAAAAGCTTGTTAAGGATACGAGGAAGAAAAAATAATTGAGAGGAAATATGCGAGGATCTCGCCATTAAGAATGTATGACAATTTGATTGAAGAATTGAAAAACAAAAATGATTAAACAATGTAAGATTGCGCGATAGCTTCGCAAACAAAATGAATGATTGAATGAATTAACAAAATGAAAGAGTGAGTGAATGGGACGAACCTTTATGGCGTACACCCTAGTTCGCGAATGATATTTCGCAAGAGGCAAATGTAAGACCTAAAGTGCGTCATATAAGGGGGTATCTCTTGACATGGCTCAGGGGAAGGTTACACCGCTCCCGGAACTCCGAGTCATGGAGATTTGGGGCCCATGAAAGCCTATCCGGGAGATACCTTGGATTTCCAACTATATATATATAAGGTTATAACTCGGTTGGACGCCCGAGAGGGTCTCTTCCAAGGAGTCGATGCTCAAGGCGCCGGGTACACGGTTGAGCCAAGAGTGCCTGGGCAATTTGAAGTGTCTCGGCCATTCTTGGCAAGTCTTGGTATATCTTTGCCTCGGCCCAAGAAAACTCCACTTAGGGTGCGGTCTCGTAACCATAAACCATATAGGTATAAGGGATAAGAGGTCGCGAAAAACAACCAGTTGTTGTTAAGACCGGATGTGAGGAGCTAGTCTTGTATGGCCGATGTACGCCTCCTGAAGGGGCAACCAGGGAGAAGATAAGGGCGGCACCCTCCATTAGGGAGCTGATAAGTGTCAAAAGACGCAAATGTCATGAGGCTTTATTTTCGCAAGGAAATTTAGGCTTGTCATATTTTTGCGATGATCCTGTAGAGGCAATAATACTGTCGCAAGGATAAGGCGAGATCAATGGGTTTTTGCATGAAAATGCAAAAACGTCCTGCGATTTCGCAAAAAGACAAATGTCATGGGATTTTACACTCGCAAGAGTATTTAAGCCTCATCATATTGTCGCAAATAAAATATCCTCGCAGAGGCAAAAATACTTAACAAATGATAAGACAAGATCAATGGGTCATTACATGAAAATGTAAAGATGTCCTCCCGATTTTGTCGCAACAAGGGGTGGCGAAATAAGACCTTTAATTAGGAAGGAAAAATAAGACCACACAAGAATGATAAGACAAGATCAATGGATTTCTTCATTCGTAAATACATCCTGCGATCTTGTCGCAATAATGAACTTCAACATAACTAAAAATACAGACATATATACAATTGAGGAAGCCAATAAGCTTGCGAAAACGATTATGTTCCATCATAGAGTTACAAATAATAAAGGATGAAGTCGAGATTTCATTACTCGGATATAATTGGTCAAATTTCTCATTTGAAAATGAATAACAAGAGGCAAGTATGGGAATGAATAGGATAAAATCTTGTTATTCATTTCCACATGATGGATTTATGTATTCATAATGATGGTCACTTGAATTATAAAGAAGAATTGCTTGACGAATACGCGCAAGTAAAGAAAACGAAGATTGAATTCATATTTGACAATCCAAGAAGATTGAAAGAGTATATGTATTACAAGAAGCGAAAGAAGAAAAAAAGAAGTTATTTCTTGGAGGATTCTTCTTCTTGGTCGATTCTTCAGCCCATCATTCTTTTCGCGATTCTTCTTCTTCGCTAGCTTCACTATCGGAGACATCCGAGAAAGGTGTATCTTCAAGAATATCATCGCGAAGACAAGGATATGAACTAAGAGGAATGCGGTGATCATTGCAAACCATTTGAATAGTTTGATTGCGAAAACGAACAGCAGTTTATTGTTGAAATTCGCCATCGTAGCCTGCAGCTTGTTTCTTCAACTTAGAATACTTGTTATTGCGAAGAGAAAGGCCTTCATGAGTTCCCCTTTTCGAGACTCAAGTTCTTCAATCCTTGTTTGAAATCTCTTCTCGGATTCTGCAAAACATATGACAATGAATTAACAACTCAACTCAATATTAAAGAAATAAGAAACAGTAAGGTATAATAAACAACCTTCTCTCGTCGATATCATATCTTTAACCAAAGCGATGCTCGAGATGAAGACTAACATCAACACCTAAGTTATTTCCTCGCATTATCTAGAACCTTCGCAGCCCAAGCGAATTCGTCATTATTGTTTATAACAAGAAGCGAACGGATTTGATCTTATCGCTCATTAAGTATAGCATTCTCGACGAAGAGATTCATCTCGTTCAATTTGTACTTCGAGAAGAGATTTTTGAAATGTTGCTAATGCCTCGTGCACCTTTATTAGCAATGCGATCTTTGTCATCTATGAGGCCACTAATTTTCTTCCTTAAAAGTTCGGTTTTTCCATGGGAATCAAGATACATTTGTTTAAATCGGTTGGCTAAACCTAAACTAGCTCTATGCTCAATCTCTAAGAGGCGACATTTAGTTTGAAGTTCATTTAATGAAAGGAATCAACTTTGTTTGACAAATTACTTAAAGACTCGTTGAGATGGGTGAGAAGAACATCATTATCCATAGGCTCCTGGAAATGAATGGAGAAGAATGGATTCTTCAGAGAGATTATATATGTCTCAAAATAATAAATCAGGCAAAGAATAGTAGATGACAAAGTAAAGACAATTTGAAGAGCAAAAGTTTCGTACCATAAAGTTGCTGATTTGCGCTTTGAATAGTAGATATTTTAGTCTTCTGAGAAGTGGATTCAGTTTCCAATTGTTGAATTCTTTCATCTTTCTTGCGAGACATCGCAACCTCGCCTTCTAGTTCTCGGATATTCTCTTTAAGTTGGAGATTTTTCTTTTCAAGGTTGTCGCGTCTTTTCTCGAGATCTGAGGCAACAACAAAGGAAGCTCTCCCAGACTATAAAGGAAAATAAAGAAATTGTTAAGATAAAGCTTATAATCGAAATTACAAAGAAGCAAAGGAATATGAACATACCAAAGCATTGAGAGCATTCAAGTGGCTGGAAGTCAATGTTCGGGAAACTCCGCGAAAAGATTCATTATCCTCTAATAGCGGGGCATCGCAAATTTTCGCGAGAGCTACGCAAGTTACAGATAAGTGATCATCTCCCATTCCTTGCATGGAATCGGAGAAAACACTAGACAATTGCGCCATAGCAGAAGTAGTCGAGTGATTCTCTTTCGCGGAGGAAGTACCAACCTCATTTTCATCCTCATCAAAACTCTCATTGGTTTGAGAACTACAATGAGAAGAGGGATGGGTTTTCCGTTTTTTTAGAAAGCGGAGCAGAAGACTTGTCCTTGCGAAAAGTGATTTTATCCTTGCCTTTAACCTTCGCAGCTTCAGCTTCTTCAACGTCAACCTTCGCATACGCATGAAGATAAGAAACAGAGGCAACAATATTGTTTAAAATAACAAAAGAAAATGTTTCTTACTTCATCCGTGAGCGATCGGAGTATCGCCAGGGTACTCGCCTTTGGATCTTCTTTATACTTCTTTCTCATTCTGGCAATCTAAAATTTTTTGAAAGTTTAATGAGTAAAAAAAAAAAAAAAAAAAAAAAAAAAAAAAAATTGAAAAAAAGGAAATATACCTATATTGCCTTCTCATGCCACTTAAACTCCCAAGGATGATAATTCGCGAGGTGTGCAGGGGAGAACATGTGAACCCACGATGTAAGGTCCACACAAAAATAAAGGAACAACCCACCATTTCTCATCTTTGGAATGACGAGGAGTACTATTGTTGCCCGAATGCCAATCAATATCTTGCATAAGCAGCTTGTCATCGGAAATATTATCTTTTCTCTTCAACCGAGCACCCCAGCGAGATTTATCGTTTCTCATGTTTATTACTTTATAATTTTCAAAGAAGTTTTCCACGGTATACTTCTCAGCGACTATTTCTAAGTTTGCGAACCTAGGATCCTTCACATCATCTAATATAAAGATCCTTTACCAAAGACCACGGTTGGAAAATTCAAGCATCGACGAATGCAATCGCCACTCATTTGATAAATAGCTCGCAAGAATTTCATAATAACGGTATCTCGGGATTGTATAAAGGAATGGGAAGGCTCATGAGGAGTTGACCTAGCGACATCGGTGACTTTCTCGATCATCACATTGATGATCGTAAAACAATTTTTGCAGAGAATAGACGAAGATTTATGATCGAATGGTTGATAAAGTGAAACCTTTCTCTTGCAATTTCTTTGAGTTTCTTCAAAAAGGGGTTTATATGTACGACCAAGTGAAGCCATTGATGTAGTATGGGAATGAATGGAGAATTGAAGATTGAGAGAATTGAAGGGAGGATTACAAAAGAGCGTGACATAAATTGCGAAGGAAGAAAGTTAAAGTAAAGTTGCAGAGGGAAAATAAAGGAGAAAATGAGAAGGGTAAGAAAACTATATATAGAGAAGAGAATCCTCGAGAAAACAAATGCATTTAATGCGAGATGGGACGTGAATGGTCAAGAATAAGTGGTTGAAAGAGACGTGTCAAGAGAAGAGTGGAAGAAGAAACACCGTAATAAATTCCGTACATGAATAAAACGAGTAAAAATGAACAATCGCGAGATAAAGATGAGCAGTTGCGGCATTTTAAAATATTGGTTCTCATGACATTCTCTTCTTCAGAAAGACATGAGAAGAGGCAAGATGTAGGATGCGAGAATATCGCGACATCAATACTTCATGAGAGTAATAAACGACTACATTGCGAAGGCGTCGCAGGAAGTAATATAAATGACGCAATGGATGACGACAGCCAAAACATGAGAAAGGTGTGAAGACTTAGCGAGATTTAGGAGTGTCGCAAAGAAGAATGTTTATAACACTCGCGACACTTCGCGAGTTATCCCCGAAAATAAAGGACAAAATTAGTCATTATCCACTATGTATTACCCTATATAAAGGGTTGAGTTAATCATGTCAAGGAGAATTCTTTTTGAATTGTTAAGCAAGTCATTAGGAGAGAGAAAATCTAGAGTGATTGTAATTTCTTTAGCTCTGTTCTATCTATCCTTGTAAACATTTCAAGAAGATAATCAATAAAAATATATAGTTATTCATCTTCAAATGGATTAGTAAAGTAAATTCTTGTGAGGGGTGTATTGTGGGATTTCCTGCAACTACATCTTCCTTTCGGGTTACCGTAATCGTGAATAAACTTCCTAAAAATCTTCAACCACATGGAATCCCGCGTGCTGCTATCTATAGTTGAAGGACGAGTTTCGGCGTACCATGCTTGGGTGATTGCTAAATCTTCCTCGGAGTCAAACGATGCCATTTGTTGTATGTGGGATTAGGTTCTATAATAAGCTATTTATAGATGACTATTCTAGGGTTTAGGGTTTCATAAGTTAAGATTCTCAAGGAGATATATAAGAACACACGAAGTTTTGGGCATTTGGGTTCAAGTATTAGCTCTTTTTATATAGAGAAAACCTCAACGGCTAGTTTTTTTGAAATCACATAACTTCCTGATTGAATCTAATGTGTCATAGGATGCCGGACAAGTAAATTTCTTATCGAGATTATCCTAAGTATGTAACTATTACCGATAGTATAACAACATGGTGCTACGCGGCACATAATACGGCTGCGTTACATGTATAATTGCGAACATGCCTGGTACTTGTTAATTTCAAATAAAACGGCTAGTTTTTTTGAAAAATATGACCGTTGGTGCTTCATTTCTATATAATACCACCAAATCCTTTGCTGAATTCTAAGCAAAGCAACCACCAAATAACGAATATCCCTCTCTCAAGCTCTATTTGCGAAGTAAGTGGATTCAACATTACTAACAAGTTGAATGAAATTGTAACCGTAAAACAAGTTGAATGAAATTCATACCGATCGAGAAATCCCAAGATAGTTAATTACATACCAATGATGCCTAGATTACAAGTTCATTATTTTTTCAACTTCTTAGTGTTGGAAAACCGGCGTCGAGTGTAAACAATATTCATAATGCCGGCTTGGGATGCCGGCATTCAATTTAACTCATCGGGGTTGCCGGTATTTTAAAGAAACATAAGATCTCAACCAAATCCAACTAACAACATTTAAGGGAATAACGTTACACCTAGAATGAAAGATCTCAAGTCAAATACACCTAACATCATTTATTGGAACGAGCTTGAACAAGCAAAGCAGCTTCGAAATGCCTAAAAGGCTCTTTTCTGCACTTCGTATATGCATCCTGAGCTTCATACCTATCACCATTGTATCTTGCAATAAATTCGTTGTATTTTGAAATGATTTGATTAGTGCAGTTGTTCGAATGCGTACTATTTGATGCGCGTATTCAATTATGCGTTTCTTACCGTCAAACTTTTTATGCTTGTAAGAACCATTCATTACAAGGCCCCAAAAAACATCCGAAGGGCGTTGATCCTCCGGCAAATCCGATACTATGTAGTAATTTCTAATCCACTCTGCTTCCTCCTCAACATCCGCTTCTATCTTAGCTTCTTTTTTGACGTTTAACCTCTTCCTCGCCTTCCGCTTTTATCTTATCAAATTTTTGACGATAACGCCTCAAGCTTCGCTTCTCTTCTTCTTCTCTTTTCCGCTTAATTATGTCTTCTTCCATTGCGGCAATTGACTTGGTGGTTTCTTCCTTCCTTCTTAGTTTTTCTAGTATTGTGGTAACGGAGTTGGTCGTGGTTGATGATTGATTTCTGTCGGAGTTGACAATATTTTCCTCATATGTTTTTCTCTCGAGGGAATTGATGAACTTGTCACTAGTGATTGATATTCCATTGAGATATATCTCGTGAGGTATCAACTGCAATGGGTGTATCCATTCCTTTAAATAGATGTGGACATAACGGATCTTTTCCACTTTAGTGACGGCACTCTAAGTAACTTAGATCCCACGCCAACTAATATTTTCAAGTGTATGGTTTAAAAAACTAGCCGTTAGGCATTCAATTTTCTTTAACCTAAGATAACTAAGAGGAAGTAAAACGATGCCGGTATTTGGTTCTGGCACTGCATGTTATACCACGATGATGCCGGTAATGCATAAAATCTTTACAGGAAACGACCCAAATATGCCTACAATACCGGCATTCTTTGTTTAATAACCTCTATGCCGGAATGGGTAAAATTTGAAAAAAAAAAAACGGCTAGTTTTTTGAAATATGACCGTTGGAGCATCATTTCTATATAACATCACCCATTCCTTTAGAAAAAACTACAAATACCAAGCACCAAATAAAAAAAATCATTCTCTCAAGAAAGCAAGCACGGCTCAAAGAATGGGGGATTCATCATCTACCTCTATTTGCAAAGTAAGTGGATTTCCTAACAACATGCTCTTCAATACTATGACTAAAAACTAATACAATTTTTTCTTACGTAATCATCATTGCAAGTGTCAAATTTGCAAGTCACCTTCTCACCTAGCCATGGACTGTCCATTTATTTATTCAAAGTGTAGAAGTCAGTGATGGGACACGCCGTTTTTGGATTGCAAAAACTGATGATGCTGAAAATGGAAGAATGTTTCTAAGGTGTTTGAATCACCCAAAGTGCGATGAGTTTCAATGGTTTGACAAAGCGGTTGAACTAGCAGAGTCAAGAGAAAACCACAAAGGCCAATGCAAGCCAATCGATGGGTGTGATGGGTGTTATATGAAGGGAAAGGAATATGTTGAAAGAGAAGAAAACCAATGAAGCTGATCCTTGACACCCCGCTCCCGGACGATGTCTTCGAAGAGGTTCGGGAAAGGCTCCGCAATTGTTGAAAAGGGATGGAAATAGATTATCTCTAACTAAGTGCAATTCATTCACTGTTTTTTTAATTTAAAGTTTCTAATCCAATGTAGTCGATTACTTCATATCGAAATAATAGAGAATTTGAAATGAATTAAGCAAAGTGCCGGCATTGCGGAATTCAAAACAACGATGCCTGGTTTTATGTCAAATCTGTAAGAGTATTTGGAAACTTTAGATACCGGCATTGTCAAAATAAATATTACTATGCCGGTTTTCTCATCACATATTTAAGAGTATTTGACTTTGCAATACCGGCATTTACCTAAACAAACACAACAATGTCGGTACATGTCGGGCTTTATACAGAACCAAATCAATGAGACTCCGATTGTTCCTAAGATAAAATTGCCATGCCGGGACTAGATTCCGCCAGTGTTTTGAGCATTCTGTATATGCCGGTATGTGTACATGTATTTCTAAATAACATTTTAGAAAAGAACAAAAGAGTTAACCCATAGTACAACATTTTAACTTTCAAACTAGAAATCTTAACATGTTCAACATAAACCAAAGAACAAAAGAGTTAACCCACAGTACAAACCAAAAAAAGTTTGAAATTGTTTTTGACGTAACCAAAGACTTAAAGAGTTAACCATCACTAATTGTCATCAATTCTCTTCCACTAAATTAGTCTTTTGTTTCTTTTGGGCCTGGCGCCTTCCTTGTTTCCCCATACATAGCTTTGACAAGTAGGGTGGGTTTCTTCAATTCTATGAAGCTTTTCCTCGAGTTCCTTGATTTCTTGAAGAGATAGCACCACTCCGTCCTTATGCTTGCAACCTAACATCTTCGTAACCTTGCCAAGCCGACGCCGCTAGATTAATACATCAAACACATAATCGCATATAAGTTAATATATGATTATGTTTACATTTAATGACTATAAGCAATTAAGAAAACTTACCACCATTCCTAAAGTCCTAAGAAGGTGGGCCATCGTAGGTTGTGGAGGTGGAGGAATTTCAATAGGAGGGTTTTCTTGGTGTGGAGTTTCGACGAGGGAGGGCGCACGACATAAGGATGTGACCATTCCGTAATCCCTCATGTAGTCGTCATCAACTTCATAACCATTTTCCGCAATCTCCCACTTACTAATATCAACCAAACGACGTGGCTCTCTATCCCTCCAATGTGTTGGTACCGGTTCGATCATACACTACATGCAACTTGTTGGGAGTTGAATTGCACCGAGAAAAGTAAAGAAGATAATTATCATCGAGGTCGACCAAAGACGGGGATAATTGCTTAAATCCATGTTGGCGCATCACACGGCATGGATCGGACATGATATATCCTTTTGGGTGGTACAACGACCCATGGTAAAATGCAACATCTCTTGGAATTGGACGGTATCCTCTAATCTCCTTATAAGTGTCAAACACAACGTCTTCCTTCCTCATAGCATCCAGAGCCAATCTCATATCGATGACTCGACCTTTGTTACCGGCCTTCTGATTATCATGTAAACTCAAACCTCTCGAGCTCTAGGGGGTATCGGGTTCAGAAGGTCTTTGATCTTCAAGAATTGGCAGTCCTTGAATAAGGTTGGGAAGTGTTCATAACACCACACCTAATCCAATGTGAACAATATACATGTGAACATAAGTAAAAAAATACATCTCAACAATAGATTAAAGAAATTTGTACCTGGAGTAGAGTGAAATTCCCGATAAATTGGTTTGTTTTAGCTAATGAAGCCCTTCTCATCTCCGCCATCAAATGTGCCATGACCATGCGGTGCCCCAAGAATAGCCATGGACACCTTCCAACGGGTCAAGGTACTCGAGAAAGTTTGCACTTACCCTCGTTGCCATTAGTGTCGTGGAATGCCCTAGTGCCCAAGATGTATAATGTGCACGCGGCGGTCAGATACCGAATCAGCGGTGGTCCCATCCATCCTTCAAGCTTCTAGCCTTTGTATTTTCAAACATCTTCTTAAGCATCGTCAGCTTCAATGTCTTCGTCTTACTTCTGTTCGATGCTACATAAAAGCTATCCGAAGAAGTTTTGAAGTCCCAACCAAACAGCTTTTTGGTCAAATCGTGCAACTTCGACCATTCTAGGTCCCGAGACTCAACTCCTTCTGAAATTGATTTGCCGATAACATTCAAGCCTAGAATGTTATGAGCATCTTCGAATCAAGGTCATCTCACCAAACGGGAAGTGCATTGTATCAGTTTCACCATGGTACCTTTCGATGAAGCAATTGACGGTCACAAAGATTCGGATTCACGTAATTTTCAACCAAAGAATACGCACTGAGTTCTTTACTAATGTTTGGACATCTTCATACTCCGACGACAATTTCCACTCAGCCGCGGCTTGGTTTCGGCAAACACGCATAGCCTTAGTATGATCCTACAAATATGAGATAATACGATTAAGAGATGATGTAAAAGATAAAACAACGCACATGCACAAAATAAAAAATGCTTACATAAGTTTGAAAGATAGTACGAGCCCAAGAGTGCTTGTATCCAAAGAGTACTTTCGGTTCCGGAGCTTGACCCCAAATTTTACCATCATCGCGGTTGGGTAACATGTCATCAAGGTGAGGAAGGTGACAACCTTTAACTTTTCGTTTTCGCTGCCCTTGTCCTTGCCTTGTGTTGGTTGTTGACTAGTCCCACCAACTTCGCTTTGGCTTGCTAATTGACTTGGGGGAACCTCATCATCTTCCTCCTCACTTTCCACTCCATCATGCTCATCGTCCTCATGTGTTCCAAAGACCTTCACGGATTGCAAGTGCACTACGTTCACCACCACTCTCCCAAATTGATCCTCTTGTTTGAAACCCCAAACGCTTCTTGCGACCGCGTCTTTCCCCGTGGAGAGGCGGGACCGAGGAGTATCAAGACCGTCCCTTCCTCCTTCTCTTAGTGAGGATAGGACCTTTATCTTTCTTCGCTTCTTTGGCTCTTGACCTATAATATAAGCAAACAAAACAAACATTAGAAAAGGCATGGCGCTTTAGGAACCAGCATACCAATTCCTAAACAAACCAATGCCAGAACATGGACCTACATAAGACCTTAAATATCGAGCATGCCGGATCGTTGTACCTACTTATTGTCTAGAAACTAAATTATGTGCCGGTATTGAGCACCATTTCAGTGATGTTCCCCGTATGTTTTAAGTGTAATACCGGCATTTACGAATTGAACTAACAGATGCTCAAGTTTTAAAATACCCCATTCACGAAACCTAGATATAATACCTAGTACACACAATTAAGTTCCTGTGTGTTTTTAGTTGACTACCGGTATGGTATTCAACACTAATTGTATGCCGGTTTAAAAAATTCGATTTCAGGAATGCAAACGGTATGGTATTCACCCAAATTCTATGCCTAGGTATAAAAATTCGATTTCGGGAATGCAAACCGGAATGGTATTCGACCCAAATTCTATGCCGGTACCTAAACCGTCTTGGTATTCAAACCAAGATCCAATGCCGGTTTTCTCCTGTAACTCCGACAGTTTCAGCCTATTGTTGGCGATTCTAACCTAAACCCATGGCTACAAATCGAGTAAAACAATCATAAATGAGTTCAAAATCACTTACCTTCTCGCAGAAGCCATGAGTGTTTGATCATTTGGGTACGCTGCCGCGTCCTCTTCTAGTTGTTGAGCAATGTTCTCGATTCTTTGTTCATGTGTTTGTTGAGCAAACTGATTTGGTTCTCGCTTTGCTTTCGATTTGGTTCTTGGAGGCATGGTTATGTTATGTTAATCGACGAAGAAATTTTTGATTCAACGATTAATCGTCGATGAAGAATGAACGATGAGGAAGAAGATGAAGAAAAAAAAATTGGATGAACTAACCTATGCCGGTACGAATTTGAATTGGGGGATATATGATTTGGGTTATTTGATGTTTATGTTTTAGTTGAAAGGGTATAACAGTCTTTTCATAATGTTTTAAATTAATCTAAGGGTGTTTTAGTATTTTCGCCCCAAAAAACACCCCTTAACAGCCACCTTTGGTTGGGGGAAGTAATTCATATCACCCAATTAGATTCTATATCCCCCAATTACGGGTTCAAAAGTAAGTTATGGTACTTAAAACGCTTTATAAAAGCCGAGGACTATGAGTGCACATGACACACATGCAAGCACTTCTCAACACCAATGCCATGACAGTGATGACACCCTCCCTATTCATCATTAGTTAATGAACAAAATCTCATCAAATTATGGAGCCCCGTAATTGGTAAACAATGTTTTCATACGTAATTCACCATTTTTCAAAAGAGTTTCACTTCAAGATTTTGTTTTGATTTTGAGTTTTAAGTTTTTGGGCAATGAAGTGGACCAAAAAAGAATTATGTGTCCGGTAAGATTTTTTTTTTTTTTTTTTATATTAAAAATATTATTATATTATTGGATAACGATTATTACATGAAACTAGTTGGAAGCCTAACAAGCTAAGCTCCAACGACATACTACTACATTAGTTGAACAGGTTGTTGTGCTAGCCTACCAGCGAGCCTCATGGGTAACCTTGCCAAAGGAGCCGAAACGGATGGGGGCTGAGATTGTGTCACAAGGGGGCAAACTAACTCTACCTTCCATGTTAATTTCTGCAATATTACGCCATTGGGGACTCGAACCTGGGACCTCCTGGAACGCATGCAACTTTGGGGAACGGGGATGACTAGCTGAGCTAGGTGCCCGTTACAAAAAAAACTAACTTTTATAAAAAAAAACTAAATCAAAGAAGGGCAGTGCCCATTAAAAAAGAATATCAAAGAAACTAGCTCTGTCAACATTTGACATATTCAAAGTGGAAAAATCTAAAACCATAGAATCCCTACTACCCTTCGCAAGAGTATCAACTATTCCTATGAAGTCTCTTCTAAGAAAACGGGAAACACAATTTCTAAAACAGCCATACAAGGCTTGACAATTTTTCATTATTTTCTTTGCTCTCCGTCCTAAATTACCATTGAAATCTATAAGTGATTCTATCACAGAAATGCAATCACCAACTATGATTAAGTCAGAAGTAATCCTTAGCTTTAAAGCCCAACGAATTGAATCTTTCAGCGCAATGCATTCAGCTTCTTCGGGACATGTATTTAATCCAGATGAGGCTCTTGCATGTTGGCATTCTCCATATTCATCCATGAGGATTGTTGCAGATCCATATCTATCTGTAGAATGGTCAAAAGAAGCGTCTATTAGTAAAATATTTTTGTTCTTTCTAAGTATGCTCTGTAAATCAGAGATATCATTAACCATAATCCCTGCATCATTTAACATATTTGATTTTGCAAAGCGCATATTGTTTGGCATATTTGTTTGAACTACCTTCCACATAAATTTTTTTTATAAACGGCGAAACTTTCAACTTCCAGATATTTTTCCAGTTTGGTTAATTAGTGTGGTTTTTGTTTAGTTTATTGTATAAGGATTTAACCCGACAACTTAGTATCCTTGGTTATATTTCAGATTGCTTGGTGTTTTATCTCATCGGTAGGGATATGGAGTTGTTTTATTATATATATTGTTTGCCTATCAAGCCAAATGTTCAGTTTTGTTATATTCCAAGTTTTCTCATAAGTGATTAGATCACTAACCAAATTTAGATCAGGTGTATCTATATTCGTTTTTTTAGAGGAGGTACCGTAACATTCCAAATGTTAATTTTATTTTCCGATTTTCTAATAACAATTATTTTGAATAAAAGTAATACCACTCTGACCTTTCCATATCCAGTTATCAGTAGGTTTTGGTTTTGTATCAATATTGAGAAAGTACCGAGCTTTTAATAATAGACCCCCAAAGTGAGTATTGTTAGTTATACTTGATTAATTCACTATGTTTATAGTCCTTCAGAGCAGTTCCTATGGCAATGAACAAAAATAAAAAAAAAATTGAGCCACATGGATGAACAAACTGCATTCTCCACTATGGGAAACAAGGAAAAATGAACAAATATGATACTTTAGGGTCCCAATATTGATTTTATTAACATAAACTAATAAGAGTTGGGTCCCACTAATGATTTTATTTATATAAACTAATAAGAGTTTGGTCCCACAGATTATTTAACTACTAAAATAAATAATAAAAAATAAACCATAATTATAATAATCCGTTTTTGGAGAGAGAATATGTGAGGGGCGACATTCCTTCTGACTCCAGCGACATTTCTTTTGACTCCAGCGACATTCCTTCTGATCACGCGTCCTTACAACAGACGTGCGCTGGATGTTCCGACTCAATGTTCAAATCAACAGATTTGTTGATTTGAACATCCATTTTTCATGTTTGTTCATTCCATAGTGGGAGCAAAATGAACAAACTATGAGTTCGTTCATTCCATAGGAATTGCCCTTAGCCTTTGTCATTTTCGGTTCAAAGGCTAAAAGGAAAATATATATGAACCAGATACACAATTCATAAAAAAACATTTGAGTAATCCTCATGCAATAGGCAAACTCAGTTTCCACTAACATCTCGCGTTTTTTTCGGGTTTTTTTATTTTTCGGGTCTTGTTATTCAACATTGATTGTTTCCGCACATAAGAAAGAGAAAAGAACATGAATAAGGCGAATTTCGTACATACTATTGACGCTTTATATAGAAGAGAATGATGTCTTAGAAATGAACCGAAATATAGCATGTTTGGTCCACAGCTTATATTTACGGTCAAAAATATTAAGTTTTTATTTTTACCGTTGATGACCATGTAGTTAGAAAGTCAAATATTTGAGATTATTAATTTCTAAAAGAAACTGTTGAATATTTTTCCTTGATTTTCCCATCACGTTCCAATATCACTTTGTATCCAATCTTTGATTCAATAGATGGCTGAGGAAATAAAATAAAAAAATTCAACATTATTTCGAAGTTTCTTCTTGGAAATTTTGACATTAACCAATAACTACAAATATTATGTACTTTTTCTCACCTAAAATTTTCCCGGAAGACATGGATTTAGGAGAATTTATTGTGATCAGATCTCATGTGGAACACCAACTAATGTTGAGAGCATGGAGTAGAATCTTGGGAGACATATTATTTCGTGCCAAACTTGCTTGCAATATATTCACAAGCCCTTTTGGTTGGTGAAATGCTTAGCTACAAATATCAATTACTGAAGTTTGAAACTTCACCTAAATTATACAAATTATGAAGTACCCAAAATAGAAAACAACTGGGGGCAAATAAAAAATACACGTTATAAGGTTTTCTGGCCATTTAAATAATGGATTACGAACCCAAGATCACTTCTCCTGCACATAATGCATTATATGGATGTTTGTTAAAGTTTATAATAAATGACTTTTGACATAAATTAAAAAAAAAAGTTGTTTTTCAAAAATTATCATAATCTATTATTTTTTGGTAAAATTGAATCCGATATTTCCTTTTTAGTCTTAATAAACTATAGATAAAGAGACAAAAAAAAAACATATAATTAATTAAAATCACTTTTCGACAAAATAATTGAAATCCTAGAGCTTCGATAAATTGTAAAAATTAAGTGCCTAAATTTCTGAGTAATAATTTTTTTACGTATAGAAGAAAAAATAGCGAAACAACAAGGCTTTTGAGTTTATATAACAGTTCTAAGTAAGTGGGTTATTTTTTATTTGTCCAACCCCCCACCAAGTATTGATCAACATGAAACAAATTCCATTTTTCTAAGTGCTTTTGCATAAGATAAATTCAATTTTCCATCATCGCCTCATTTTGCATACCATTCGTTTTATTTTTAACTGTCCTTCCTTTTATTTATTTATTTGGCATATATAGCATATATAATTCATCAAGTCATCTAGCATGAGTAAAATTTGGTTTCCTTCTCGAAAACTATTGGCCGAGATATCTGTTTATATATATTATCATAAAGATGGGAGAAATGAACGTGGAACAAAAGTTATACTAGCCGAGGACCATGACTCCACACAGCAGAACATACGAAAACTTCTCAATCTCAATGGAATGACACCCTAGTCATGATTAGTAAATGAACATATGTATACCAATTATTATTATTTTTGAAAGAAAAGATATCAGATATTCATTAAAGCTCGGAGAGGACACAGACTTCAAGACAAATATACATCACACAACGACTAGACACAACTCAAACTAGTACTTAACAGACAGACACAACACACATCAACAAAAAGATACAACTCAAACTATCACTCATAACAACTTGAGTGGGAGATATCCCATTTTATATGACGAGATATAGCCGGAGGAATCTCGTCCCACCTAATCTGAACATTGCCATTTATTCTAGCAAATTTAGCTAGATGGTCAACTGCCTTATTTGCACTTCTATATATGGTTAAAACAGACTATGCAAACATTTATACAACTACGAAGACTTTTAACCTCTTCCAAGAGAAATTCATCTTCCTATCTGACACTACTAGAAACCCCATCTATATAATCCACAACAGCTTTGTTATCACCTTCTATTATAAAATTCTCCATCTGTAACTGAGCAGCCCATTTAGTAGCTTCAAACATTACCAACAATTCCGCTTGCTCATCATCCCTATCTATGTTCACTAATGCTATTGCCCTCACCAGCTTCCCTGAAACATCTCTCAGTATTAAAACCAAACCAGCAATGTAAGTATCTGTAGAAAAAGAAGCATCGATATTCAATTTTAACCAATTATTTGGAGGTCCAGACCAATATATGTTTCTAATTGTGATTTATTATACTATAACTATCATTCATGTGCATGTTAGTGTGTACTGTAATTCCACTCCAGAAATGCATAGCTCTATAGTATTTGTCAGCTGAACTTTTCCAAATATATTCGAACACCAATTCACATCTTGCCTTACATTCTGAATTTTCTGAGATAAAATAAACTCTAAATACAGAAGGGGGAGAGCTTGGTTACTAGTTAGACACCGTCCAGGATTCATGGTGATGTACTTTGCTAATGAGTGAGTTTGCATATGCCAATATGCGCATTTCCTATTAGTCACGGAAATAGACATCCCATTTGTCTAGTATTTGCATTTCAAATTATCTCTAGTCTTATGTGACATTCACGTGATTGACCATTTTTCAAAAGAGTTTCCATTTGATATTTTGAGGTTTTGGTAAAGGTGATGAAGGGAGCAAAATTACGAGTGACGAGTAATCCTCCAAAATAAAAATTGGTCTTAATTAGTAAGAATGGGGAACAAAAATGTATTAAACATTACTTTGAGGGGTAATTGAATTGTCATAGTCCACGAGTTAATTAACTAACTTGAAACCCTGATCATAGCCGTTATAAGAAAAATATCGACAAATACACCGAAAATGAAAAAATAATAAATAATGTTTTAGCCATTATAACTTATTTCGAACTCTAATCCAAGGCTTTGTCAGTTGAATATCTTAACTTTTTCAGTCTTTCTTTGAGTTTTTACTTTTCCCCTCCAAAACCAAAACAAGTTACCGATGTTGCTTAATCTTTGTGTGTATATTTTTTCACATATTTTTGTCATGTTATTTTTCCGTCAATTTTATTTTCTAAAATCTTGTAGGAATTCAAATGCAAAGCCATAGGATATCAAATGCGAAGCCAGAGAATACTTTAAGTAGATATGAACCCAATAACATGCGTGCATATCATACACACTTAGTAACAGTTGTTTCAAAGAAAAGTTACAATGTCCTCCGTAAACCAAGTTACCAACCCAAGGGAATACCTAAGGGTCTCTCTCATTCATCTATTCATTCTGGTAGAGGAAAACAACTATTTCAGTAACCAAAAATAATAAAAAAAAAGTTACCAAAAATAATAAAAACAAGAGTTCATTTTAAAAAAAATCACCCTCATAAAGTGATCTTCATGTATAATCTCTATACAATTTTAGTATATCACACCCACTAATTATTAGTTCCCTACATTTGGAGAAAATTATCTTAGGAATAACACTACTAAAAACTGTTAGAAAATGTGTACTCAGAGGATGAATTCAGAGAACAGAAAAGAATGTTGTATCACTGGAACTTCAAGGCCTTGCGATTCTTTTCAGAAATTATTTTGACCTTTCCCAAATAATTGAAGAGTACAATCAGTCAGCGAAATATTGTTTTCAGGATACGATGAAGCCCTAACAATGTTGTTGGATTCAAAGGTTGTACTCCCTTGACCCAACCAAGAACACACAGTAATTGATTCTGAAGATGCTTAGAGAGAAATAGATTTTTTTGATGATTGAAATTGGAAGAATCCTTCGCTATTTAAAAATATCCAACAAAAACTACATTCGACAACAGTTACAACATCATGAAGAGACACATGAATAATCTTTCTATGGTAGATCAATTCAATTTCCATCAAAGCCTCTTAACTATTCTTGGGTATTGTTCTTGTACATTGGTTATTTCCGCACAGGAGATAGAGAGAGCACTCAGAAGTCAGAACAAAACAAGACTAAAATGAATTTGATGCCGGCTAGGCTGCTACGCTTTATGCAGAAGAGATCAAAGTCCAAGGAGTCAAGGACCATGTAAATATGTGGGAAACCATTGGAAAAATGACATGACTATACTGAGAAACTGATTTGCATCTCAGTGAATAAGTAGAAATGAACATAAATATCGCATGTCTGACCTACAATTTAATTTTGTGGTTAGACCCATTGAATTTGATTTTTTTTTTTCCCAAAAATCTTTGAAACTCTTTCTTTTTTATATTAAGAAGGAATTTATCTGAAGTTCGATGCCGATACAACATTTGTCAACTTGTAATGCTGGTACAAATAAAGTTGGGTGGATGTGAAAGCCAACTCCTAGTGATTTTAAAAGGTACGAGATTGTTTTGCCATCTTATCATCAGGCTTATTAAACTTCCTATTAATAAACTTGCAAGTCTGTAACAGATACTTGCGCAAATAGTTAATAATATCTAAAATAAGTCCAATTTTCCCATTCCACTTTCGGGTAGTCTTCATTAGTTGTTGCTGAAACTTGTGAACACAAATAATTCACAAAGAATTTATTCGCCCAAGATAAATTCAGTTTTCCACCAATGCCTCAGTTTCCACACCATATCCGTATTTTTTTTCTTCTATTTTTTAGATTTTGTTTCTTAGGTAAGACGGTACATGATTCATCCGGTGAGTTAAATTTGGGTAATTCATCGGAAACATTTGTCCAGTCATTTGTTTTCTTAATCATCATAAAGATGGGATAATGACCGAGGAGTTTATACTACCCAGGACCATGAATCCACATACTACCAGATGAGCTTTTATCAACATCAAAGCCATGACACCCCGTAATCATAATTAATAAATGAAAAAAATTACATCAAAGGAGCCTCAGGCTCATACAAAATTACACTCAGATACCGATCATCTTGGTTAGACATTGTCCAACGGTTATTCTTGCCCACGAGTAGAAGAGACTCGAAACATCAACCCACATGCTTTCCTGCTTCTATGGGCACTTTGCATATGCACTTGGCCCATGAGTCTTCAGAACCACAATACTTGACTTTCCTCCTATGTGTATAAGAGCGTCTAGGTCCGCGTCGTGTTGTAGTTATAATGTTCTTGAGATTTTTGATATTAAAGTGTGAATTTTGGGGACAAAATTTCCCTTGCTATAAACGACATACAGAAAATAAATTTAACGATTTAATTTTCTAATGGTTAGATAATCGAATTACTGCTTATATGGTTGCAACTTCATTACCACTAAAAAAGGAAAAAAAAAACAAACAAGTATATCCCAATTATATTTTGACTGCTTTTACGAATTACGAGTTTGAAAAGGATATGATCATAATTTGTTTGACCGGATTACTATTGATTTATTTGTTCACTTGTGCAGCTCTATTGCCTTTTCTGCTCACTACTAATATGAATACAGAGAATTTGTAAAACTGCTAATTTCTCACAAAGAATTTTGTTCTATATTTTTAGATTTGAGCGACAACCAAAATTGTTTTGGAGAACCAAGTGACGGAAAAATCAGTCAAAAAGAAAGGAAAACTACATTCCTAGGAGGAAAAAATACACTAACAATTGTTTGGTAGAAAGTCTCTTGGAAGTGGTTAAATCCAATGGCGAGTAAAGAATGAAACTGAATTTATTTCTCTTTATCTACTGCTGAAATCCAGTATCGTTGGCTTTAAGTCACTATATTACCACTGACCCCATAAAATTCAACATTTCACCAATGGTAAAATTCAATCTTCCACCAACACCTCACTTTCCACACCATCCCATGTATAATCATCCTTTTTCTTTTCTTTTTTTTCCCTTGGCCAACGGACTAAAAGAGAGTATATGACTCATGCAGTGTGAACTAAAATTCGGCTCCTTCCTCGGAAACCTTTTTTTTGGTGCATAAGCTTCCTTATCAGAAAGACGAGGATTGAATAGGGAAAGCAAAAGTTATACCTTGGCACTTTATATAATCGAGGACCATGAGTCCACAGGACAAACATACAAAAACTTCTCAACACCAATGCCATGACAGTCATGCCAAGTCATAATTAGTGTATGAACGGAAGTACATCATATATATTAAGCAAACGGAGCCTTGGCTGCACTAAGATTATGAACATCATGAGATACTAAGCTCAAAATCAGAAGGGAGAGCTTGGTTAATTAGATACCGTCCACTAGTGATGCCTTTGAGTGAAAAAGACTCATTACATCAACCACCTGCTTTCCTCCTTCCTTGGAAACTCTATGATATGTCTTAACTTTGCATAGGAGACACAATAATCGAAACACTGTCCATGCCGGTTGTCTCTAAGCTATATGACATTATTCAGCGGTTGATCGATAATCTTTTTATGTAGGTGTTTGTACCCAAAATTACTTTTGGGCACGAAACACGAAGAATGGATAGTTTCGTGTGTATTTTGGGTTAGGAGACGAAATGAAGAACAAAGTGAAAGACAGAGGTTTAACGTGGTTCGGCATAGGTTGCGTACGTCCACATGCGAATCCCCTTGGGGAGAAATGTTTTATTCACTTTTTTATTACAAGTCTGTTTTTCTCTCCTCTTCCCCCTATTTCGATTTCGCCTCCTATTTATACGCCCACATCTAAATATAAACATAAAATTACATTAATCGCTCATTCATGTCTCCATCATCAATTACGTATGAAACAAATGGAGTTAATTCTGCATATGGCGTAAACCGCGCAATTAGTACCGCATGGCGTAAAATCACGCATTTAGCACTGCATGGTCAAATCGCCGTATTTAGCACTTTGCATGGTGAAACTTGGAATTCAATTCGCATGGTCAAATCGGGCTGGAATTCAATCGCATGGTCAAACCTTTGGAATTCAATTCGCATGAAACCGCACATTTATGCTTCCATGATAAATTCCGTATAAATGATGGATGGTAGTATTGGTGGATATTTGTCAGCGAATAAATGTTCGCATGGGTAGGGACTAGCTTGATGGTTGACGGTGCATGATGGCTGGTAGTGTGGATGGAGGTCAATTGGGCAAAGACATGGTTGGAAGACCGGTTGGCGGTAGCGGAAGAGTTTTTGGCTGAATTGGTTAGCAGCATTGCTACTACAAGACCGAAAATTGGCTAGGGGTGCGGCCCGGCTTCGATAGTTGACCGACGGTTGACCTTGACCGTTGACCGACCGTTGACCATGACCTTGACCGAAGTTGACTTTGATAGTTGACCGACTTTGACCATCGACCTTGACCGGAAGTTGACTTTGATAGTTGACCGACTTTGACCATCGACCTTGACCGGAAGTTGACTTTGATAGTTGACCGACTTTGACCATTGACCCGAATTGTGCATCGGTGGGCTGCCTTGGTTGATCTGGTTAGTGGGCTTGGATGAGGACCAAAACATGATTCAAGCATCAATTTGGCCCATTAAGTGGTATTTTTACTTATGGTACAAACAGTAGGATTCCGCATGTTTCAAGAGGGAGAAATCATGGGTAGTGGTGGTCGCCAGACTCACCACGTAATTATGTACCGTGAACCATAATTATAACGCAATGACCGATCAAAAAAATTTATTTTAATGCAATTATATCTCAGTGTATACGTCAATTCGGCCTATTATTCTCTAGAATTGATGTCTACCGCACTTCCAACATTGTTTAATATTCGTAACTCGTCGTACTAATAAAACTACAGTCTGGCTGGCATGTTGTGCTATAATACTGATATCTTTCTTCGTACTGCTGTGAATCAAGCATTTTTGAATAATTGGGAGACCATTCGACGTGCATAATTGGACGAACAATCTGGCTTTCTGATTTTTTATTTCTTTTTAATATAACATTTTATAATAAAAAAATAAAACTGAAATCGCAAACAACTTTTACAATCTCAACGAGAGAGTATTCCCACCTGGACCTCGAACACCAACTATTTTCTATTGCCCGCATTTATCTGACACTGCATTCGCAAGTGCATCACCTTTAAGGCACCAGCTATAGAGAAATGACTGACAATGGAAATAATCCTTTTTTATGTCTAAGAAAGCATTTTAAATACAAAACTAAAATCAAATTTGATTTTTATGCTATAAAATAAGTAATCGTGCAAGACGTGGTTGCCTTGAGTTTTGAAAACAAATGTTTGGGATCTCTCCATAAAAAGCCTGGTATTTTTAGGGGCGACCCCGAAAAAATTGGGGGCGACTTTTTTATTCCCAACCCATATACACCGTTAAGGGATGTTCAAAAACGCGGAGAATACGTTAATGCCCTTACACAATCGGAAGCTATTTTGTGCCCGATTATTATAACGAAATCGGAAGCTTAGTAACTATATTATACAACCGATTATTATTGATTTTGTGCCAAACTCGTATCCGCTTCTATAACAATCGGAAGGGAAATAACCTCACGAGACTACCGATTATAGTAGATCCTAAATTCCCAAAATTGGTGATTTCGCCAAGAAAGAAATTTGGGGCAACCTGTATAATCGGAAGTCTTATTAACTACCGATTATTCTAGTTCCCAAATTCAAAAAAATGACATTTCGCAAAAACAAAATTTGGGGCAACCGTATAATCCGTAGGTTATTAGATACGATTATTCTAGTTCCCAAATTCGAAAAAATGACATTTCGCAAAAACAAAATTTGGGGCAAATCGTATAATCGGAAGTGAAAATACTTCATTTGACTACCGATTATACGGATGCCCAACAAAATAGAGCCGTTGAACTCTAAACTCTATATAAGGATTGTATCCTTTTACCCTATATGGAACACAAATACCTTTAAACTCTCTCCAACATCATCTTCAACATAATGGCCCAACCATTCATTAATCCTACGGAGTTCACGATCGAAGAAGATTTATCTTTATGTAGGCGCTATGTTCAATTCTATCCGAGACGAGGAGAAGAACATAGGCGAGGGAGGCATAATGAGTATGAGTTATTTGGGGAAAATTCACGAAAAATTCTCGCGCCGACACCGTAACCCAAACAACCGTCACTCCGCTGATCTTTTCTCGCCGAGTTGGTTCAATAAAATGGACATGTCGAAGAATTCGTCCATTTAACTTATCTTGTGAATCAATATCGATTGATGGGTGAAACCAATGACGAGGTTATAAAACGATCTGGTCGGGAATGACGGAGATGGAAAAGATCAAGCTTCCGTTATGAAGCTCATTTTAGAATCCTTAGGGCGATGGAAAGATTTAATCCGTTTAGGACTCGTCCAACACGTCCACGATGCTAATCGCAATACCTTGTAATAGAATTGCGGGAGTTCAATGTAACATTATGATGATGTGTAGGTGATATTGTGATGAATTTCAAAATATTTATGAAATTCGGAAGTTTTATTGTTGATCTAACTACCGATTATACTCCAACGGCTAGTTCGTTCAAAAGAAACTAGCCGTGCCTCGAAAACCAAACACAATCGGTAGATAATACATATTGAGAAACCTCCGATTATACTACTCTAATGAAACCGAGAACTCGTTGACAAAACATCCTATAATCGGAAGTATATAAAAATACATATTTACCGATTACGAATAATCGGGTGCTTTGTTCAAACATTTACTACCGATCAGTGTGTAATAATTGTACGCAATTTCAAGACATGCTCTTGTTAAAGTACGCATCAACGGCCATATTTTCAAAAAAATAGAGACGTTGGGACTCTCATCTATATAAGGAGGGTAAACTCTTCTTATTTATGCACCAAACAACACATATATAGCATTGTGTATTCTACAAATAGATTTTCCATCGTCTACTCTTGTGAACTCATTCTATATCTCAACTTACAAGCATGGCAACGTTTGACGCAGATGAAGATTTGGTCATTGTGAAAACATGGTATCGTGAAACAAGACGTGAAGATGTCATAGCAGAAGGTTAACACCCAAGTCTTTTGGGCGAGGGTATATAGCCAATTCGTGCGAGAGTATGGAAATTAACTACCGAATATATGTCGTTCATGTCATTCAATGCATGCAGAAATCGAATTTTCACGTTCGAAAACACACACAAACGCACGTAACATGGATAACATGTGTATTAGAGTTTGTTAACAACAGACCCATATGTTTGATGAATCGTTAGCTTCGATCTCGGGTGATTCTCCATTTTCTTCCATGAAAGCGTCGTCTAGGGTTTCATCTCCATCAAAGTTTGGATCATTCAACATATACCCCAAATCATCATCTCTAAACGGTAGTGAACCTTGAACTTCAACAACTTCACGTCCTTCTTCGTACCCATCCATGTTTATGGAAGTTGGCAAAAATCGGAAGTTAGCAACATATACCCACTTCTTCTTCTTTTTTTTCTTCTTCTTCTCTCACTCAATCGGGAGTTACCTCGCGATGAGTCAAATTTTTTTCCAAACACTAATATATAGACCCCAGCCTACCGATTACGAGTTTGCTTCCGATTATTGAGTGAAACTACCGATTATTGTTTTGGCTACCGAATATTATAGTTTTTGTCAAAGGTTGAATCCCTGACCACTTATAATCGGTAGGGTATAAGTTTTATCATCTACCGATCATGTCAGATTTCAAATTAAACATTTCGCAAATAAGGATTTTAGAAAAAACTCATTTTGGGGCAACCTATAATCGATAGTTTGTGAAACCTATTTGGCTTACGATTATGGCTACATACAAATCACGAACCACATGGTTAGGCCTGGCTCTGCACCTTAACCTATGGATTTTGGCAAGGGTTCAACTGGGCTCCTTACAATCGGTAGGTTATTAAGTTGAGTATACTACCGATTATAGTAGATTTCAAAATTCATCACATGAAGGATTTTAGAAAAACTAAATTTGGGGCAACCTATAATCGGTAGGTGGTGGAACCTATTTGGCTTATGATTATGGCTACATCCAAATCACGAACCACATGGTTATGCCTGGCTCTGTACACTCCAAACCTATGGAATTTGGCAAGGGTTCGATCTGGGGCTCCTTATATTCGGTAGGTTTTAAGTTGTTAACGCTACCGATTATGGTATATTTCAAAATTCATCACAGGAAGGATTTTAGAAAAAACTCATTTTGGGGCAACCAATAATCGGATGGTTTGGTAATATATTTAACTCCCGATTAACGCTGCATCCAAAACGCGAACCAAGTGGTTATGGCTGGCTGTGTACACTCAAAACCTATGAAATATGTCAAAGGTTGGATCCGGGGCTCGTTATAATCGGTGGGTTAGATAATTATATACCCTACCGATTATGGTAGATTTCAAAATTCATCACGTGAAGGATTTTAGAAAAAACTCATTTTGGGGCAACTTATAATCGGTAGGTTGTGGAACCTATTTGGCTTACGATTATGGCTACATCCACAGCTCAAGCCAAGTGGTTATGGTTGGCTCTGCACCCCTCAAAACCTATGGAATTTGGCCAAGGTTGAATATGGGGCTCCTTATAATCGGTAGTCTTACAAGTTGGATAAGCTACCGATTATAAAAGGGATTATTAGTGAAGTATCTACACAACAATCGGTAGGTATTGTTTCAGTTTAACCTACCGATTCACCTTTAACCTACCGATTATGGTGTTGGCTACCGATTATATAAGGGCATATTGGCCATTTCGAAAAATCGAAGATAAGGGGTAGCTTAGATTTACGTTTGGGTGACCTTTTTTGTCTTTTAGTGTCGCCCCTAATTCTTTCGGGGTCGCCCCTAAAAGTGCCAGGATAAAAAGAGAGGGAAACAAATATATCTGAATCATCCAACGGAAGTTAAATTGAATTAAGGGGCGAAAGAAAAATAAATAATGGCTAACAGGGGTTAGTCAATTGAGATTTGTAGAGATATTGAAATAATTTTAGAGACTTCTAAAATCTCTTGTTAGTCAATAGAGAGTTCTTCAAAATCTCAAACAATCTCTGTTATTGGATCATGACTTTCTAAAAGTCTTTAGAATTCTCTGTTATTGGATTTGGAATTTGAAATCAATGACTTATGGTTGTGAGAGACTTGTAGAGACTTTTATTACAAAACATACCATAAATGGCTAAAAAAAAGTCTCTCCTAAATAGGTGATATTTTGAGAGACTTTGTTCTTTCTCTTTTCTTTAAGGATTACATATCAAAATGTTTTTAAGAAATAACCAAATAAGCTACAATTAAATTCATAAAAAATGAAGAAAAAAAAAATTATTGTTTTTTAAACCCCAATATGTTTACTAGAGATTCAAATCCATTATGTTCGTCTCGTTTTAATTTTATTGGCAAATGGTTACAATTTTTGTTAACCATGCGTGGACTAATACATTTTCATTGAAATATTCATATATTCATTTTGTAAAATAAATAAGTATAATGTCTGTCTCATGTGTGTAAGCTGAAATTTATATATGTTTTATTGTCTCAATAAATCATCATAATTCCTTGAAAATCACTCAGAGAGTCTCTCGAAATCTCTAAACTCACGGAGAGTCACCCAAAATCTCTTGCATAAAAAGTCTATGAATATCTCTATCAATCACAATTGACTAACCCCCTGTAAAACTTTCATGAGAGTTCTTTCTACTGCTCTTCGCTTTCATTATGATGTCTGTTTTACCACGTAAGTTGTTGCCATCTTCACCTTAATTATTTAGTTTTTTTCTCAACACCTTGATGAGTTATTTTTCCACTGTCCATGCATGTTGCTAACAAAATTGATGGTGCATATGTTTATCTGCAGACGTTATGGGGATCAGGGTTCGCATATTGGTCACTAATGATTTCCTTGATCCGGCTGTCGACGCTAATATTGACGGAGCCCTGCCTGTCGGCTGTCGCCCTAGAAGACTTGGAAGATGATGTTGGTCTGAATGCGGCTTTAGGCAGTGATGGTAACCTGAAATTTGTTGACCTGAGTGGGGTTGTTGGCAACGGCAATATTAACCTGCAAGTTTCTGGCCTGGGTGCGACTGCCAAGGTTGCAGTTTCTGGCATGGGTGAGGTTGCTGACGGCAGTAATGTTAATCTGCAAGTTTCTGGCCTGGGAGAGAGTGCCGGGGTCAAGATCCCATAATGATCATGGTGGATGAATTATCATTCCAATTAATTCCCATGGAAAAGGCTGCAGTCTCACAGTGTCTTGACATCGATACACTTGGCTACCATTAAGAAAACATCAAACTTGGAAAATTATCGTTTTGTTAGACAGAGGTCTGTTGATTCCTCTCAAGAGGAAAATGGTGGACAAATTGTTGCTCACCGCAACGCAACTTGATTGTGTTGATTTGGAGATCTTATCTCATGTGCCTGATCAAAAGAGACAAGATTATGTACCTCTCAGGCTTTAGGAAAAGGTTGTTCTCTTCTTTTCTTAGTTTTTTTTTTTTTTGGAATCCATGTCTATCAATGAAGGAGGGTTATTCTCGACAATTCTACTCTCTTTAGGGTTCAGAATTATGCGTGCACGAACCTGTTAAAGGTTAACCCTACATTCTTTTTTCCTTCTTTGAAACTTCTTTTTATCTTAAACCACTTGTTGAGATTGTGATTTCCTCTCACAAACCCATACGATTATGGATGCTCCAAGTACCATGTCATCTGATGGAAAGGATGTTAATATGATTGTCAAGCTATCAATCATGAAGGAAAAAAAGAAATCTCTGTTACCTCCGACATTGAAAAGAAAAAAAAGGAATGTGAGGAAGCCTAAAGATGTTCCTTCAAATTCTCAGAAGTTTTCTGATGTTCTTGAAGTGTCAAGGAGATGCAAAAGGAGATTCATCAAATAAAGGCTTTTGTGTTTAAGACTCATGAGATTCGAAGGCCCCGGGTTCGACATCGCAAGAAAGGTTTATTAATATTAACTCCTATCTTCATGAACCTTATGTCCCGATGGCTGTTGACGACAAGGAGTTCGGGGACGATAAAGAATTCTTCAAAGGTCTTAATGTCTATTAAATCTTCTATTTTTTTGTTTTGTTTAGAAGAATAACTAGAGTTTGGAATAGCCGTTATTGTGATTACACATAGCTATGTCCAACATTTTCATCTTCATGTTTTTAGGTTTATTGGTTTAAATTCTAAAATTATTTGGAAGATGATTTTTGCAGTATTAATCTTTATGGTTTCATATATTGCAATTTGTTATGGGATATGTGTGTTTGTGTCCGTGAACTATGATTGCCCCATACCTTGTCAAAAGCTAAGTATTTCATATGTCGATATGCATGTATTGATAAAAGAAAGAATGAACTTTTGACAATACAAAAGTTAAGCCTATTATGTCAATTATTGATGGAAGATAGGTTAAAAAAAATTGTTTACAAGGATTATGTCTATTGTATATCATTGTGAAAATGGTGATGGAAAATAGAATGAGTCCTTGTTTATTCCACGGTATTTGGTCGACCTCCGATCCACATTTTGTGCATATATTGTGTTGTTCCATAAGGTGTCTTATGTTGAGCTCTATCGAATGAGTTATTCATTGGCTTAGTTGTTGCTCCGTGAGGTTCCTTATGTCGAACATGTTCAACTATATTAATCACTCTCGTTTGATTATTTAGTTGTTGCTCTGTAAGATCTCTTATGTCGAGCATGACCAATTAAATTGATTACTTTTTTTGGTTAATTTGATTGTGTATTCCGATTAGATTAATTATGGATTTTCTTGTGGTTAATCTAATTGAGTATTTTGAGTCTCCGTAAGTTCTCTTATGTTGAGCATTTTCGATTAAGTTCATCATTGGTCTTCTTATGATTAATTTAATTGAGTATTTTGGATCAAATTCATACTTGTATGTGATTTGTTATGTCCAAAGAAATCCTTCTTTTCTTTTGAAATTAAGGTCGCTCTTGTTGTTCTTTCGGGAATGACATATGATGGGGAAGAGTTCTTAATTGAACTTGTGCTCAATTGCCAAATCTTTGTGGGGAGTGCGGCTGTGGAATATTATAGGGGTTATCTTGTATCTTTATAACTCCTTGATGAATACATTTAGCTTCGGCTATATGATTGCATCTAAATACGATGATATATGCTTTCTTTTGGTCATGAAATGTCTCTTTTGGAAATTTCATTAGGATCCTGTTTTCGTACCTTTGCCAATTTTATTGACAAAAATGGGGAGAATTAATATGTAGTTCACACTACAATACATATGGTTTTCGGATCATTATGTAAGGGGGAGTGGTTTCCATGTTAGATGGAGTAATACATATCACCATAGTATTGTTGTCGAAGTTGTGATACAATTGAACTTTGATGCTATATGATGATACTATGACACTTTATAAAAATGATTGAGAATTCTTGTTTTCTCATTGTTATAGCTACGGATTTTCAACAACGATGATGCTGAACTTACAACCTTTGGGATCATTGGAGTACTTGGAAGTGACGAAGATTTCGAGTAATGTTGAAGATTAGGCATGTGGAATAGGATCTACAAAAGTTAATTCATTTATTTTTGTATTCCATATGTATTGATAGTTTTGTCACTAAAATTGACAAAGGGGGGGATTGTTAGAGCAATGCTCGGTCGAACTCGCATGCGTTGCTATCTCAAGCATGTTTGTCAATGTTAGTGATCAGAACTATAAGTCTTGATTTCTAGTCTACTATAGCTAAGTCTCGGACTAGGATAGTAAGTGTAGTTGAGCTCAAGAACTTCATGGCAATCATCATACAAGAAGAAGAACTATTCAAGGAACTGTTGGAACTTCATCGACTAAAAGGTATGTGGAGACTTGAACTTATCTATCACTCAAAATTCTATCTACTCTATCTCTTATTTTGAGACAAAATTCGTTTTGCTATATAGACTTTGATTATACACATTTGCTATTTCGAGCTGAGTTTATCTCGCCTATCTATTTATCGAAATATGTGTTGGTAAGCTTTTTCTTTGGCCAAGTTCATCTTTACCTAGTGACGAAAGTCATGTTAAGTTTCAATCACTTTGAAAATTGCTTACTTTGACGAAAAATAGTTTGTGAATAACAACTATATAATAACGTCCTCTAAGAATGTTTCAATGATTGAAATGAGAGTTTAGATCATATAACCATTGTTGGATATAAGCATTGTGTGGCAACACATACATGTATAAGTCCTTTTTCCTTGAACCGAAGTATGCGTACTTTGTTGATCAGGAAAACCAGAACAAGAGTTGTGAACTCAGTCCGCGAACTAGCGGAAGTTCTCTTCCCGAGAATATCTGCTGGAGTTTGTGAACTCCTTCCGAGAACTTAAGTCCGCGAACTAAGTCTGCGAACTTAAGTTGGTTATATCTAAAGACGATTTTTTGTGAACTTATATTTATATTAACTAAGGAATGCAAAATGCAAATCGTGGCTATAAAGTTCATGAATTGATTCGAGTGAATCAAATCATTTTTGCTTTGATTGTGTCTTGTGTAGTTACATAAGATTTATACAATTGAACAACTCTCTAACTAGTTCATTTGAGTCATTTGAACTAGTTATGGTGAAGAAGAATATGGTTGATATGAAAGTGCTCATATAGCTAACCATTTGGTTAACTATTGTTGAACCAACAAATGTTCATGTTTGGGTACGGTTACACAAACCCAAAATCGTACATTTCATTTGTGTGTAACAAGTTAAGTTTTCGATCTAACTGTTGAAAGATATTAGCTTGAATCTAATCAGGTTTTCATCTAACGGTGAATATTGAATGCTTTGTTACTAATCTAACATTGATTGCAAACCCTGATTTGAAAGACTATATAAGGGAGAACTCTAGCAACTCTATTTGTATTAGCTAGAGTCGATTCTCCTTTAACCTTAGGTTTCTTCTTGAAAACCAGGTTAACGACTTAAAGACTTCATTGGGATTGTGAAGCCAGACAGATACTACTTTGTCGTAGTTGTGTGATCTGATCTTGCTGATTCTATCGTGTTGAGTACAATCGTAACGATTGGCTTGAGATTAATATCTCCGATAGGCAAGATATAAAAGTAGTCACAAACATCTTCATCTCATCGTTTGTGATTCCACAATATCTTCTTTCGCCGCATCGATTAAGATTATTGTGAGGTGATTGATAATACTAGGCTGTTCTTCGGGAATATAAGTTCGGGTTATCAATTGGTTCCTATTCACCTTGATTTATCAAAAGACGGAACAAAACTCGTAGGTATTTCTGTGGGAGACAGATTTATCTATTATTGTAGACTTTTCTGTGTGATACATATTTGTTTATTAAAGTCTTCGACTTTGGGTCGTAGAACTCTTAGTTGTGGGTGAGATCAGCTAAGGGATCAAGTGTGTAGTATCCTGCTGGGATTAGAGACGTAAGGAGCGCAACTGTACCTTGGATCACTGTGAGATTGATTGGAGTTCAACCACAGTCCAGACCGAAGTTAGTTTGTAGTAGGCTAGTGTCTGTAGCGGCTTAATACAGTGTGTGTTCAATCTGGACTAGGTCCCGAGGTTTTTCTGCGGTTTCCTCGTTAACAAAATTCTGGTATCTGTATTATTTCTATTCCGCATTATATTTTGTTATAAAATTGAAATATCACAGGTTGTGCGTTGTATCGATCAATTGTGATATCCAACCTTTGGTTTTTGATTGGAAATTGATTGATCCTTAGATATTGGTCTTTGGTACCATCCAGGTTATTTCTCTTGTATTCAATTAGGCTCCAGATTTCTATTTGCTTGAGTAAGAATTGAATCGAGAAAGAGAGATATAACTCTTTGATATACTTTGTTAAGATTGAGTCTAGTTGATTCTCTTAAAAGTATATTGGAGTTAGTCCATACAGATTGCTAATCTAAATATTGGGTGTGGTTGTTGTACCCCCTCTTTTTCAGTATGGATTAAATTTTTCGTCATAAGTTTGGAGTATTGGACTGAGGAGAACTTGCTAGCAATGGCGAAGGCCTTTGGTAAACCTATTCAGGTATATAACACAACTCTTTCTATGGATTATGGTTTTTTTGCTAGTGTCCTCGTAGAAGTTGATTTTGTTAATAAGATCCCGAATCGCGTATGGGAGGGTGAAGGTGATAATGATGATGAAGAAAGTTTTTGGCAATGTGCCGAGATTCCGAAAGTCCCTAAATTTTGTCCTCATTGTAAAATTGTGGGACACTCAATTTGTGAATGTAGAGCAAGGCTAATAGAAATGTCTAAAGACATGGAGGATACCATTGCTCAAGAAGAAAAGAAGAAGATCTAGGAAAAGCAAAGAAAATCTTTCAGTTGAAGAAATTCAAGATGGCATCAAGATGGATGTAGTTATGAATGTTCACCCGGTTGTGGCAGTTTCAAGCGCATCATCCGTTGATCCCACCATTCCTCCTGGTTTTGAAACCCACAATAGATTTCATGGATTCGAAGAAGAAGAAGAGGATGTAGCTACTTCTCGGTTAGTTTTGGTAAACCCAAAGAAAAGTATTATAAAGACTTCATCTTCAGAGCCAATCCTAGGATCTAAGAAGATACCGAGTTTAAAATCCAAAGTAATAGGTATGTTCCCGAACGGTACTTTAAGTACAAAAAAGGAAAAAGTTACAAAATCTAAACATCTTAAAAATGTGTCAGTTGATAAACTTATGGAGTTAGGTTCTTCGTGGGGCTTAGACTTTCCCCCTCTAAAAAGTCACCATGAAGAAATGTTTAGCGACCTTAAGAAAAATCACGACGGTCTAACTATAGAGGATACCTAGGAGTCTACTAATGGTTCGTAGGTGTTGATGGTGGTTTTTAGCTTAGGGTTAAAATCTTAAAACCCTAGTCGGACAGTAACGTCACAAAATTTGAGTAATAATGTCTCCACTAAGTGAATTTATTGAACCCTTTAATATATCTGCGAGAAAATTACCAGGGTACGTTTTTTTACTAATTAGGGTTTCGACAAGCCAAACCCTAATTCCCACACCACCGTGCCAAAGGCAAACCATGCCAGCCACATCTACTGCGCCAAGGCATGCCAACCATGCTAGCCGCACCACCGTGCCAATGGCAAACCATGTCACCACATCTATCGAGCCAAGGCATGACAACCATGCTAGCCGCACCACCGTGCCAATGGAAAACCATGTCAGCCACGTCTACCTCGCCAAGGCATGCCAACCATGCTAGCCGCACCACCGTGCCAATGGCAAACCATGCCAGCCACATCTACCGCGCCAAGGCATGCCAACCATGCTAGCCGCGCCACCGTGCCAATGGCAAACCATGCCAGCCACATAGCCAAGGCATGCCAACCATGCTAGCCGCACCACCGTGCCAATGGCAAACCATGACAGCCACGTCTACCGCGCCAAGGCATGCCAACCATGCTAGCCGTACCACTGTGCCAATGGCAAACCATGCCAGCCACATCTACCGCGCCAAGGCATGCCAACCATGCTAGCCGCACCACCGTGCCAATAGCAAACCATGCCAGCCACGTCTACCGCGCCAAGGCATGCCAACCATGCTAGCCGCACCACTGTGCCAATGGCAAACCATGCCAGCCACATCTACCACGCCAAGGCATGCCAATCATGCTAGCCAAGCCAACCGCACCTTTCATTGGCCCTAAACATGCTAGCCGCACCTGTTGATGGTGGTTTTTAGACAAAGGGTAAAATCGTAAAACCCCAAATAACCTAATGTCACCAGTGACACATTTATTAGAACATTTAATGCGTGTAGTCAGTAATTAATAGGGGGTATTTTTTCAAATTAGGGTTACAACGAACAAAACCCTAATTCACCTCCGTGCCAATGGCAAACCATGCCAGCCACACCTAGCCCGAGCTAGCCGCATCTTTATGCCAATGGAAAATCATGCCAGCCATACCAAACGCGCCAAGCATGCCAACCATGCTAGCCGCACCTCCGTGCCAATAGCAAACCATGCCAGCCACACCTAGCCCGAGCTAGCGCATCTCTATGCCAATGGCAAATCATGCCAGCCATACCAAACGCGCCAAGCATGCCAACCATGCTAGCCGCACCTCCGTGCCAATGGCAAATCATGCAGCCACACCTAGCCCGAGCTAGCCGCATCTCTATACCAATGGCAAACAATGCCAACCATACCAAAACGTCTTAAGCATGCCAACCATGCTAGCCGCACCTCCGTGCCAATGGCAAACCATGCCACCACACCTAGCCCGAGATAGCCGCATCTCTATGCCAATGGCAAATCATGCCACCATACCAAACGCCCGAAGCCAACCATGCTAGCATGCCAACCATGCTAGCCGCACCTCCGTGCCAATGGAAAATCATGCTCACCACACCTAGCCCAAGCTAGCCGCATCCCTATGCCAATGGCAAATCATGCCACCATACCAAACGCGGGCCAAGCATGCCAACCATGCTAGTCGCACCTCCGTGCCAATGGCAAATCATGCCAAATGCCGCACTTAACCCGAGCTAGCTCGCCATGCCAAACACCCTTACCTTGGCCCTAGCCGCCATGCCAAAGTAGCGCCCGCACCTAGGCTTGCAAACCATGCAACCTAGGCCAAATCGCACGCGTGCCATTGGCACATGCCAACATGCGTCACCGGTAGCTTTTCCTAAAGGCCACGGCCCTAACGGCCACGCATGCCATTAGCACATGCCAACATGCGTCACCTTGGTAGCTTTTCCTACCAAGGCCACGGCCCTAACGGCCACGCATGCCATTGGCACATGCCAACACGCTCGCACCTAGCTTTTCCTACCAAGGCCACGCCCTAACGCCACGCATGCCATTGGCACATGCCAACACGCTTCACCCTTTTCCTACCAAGGCCACGGCCCTAACGGCCACGCATGCCATTGGCACATGCCAACACGCTCACGGTCGCTTTTCCTACTAAGGCCATGGCCCTAACGGCCACGCATGCCATTGGCACATGCCAACACGCTCGCAGCTTTTCCTACCAAGGCCACGGCCCTAACGGCCACGCATGCCATTGGCACATGCCAACACGATCGCTGGTAGCTTTTCCTACCAAGGCCACGGCCCTAACGGCCACGCATGCCATTGGCACATGCCAACACGCCACGTAGCTTTTCCTACTAAGGCCACGGCCCTAACGGCCACGCACGCCATTGGCACATGCCAACACGCTCACGGTAGCTTTTCCTACCAAGGACACGACCTAAACGGCCACGCATGCTATTAGCACATGCCAACACGCTCGCTGGTAGCCTTCATCACCTAGCCGTGCCCCTAATGCACGCCGGTAACCTAACTTGCAAGCCGTGCAACATAGGCCAACTTGGCCGTACGCGCCATTGGCACATGCCAAAACCCACGCCCGGTAGGCTAACTCGCAAACCATGCAACCTACCACCAAGGCATTCCGCACATGCCATTGGCACATGCCACACACGCCACTAGCAGCTCTGGCATTGCCACTTACACTTAATGTACAACCTACCACCAAGGCATTCCGCACATGCCATTGGCACATGCCACACACGCCACTAGCAGCTCTGGCATTGCCACTTACACTCAACGTACAACCTACCACCAAGGCATTCCACAAATGCCATTGGCACATGCCACGCACGCCACTAGAAGCCTGGGGCATTGCCACTTGCGCTCAAGTACAACCCGCAACAAGGGCATTCCGCACATGCCACACGCGCCATGCCACACGCGCCACTAGCGCCACTTGCACTCAAGGTGCAACCAACACTCGAGATATCAACACAAACTGGGGATGCTTTCAAGGGTTTTGGTTTACGGTCACAAAGATGCAGCGTACACTACGCTCACATTAAGAACGCGTGAATAGGAATAAAGCGGTCAAATAAAAGAGGAAATAATGGTGAAAACGTTTTCACCCATTAACACCATGTGGTTACCACCTCCTCCCATTATTTCACCATTTACTCTCTTCCTTCACGAGGCCAGGGTATGTTTCAATCTCGACTTGTATAAATAGGTCTTACCTATTTCCACCGCATAACAAGTCTCGGCCAGAGAAAAATACTACACTCTCGGAAAAGGTAACTTTGCAAGCTCTCCAAAAGCTTTCATCTCTTGCAAGCTTACGAAGCTTCCACTTTCTCGATACAAGTCGCGACACTACTCTCCCGCACTATTCTCGTCTCAACACCTTTCTTTGCTTCCTCCCCAAATCAACCCTTCTCCTCCACTTTGTGACCGAAGCAAGTCCGGGAACGCCATTTCTTGGTTTAGGCCGGACTTGTACAGATTGATCTCGAATCTATAAAGTGCTCACGTGCAGACATTTTTTTAGGGTTTGAACCGCTTCTCACTCACCTACCGAATTTACCGAAATCGGAAACGATTTTTACCCATAAACAATTGGCGACCACAAATGGGAGGATTGATCTATCGGCCACAATGTCGATCACGATCTCGTTCTTCGACCCGGATGTCAAGATGGTAGGGGAGGCGACTCAATCCGACGCAACTACCGACAACCCGCTACTAGTTGTAAAAACTACATGAGTCAACCTGGGACTCGCCGAAGATGCTACCAATGATTGGGGGACTTGCCATGAGATGCTACCAAAAACCGCCTTTTTACATGGAGAGGGGCATGTTCGCAAAAACCTATGGAGTGAGTAAATTCAGACTGCGCAAGATATACGATTTGTTTTTAGGTTCTTAGTAAAACTATTATACTACTGGGTATTGTGCCTATTGATAGCACACACTTTCATAAAAGCAATATTATATTCCCAAAAACATAATCGTAGTCATATTATCAAAACCATTCATCCCGTAAATAATCCAACATCCTCAAAAGCTACCAAATGCCTACCAAAACCAATCAAACCTTGAACTGGACATCCAATATGTCTTTCAAAAAAAAAAAAAAAAAGAACCTAAATGAAAGTTTAATGAAAACATTCAAGGAAAATCATCCAACAGAGGTCCTGTTCTTCTTGGAGAAAGTCAACTTTGCATCTTCAAGAGCCGCTCTCTTCATAGTCAACATCTTGGAAAGCTTTTCGAGTTCTACCTCCTGTCGTGCAATCTCCTCGGCGGAAAGGCTTTCGTTGTTTTATCTTTCAACTTTTGGATCTCAAGAAGGCCTTCGACAAACCACGAAGTGTTGAACTCCTTTTCTACGCACACGTCGCGATGGTGCTCCCAAATCGGCAATAACGCCTTCGAAACGGTGTGACCAAATACCCCACGCATATCCTCGATGGAAGATAAAGCCTCTTCCACACGCTTAACCAGCGAAATCGACTAGTGACTTTCTTGGTTGTGGCCATATGTCCGTACTTCTCCTGCATTCTCGTGTACAACGCCTCATGCTTAGCCGCAAGACGTAAGCCGCCAACCAACACATGACCGGATAAGGAACCAAGTACGGGGATCAAAATGGCGCCTCGCACTCTGGCCTCATGACTCGCAGAGGGTTTTCTTCCATGTCTACGGCAAAGAACCGTCGTGAGAATCATCCACCGTTTGAACCACATCTCGTGCCCTAGGCAATTGGCTAACTCCCATCTCCAAGTCACCGACGGTGGCCACCAAAGGCAAGTTTTCCGTGTGGCTCTACCCTTAATCTTCCTCCGAACCGGATTCCTCCCGCGAACTTGAGTCGACATTTTTCAAAAGAAGAAATCAAGAAGAAAGAAAAGAAGCGCGGAACTCACCGAACCACTTCCCGAAGAAGAACCAAGAATGCCGCCAGAGGAATCACTCTCACTTGTCGAACTTTCTTCTTTCTCGACTCATCACCGCTATGAGAAGGCTCAGTCTTTCACTGGAATTCTTTGAAGAAATCGCCGTCTCCTGGCAACGTGCAAGGGCAAATAAAGCATTAACACTACCGAAGCCCTGAAGAAACAAGACACATGTTTTCAAAGAAAATTCACGTGTTTTGAGACAAACCAATGAAGAAGCGACACATACCGGTTATTGGAAGAACCGAAGACACGAGAGCTGCAAAGGGAGGATCTTTTGAAACCGTCCTGAACCCGCCAAAGACGATTCTTCGTTCTCCGTTCCTTGGCCTGGGACTTTCCGAGTTGCTAGGGCAACTTTCGCTGAGATCTCTCAACATTGGATACTTCTTCAAAACTCGCTGGGAAGGTTTACAACGAACGTTCTCCACCACGTTATTCACAAAATCTTGGATCATAATAAACTCGTCCGCACTTAACTCATTATAACCGGTCGTCGGGTTACTCTTCCCGTTTGAAAGAAGAGAAGGCGGATACCCGCTCAAGGGCACCGGCATTAAGGGCAGACGCAATGAATCCTTATGGATCACCGGCCGGTAAGCAAGAGGCACCCTTGATCGAAACCCATGTGACGAGCAAAGACGGCCAATATTGTAAGCAATTATCCTGGAAAGACCCTATGAAGAAAGACGGCATATAACCTGGACGTGCAACTTTGAATAAACAAGTTTTCACCAACGCTCAAATCGCCATCAAGACAAAGACATGAGCGGAGTTAAGCAAAGGTGTCAATTTGAGTCACCGACCTATGGACCGGCTCCCATGGGCGAAAACTCGATTTCATACGACTTATCAAGAAGACTAACCAAGCTCACGCCAACTCTTGACGCCTGTTCACCCATCGAAGAATTCGAGAGCCGCCCCAACTCGCGGAATCGAAGGCATCGGCTTCGAGCATACTTCTCAAAGTGCTCCCATAGCCGACTTGCATAAAAGCAACGTGCACATATGAATTCTCTTTCATGAAACCATTCGAAACTTGCATGTTCGCAACTAGGTGATCCAGATGCACGTACAGGGAACCGAGGAATAGCTTGCCAATGGGAAGAACTTCACCTTTTGCCAACTTCACAAAGAATCACTAGCAACTCGGTCTTATCTCCTTCTTACCGTAACTGTCGCCAAAAATGTCTCTAGACAAACCGAGAGCCAAAAATGCCGCAACGTGAAGATCACCGCTTTTGCTCGTGTTCCACTCGTCCGAAAACCATTGAGATATCCACCACTGTAAAGGCACCTTTCATCCTCTTTCCTGACGTAATCCTTCGACTTCGCAAGGAGTCTTTCCGAGCGAAATCTTCCAACTTAGCGGCAAGGTCATCCCGCATCTTCCCTCACTTTCGATAATTGGATTTTAAGATTCCCGATTCTAAGATTCAAAGAAGAGAGCCACACTCTCCAAGGAGAAAGTTATCTCACCCCATCTACATATGATCGTATGGGTGTCCGAACACCATCCGGAGATGAAAGCAACCAAGCCCGAGATATCCTTCCTAACTGAGATTTATCAAGCTCGACAAAGATCAATAATCTGCGCCGAGTCAAGTTGGTATTTATATGCTCCTTACTCACCATGAACTCAACCCATCTATCAAAAGAACGCAATGGGCTTTGGCACATCCCGAAATCAATGTTGGAAGAGGAATATACCCCTTTATGAAGACAGAACCGTATGGTGTTCTCTGGGAGAAGCGAACGTGTCTTCTTTTCATCTTCACCACCGGTTAACAAAATTGGCACGAAACCTAGGTGATTTTTCCGAGCAGAGGCAAGTTTTTTGGCGAAGAATTCATCATCCGTGTTCGGTTTGGAACTATGGACATCCTTCGATGAGGCGAAATTCGCTCAGTAACATCTTGCCGATTTCTTCATAACAACTTAGTAACAAGATATCCGCACACCCGAGAAAGACAAAGTTATCTCCCCGACACATAACCGCGCCCAACAAAGGAAAACTACAAAATAAAAAAAAAAAAAAAAAGAAAAGAGAAAGGGCGTATTCTTTATCAAGCTCAAAACTGCACACGCAGATTTTCTTCTTCTGGTTCAAAATTATATACGCAGATTTTATACTGGCTCAAGTGCGTCCGCAGATCATTCTTCGGTTCAAAATTATATATGGAGCATTCTCTACGGGTTCAAAAATACACACGCAGATTTTCTTCTGTGGTTCAAAATTATATACGCAGATTTTATACGGCTCAAGTGTGCCTCAAGGCAGTTCATTCTTCGGGTTCAAAATTATATATGGAGCATTCTCTACGGTTCAAAAATACACACGCAATATTTTCTTCAGTGGTTCAAAATTATATACGCAGTATTTTATACGGGCTCAAGTGCGTCTCAAGTAGATTATCATTCTTCGGGTTCAAAATTATATATGGAGCATTTTCTACGGTTCAAAATCGCACGCCAAAGATATTTCTTTCAGACCGAAATTCATATATGCAATATTTCCTACGGATTCGAAGTCATATGAAGCACGTATACAGTATTTTCTTTCGGATTCATATACAGTATTCTCTACGGGTTCGAAACTGCACACACGCATTTTCTTCGTGGTTCAAAATTATACGCAGATTTTATACGGCTCAAGTGCGTCTGCAATATCTTTCTTCGGGTTCAAAATTATATATGGAGCACTTTCCTACGGGTTCGAATAATATATGCAGTATTTTCCTTGGTTGCATACGTACGATATTTTCTACAAGAGGCACGCCAAGAAATTATATGCGCAATATATAAACGCCTACTCTTAGGGTTTACACCTACATAAAAAAGGAAACAAGAGAAGAAGGAAGACATACCCGGAGTCGGTTTTTCTTTGTGACTCTCGCCGCTAGTAGGAAAGGATGAAAAGATGAAGGTGCAAGATGGGAGAAAGGGACTTTGTATACATAGGCGTGAAGATTCTAAATGGGGAAGGATTTCCCTTTACCAAAATCGTGCGTGTAAGAAATGGGCCCACAAAGGCGCCCAACTTCCCAATGTCGCCCAAGCTGCACCGGCCCCACCAATTGCACCGACTTCCCAATGACCGCCCAAGTCACGCCTGCAAGCACGCACAGCTTCCACACCTTGCGCCGGTCCCACCCGCCTAGCACGCCGCCTTCCCAAACTCACACCAACTTCCCAATGTCGCCAAGCTGCACCGACCCCACCAATTGCACCGACTTCCCAATGACCGCCCAAGTCACGCCTGCAAGCACGCACAGCTTCCACACCTTGCGCCGGTCCCACCAGCTAGCACGCTCAGTTTCCCAACTCACGCCAACTTCCCAACGTCGCCCAAGCTGCACCGACCCCACCAATCACGCCAACTTCCCAATGACCGCTCAAGTCCCGCCAAAGAACACGCACAGCTTCCCCACCTTGCGCCGGTCCCACCAGCTAGCACGCTCAGTTACCTAAACTCGCGTCAACTTCTCAACGCCGCCCAGCTTCCTGTCTCTCACGACGCTAACTTCCCAATTATGCCAGCCTCCCGATTCGCGCAAGACTGCCAGAGGCAAGGATTCCAAATCCTATTTATAAAAGGTCACACGAGCCTCCTCAATTCTCTTTACAGTTTGCTGCTGATAGTTTGTCACCATCTTATGCTTACCCCGCAACAAAGCTCCCCTGCTCCGAGCTAAGCGTGGGACTTAATGTCGATGGTGGTTTTTAGACAAAGGGTAAAATCGTAAAACCCCAAATAACCTAATGTCACCAGTGACACATTTATTAGAACATTTAATGCGTGTAGTCAGTAATTAATAGGGGGTATTTTTTCAAATTAAGGTTACAACGAACAAAACCCTAATTCACCTCCGTGCCAATGGCAAACCATGCCAGCCACACCTAGCCCGAGCTAGCCGCATCTCTATGCCAATGGCAAATCATGCCAGCCATACCAAACGCGCCGAAGCATGCCAACCATGCTAGCCGCACCTCCGTGCCAATGGAAAACCATGCCAGCCACACCTAGCCCGAGTTAGCCGCATCTCTATGCCAATGGCAAATCATGACAGCCATACCAAACGCGCCGAAGCATGCCAACCATGCTAGCCGCACCTCCGTGCCAATGGCAAATCATGCCAGCCACACCTAGCCCGAGCTAGCCGCATCTCTATGCCAATGGCAAACCATGCCAGCCATACCAAACGCGCCGAAGCATGCCAACCATGCTAGCCGCACCTCCGTGCCAATGGCAAACCATGCCAGCCACACCTAGCCCCAGCTAGCCGCATCTCTATGCCAATGGCAAATCATGCCACCATACCAAACGCGGCCAAGCATGCCAACCATGCTAGCCGCACCTCCGTGCCAATGGCAAATCATGCCACCACACCTAGCCCGAGCTAGCCGCATCTCTATGCCAATGGCAAACCATGCCACCCATACCAAACGCGCCAAGCATGCCAACCATGCTAGCCGCACCTCCGTGCCAATGGAAAACCATGCCACCACACCTAGCCTGAGCTAGCCGCATCTCTATGCCAATGGCAAATCATGCCACCCATACCAAACGCTACCAAGCATGCCAACCATGCTAGCCGCACCTCCATGCCAATGGCAAATCATGTCACCACACCTAGCCCAAGCTAGCCGCATCCCTATGCTAATGGCAAATCATGCCAGCCATACCAAGCGCACCGAAGCATGCCAACCATGCTAGTCGCACCTCTGTGCCAATGGCAAATCATGCCATCCGCACTTAACCCGAGCTAGCCGCGCCATGCCAAACACCCTTACCTTGGCCCTAGCCGCGCATACCAAAGTAGCGCCCGTACCTAGGCTTGCAAACCATACAAACTAGGCCAAATTGGCCACGCGTGCCATTGGCACATGCCAACATGCGTCACTGGTAGCTTTTCCTACCAAGGCCACGGCCCTAACGGCCACGCATGCCATTAGCACATGCCAACATGCGTCACTGGTAGCTTTTCCTACCAAGGCCACGGCCCTAACGGCCACGCATGCCATTGGCACATGCCAACACGCTCGCTGGTAGCTTTTCCTACCAAGGCCACGGCCCTAATGGCCACGCATGCCATTGGCACATGCCAACACGCTCGCTGGTAGCTTTTCCTACCAAGGCCACGGCCCTAACGGCCACGCACGCCATTGGTACATGCCAACACGCTCGCTGGTCGCTTTTCCTACCAAGGCCACGGCCCTAACGTCCACGCATGCCATTGGCACATGCCAACACGCTCGCTGGTAGCTTTTCCTACCAAGGCCACGGCCCTAACGGCCACGCATGCCATTGGCACATGCCAACACGATCGCTGGTAGCTTTTCCTACCAAGGCCACGGCCCTAACGGCCACGCATGCCATTGGCACATGCCAACACGCCGCCGTAGCTTTTCCTACCAAGGCCACGGCCCTAACGGCCACGCACGCCATTGGCACATGCCAACACGCCGCCGTAGCTTTTCCTACCAAGGACACGACCCTAAACGGCCACGCATGCTATTAGCACATGCCAACACGCTCGCTGGTAGCCTTCATCACCTAGCCGTGCCCTAATGCACGCCTAACCTAACTTGCAAGCCGTGCAACTTAGGCCAACTTGGCCGTACGCGCCATTGGCACATGCCAAAACCAACGCTGGTAGCCTAACTCGCAAACCATGCAACCTACCACCAAGGCATTCCGCACATGCCATTGGCACATGCCACACACGCCACTAGCAGCTCTGGCATTGCCACTTACACTCAACGTACAACCTACCACCAAGGCATTCCGCACATGCCATTGGCACATGCCACACACGCCACTAGCATGACTCTGCATTGCCACTTACACTCAACGTACAACCTACCACCAAGGCATTCCACAAATGCCATTGGCACATGCCACGCACGCCACTAGAAGCTCTGGCATTGCCACTTGAGCTCGAAGTACAACCCGCAACAAGGGCATTCCGCACATGCCACACGCGCCACTAGCAGCGCCACTTGCACTCAAGGTGCAACCAACACTCGAGATATCAACACAAACTGGGGGATGCTTTCAAGGGTTTTGGTTTGGCGGTCACAGCATGCAGCGTACACTACGCTCACATTAAGAAAGCGTGAATAGGAATAAAGCGGTCAAATAAAAGAGGAAATAATGGTGAAAACGTTTTCACCCATTAACACCATGTGGTTACCACCTCCTCCCATTATTTCACCATTTACTCTCTTCCTTCATGAGGCCAGGGTATGTTTCAATCTCGACTTGTATAAATAGATCTTACCTATTTCCACCAGACAATAAGTCTCGGTCAGGAGAAAAATACTACACTCTCAGAAAAGGTAACTTTGCAAGCTCTCCAAAAAGCTTTCATCTCTTGCAAGCTTACGAAGCTTCCACTTTCTGATACAAGTCGCGACACTACTCTCCTGCAATTATTCTCGTCTCAACACCTTTCTTTGCTTCCCTCTTCAAATCAACCCTTCTCCTCCACTTTGGACCGAAGCAAGTCCGGAACGGCCATTTCTTGGTTTAGGCCGGACTTGTACATGATTGATCTCTCGAATCTATAAAGTGCTCACGTGCAGCACATTTTTTTAGGGTTTGAACCAGTTTCTCACTCACCTACCGAAATCGGCAGAAACGATTTTTACCCATAAACAATTGGCGACCACAGCGGGATAGGGGTGGGACTTGGGTTGGGTCAACCCACCCAACCCATGCCCAACCCGAACATTGGGCGGACATGGGCAACGTATTTCAAAACTTTGGGCAAGCTCGGGCATAAATTTTATGAACCCGAGTTAAATTTGGGCAAGCATGGGCACAAATATTTCTAACCCAAACAACCCGCCCAACCCGAAGAACTATATATAAGATATTTTTTATAATTGGTATTATCATCTATTTAGAGAAATTTAAGATATTATCTTCAAATTTATTAATGAAAATATAATTAATATCTATCTCATTAATCATTTAATATGAAAAAAGTTTATATTATTGTAAATAATCTTCAGTTATTTGGAAATTTAAAATAAATGGAGCAACTAAATTTTATTATTACTAAATTTATTATTATCACATTGGAACTTGGGCCAACCCGAGGAACCCGGGGAACCCGAGGAACATAACTTGGGCGGACTTGGGCAACACCTCAATGGGTTCCACGGGTTCGATGGGCAATCTGGGCAAAGAATTCCTAGCTCGGGTCTGCCTCGGCCAAGACTTCGAACCCGCCCAACCAACCCAAGTCCCACCCCTACAGCGGGAGGATTGATCTATCGGCTACAATGTCAGACTGTCGATCTCGTTCTTCGACCCAGATGTCAAGATGGTAGGGGAAGGCGACTCAATCCGACGCAACTACCACACAACCCGGCTACTAGTTGTAAAAACTACATGAGTCAACCTGGGACTCGCCAAGATGTTTCCAGCGATTGGGGACTTGTCACGATGCTACCAAAGAAACCGCCTTTTACATGGAGAGGGGCATGTTCGCAAAACCTATGGAGTGAGTAAATTCGATCACGCAAGATATACGATTTGTTTTTAGGTTCTTAGTAAAACTATTATACTACTGGGTATTGTGCCTATTGATAGCACACACTTTCATAAAAGCAATATTACTTTCCCAAAACATAATCAGAGTCATATTATCAAAACCATTCATCCCAGAAATAATCCAACATCCTCAAAAGCTACCAAAATGTCTACCAAAACCGGTCAAACCTTGAACCGGACATCCAAGATGTCTTTCAAAAAAAAAAAAAAAAAAAACCTAAATGAAAGTTTAACAGAGAAACATTCAAGGAAAATCATCCAACGTAGGTCTTGTTTCTTCTTGGAGAAAGTCAACTTTGCATCTTCAAGAGCCGCTCTCTTCATAGTCAACATCTTGGAAAGCTTTTCGAGTTCTACCTCTGTCGTGCAATCTCCTCGCGGAAAGGCTTTCGGTTCTCGTATCTTTCAACTTTTGGATCTCAAAGAAGGCCTTCGACGAACCACGAAGTGTTGAACTCCTTTTCTACGCACACGTCGCGATGGTGCTCCCAACGGCAATAACGTCTTCGAAACGGTGTGACCAAATCACCTCACGCATATCCTCGATGGAAGATAAAGCCTCTTCCAAACGCTTAACCGCAAATCGACTAGTGAATTTCTTGGTTGTGGCCATATATCCGTACTTCTCCCGCATTCTCGTGTACAACGCCTCATGCTTAGCCGCACGCTGAGCCGCCAACCAGACATGATGTGGATAAGGAACCAAGTACGGGGATCAAAATGGCGCCTGCACTGGGCCTCATGACTCGCAGAGGGTTTTCTTCCATGTCTACGACAAGAACTGTCGCAGAATCATCCACCGTTTGAACCACATCTCGTGCCCGGCAATTGGCTAACTCCCATCTCCAAGTCACCGGCGGTGGCCACCAAAGGCAAGTTTCCGTGTGGCTCTACCCCGAGAATCTTCCTCCGAACCGGATTCCTCCCCGCGAACTTGAGTCGACATTTTTCAAAAGAAGAAACAGAAGAAGAAAGAAAAGAAGCGCGGAACTCACCGAACCACTTCCCGAAGAAGAACCAATGCTGCCAGAGGAATCACTCTCACTTGTCGAACTTTTTTCTTTCTCTGACTTATCACCGCTATGAGAAGGCTCAGTGCTGTTGGAATTCTTTGAAGAAATCGCCGTCTCCTGGCAACGTGCAAGGGCAGCGAAAGCATTAACAGTACCAAGCCCTGGAAGAAACAAGACACATGTTTTCAGCAGAATTCACGTGTTTTGAGACAAACCAATGAAGAAGCGACACATACCCGGGTTATTGGAAGAACTCGAAAGACACGAGAGCTGCGGAGGATCTTTTGAAACCGTCCGAACCCGCCAAAGATGATTCTTCGTTCTCCGTTCCTTAGCCTGGGACTTTCCGAGTTGCTAGGTAGCTTTCGCTTGAGATCTCTCAACATTGGATACTTCTTCAAAACTGCAGGGAAGGTTTACAACGAACGTTCTCCACCACGTTATTCACAAAATCTTGGATCATAATAAACTCGTCGCACTTAACTCATTATAACCGAAGGTCGTCGGGTTACTCTTCCCGCTTGAAAGAAGAGAAGGCGGATACCCGCTCAAGGGCACCGGCATTAAGGGCGGCACGCAATGAATCCTTATGGATCACCTACTGGGTAAGCAAGAGGCACCCCTTGATCGAAACCCATGTGACGAGCAAGACGGCCAATATTGTAAGCAGCTATCTGGAAAGACCCCATGAAGAAAGACGGTATATAACCTGGACGTGCAACTTTGAATAAACAAGTTTTCACCAACGCTCAAATCGCCATCGAAGACAAAGACATGAGCGGAGCGAAGCAAAGGTGTCAATTTGAGTCACCGACCTATGGACCGGCTCCCATGGGCGAAAACCGATTTCATACGACTTATCAAGAAGACTAACCAAGCTCACGCCAACTCTTGGGCCTTTGTTCACCCATCGAAGAATTCGAGAGCCGCCCCAACTCGCGGAATCGAAGGCATCGGTTTGAGCATACTTCTCAAAGTGCTCCCATAGCCGACTTGCGGAAAAGCAACGTGCACATATGAATTCTCTTTCATGAAACCATTCGAAACTTGCATGTTCGCAACTAGGTGATCCGGATGCACGTACAGGAACCGAGGAATAGCTTGCCAATGGGAAGAACTTCACCTTTTGCCAACTTCACAATCACTAGCAACTCGGTCTTATCTCCTTCTTACTGTAACTGTCGTCAAAAACGTCTCTAGACAAACCGTAGAGCCAAAAATGCCGCAACGTGAAGATCATCGCTTTTCGTGTTCCGGCTCGTCCGAAACCATTGAGATATCCACCAGCTGTAAAGGCACCTTTCATCCTCTTTCCCTGACAGAATCCTTCGACTTCGCAAATGGAGTCTTTCCGAGCGAAATCTTCCAACTTAGCGGCAAGGTCATCCCGCATCTTCCCCTCACTTTCGAGATAATTGATTTTAAGATTCCCGATTCACGGAAGATTCAAGCAAGAGAGCCACACTCTCCAAGGAGAAAGTTATCTCACCCCATCTACATATGATCGTATGGGTGTCCGAACACCATCCGAGATGAAAGCAACCAAGCCCGAGATATCCTTCCTAACTGAGATTTACCAAGCTCGACAAAGATCAATAACTGCGCTCGAGTCAAGTTGGTATTTATATGCTCCTTACTCACCATGAACTCAACCCATCTATCAAAAGAACGCAGTGGGCTTTGGCACATCCACGAAATCAATGTTGGAAGAGGAATATACCCCTTTATGAAGACAGTAATGGCATGGTGTTCTCTGGGAGAAGCGAACGTGTCTTCTTTTCATCTTCACCACCGGTTAACAAAATTGGCACGAAACCTGGGTGATTTTTCCGAGCAGAGGCAAGTTTTTGGCGAAGAATTCATCATCCGTGTTCGGTTTGGAACTATGGACATCCTTCGATGAGGCGAAATTCTTCCTGTGTAACATCTTGCCGGATTTCTTCATAACAACTTAGTAACAAGATATCCGCACACCTGAGAAAGACAAAGTTATCTCCCGACACATAACCGCGCCCAACAAAGGAAAACCCGAAATACAAAAAAAAAAAAAAAAAAAAAAAAAAAAAAAAAAAAAAAAAAAAAAGAGAAAGGGCGTATTCTTTATCGGCTCAAAACTACACACGCAAAAGATTTTCTTCAGTGGTTCAAAATTATATACGCAGATTTTATACTCTGCTCAAGTGCGTCGTCTAGATCATTCTTCTGGTTCAAAATTATATATGGAGCATTCTCTACGGGTTCAAAAATACACACGCAAGTATTTTCTTCGAGTGGTTCAAAATTATATACGCAAATTTTATACGAGCTCAAGTGCGTACTCTCATTCTTCGGGTTCAAAATTATATATGGAGCATTCTCTACGGGTTCAAAAATACACACGCAAGATTTTCTTCAGTGGTTCAAAATTATATACGCAGATTTTATACGGGCTCAAGTGCGTCTCGTATCATTCTTCGGGTTCAAAATTATATATGGAGCATTTTCTACGGTTCAAAATCGCACGCGCGTGATTTCTTTCAGACCGAAATTCATATATGCAATATTTCCTACGGGTTCAAGTCATATGAAGCACGTATACGTATTTTTCTTCGGGATTCATATACGATTCTCTACGGGTTCGAAACTGCACACGCAGATTTTCTTCTGTGGTTCAAAATTATACGCAAGATTTTATACGGCTCAAGTGCGTCCGCAATATCTTTCTTCTAGTTCAAAATTATATATGGAGCACTTTCCTACGGTTCGAATAATATATGCAAATTTTTCCTTGGGTGCATACGTACGATATTTTCTACAAGAGGCACGCCAAGAAATTATATGCGCAATATATAAACGCCTACTCTTAGGGTTTACACCTACATAAAAAAGGAAACAAGAGAAGTACTGGAAGACATACCTGGGAGCTGGTTTTTCTTTGTGACTCTGCCGCTAGTAGGAAAGGATGAAAAGATGAAGGTGCAAGATGGGAGAAAGGGACTTTGTATACATAGGCGTGAAGATTTTGAAATGGGGAAGGATTTCCCTTTACCAAAATCGTGCGTGTAAGAAATGGGCCCACAAAGGCGCCCAACTTCCCAATGTCGCCCAAGCTGCACCGGCCCCACCAATTGCACCGACTTCCCAATGACCGCCCAAGTCACGCCTGCAAGCACGAACAGCTTCCACACCTTGCGCCGGTCCCACCAGCTAGCACGCTCAGTTTCCCAACTCACGCCAACTTCCCAATGTCGCCCAAGCTGCACCGACCCCACCAATTGCACCGACTTCCCCCAATGACCGCCTGTCACGCCTGCAAGCACGCCAGCCTTCCACACCTTGCGCCGGTCCCCACCAGCTAGCACGCTCGCCCCAACTCACGCCAACTTCCCAACGTCGCCAAGTTGCACCGGCCCCACCAATCATGCCAACTTCCCAATGACCGCTCAAGTCCCGCCAAGAACACGCACAGCTTCCCCACCTTGCGCCGGTCCCACCAGCTAGCACGCTCAGTTTCCAAAACTCGCGTCAACTTCTCAACGCCGCCCAGCTTCCTGTCTCTCACGACGCTAACTTCCCAATTATGCCAGCCTCCCGATTCGCGCAAGACTGCCAGAGGCAAGGATTCCAAATCCTATTTATAAAAGGTCACACGAGCCTCCTCAATTCTCTTTACAGTTTGCTGCTGATAGTTTGTCACCATCTTATGCTTACCCCGCAACAAAGCTCCTGTTCCGAGCTAAGCAGGGGACTTAATGTTGATGGTGGTTTTTAGACAAAGGGTAAAATCGTAAAACCCCAAATAACCTAATGTCACCAGTGACACATTTATTAGAACATTTAATGCGTGTAGTCAGTAATTAATAGGGGGTATTTTTTCAAATTAGGGTTACAACGAACAAAACCCTAATTCACCTCCGTGCCAATGGCAAACCATGCCAGACACACCTAGCCCGAGCTAGCCGCATCTCTATGCCAATGGCAAATCATGCCAGCCATACCAAACGCGCCGAAGCATGCCAACCATGCTAGCCGCACCTCCGTGCCAATGGCAAACCATGCCACCACACCTAGCCCGAGTTAGCCGCATCTCTATGCCAATGGCAAATCATGCCAGCATACCAAACGCTAGCCAAGCATGCCAACCATGCTAGCCGCACCTCCGTGCCAATGGCAAATCATGCCACCACACCTAGCCGCATCTCTATGCCAATGGCAAACCATGCCGCCCATACCAAACGCCACCAAGCATGCCAACCATGCTATCCGCACCTCCGTGCCAATGGCAAACCATGCCAGCCACACCTAGCCCGAGCTAGCCGCATCTCTATGCCAATGGCAAATCATGCCAGCCATACCAAACGCGGGGAAGCATGCCAACCATGCTAGCCGCACCTCCTTGCCAATGGCAAATCATGCCCCACACCTAGCCCGAGCTAGCCGCATCTCTATGCCAATGGCAAACCATGTCGCCCATACCAAACGCGCCAAGCATGCCAACCATGCTAGCCGCACCTCCGTGCCAATGGAAAACCATGCCACCACACCTAGCCCGAGCTAGCCGCATCTCTATGCCAATGGAAAATCATGCCAACCATACCAAACGCGCCAAGCATGCCAACCATGCTAGCCGCACCTCCATGCCAATGGCAAATCATGTCACCACACCTAGCCCAAGCTAGCCGCATCCCTATGCCAATGGCAAATCATGCCAGCCATACCAAGCGCACCAAGCATGCCAACCATGCTAGTCGCACCTCTGTGCCAATGGCAAATCATGCCATCCGCACTTAACCCGAGCTAGCCGCGCCATGCCAAACACCCTTACCTTGGCCCTAGCCGCGCCATACCAAAGTAGCGCCCGTACCTAGGCTTGCAAACCATACAAACTAGGCCAAATTGGCCACGCGTGCCATTGGCACATGCCAACATGCGTCACCTGGTAGCTTTTCCTACCAAGGCCACGGCCCTAACGGCCACACATGCCATTAGCACATGCCAACATGCGTCACTTTGGTAGCTTTTCCTACCAAGGCCACGGCCCTAACGGCCACGCATGCCATTGGCACATGCCAACACGCTCGGCGGGTAGCTTTTCCTACCAAGGCCACGGCCCTAATGGCCACGCATGCCATTGGCACATGCCAACACGCTCGCTTGGTAGCTTTTCCTACCAAGGCCACGGCCCTAACGGCCACGCACGCCATTGGCACATGCCAACACGCTCCGCCGGTCGCTTTTCCTACTAAGGCCACGGCCCTAACGTCCACGCATTCCATCGGCACATGCCAACACGCTCATTGGTAGCTTTTCCTACAAAGGCCACGCCCTAACGGCCACGCATGCCATTGGCACATGCCAACACGCTCGCTGGTAGCTTTTCCTACCAAGGCCACGGCCCTAACGGCCACGCATGCCATTGGCACATTCCAACACGCTCGCTGGTAGCTTTTCCTACCAAGGCCACGGCCCTAACGGCCACGCACGCCATTGGCACATGCCAACACGCTCGCTGGTAGTTTTTCCTACCAAGGCCACGACCCTAAACGGCCACGCATGCTATTGGCACATGCCAACACGCTCGCTGGTAGCCTTCATCACCTAGCCGTGCCCCTAATGCACGCCGGTAACCTAACTTGCAAGCCGTGCAACTTAGGCCAACTTGGCCGTACGCGCCATTGGCACATGCCAAAACCCACGCTGGTAGCCTAACTCGCAAACCATGCAACCTACCACCAAGGCATTCCGCACATGCCATTGGCACATGCCACACACGCCACTAGCAGCTCTGGCATTGCCACTTACACTCAACGTACAACCTACCACCAAGGCATTCCGCACATGCCATTGGCACATGCCACACACGCCACTAGCAGCTCTCCGGCATTGCCACTTACACTCAACGCATAACCTACCACCAAGGCGTTCCACACATGCCATTGGCACATGCCACGCACGCCACTAGCAGCTCGCATTGCCACTTGCGCGAAGTACAACCCGCAACAAGGGCATTCCACACATGCCAATGGCACATGCCACACGCGCCACTAGCAGCGCCACTTGCACTCAAGGTGCAACCAACACTCGAGATATCAACACAAACTAGGGGATGCTTTCTAGGGTTTTGGTTTGGCGGTCACAGCATGCAGCGTACACTACGCTCACATTAAGAAAGCGTGAATTGGAATAAAGCGGTCAAATAAAAGAGGAAATAATGGTGAAAATGTTTTCACCCATTAACGCCATGCGGTTACCACCTCCTCCCATTATTTCACCCTTTACTCTCTTCCTTCATGAGGCCAGTGGTGCGTTTCAATCTCGACTTGTATAAATAGGTCTTACCTATTTCCACCGCACAACAAGTCTCGGTCAGAGAAAAATACTACACTCTCGTAAAAGGCAACTTTGCAAGCTCTCCAAAAGCTTTCATCTATTGCAATCTTACAAAGCTTCCACTTTCGATACAAGTCGAGATACTACTCTCCCAGCACTTATTCTGGTCTCAACACCTTTCTTTGCTTCCTCCCCAAATCAACCCTTCTCCTCCACTTTGTGACCGAAGCAAGCCTCTGGAACGGCCATTTCTTGGTTTAGGCCTGACTTGTACAGATTGATCTCTCGAATCTATAAAGTGCTCACGTGCAGCACATTTGTTTAGGGTTTGAACCAGTTTCTCACTCACCTACCGAATTTACCGAAATTGGCAGAAACGATTTTTACCCATAAACAGCACCATGCGCCTACGGTATGCCAAACCCTTGGCCCCACCATGCCAAGCCAACCACACCTTGGTCCCATCATGCCAAACCGTCCATGCCAAACCCTTGGCCCCACATGTGCCAATGGCATGCCAGCCACCTTGCCGCGCCATACCGTGTTGGCCTTCCCCATGCGGCTACCAAAACAAAGGCCTACAACAATCAACGACCATCTTCCCATCTAAGATGCAAATCTTAGCCGTCCAAGGTCACCAACCAACGCATGGTAACCTTTGGCCCAACGCCAAAACCCTAGTTTTGGCCACGCCCAAACTGCGCAAAGGCATATCGACCATGCCACATGTGCCAATGGCATGCCATGCCAGCCACCTTGCCGCGCCATACCATGTTGGCCTTCCCTATGCGGATACCAAAACGAAGGCGTGCGACTATCAACGGCCACCCTTCAATCCTAGGTGCAAATCCTAGCCGTCCAAGGTTGCCGAACAACGTATGGTAACCTTTGGCCCAAAACACGCTAGCTTCCCAAAACTTTCTAGCTTCCCAAAACTTGCTAGCTTCCCAAAACATGCTAGCTTCCCAAAAACGCACCAAGCATGCCACCATCCCTCTTGAATTCTTCCTGAGTTTTACTTTCGGGCTGTTTTCACCTCCCGAACGAGCTCAAAACCTAAATACTCCGCGTGCGGAGATAGGAAAATATTTTCCGTACATAATAAATGGTCGGACCATCAAAATCCGAGTCCGTATGATACTTCTACATCGATTTTAGTAAAGGGCGATAATTAGGGTTTCAACATACTAAACCCTAATTTAGACAAAGCCACAAGCGTTTCCCTTCCAAGCCGCACACTGCCAGTGGCTCCACTCCATGTCAAACCCATGCCAGCCATGCTTTCATGCCATTGGCTACCAAACGAAGGGCTGCAACAATCAACGTCCATCTTTCTATCTAAGATGCAAATCTTTGCCATCCAAGGTCGCCAACCAACGCATGGTAACCTTTGCCCAACGCCAAAACCACGCCAAGGCATGCTGACCATGCCACATGTGCCAATGGCATACCATGCCAGCATTCCCTTTACAATTGCCAAAACGGAGGTCTGCAACAATCAACGACCACTTTTCATCTAAGGTGCAGACCTTAGCCATCCAAAGTTACCATCTAACGCATGGAAACCTTTGGCCCTAGTTTGGTCGCGCCTAAACAAAGCCAAAATCCTAACTTTTGGCCGCGCCTAAACTAGGCCATATTAAAGCCATACTGATCATGCAATAATCAACGGCTACTTGTCCTCTTAAGATGCAAAATCTCGACCGTCGAAGGTCACCACGCAAGTCTCCCAAGCTCAACTTTCCGCATAACAAGAACGTGCTACATGTTTTCCACGAAAACATTCGAGACATCAACGCATGTCACAAACTGGGTGATGCTCATTGGGTATTGGTTTGGCGGTTTACAGCGTGCGGCGTACACTACGCCCGTTATAAGAGAGTGTCATAAGAATGAAGCGGTTAGTAAATATAGGGAGTAATGGTGAAACGCCTTCTCTAATGGAACATCAATTCCAGGCGTTACTTGTGACTACCTCCTCCCATTTACTCACCCGTTTTCCATTTCTTAATGAGACCAGAGTACGTTTCATTCCGACTTGTATAAATGGGTCTTACCTATTTCCACCGAACAAGAAGTTCAGGTCAGGAGCATACAACACTTAGAAAATATTTGCTAGCTTTCCATCTGTTAGTGACCGGTTGTCAGCCGACACAAATATAGTTACACTTTCTTACTACTCAAAATATATAATGAAGCAAGGGCAAGAAAGCATCGATCCTACAGAGAGGTCTAGGTTGTCAAATTGTTTCGGTTCCTATAAATAACACCGGTAATTTTGTGATTTTTATATAATAAACTAAATAAAAGCAAATAAAGAATTAAGCAAACAAATCAAATCAAGGATGAGAAAGTATTGGTCATGGATTTCGTCTTCAATCACAAACATGGTTTCTACACAATAACTAGAATTGATATTTTAATCTCAACTTTTATCAAAGACCCTAGAATACCTTGATCGCAAGTATATCCCGCAAATCTCCTCATGTCATCAACAAACACATTAAAAGATGCGAATATGAATTCTATCTAAAGGAACAACCTAACGTGTAAAAGCACTAATCAAGTTTAATTCCCTAGATGCATTAGGTTCTATGAAATCAGGCCAATCAAAGCAATCGAACGTGGAAAGCGCACTAATCCGATTTAACAAAGGTTATGACTCACATATGATCATAAGAATATATCACTACAAACTATAATCATATTTATGCTACTTACAATCCGGAATTATCACTTTTGCGTATAATAACCCTAATCTAGCAATAAAGATGAAAGAAAACTCAATCGATTCGCGACTCGACTAAATAGCATTCAAATCATGTAACAATATTGATGGTGAATCATAAACGATAATATGAGAGAAAACTAATTTATTGAATTAAAACCCATATTTGGAAATCCAACTTATTCCATAACCAATAATAAAACTCTAACTCATATTCATGGAGTTCATAACAAGAAGAAAGAGAAAAGACTTCTTGGTTCTAAACCCTAGAATACAAAGTAGAGGCAAAAAGAATAATAAAAGATATATGATATAAGATAGTCTTCTCTTTTTATATGTTTCTCTATTTCCATAAAGGATACTCCTTCCAATATTAGGTCTTCTCAAAATCCATCTCCAAGTGGTCCACCAAGCCCATATGTGAGAAAAACCCATGTAGAAAATTCTGCCCAAAACGGTCGCTGAAAATCGGGATTGTGGCCGGAACTTGGCCGAATAGTCGCCGAATCCGGTCCTGTGTGACCGGAAAAGTCAACCCGGCCACCGGCCAACGGGTCGGACGGTCAACTAGACAGCTCGGCGGGTTAACTCGGTCAAACACCGAGTCAGGGAGAGTCAGGTCATTGAGTCAGGATGAGTCAGCTCAGGAGTCAGTGATCCATCTGAGTCAGGATCTGAGTCACCTTGGCTTAGGCCATTGCACATGCCTAATCTGTGATGCACTATAATTGTGCTTCAGTGCAATTCCAGTCATGTTAGCTATCTATCCTGCAAACCATTCACCACCATTTCCCTGGCAAGCATTCTAAATTGCATTCCTTACCAGCACACACACTACTTTATTCCATTCCCTGGAGCAATTTCACTGGCCAACACCAGCTCAACCTTACTGCCATGTAATTGGATTAGTGCCTGCACCTTAGCCTGACTACCCCCATCAGCACAACAACTCAGGCACTAGGCATCTAAAGAACATCACAACCTACTAATTTCGGACACATCCATCAAATCTCGCTTTGTAACACATTTCATCCATATATTAGCATCAACATCTTCATCTCCACCTTGACTGCAAAGATCGGGCCAGCTCTTGACATCCATACATCTCCTATCAATTCGGCCTCGGACAATCAGCCAAACAATCCAGACCCTGGTCCATTACAACAGCATCACAGCTGCTCCACAGTTCCATTGACTGCCACAACTCATTAAACCTTGAGCTCAAGTCTGAACCCTCATTCACATTCTTGTAGCTCCATGTTACTGCAACATCCAGCCTGCAAATCATCCTGCCATCACTAGTAACCATCTCAAGCCTAAGACTCCATTATCTGTAGCTTCTTTAGCTCAGATCAGGCCACCAGTGCCTTTCCTTCCCTTCACTTCCATGACCACCTCATTGAACTGCAGCCAAATGTATCAACATCATTTCCTCGTATCTGCTCAAACAACATCGCCACTTCTCGCTTTCCCACCACCGGTTTGTAGTTTCAAGCTGCAAAAGCACCCCATGCTTGGTACCAAAGCCAGCACCAACTCATTCTCATAGTGGCACAACATTTTCAAGCATTCAATTCAAAGATCTCCCGACCAATCACCAGATTCATGTTTTGAGCTAAAGAGCAACACAAACTCCAGCTACAACTTCATACCTCGGACCCGATTTCACCTCCAATTCCATCTCCATGTAACTCATATCACATAGCAAACCCATCTTCCTAATTAGCGAAACCCCTTCAATTCCTTCACAAACTCACGGTTACGGCAAAACTCCGTCTCTTTGTCTCGCCAAATCTCAATTAAACTCAAACCCAGGTTGTAGAATCGTATGAAATCCTAAAACCCCTATTTTTTCTTCTTCGTCTTTGAATCAAATCATTGAATTTCTCTTCATTTTCGATCCTGTAGCAACCCTAACTCCGAACTCCTTCTCATCCCCGAATCAAACTCAATCATCCTCTCTAACTCTTCAATCTCGATTATAAAACCCTAATTTCTTCTCTATCACAAAGAAATTCTTCGTCTTTGTAACATCTTCCATGTCCCATCGGTGATGAACTAAACCCAATTTGACTCGTGGTTACACAAACCATCTCTCCTCTCACAGCCTTGATCATCACAATTTCTCTTTTCTTTTTCAATAAACCCTAGCTTCTAATTCCTGAGCAACACAACGCAGAGAGATGAACTTGAGCTTAATCCTCCATGAGCAGCAGTCACATCCCCTCCATCATCACTCAAATCCCTTATCTCTCGTCGACCTCTCTTCTCTATTCCATGGTCTGCCAAACACTCTCTCCATTTCGGGTGAAATGAGGTGAATGAGAGAAACTCGTCTCTCGATTCGAGTAAAGGAAGATTAAGGTGCTAACAACACACCCACCTTCCGGATATGGGCCACCCATCTGGCAGCCCCCTAACGTAAGCTGTCATGTCTTTAATACTTCTCCAAATCGAGTTGTCCCTTAACCTTGACTGGACTCCGGGTAGCGTTCGCCCATGAATGACTATGTGCCCTTTTTACTCCGATTAGGTGATTTCTCCATCTTTTCGTCCGTGCGACACCAGAGTACCTAATAACTCAAAAACATGCGTAAAGTACATAATTCACAAGAAAAATAGCAAAGAAAGCGTAACTACTGGATAGTAAATACGGTGTATTTTACACCTATCAGTTAGCTTCCCACTTCCTGATACAAGTCGTAAAACAACTACTCTTCCAGAACCAACTATTCTGGTCTCAACACTATCTTCGCTTCCCTCCCCAAAACCAACCCTTCTCCTTCACTTTGTGACCGAAGCAAGTCTGGAACGGCCATTTCTTGGTTTAGGCCGGACTTGTACAGATTGATCTCTCGAATCTAAAGTACTCCCTTGCAGTACATTGTTTAGGGTTTAGACTCGTTTCTCACCCACACACCCGAAATTACCAAAATCAGCAGAAACCTTTTTCACCCTCAAACAGTAGGTTAAAGGCTTCTTTTTGTTTTTAAAGTTGGGATTTGATTGTAAGGTATACAAAGTGGTGTCTTTTGTTGTGTACTTAGAATTTTATTCCTCTAGCTCTATTTTTGTTTTGTTACTTTTTGTTTGAGTTTTTGCTCTCTTCCGGTTGTACGCGCCTGCACACAGCATATGTGCTTTTTAATCTGTTCTCTTTGATCGATCAAAAAAAAATGAAACTGGTGCATTTGCTTTCGATCATAAAAACGAGAGAAATTAATAAGAAGGGGAGCAAAAGTAAGTTATACTATAAACGCTTTATAAAAGCCGGGGACCATGAGTGCACATGACAAACATACAAGCACTTCTCAACACCAATGCCATGACACTATGACAGTGATGACACCCTCCCTATTCATCATTAGTTAATGAACAAAATCTCATCAAATTATGGAGCCCCGTAATTACTTGACAATGTTTTCAGTGGCGGAGCCGGAGCCAGACATTAGGAATGAGGGGACTAAATTTTCTTTTATAAAACATTAGTGGATTAAATGCAAAAATTATATGGACTAAATGCGAAATATTTGATAAAAGTAGGGGTTTTTTCATGATCTTAATGATTAGGGCCAGGATTAGTCAACTGGTAAGAAATAAGAATGGGGAGGGGAAATGAATTACATTATTTTGAACGTCATGTTCCATGAGTAATTATAATCCAGAAATGATTCATATATATATTTCAAAGAAACGTGAAATAAAAATAGGGGATAAAGTTACCGGAAAGCATGGGAATAAAGGTCATGGTCCATGAGTTAACTAACGTTTGACCCTAATCCTAACCAGTTAAAGCACATTAATTAATCTTATCCATTTTTTGTTTAGGCAAGCAACTGTTACGGTTTCTCTGCTTTTGGAAAATTTCTAACAAATACATCAAATGGATGTAAACTTGATTCGATTTAGGCAGATAACTGGCTTTATAATCAATGAAAAATTACATCTTAACAAAACCTATAAAAACGTTTCCCTCAATTTCGATCAAAAAGTCATAAATAATTGCTTAAACAGAAAATGGGTCATTTGGCCAAAAAATTTAAAACACGGTTCAAATGGATGAGTAAAAAATTTTATGGGTGAAATGGACAAAAAAAAAATAGCAAGGATGAAACTGATTTCATCCCTACTTAAACTTAAAAAATAGCAAGGATGAAATCGGATGCATCCCTGTAAAATAAAAATAAGAAAAAATATTTGAAAATGGACGGGATGAAACCTGGTTACATCCTCGCCTATTTTTAAAATTTTGTCCATTTCAACAATATCTAAATCATTTGTCCTTTTCACCCAGGAAATTTTGATTTTGGTCTTTTTAACCAATTTTGTGTTGCTTAAATCCTCTTAAGGCTGGTTTGGTAATGCTTTTATTTTCTCAAAAGCACTTTCGAAAGCTATATATGTCAATAATTTTTGAAATTAGTGTTTGGTAAAAAAAAATCAAAGTGCTTTTTATCGAAAGCACTTCCCAAATTCCTCAATTTTTAAAAGCTGAGGAGGATGAGCTTTTAAAAGCTACAAAAGCATAAGTTGTGGCCCCACCTAAATTTAATGATTGATTTATCTTTTTTGTCCCTACTTTATATAATACTAGATCTTAACCCGTGCCGTAACGGCACGGGATGTTTTGTCTCTAATACGATATTGTTCACATTTTTCTTGCTTCATTTTATTCGTGAGTAATTATTTTGATATTCAAATAGGTTTTGGGAAACAAAATGGGTTACCCGGTCTTTTTATTTTTTTACTTAAGCATGTTATTCCAATTTATTATCTCGGATTTTAGTAATAATGTTGTGCCAACATGAAAATAAAATAAAAAATACAAGAAATAAAATTTTTCCCTATTTATTGTTCCATCATACCATAATTTCAAACTTCAAAAAGAATATTTCATCTAACAAAGACATATACCTAAACCTCAATCCAACTCCATGATGTTTATGAATACTTTTGTTCCGAAATTATTGATAACTAAGGCTCTAAGGAGTGAAGCAAAAACCCATAATATTTTCCCTACTATAGATAAACACTATTTATTTATTTTTTGCAAAATGTGAGAGTTATAAAAATGAAGAACCCTTGGCTATTGGAAGGTCGAGATATACACATGTGAGTTGAAAAAATAAACTTATAATAGTAAATCAAAACATGTGTAAGATTCTTTCTCAATCATATTGATAACATAATATTGAAGAAATTCATGGATAAAAAGATTTCACACCAACTATGCTAAGTAGTGCATGAATGACGTTCTCACATCTAGTGTTACTCAAGTAATTTGGAGTTTTAAAGAGCATAGTCATATTGATATTTGTATCTACATAAATTCAACTAACCTTCCGAAGAAAAATTATTAGTTTCAAGGTAGAGTCGACACCTCGCCTTCAATGTATACAACACACATTGGGTTTAATCGACCTTGAGATTAAACAAATACCCCAATATTAGTCAAATAATGTCTACAAATACGGGATCGAAACAATGTGATAACGGGGAAAATGAGAGACTAACATCAGTTCTACAAAGAAAATACCCTATATGTATCAAAGTTTGTTAACCAAACATGTATTCAAATTAAAAAGTCATCAACTTAACACAAAAATATAAAAGAACCCAAGTTAAATCAATACTTTCATAAACAAAACTTATAAGAGAATTTTATAATTATTAAATACCTTTAAAATCACTATTAGAGATTTAATTGCATGCCCCGCAACGGTAGGAGGAAATCACCAGTTAATTTGTAGAAATTTCACTGGATATGTAGCAATTGAGAAGTTTACACCGGTGGTGATGCGTTCCATCTAAGTGTTGTTCGATTGACTATTTTTTTTAGAAGGTTTCGGTTTTCATTGGACAAACCGAGAGGGAGCGTTTCATTATATTCATTATCATTCATAAATCCAAGACCAACTCGCCCTATGCTTACGGGATCTCAATACAACCTTAGATTTATCTATTGACGGAGAAACCTTGATACTAAATATGTAGTTTTTAGTGTTATTTATTATATAACGTGACATCCAAATGTTTTTTTCTTCTTCTTAATTTTCATGTATTTTAACCGAGTTTATATTAGCATTAAGACGATCAACCACATTTCTAATTTATAGTGTTATCCTTTTGTAGCAAACACATAATTAACATAGTCAATTACTACTCATCAAAACCGCCAAGCACCACAAACCACCGTGATATTACTTCTTTCTCCACCACCACCATTTTCCATCCCTCGTAGAATATTCTGCGCACTTATAACTTTTAATCCCACACGTCATGTATAAAGTTTAGATTTAACAAACTTAGGTCGTCAATTAATTTATTCAACTATATGTTTTTTGTTAATACTGAAAATCATGCGTACGAACGGTTACCAAAGATAGCGATGGCACCAAAAACAACCATTTTGTCTTATATGATTTGGTATCATCCCAAAAGTATTTTTATCCGCCTTTTTTGATCGTGTCAAAAACAACCAACTATACTTTTCACAATACAATGTTACCCATCATGTAAAAAATTTTATTATTTTTGATTCAAAAAGAAAAACTAATACCACCGCCATTAAAACCATCCAAATAGCAACTATTTCTTCCACCAAAACTAATGTTACCGCCTCCACCACTTTGTAACACATTCCACCGCTTCCACCACTTACTTCTTCCTCTACTACCACCACCACCACTAATATCTATTGAAATAATTTTTGTCAAAATTATTACTTATTGATGGAGATATGTATTAATATTAATTAAGGGATATTTATGATGTAAAATTAATAAATCATTTATCATGAGAAATTAATGTTTCCTAAATTAATAAAACACTTATACTAATTAATATTTAAGTTGAACAAACCATAACCATAGATTTATCTTCTCTCTAGACAAATCACTTATACTAATTAATAAAATACTTATACTAATTAATATTTAAGTTGAACAAACAACCACTTTGTTGATTTATCTTTTTTATCAATTCCAACCAAGGTGGAACAATGGTTAGAGGCCACTCTTATGACACAATAGGTCATGAGTTCGAACCTCCCCGTTATAATTTTTAAAATTCAATATCTTGACTTGAGTATTATTTTTTAATTCATAATATTGGAATGAACACCACGTGTGCGACTTGTAGGGTGTGGCACGGAGATCATCAAATGACCTTTGATTTATCTTTGCCAAGGATAAATCCTGACCACCACTAATATAGGCAAAGTTAGCCTTGGCGCACGTGCGGGTTATGGGTGTGGTCTGCACAACCACGACCGTAGATTTATCTTTGCCCAGAATAAATCCTGGCCACCACTCAGAAACAAACTGTGCTTTATATTGTAGAAATGACAAAAGTTACCCTTATATTTATACACAATCAATGTTTTACTATTTCTTATATTGCATTCTTAATTTTTTTTTTTAATTTTCAAACTATTTTATATATCATTTCATTTAATTTGTCAACAGTAAAAATAAAAAAATATATTAAATAATTACTTAATTTAGTTTCATTTTTTGTTTGAAACATATATATATATATATATATATATATATATATATATATATATAAGTGGTTAAGTACACTAATTTTTTAAAAATCATAATAATAGTGGTAATTAGTATTAACATTAATATTATATAGTAAAATAATTAATTATTTTTAAACCCAATAAAATTGAATAAAACTACCATTAGAGATATGTCTGTTTTTGTCATTTGCTACAACAACTATGGTTGAATCTGAAATTTTACCAAACACATTTTGATTGCTTTTTTAATCAGCTTCAACTTTAATTAATATTTTACCAAACGTCTAACTGCTTTTTTCTCACAGCACAGCACAGCAACGCACAGCAGAAAAGTGCTTTTACAAAAGCTGCAGCAATACCAAACTAAGCCTTAGAAGGAATTTTACAGTTCCGAGTAGTACATGCAAAAGTGATTTTAATTAAGCTGCTTTTGAGACTGGAAGGCTAAGTTTAGGTTCAAAAGCGAGGAAAGAAATGGCAGAGAAATCCAAATAGGGATAAGTATTAATGTGTTATAAGATGGAGAAGAAAATCCTAAATCTTGGAAATGGATAATCTAAAAAAGGGTTGGGGATTTAATGGAAGCTGGAAATATTGCTCAAACATGTTTTTAATATGAGTCCGATGATTGGATTCCAAACACCACTTTACCTATCCCAAAACCGGCAACAGGCACGGAAAACCTGACTAGGGTGAACCACTTATTTATAGATAACAAAACCCGGGATCTTGACAAACTAAATGCTTATTTCGATCAACAAACTGTCCAAAAGATAGTAGAAATAAATATACCTGGTCAGGATGAAGATGATACAACAATTTCGAACTTAAACAATAAAGGTAAGTTCACACTGCACTCCCTTTATGAGTCTATCAATAGGTCAGATGAAATTGTTACAGCAGATTGGAGGAAAATATGGAATCTCAAAATAACACCAACAATAAAACTTTTTATATGGAAAACAACCCATTCAATCCTTCCAACAGGTATGAGGATGGTTGCAATTCTCCCGAACATTGGCACTAAATGCAACCTTTGCAATTCTGGTGATGAATCCTTAACTCATCTGTTTCTTAACTGCAATTTCACAATCCAAGTTTGGCGACATCTAAAGTATGATATGAATTATATTAGAAATGATAGCAATAGTTTTCATGAATGGCTAAATGATTGGTTTAACGAAGAAAAGATAGGAAAATGTATTCTGGGCTGGCCAGAATTCTGTGATATGATAACTTGGCACATCTGGAAAGCCAGATGTGGAATTACTTTCCAAAAAACTATTCAGAACAGTGCAAACACGGAAAAATAGATTGTAAAGTTTATTAATAGTCAAACGGAACTTGTTGGGCCAAATTATAATATAATATAAAAGATGTATTACAATCCGATGCATGATGAAACTCTTCAAATCGCTGACAGAGAACCAGAACAATATCAGACATTCATGACACTGAGATTGAACATAGATTTATCTATGAATAACCCTATGACTTCCTCTGGAATTGGACTAACTCTAAATGACTATGTAGGTACAACTATTGAAGCTAGGGGATCCTATGCAGATTGCAAAATAAGGGAACAATTAGAAGAGAAAGGAGCTGAAGCTGCTTTCCGATGGGCAACTAAATGGAGTGGGTATCAAATCTTATTCCAAAACGATTCCACACCAACTCTGAAGCTGTTGATGGGAAAATACGCCGAAGCTAGACAACATAGATATAAAATTATTAATGATTTTGGAAATCAAACAAATGATGCTATTATTTTAAAGTCAATGCCTTTATTTTAACCTCTAGATATAGTATAAAGAAAGCAACAAACATCTCCATCTTTTGTAACCGTAATGTTGTTGAACACATATGGAAAGAAGATGCTCTAATTTCTATTTTGAACAATCTATATATTAGGAACTGTATCAATGTTGTAGCTACCAATGATACTCAGTTTTTTGAGAACAATTATTATTATTATCGTGAATCAATAAAATGAGGTTTCATTCACATTTTCCGGAAAAAAAATATTTTTAATACTAGTTAATTAAGAGTTTTTTCTGAATCGAAGACCCTGACTTCGCTTGTGATTTTGGTTACGAAAGTAAGAGTTGTTTGTGATTTATCTTCATTAGCCTTTGCATACATTTTCAATCAGCATCTTGAGGATTGGTTCAGAGTCACTTTGGAACTCTATGTGATGCATGTTGCTTCAGCTCCATCTTGTTCTAACATTTCTCTTGTTCTCCATCCAAAGCCGAATCAATTAGGGTCAGTCCTATTGCAGAGTCACACATATCCAGTAACATAGTTATAACAATGTTTATTTGGTATCCAAAATATCATGGATAATGCCAATAGTTCAGAGATGTTATTTGAAGGTCATGGTCAAGTATTGAGTTATAATACAAGGTCAGGTTTATGTTATATTGAGCCTCTTGAAAAAAAATTGGTTGATTTTAAGTATTTTATTATAGTCTTCGTTGTAATCTAACTATTTGATTTTCTTTTTTAAACAATTTATTGCAACATGCTTAGTAAATGTGCCAAGTAATGGTACTGCAGAGCTCAACCCATCCTATATAACTAGTATCCTTGCCATGCTGATTAGTCCAGCTATTTATCTAATCATGACAGGTGCTTGTATTGTCTCTCACATAAATTATTTGAAAATTTAGGTGATTCCAGACCTGTAAAGCAAAATTGCACTTTAAAAACATATGAGTTAATGTTTCATTGTAATTTTAATACAGTTGACATATGGTATTTACATGAGGTAGGACTGCTGCAATGCACATACTGTTTGGCATCTCTTAATTTTCTTGGCATATATACAACAATCTAATTCATCAAGTTATCTAGTATGAGTAAAATTTGGTTTCCTCCTCGAAAACCATTGGCAGATATATCATAAAGATCGGAGGAATGAACAATAAGGGGAACAAAAGTTATACTAGACGAGGACCATGATTCTACATAACAGAACATACAAGAACTTCTCAACCTCAATGGCATGACACCCTAGTCATGATTAGTAAATGATCATATGTACATCAAATTAAGGAGCCTCGGGATCATACACTTACATTCTGAATATCATGAGATAAAATAAAATCTAAAAACAAAAGGTTACTAGTTAGACACCCGTCCAGGATGGTGATGCACTTTTCTTATCTTGAGTTTGCATATGCCAATATGCGCATTTCCAATTAGTCTCGAATATAGACATCCCATTTGCCTCCCCGTATTTGCATTTCAAATTGTCTCTTACGTCACATTCACGTAATTGACCATTTTTCAAACTAGTTTCTCTTTGAGATTTTGAGGTTTCGGTTTAGGTGATGAAGGGAGCAAAATTATGAGTGACGAGTAGTCCCTCCAAAATAAGAATTGGGTATTAATGGTAAGAATGGGGAACAAAAATGAGTTAAACATTACTTTGAGGGGTAATTAAATTGTCACAGTCCATGAGTTGATTAACTGACTTGAGACCCTGATCCTAGCCGTTATATATTATATTATATAAAGGGAACTTCCCTTAGCAACGGTGTTTGAAGCTGCAAATTTTGATTTTCCGGAATTACCCTTGATTCAATTTTTTGAAATGCCAATCATAACATGAAAGCATGGAGTGTTTTGTAATTGAATTTTTAAGTTTCAATGTTTATAAAAACCAAACATTTACTATGGGAGCAGGTTACGATGGATAATGGTCTAGAAAAACCCAGGGGAGAAGGTTGGGTTTAGAGTTTTAAGTTTAATTATCTAATTTCTAGAAGAATCTACGAATCTATATAATCAAACAACATTTTCATTAATTATACATCTTTTCTCCATAATACCATTAATTAGACAATTAAAATTTCAGGGGAAGGTCTAACGGAACCCAATTAAGAACAATTACTTCAGGATCTCAACTTCTTAAGAGTACTCAAACTCCTTCATCATTCTTACTATTGATAAAATTTATAGGTATAGTTTTATTAAATTTGATTTCATTTATCTTTTTGGAAGGTTGAATTGCTATTAGTTATATGATCGAAATTTATTTTTGGAAGTTACAGATTTAGTGTTTATGATTTCGGGATTTAGGTGATCCAGTGATTGTACAAGTTTCAGATGGGAAGTCTCTCTGTATATTTTTGCAAGATGAAGTTGATTTTGCAAGAGAATTTGTTATTTTTAGAGGATTTGTTGGTAGGTTATTGCACATCAAGTGTTTGATAAAAAGCCTAACAGAGGAAGAAAAAAAGAAGGGTTGAAAACTATTACTACGGTGCATCTTTTGTACATTTTTGTTTGTAGGTTTTGAATATTTTGATTAAATTAATTATTTGGAGTTTAGATTTTCTGTGAATTGTTATTATTATTGTCGATAATAAGAAATCTAGCACACACATGCGTGCGTGCCCAATATTCTTGTAAAAAAATCGACAAATACACCGAAAGTGAAAAAATAAATAAATCATGTTTTAGTCCATGATTTAACTAACTTATTTCGAACTCTAATCCTAGGCTCTGTACTTTGAATATCTTAGAGCCTGTTTGGTACAATTCTTAAAAACAGTTTTCAAAAATAGTTTTCCACTGTTTTAAAAACATTTCATTTTTTTCCTTGTTTTCATTTTCTAAAAATTGTTTGGTAGGATAAAAACTGTTTTTTAAAACCAAGGAAAATCAAGTATATCAGATCAAATGTAAAGACTCGTCTAAGAGATAGTCATATTGTCCATGACTCACTTGCAGTCTCTCCCCCGATCTCTTATTTTGTTTTGAAAAGAAAAAACAAGGAACAAAAAAAGAAAAAAAGAGAAAACACTGAAAACAATAATCTGTTGTTTTCATTTTTTTTTTTGTTTTCAAAAACAGAAAACAAATAGAAAACATTTTCTAAAAACGTACATACTAAACGCGTTTTCTCCTGTTTTCTGTTTTCACTGTTTTTAAAAACAAAAAACTGTTTTTGAAAACTATACCAATCAGGCTCTTAACTTTTCCTTTCTTTCTTTGAGTTTTTACTTTTCCCCTCCAAAACCCAAACAAGTTACCGATGTTGCTTAATCTTTGTGTCTATATTTATCACATATTTTTGTCAAGTTCATTTTCCCTCTATTTTATCTTCTAATATTTTGTAGGAATTCAAATGCAAAGCCAAAGAACACTTAACTAGATATGAACCCAATAACATGCATACATGTCACACACACGTAATAACAATTGTTTTAAAGAAAGTTAATAATCTCCTCCGTGAACCAAGTTACTAATACGATGGAATAAAGTTCTCTCGTTCATCTATTTATTCTAGTAGAGGCAAACAGCTATTCCTATAACCAGTTGTAATTTTTCATCCAAAAAAAAACAGTAGTTCTTCCTACATTTTCAATAATATTCACCATGATAAAGTGATTTTCATGTAATATGATCTCAATAGAATTGTAGTATATCACACCGACTAATTATTAATTCCCTAAATTCTAAGAAAAATATCTTAGGAATAACATCGCTGAAAACTACCTTCGATTACGGTTACAATATCATGCAGAGAAAATTGTCTTTCCTTTGGTAGATTAATTCAATTTCCACCAATGCCTCTTAACTATTCTTGGGTATTGTTCTTGTACATTGGTTATTTCTGCACAGGAGAGAGAAAATGCACAGAAGTCAGAACAGAACAAGACTAAAATGAATTTGATACCGGCTAGGCTGCTAGGCTTTATGCATATTCTCGCGGAAGATATCAAAGTTCAGGGAGTCAAGGACCATGTAAAATATGTGGGAAACCGTTGTCAAAATGACATGACTATACTGAGAAACTTATTTGCTTCTTAGAGCATTTTCAACAGAGGGTGAACCTTCTTCTTTTTTAGTGACACGTAGGATTTTAGACTCCCGTTGGGCATAAATTCATCTCCAACAGTAGGATCCTACAAACTAGGAGGGACCAATTATTAATTATGAAGGTGTTCAAGAAAGTGTTATCTACACCTACGGCTCCACCTCCACGTCATATTTTTCACTAATTTTTTATTAAAATTCTCTATTGTTGGAGATGGTTTTTAGATATGAAGTCCTATATTTACCTGGCGAGATTGGGGTATACCCGATAAGACAAAATAGGGTCATTTTGAAGTAAAGTCAAGCTACCCCTTAACCTATATTTTTGTAAATGGCTAAAATGCCCCCACAATGATTAAATCTAATTTAACTAAAATGATTAAATTAGTTAGATTAGTTAGTTGATTCTAATCCTGATTTTGAAGTGGGGAGTCTTCTAACTTTCCTCCTATATATGAGTACTTGTATGATGATCTACTGAGACCATGATCGCATGGATTACATGCATGACCCTCACTTTTAATTTCCTCAAACTCATGATGGGTATGGAAGTGATGAATGTATTGAGCCAAACGAAGAATCCAATGAGCAAGAAGAAGAGAATGGAGCTGAAAGTAATCAGGGTAGACAACCTAGGTGGTGAAGATTGTGATTTTTCCATGCAAATGATTGATTTTGCTTTTTTTTTTCGCCACAGCATGACAGGGTCGGCAAGGTCGACGCTTGTCGATCATGCCGCCATAAAAGCCGCGTGGTTCTACTTTGAACAACGTGCCGACTTTTCATGAGCAAAGTACCACGCCGACAATGTAGAAAATTTGAACCTTGCCGACTTTCATTTTTTGAAACACAGAGCCTTTACTTGAAAATGCTTACGCCGGTATTTTCATATTTTCATAACTTGCCTACTTTTGTTTCCATGTCGGCAATGTTTATATTCTATTACGTTCCAGTCTTTTCTAGCCGGCATTGTTTTATATGTCGACCATGCCGACCGTGGTAATACACATCAACTAAACTTTTGATGTTTTGTAGATTGTGGCATTGGTACCTATGACGGATCAGCCTCAAGCTCAGAAAATTAGGGGTCCCGATACTTCCTCACATTATGCTAATGATTTGGAATGGAAGGAAAAAGACGACGCGGTCAATTGGATTGTTGAGAAATCCAAAGAGAAGATGTGCGTTCTAGTGAAAAACATCCAACAAAAATCTACGCGGTTTGAAATGGTATGCGAGTGTTATGGGTTGCCGGAGGAAAGTCACAAGAGGAAGGGTTATGTGTATGATAAGAAGACGACTAGGGTGTACAAGACGAAGTCAAAGAAGTGTGGATGCCCATTCAAGATAATTTTTGGAGAAACGAACACACCGATCACATGTGGAGAATGAGTAGAGTTGATGTTGGTTGGCATAACCATAAAGATCCGGAAACTCTTGTTGGGCATTGTCAAGTTGCCAAGTTGAAACCGCACGAGTTCGAACAAGTAAGAACAAGTTGGGGAATTAAACCAAGTAAGCTCCTAAGTAAGTTCAAGAGGGACGACCCGCATAACCTCTCTTCATTGTCTACAATTTATGCGGCCAAGGCAACTATTAAAAGAATTGAATGGGATGGAAGAAAGGTGATGGAAGAATCACAATGGTTAATACACAAATACAACTACACGGTAAGACACCATGAGTCATCGGAGGGGAAGGTGGATCGTATTTTTCTTGCGCATCCCGATATGATTCAATTGGCGCGTTGCTTTTACCAAGTTTTTTTCATGGATTGTACTTATAAGACGAATAGGTACAACATGCCTTTGTTGAACATTGTAGGACAAACCTCGGATAAGCAATCGTTCACGGTGGCATGGTGTTTTATGGATCGTGAGAAGGATGATAGTTATATTTGGGCATTGGAAACTTTGAAGCTTCTCTACCACGAAGACGAAACTCCGGGGGTTATAGTCACCGACAATGAGCAAGCAATAATGAACGCCGTGAGGATAGTCTTTCCCAATGCACAAAATTTCCTTTGCACTTGGCATATACAATGCAATCTTAGAAAGAATTGTAGAATTCATATCCAAAAACCGAAAGCAAAGAAAGGAACTAAACGTGATAAAGAGGAAGATGAACGTCTTAGAAAACTAACTAAAGAGGAGCTAGAGAAGGAGAAAGAGAAAGAAGACGAAGAATGGAAAGAAGGTGAGATTAAGTTTGGGTTATTCATGAAAGCGTGGGATAAGGTGGTTTGGTCGATGAGTGTGGGAAGATATGAGTTAAACTTGAAGGATTTCGAGGATGATTGGGGGACTAATTACCCCAAAGTAGTGGAATATTGCAAGAAACAATGGTTGAGGCCACACAAAGAGAGGTTTGTGTATGCTTACACTTACGACTATAAACATTTAAAACTTGAATCCACAAGTATGGTAGAGCAAGCTCATGGGAGACTAAAAGGTATACTTTTCACGATTCAAAATGGGATTGTGACGGTGCAACATGCTATCCATGAGTACACTAATAATGATATCGACAAGATAAAAAAACAATTCCAAGAAAGTAGCTTAGGAAGTTGAAGGAGTTTAAGGAGGATGATTGGTTGCTTGTTGGTATACATAGAAACGTCTCGCATTGGGCAATACGTTTCATGATGAAACATCTCGCATTGTTTAAAAAGTATAAAAAGTATGATGACCCGAACACTCCTTGTAAGTGTAGGATAATGAAGGCTATCGGACTTCCATGTCGTCATATGCTTGGTAGGTATAAAACTCCCATTCCTCTTGATGATATCGATCCTTATTGGAAGAAATTATCTTTCAAACCGGCTCCAAGAGAAGATCCCGGTGAAGAGTTTGGCGACATGGAACTTGGGAGAATAATCCTCGAAAAGTACCCCAAGTTGAATAGGTTGGACAAACAAACTATGAAGCACAAGTTGATGCCGATAGTTTACCCTTTTATGGAAGAACTTGAAGAACCGGCGAAACAAGATCCTAATGGTAGACCAACTACCAAAAAGACGAGGGCGGAAGAAAGAGAACAAATCAAAGAGTTTTTGAGTACAAATTGCGATCAAGATCAATCCGAAGGAGAACAAATCAAAGAGTTTTTAAGTAGAAATAGTGATCAATCCAAAAGGGAAAACATTAAAGAGCATTTGAGTACAAAGTGCGATCCATCCGGACATGTTTATACCGAGGCGCAATACAAGGAGGAGCCCGCTAAAAAGAAAAGAGGTCTTCCAAGGAAGGATTCAACTACACCAACGGTCTCTAACTTGAATACAAATGGCACTCTACCTCTTGAGAGTCAAGCAAGCGTGGAATTTGTCGGAAAGAAAAGGGGTCGGCCAAAGAAGGATTTAACTACACCAACCGTCTCTAACTTGAATACAAATGGAACTCTACCTTTTGAGAGCCAAGCAAGCCAAGGAGATGTTGCGAAGAAAAAAGGTCGTCCAAAGAAGGTAGTACAACCGGTGTTGCAAAAGTATCGCAATCAACTCCTCCAATTATTCAAGATTTCGTGATTGGTACCGACGATGTTCCAAGATGGAAATTGTGGGTTTCACGTTATCTCGCAACAATTGGGACACCTAAGTGGAGCGGTTGAAGAGAATCTCACCCAATCCCAATACATTAGAAAGAAGATGGCCGCTCGACTAGAAAACGACAAGGAGTTCCATATCTCAATGATGCTAGAAGGTTCCATGGAGGAGAAAGAAGCAACTTTCAAAGGTTTGCTAACTAGTGTTAAAGCCCAGAGGAAAATGCACCGATCAAATGGGAGCATTGGTTTAGAATGCCGGAGTGTGGCCATCTATTGGCGGATACTTGGAATTGCGTGGTACATTTTTTTAGTGAGGGACTATCTATAGCATTTGCACCAAACATGCGGTTTGCGTGGACCAACTCAAGCATAGAAGAATTGTCATTGCTTTGGTGGATAAAAATCATTTTATTGGTCTACAACTCAATAAGGAATGTCCATTACCTCCTCTTTGTAGGTTTAGTTTGTGGGAGAAGTTCACAAACAACAAGAGCAAGGAATGGATGAAAATTTATGAGGACAACATGGCCCTTTGGAATGCTATAGATGAGTCTAGGGAATGTCCCATAGATTTGACTAAAGGAGGTTCAATAGGTTTGAATGAACTCCCTCCAATAGATTTGAGTGAGGAGTGATTATGATTAGGGAATAAAGCAGCTTTTTGTGTAGTGTACAATGGAGTACTAGACAAAACATTCGTACTTTTGGAGTACTTTTGTAATTGCATGCGTTTTTTGTGCAATGTACTTTGGAGTGCTACAAATGAATGAAATGGATGTGTTTTTTTGGGTGTATTCTAATTTGGTCGGAATCATATTTATTACCAAACCCTGCCGGCTCTCCCAGGGTCGGCACAAGATTATTTCGTCAACCGGGCTGAGCCGCAATGCATGACAAGACAGAAAAAGTCTGCGATATGGCCGGCAAGGTCCTGGCTTTTGCCAACTGCTCGGCGCTTTCTCGCCGGCAATGTTTATGAAATTTATCATGCCGCCTAAGAACTCCCTTAAAAAGATTGTTCCTGGATGTTTTTTTCTATCAAGCCGGCAAGGTCCTGGTTTTGCAGGTTGCCTCCTTTTATTGCGCTGCATTGTTATTGTGGAGAACCATGCCAAAGAACTCCCTCAAAAATTGTTCATGAATGTTATTTTCTATAAAGCCGGTAAGGTGTATTATAATATCCATGTCGACAGAACAACCGTCAGAAAGCTTTTAATATAGGATAATGCCGACTATGAGGGCGCCGGCAAGCTTCTAATTTAGGACAATGCCGACTATACATCGGATACAAACCTTAATTAAAGCATACAAACGTTAAAAACTTAACCCTAACACATTTGGGACATAGATAGTATCTTTTTCCGGTACACAATTTCTTAGGAGAGGTAATTAGCTTCATCCTACAATCGCAACATGGATCTGTGCATGGTAGAAGGTTGATTTTAGCAACTTCATCTTCATACGGAGCTACACGCTCATCTATCCAATAGAAAAACCCACAACAAGTGCATTTTGAAGCATACGGCTGATATACACCTCCTATTGCAGCTTTCATGAGAAATAAGAATCCCTTATAACCTTCAATAGTGCATTTGCTTCCTTCAAAGGGACAATCGTTTGAAAAATGACCACTTAGTGTACAAAGACTACAAATATTTGGTGGTGAAACTTCCATTCTTTATGCAAGGTTGAAGATGAAGTTGGGAAAGCTTTTTGATCGTTGTCGTATGCGTCAAAAATAATTTCACTTTCCTAAAGTATATGATAAGAAAGAGTTCGTTTCCACAGACGAGCGATTGTAGTTATTATGTATTCAATTTCTTAAAGTAACCAATTGGGGATTTGATTTTTATGTAAGCAATAAAAGCAAATTAAAAGCAAAGTAAATTGTAGAAAGTAATCAATAAAGAAAGATATTGGTCAAGAATTCATCTTCAATCTTAGACATGTGCTTGCATATATAATTAGAATTACGATTTAATCTCTTATATTATCAAAAGCCTAGAGAATCAAGAGAGCAAGATAATCTATTAATTTCCTAAGTTCATCAACACACACATTAGAGTGCGTATGTGAATTCTACCTAAAGAATAACCTAACGCCTTGCGCTAATTAAGTTCAATTCCTAGGAGCATTAAGTTTGAAATAGGCTAATCAATGCAATTGTCATGCGTTACGCATAACAATTCGGACAATGGTCAAACTCTACATATGATTACGAGAGTGTATCACTACAAACCGTAAACATATCATGCTACTTGTATTCAGGGTTATCGCTCAATGAAAAACCCTAAAATAGCTGTGGACTAGGATGCAAGTTCAATTAATTGGCCACTTAACTAATCAAACATCATAATCCTATCACAATACATCAATCATGTGATTATTAAAAACAGTAGAGATATGAGCGATAATTAAGAGAGAAAACTAATAATACATAAAGCAAACACAAGTTTTAGAAATATGACTACATCCTTAACCAATAATATAGAATTTAGCTACTCATAGCTATGGAGTTCATCACAAAATTATGAATTGAATAAAGAAGAAGATGAACAAAAGCAAACCCTAGTTGCGTAGACAAAAACGGCTCTCCCCTTTCTCCAAGAATAAAAACGTGTTCCAAAAGTTGTAGGATTTCTCTTTTATAGCTCCTCTTGTTCCAAAATTAGGTCTAGTCTTCAAAGTCCATTAGATGAAAATCCACCAAGCCCATAAGTGAGAGAAACCCATGTAGAAAATATGTCAAAAAATACGCCGCCGGAAAACTGGTATTATGGCCGGAAATCGGCCGGAATCCGGCACCGGAAAGTAGCTCAGGTGACCGGCAAAGTCCGCCCGGTCACCGGTCAACGAGTCGAATCGGCCAGGTCAACTCAATCAAGTCACTGAGTCAAACCGGGTCAATCACCGAGTCAGATGACTCAACTCAGTAAGATCATGAGTCATAACCGAGTCAGCTATTCAGATGAGCTAACTGGTCTGACTCAGTTGAGTTGCCATGGCTTGAATCATTTCACATACTAGAATCTGAGCTGCACCATCATTGTGCTTCACTACCAGCCCTGATGGCCCTTCATTGACCATACAACCATGTCATTCCCAGTTGCACCACTGCAAAACACCACCATTCCATACAATCACATACTGCCATAATTATTGCAGCACCCTGTAAGCTTCATCCAACTCATTCATTTTTTCAAGCCTGAGCTTCACTTTAGGCAAACAGACCATGGCAGCAAGCATCAATTAACACCATGGCTTAACTGCGATACCAGACTACCAACCACAGCTCCTTGCATCTCAGACATCATAAACCCAGTAGCTCAATCCATCCTCAGCTCATTTGTACTTCAAATTCCATCCAACTCGGCCAACAGCCTCCTACACAGCTCATACTTCATTCTCTGTTACTCTATTATCTCATTTCGGCTACAGATTCCTTGCAGCATCCCATCTAAATAGCTTCATTCACTATCTCGGTCCATACCACCACCAGAGCCACTCTTCACCAGCACAAACCTCCAGATCTGTTTCCATGCCTGCAATTCCACATCAATCCCAGCAAGCCTGTAGCTTCTTTGTCCTGCATTTGTAACTGCACCAGTCAAAAAGCGGCAATCGTACAGTTTCATTGCCTCACAACTCCATCTCAGTTTTAGCTGCAACACCTTCTTATCTTCAACTTCACGACAATTTCAGCTCCCAACTCTGCCTTACTGCCTGTACCAACCTACATTACCAGCATTAACTTGATCCATAATACCTACGACATCAACATTTTCATTCCACTGTTCTTAGCTCAATGGAACTCAACCATCAGACTCAACAAAACCCATTGTAAACGTCTACCAGCATCACTGGCTATCACTTCCATTCTCGTGTCTCAGAACCTCAACCAAGCTTCTAACAACTGCCAAATACACCTCATTTACTGCATATAGAGCCATGACTCATAGCTGCACATAATAAGTGATCTCCTCCCTTCTTTCTCACTGTCAGAACTGACCTGAACTCCACAGCTGCACTACAGAGTTCAATGATAGCAGCAATATCCCAATAGACAAAAGCAACACGTTTTGCGACTGCATTTCAGCTCAAAGTACCACCAAACTCAATCCAGGTTCGAACCCAAATCAACTCACCTCTCCTTCTCTGTGTCGACTCCATTTTATCTCGACTGCAACCACAAAATCCATATAGAAACAACCCAATTTCTCTGCTCGTCTTAACAGCATCTGTCAGCAGCTAATGAACTTGGTTTAAGCATTTTCATGAACACCTGATGAGCAGGAACTAATGGTGCGTCTGTGCATCGAGAATCATCTTCATATCCCCTCCAAGACCCTGCACAATGCAAACTAACTCAAACCCATCACTCCAATTCCATCAGGAACTGCAAATCATTCATAATCTCATTCATTTGTGAGCTTAAGAATAAGACAGTCAACACCATCTTCTCTTGCTGTTGTAACTTCAACTCCAATCACAGCAGCAACCATTATCGTCTTCCACATCAAATCCTCTTCTTCTCGGACTCAGATATTCTTGTAAACAGCCACAACAGAACTCAGTATCAGTCACCTTCTCATCTGCCGATTTTGTTCATCTAGCCATGGCTCAAATACATCCTCAACCTGTACAAGTCGAGCAACCCCCTTCCTTGTTCATCTCCAGCTACCAGTTGTTCTCACACACACATCAAACCTCATTATCTCACACAGCTTCAGATCTCCATTCTTCCCCTTTGTGTTTCTGAATTGAATTTTGTTCAAAGAGACCTAATTTCATTTCTTTGTATTGTTTCTCCACTGATCTCCTCCATTTCTTCACAGAGCAGCAGCAACGGAGAGTAGATAGAGAAAAGGGAAAAATGGGGAAAATGAACCCTAACTCTCCCTCTCGACCTTTGTTGGGTTACAACACATGGAATTACTATTGACACCCAGTGCTTGGATATGAACCACCCGTGTCTTCTTGTGCATCGATTCTGATGGGGAGGGACAAGCTTATTCATAAGTTTTGCTCATAACTTCATCATACCACGTCGGATTGACCTCGTTCGTTCTCCCGTGAGTTCCCTTTTTGCCTTTTCCGCTCCAAATGAATGATTTCATCTTCTTTTGCTCCAAATGACCCCAAAGTACCTAATAACTCAGAAACAAACATAAGATACATAATTTACAAGAAAACTAGCAAAGAAAGCATAACTACTAGATAGTAAATTAGGTGTATTCTACACCTATGAAATTCCCCCACACTTAGACTTTGCTAGTCCTCGAGCAAATCAAACAAAACAATTCTAAAGAATACATACAACTCCGTGTGAGTAAGGCTACGGTTACTCTTAGCATAAATAACAAGCCTTTGAACCCCTAGGTGTCCCTAGTGGACGAGTTATAGTCTCGTGAGGGTTTACTAGAGATATACCCACAAAACCTACTTTTCCAACTTACTAGTTCTCCGTAATGATATCATCCAACGCGCTAAGAAGACATAGAAATTCTGCACACTAGTCATAAGAAGTTAGACACATAAATGAACACAATCTCATCCTTAAAAGTTGAGAGAGAAATAACCATCCCTTCTCGAAAGAAATTCGGGTTCGGAGTGATCGAAAGTCTCGACTCCGCCTCACAAGAAAGGGTTTTATGAAGTTGCTCTCAATAATAAACAGCTTTTTATGGGTCACACATGTGTCCAGGTTGGAATGAAGAGAGAATCCTGCGACACGTTGAATGGTAGGAAGGTAAAAACCCTCCGAAATATTTTAAAAACCCACATCTTTTAATTCATTTTGAAAACCCATTTTTCTGATGATCTCTTCGAAAGGAAATCAACCACTTAACGAAGGTGGGAATATGCTTACTTACCTCGTTATCCGTTCGGCGTGCAGCTAGCACCACTCTTATAGCATCCATATAAACGTCTTCGGTCTTCTATCGGTGTCTTCATCTTCGTCTTCGGTCTTCAACTCTTGATGATAACTCTTGAACTTCGTAGAATCTTGACAATGTGATTCTTTCCTCTAATTCCTTGTTGCTTGAAACTTCATTATAGATATTCCTTCTCTCCATTGGCTTTATTGAAAGAATACAAAACTAAAAACAAACTATACAAACCCAAAATATGATACAATAAATTTTTCTTGTCTTGTCTTTTTTTTGTTTTTTTATATATTTTTTTTATACTCTTTTTTTATGAGACAAGAAAAATAAATAAAACAAATACAAAATTAAAAACAAAACAAAATAATAAAAACTAGTAACGAACTTAAAAATTTTCTCTTGTCTTCTTTTTTTTTTTTTTCCTAAGACAAGAGAAAAATAAAACAAAATAAAAATGTAAGTACAAAGGCCATGGTCTAAGTACTTTACCGCTTGATTCTTCACAACTTGTATGTCTTGATATCATAAACTTCTCGAACTCTCATCTTTATAATCTCCGCTCTTATACAATAGTCTTCAACTTGTAAAATTATGCTCCTTGTCTTGTTGCTTTACTTGAATCTGAAATCTGCTCATGTCTGTATTGTTGCTTGTAAACCTTGAACGTCTTCAACTTTCCTTCAAATTTGTGATACTCCTCTTGTTGATGATGATGGTGTTTCTATGGACCTGTTGGTGTAAAGAGAGATAAGGTGGATGGTGCTAACTGCGAACAAGATTACAAGTGGTATATAAGTTAGCAATTCGATGTCACCATCACGGTTGATAAAAATAGCACTCAAGAGATCAAAATAGTGCTTCTATGGTGGGAGGTTGGGCAGCTCACCATTCTGCCCGGAATTTACGTACGGTGACACACACTCTAAAAGCACAAATTTAGACAGGTACAAAGAATTGAAGGTCGGTGCCTCACATTATGTAACATGGGTAGTCTCCACTATAGGGGATTACTACTCTAATACCGAATTCAGTCTGCACCTTATTTGCCACTGGCATGGTTAAATCCAACTTTAACTCTCATACAAGTAAGAAACCCGATCATGTTCTCTGTCATCTCTAAGTTCGATCACTCTTACGAGATTCTCGATGTAATCTTAGCGACATGTATACTATGTGACTCTAAACTAACTACAAGTTGGAGTTTTCTTATTCACTAATTTACACAAAAGTTGAAAATTGTGAAAAATTTACAATGCAAACCACTCCCCCACACTTAAACTTTACATTGTCCTCAATGTAACTGAATCTTCCAACGAAAGTCAAGGTGGGAAATCCTAACGGAAAAGTGACAAAAAATCAGAAAAAGTAAAAACATGACAAGAAAAGAAAATAAAGGATAAGAGATACAAAACCGATGGGTTGCCTCCCATTTAGCGCTTGGTTTAAAGTCGTCAGCCCGACTATCTCCTTGCTTTCTATGACTCCTCCAGAGGGAGCACGTCCACAAGATTAACTCCTTCCACGACATCCGAAGAGAAGTTCTCATAATATGGTTTCAACCGGTGCCCATTTACTTTAAGTTCATTTCTTGTAGCTAAACTACGAATTTCCACTGCACCATGAAAAAACACATTAGTCACAATAAAAGGTCCAATCCAACGTGACCTTAATTTACCCTAAATAATTGCAAGCGAGAATTAAACAAAAGCACTTTCCTCGCCCAATGCAAAATTGTTTCGTTGTAATCATATTATCATGAAATGCCTTCGCCTTTTCCTTGTAAATCCGCGAGCTTTCAAATGCATCATTGCGAATCTCCTCTAACTCTTGAAGTTGTAACTTTCTTTGCCTTCCAGCACCATCCAACTCCATATTGCATTGTTTAATAGCCCAAAACGCCTTATGCTCAATTTCCACGGGTAAGTGACAAGGTTTACCATAAACAAGCCTAAAAGGAGACATCCCAATAGGTGTTTTATATGCGGTTCTATATGCCCACAAAGCATCATTGAGTCGCATACTCCAATCCTTCCTTGTTGGATTCACCGTCTTCTCTAGAATGGACTTCACCTCTCGGTTGGAAACCTCGGCTTGTCCATTTGTTTGCGAATGGTAAGGTGTTGCAATCCTATGCGACACATTGTGCTTCCTTAACAAGTTTTGCAAGAACCTGTTTTTGAAGTGTGAACCTCCATCGATAATTATCTCCCTTGGAATGTCAAACCTTGCAAATATATTAGCTTGCACAAAATCTGAAACAACTTTAGAATCATTAGTTGGGGTGGCCTTAGCTTCCACCCATTTCGAGACATAATCCACAGCAAGCAAGATATAATAATTCCCACTAAAATTAACAAAATGGCCCATAAAATCAATTCCCCATACATCAAAAACCTCCACAAATTGAATAATAGTTTGTGGCATTTGATTTCGAGCACCTAGATTGCCTGTTCTTTGGCACCTATCACATGTGGTACAAAATGCATGTGCATCCTTAAACAAAGTTGGCCAAAAGAAACCACATTCTAGTACCTTGAGAGCGGTTCTCTTGCTCCCAAAGTGTCCTCCACAAGCATATGAGTGGAAAAAAGACAAGATAGAATTAAATTCAGATTCGGGAACACACCTACGTATTACTTGGTCACTACAATGCTTCCATAAGTATGGATCATCCCATATGTATTGGTTTCCTAATTTCTTAAGTTTGTCCCTTGGTCGGTTGTCAATCCGTCAAATATAATTTCACTTCCTCAATCAACTAAATATGAATATAGTATGCGATAAGAAAGAGTTCGTATCCACAGAGAGGCGTTTGTTGTTATAAATTTTCAGTTTCTAAGTAACCCAAGGTATGTTTGTTGTATTTAAGCAAATAAAAGTAATTAAAAGCAAAATAAGTAATTGGAATTATCAATAAGGAGAAGATATTGGTCACGGGATAGTTTCATTCACAAACATGTATTTTCATCAATGATTAGAATTGGTATTTTAATCTCGTATTTATTAAAAGTCCTAGGATACCTTGATCGCAAGTATAACCCGTTAATTCCCTGTTTTCATCACAACCACATTAAAAGATGCATATGTGAATTCTTCGTAGAAAGCAACCTAAAGTGTAAAAGCACAATTAAGTTTAACTCCCTAAAAGCATTAAGTTTTATGGAATAAGACTCATCAATGCAAACGAATGTGTAAAAGCACTAAACGTTTTAACAAAATTTATGATTCACTTGTGACTAGTAGGATGTATCACTACAAGCACTAACCACAATTATGCTACTTAGAATCAGGGATAAACAACTTTTTCGTATTGAAAACCCTAATATAGCTCTAGAGACGAACACAAATCGGATTGATTCCGGACTCAACCTAACAAGTTTTCAAATCTTATAACACTATTAATTGTGAATCACAAACAATAATTACTGAGACAAAACTAATTCATTGAATCAAAAGCATGTTGAAAAATCAACTTTTATCCCATAACCAATAATATGTTTAGATACTCATAGCTATGGAGTTCATCATCATCAATATTCAATAATAAAACAAGGAAGAAGAAGAACAAAACCAAACCCTAGAAGCGTAAACAAAACGGCTCTCTAAAATTCCAAGAAAAAGATATGATATGTTGTAGAAGACCTTCCCTTTTATAGCTTTCTCCAACTTCTAAAATTAGGTCTAGTCTTCAAAGTCCATTAGGTGAGAATCCATCAAGCCCACAAGAAGGAGAAACCCGTGTAGAAAATACGCCCCAAAAGTGGTCGTCGGGAAACTGGGATTGTGGCCGGAACTTGGCCGGAAAATATATCTCAGGTGGCCGACAAAGTCCACCTGCCACCCATCAACGAGTCGGGACCGTCTGGGTCAACTTCATCCGGATCGGCGGGTTAACTCGGTCAAGTACCGAGTCGGGAGAGAGTCGATCATTGAGTCGGGATGAGTCACCGGGTGACAAGGTCAATTAACTTGGCCGGGCCAGTACATTGAAGCACCATCCTTGTGCACCATAGTCCTATCCGGCCATTAGGCCTATGCCTTCAAATCTGCCTTCAATCAAACCATATCTTGCCATGGCAATCGTCACACACCTTCTTCATTCCGCTGGTTCAATGCGGTGTAGTCAGCAAATCCACTTCCAAATGCAATCGGCCAAGGCTCAAGTACCGATCCCCTTCTCATCTCCATCTTGCACCGCATTTCATTAAGCCATAGCATTACTGCTCAAAACCCATAAATTCAACAAAGCACCACCATCATCTCAGGCCATTACTCGACTCCATACTTCAACTTCCCATTCACATTGCAAATTGCAACAACTAGTACCATGTAGTTCAGACCCATCTCAATCCACCATACCCGGCAGCACTGACTTCTCGGACCAGCTCAATCATGAGCCACCTTCATTGTCAACAATCAATGGCCGCAACCCACCGTCGACTTCGGCTTCAATTCTCCAAAAGATTAATAGCACCACAAGTAATCCTTGCAACTCGCGTAACATGGAACCAAGCACAAACCACCACCTGCACAATGCTTCCTTGTTAACTGGAACTTCGATTCCACAATCAATATCCATCTGTCATTCCTGCGACACATTAAACTCTTTACCACCAATACTCATCTGCTGAGTCTTGCACTGCACTACAATTGCTTCCTTCTCAGTACCAAACATTTCAGTCATGGCATCACTTCAGTGCAACTCCCTCCATTCCCCTGCATCTCGAGTAGAAACTACTCCACCGAGAGTTATTCCGATTCACTTCCATATAACCAAATGCAGAACCACTTCCTTCCACTGCCTTTTCCATTGATCACTGCAGCACAAACTCCATCCGCTTCTTCACCCAAAGACTTGCACAATTGCACGCTCCACATCCACCAAATAACTCTCTCCAATGCCATCATATCACCCCCGGCTTCAAGCATTTCTCAATCCCATCGCTCAAATGCCGGCCAGCTACCAACCTTCCTGTAATTTCCTCGACATCCATCACTCCATTCACCAACCTCGGCTCTTACACACACCCGATCTGCAATGCATCTTCCCCCTCACTCAATGACCACAAACTTCTTCTCATCTTTGTAACTCCAGGCCACAACAACATCACCACTAACACTCCAGCCTTTCCTTCAACTTGCTTAGCTCCACAATTCCATTGACCTCCACGTGCAGTGACCATGGCAACCAACAAAACCCCATTTCCCCGCCCGGCTCCAACAAAGACTTCTGCTGTAACATCAAGACAAACCTTGTAACTCCCATGGCAGCAAAACCCATTACAAAATCTCCATCAAAACCCATTCTCTCATGTTCAACATCAAACCCTAGATTCAATTGCGTAAAATTCACCAACTAATACTCAAACTCGCCCAATTTCTTCCCTCTTAAACCTCCAGTTCATTAATATAACCAACCACAATTCCAACAACACCATAATCTCTCATTTTACCACCCGAGCTTCCATCACCATTAATCGACGTCCACTCCATCGCTTTCTAACTCAACAGATATCTTCTTTTATTCTTGGTTCAAACACATATTCAAGGAAAAACCCCAACTCTTCAATCAACAGAGTACCCTCTCTAGATCTTAAATTCCATTCTCTCGATTTCTACATCTCATCTGTGCTTGAATTCATCTTCACAAATCGAACCATCTTACTTTAGCAAACCTTCAAATCATGGTAGCAATCGATCTCTTCTCTTCATTCTCTTCAACAATTTCTGTGTCTCTAACTCTCGGACAAATGCCGCCATGTTTCCCTCGGCTCTTCTGAATCATAAATGGATTGTAATGGAGAATGATAGTCCCGATCTGGTCAAATGAATCACCAAAGACACTAAAATCGTCCATAAACACTTCGATTATGTTTTCAACATATTCCGAAAAGATACTTACCATACACCTTTGAAAGGTAGTGGAGCATTGCATAAGCCAAAAGGCATCCTTCTATAAGTAAAAGTACCGAAAGGACAAGTGAAAGTGGTTTTCTCTTGGTCCTCCTGTCTATCACAACTGATTATAACCAATATCCATCAAGGAAGCAATAGTAAGAGTGTCCATTAAACGTTCAAGCATTTGATCAATAAAAGGTAATGGAAAATGATCTTTCCTAGTAGTGGCATTCAATTTTCTATAATCAATACAAACCCTCCAACCGGTTTGCACACGAGTTGGGACAAGTTCATTCTTATCATTCTCCACCACCGTCACACTCGATTTCTTTGGTACCACTTGTCTTTAGGGCTCACCCACTTGCTATCGGATATGGGGTAGATAACACCCACATCCAAAAGCTTGAGTATCTCATTTTTCACAACTTCCATCATGGGAGGATTCAAACGACATTGCGCTTCTCTTGTAGGCTTTGTATCATCCTCCACATGGATCTTGTGCATACAAACGGCAGGGCTTATACCCTTGATATCGGCGATTGTCCATCCTATGGCCGTCTTGTACGTCCTTAGCACCCTTATAAGTTTTTGCTCATGTAATTCATTAAGCTCATTAGAAAACAATCACGGGTAAATCTTCATTGTCACCCAAGTACAAGTACTTTAAGTGACTTGGAAGAGGTTTCAATTCTAAACTTGGAGATTTAACAATAGATGGCACAAGTTTTTCATTATTGCAAGGTAAAGAAGCATATGAAATATTCTTAATTGCTGATTTTTCCGGTAATGAGTCAAGAGAACCAATGGTTTCTTTAATCTCATCACTATATACATAACCATCGTCAATAGGTGTAGTGAGCACGGTTTCCAAAGTATCAACACCATTCAACTCAAACATTTGTTGCGCCAATGTATCCATCACATCAATGGAGAAACAAGAGTGGACATCACTAGGATATCTCATCGTCTCGAAAATGTTGAAACGTATTATTTCTCCATCGAACTCCATAGTTAGCGTTCCCTTGTCCACATCAATAATGGTTTTCGCCGTTTTCATGAAGGGACACCCAAGTATCAATGGAAGAGACGAGTCCGGTGAACCTTCATCCATCTCTAACACGCAAAAGTCAGCTGGAAATACAAGTTAATTAACCTGCACAAGAACATACTCAACAATACCCATTTGGTAGACATTAGAGCGATCGGCTAATTGCAATACAATTTCAGCCTTTTTTAAGAGGACCAAGATCAAGTGAATTATACATTGACGCAGGCATAACATTAACGGATGCACCTAAATCCAACATAGCTTTGTTAAATGTTGTGTTACCAATTATGACGGAATGTCAAAACTAATGGATCCTTGCACTTAAGTGGGAGTTTGTGTTGTAAGATTTCCAAGCATTCTCCCCACACTAAGCACTTCATTACCTTTGAGCCTTTGTTTATTGGTACACAAGTCCTTCAACACCTTTGCATACTTTGGAACTTGCTTGATTGCATCTATGAGTGGTATGTTCACATGGATCTTTTAAGAACGTCTAAAATATCCTTTTCTAGTTCCGCCTTCTTAGAACTTGCAAATCTGAGGAAAAGGTAAAGGAGGAACATAAGTAGAAACCGGAGTTTTAGAGTTAGGAATAGGTACCTCAGAAGTTTGGGGAGAATCCTCATTATTCTCCTCCAAAACAGTTCCTTTGGTGTTTCCACCTGCCGATTCGGTAACTTCGGGTTGCACAAGTTGTGTACCACTTCTCAACGTAATTGCATTGACACCCTCTTTTGGGTTGATAGGTTGAGAAGGGAGTTTCCCACCATTTTGTGCCTTCAATTGATTCAACTCAATAGCCATAGAGCCAACTTGAGTTTGCAAATCCTTAACCGTACTCTCTGTTCTTTGCATAAAAGATTTCAACAACTCTTCTATATTGGACCCCATTTGAGGTTGTTGTTATTGTTGTTGAAATTGTTGACTCCGTTGGAATTGTTGTTGTTGAGGTTGAAATCCACTCGGGTTGTTGAAACTAGGTTGTTGAATCGCTCCTTTCTTATTGGCATAGCTAAAATTGGGGTGATCTCTCCATCCCGGATTGTAAGTGTTAGAGTAGGGATCATACCGTCTTTGTTGATTTGGAAAGATCGCATTAGCTTGCTCGTCCTCATAAGCTTGAGAGGAACTTGGTATCACCGCGGCTGCAACTTGTTGAAGCATTGCGTTCATGTTACCCATTTGTTGACGAAGTTCTTCAACCTCGCTCACCTCATTCACCCTTCTTAGAATCACATCCGAACCACGACTCAAGAATTGTTGTGAGTTTGCTGCCATGTTTTCAATCAACTCTCTCGCTTGTGCCACCGTCTTGTTAACTAGTGCACCACCACCCGCAGCGTCCAAGAAGATTCCTATCACTTGATTGAAGTCCTTCATAGAAATATTGGATGATCATAGCGTCACCAATTGATGGTGAGGGCAGCTTGCCACCAATCTCTTGTAGCGTTCCCAACATTCATATAGTGATTCTCCCACATTTTGCTTCATCCAACAAATCTCCTTGCGAATTTGAGTAGCCTTTGATGCAGGAAAATATCTCTCTAAAAAGTTTTCTTCACCCATTCCATGTTGTGACACTTCCGGGAGGTAAATAGTACAACCAATCCTTAGCACTATCCATCAAAGAGAAACGGAAAACTTTCAACATTGCACCATCCGCCGCAACATCCGCCGAAGCATGGCCGTGAAAATGGTATGGAAGTCCATAAGATGTTTGTTTGGGTCTTCATTCACCATGCCATGGAACTTTTGCAATTCTCTAAGCAACCCTGGCTTTATCTCAAAAGTAGAGTTCGTTTGAATACACCCCCGTTGTGTATCAAGCCTATGAGAAGCTAACTCCTTGAGTGAACGATTTGCATCACCCATTGCTTCTTCTTTTTCTTCAAAAGGTGGTTCTTGTTCACCCGAACCTCTTGTTCTAAAACCGCTTCTTCTTGTTGGAAAGTCTCTTCTTCCGTTTCCAACTCTTGTTCTTCCGTTGTATCTTTACTTGGTTGGAGTATTGTGCCTCTTCGAGTAGCTATCCCGCACCGTGGATAATTCCAATCTTTAGAAGCCGGGGATTAGGTACTCAAAACAATTCTCCCAAACAAGTGAGAAACAAGACAAGAAAACAAGAAGCAAAGATAAAAGCCAAAATAAAAATAAGAAACTAAAAACTTAATAACTAGCCGTATGCCTCCCCCGTGAACATGGCGCCAAAATTTGATCGTTGTCGTATGCGTCAAAAATAATTTCACTTTCCTAAAGTATATGATAAGAAAGAGTTCGTTTCCACAGAGAGGCGATTGTAGTTATTATGTATTCAATTTCTTAAAGTAACCAATTGGGGGGATTTCTGATTTTTATGTAAGCAATAAAAGCAAATTAAAAGCAAAGTAAATTGTAGAAAGTAATCAATAAAGAAAGATATTGGTCAAGGAATTCATCTTCAATCTTAGACATGTGCTTGCATATATGATTAGAATTACGATTTAATCTCTTATATTATCAAAAGCCTAGAGAATCAAGAGAGCAAGATAATCTATTAATTTCCTAAGTTCATCAACACACACATTAGAGTCACATGTGAATTCTACCTAAAGAATAACCTAACGCCTTGCGCTAATTAAGTTCAATTCCTAGGAGCATTAAGTTTGAAATAGGCTAATCAATGCAATTGTCATGCGTTGCGCATAACAATTGGACAATGGTCAAACTATACATATGATTACGAGAGTGTATCACTACAAACCATAAACATATCATGCTACTTGTATTCGGGTTATCGTCAATGAAAAACCCTAAAATAGCTATGGACTAGGATGCAAGTTCAATTAATTGGCCACTTAACTAATCAAACATCATAATCCTATCACAATACATCAATCATGTGATTATTAAAAAAGAGAGATATGAGCGATAATTAAGGGAGAAAACTAATACATAAAGCAAACACAAGTTTTAGAAATATGACTACATCCTTAACCAATAATATAAAATTTAGCTACTCATAGCTATGGAGTTCATCACAAAATTATGAATTGAATAAAGAAGAAGATGAACAAAAGCAAACCCTAGTTGCGTAAACAAAAGCGGCTCTCCCCTTTCTCCAAGAATAAAAACGTGTTCCAAAAGTTGTAGGATTTCTTTTTATAGCTCCTCTTGTTCCAAAATTAGGTCTAGTCTTCAAAGTCCATTAGATGAAAATCCACCAAGCCCATAAGTGAGAGAAACCCATGTAGATAATATGTCCAAAAATTCGCCGCCGGAAAACTGGTATTATGGCCGGAAATCGGCCGAAATCCGGCACCGGAAAGTAGCTCAGTGACCTAAAAGTACGCCCGGTCACCGGTCAACGAGTCGACCGGCCAGTCAACTCGGTCAAGTCACCGAGTCAAACGGGTCAATCACCGAGTCGATGACTCAACTCAAGTAAGATCATGAGTCGAACCGAGCCGCCTATTCGTCTGTGAGCTTAACCGGTCCGACTTAGTTGAGTTTCCATGGCTTGAATCATTTCACATACTAGAATATGAGCTTGCACCATCATTGTGCTTCACTACCAGCTTAACTCGATGGCCCTTCATCATCGACCATACAACCATGTCATTCCCTGGTCCTTGCACCACCGCAAAACACCACCATTCCATACAATCAACGTATCGCTCATAATTATTGCAACCCCCTGTAAGCTTCATCCAACTCATTCATTTTTTCAATCCCGAGCTTCACTTTAGCATACAGACTTCATGGCAAAGCTTGTACATCAATTAACACCATGGCTTAACCATCCGATACTGGACTACCAACCACAGCTCCCTTGCATCTCGTACATCACAAACCCAAAGAGCTCAATCCATCCTCAGCTCATTTGTACTTCAAATTCCATCCAACTCAAAGCACAACTTCGAGCACTCCTACGCAGCCATACTTCATTCTCTTTACTCCATTATCTCATTTCGGCTGTACAGATTCCTTGCAAACATCCCATCTAAATGAGCCATTCCATTCACTATCTCCATTCATACCACCACCTGAGAGCCACTCTTCACCAAAGACAAACCTCCAGATCTGCTGCTTTCCATGCCTTTCAATTCCACATCAATCCCAAGAAGCTCCCAGCTTTCTATCCTCGCATTTGTAATCGCACTTGCCAAAAAGCGATAATCGTACCGCTTCATTGCCTCACAACTCCATCTCGCTTTAGCTGCAACACCTTCTTATCTTCAACTTCACGACAATTTCAGCTCCCAACTCTGCCTTACTGCCTGTACCAACCTACATTACCAGCATTAACTTGATCCATAATACCTACGACATCAACATTTTCATTCCACTGTTCTTAGCTCAATGGAACTCAACCATCGTAACCCAACAAAACCCATTGTAAACGTCTACCTTTGTGAATCAAAATAACTATCACTTCCATTCCCGTGTCTCAGAACCTCAACCAAGCTTCTAACAACTGCCAAATACACCTCATTTACTGCATATAGAGCCATGACTCATAGCTGCACATAATAAGTGATCTCCTCCCTTCTTTCTCACTGCCAGAACTGACCTGAACTCCACAGCTGCACTACAGAGTTCAATGATAGCAGCAATTTCCCAATAGACAAAGAAAGAACACGTTTTGCGATCGCATTTCACCAAAGTACCACCAAACTCAATCCAGGTTCGAACCCAAATCAACTCACCTCTCCTTCTCTGTGTCGACTCCATTTTATCTCGACTGCAACCACAGAATCCATATAGAAACAACCCAATTTCTCTGCTCTTCTTAACAGCATCTGTCAGCAGCTAATGAACTTGGTTTAAGCATTTTCATGAACACCTGATGAGCAGGAACTAATGGTGCGTCTGTGCATCGAGAATCATCTTCATATCCCCTCCAAGACCCTGCACAATGCAAACTAAATCAAACCCATCACTCCAATTCCATCAGGAACTGCAAATCATTCATAATCTAATTCATTTGTGAGCTTAAGAACAAGACAGTCAACACCATCTTCTCTTGTTGTTGTAACTTCAACTCCAATCACAGCAGCAACCATTATCGTCTTCCACATCAAATCCTCTTCTTCTCGGACTCAGATATTCTTGTAAATAGCCACAACAGAACTCAGTATCAGTCACCTTCTCATCTGCCGATTTTGTTCATCTAGCCATGGCTCAAATACAGCCTCAACCTGTACAAGTCGAGCAACCCCCTTCCTTGTTCATCTCCAGCTACCAGTTGTTCTCACACAAATATCAAACCTCATTATCTCACACAGCTTCAGATCTCCATTCTTCCCCTCTGTGTTTCTGAATTGAATTTTGTTCAAAGAGACATAATTTCATTTCTTTGTATTGTTTCTCCACTGATCTCCTCCATTTCTTCACAGAGCAGCAGCAACGGAGAGTAGATAGAGAAAAGGGAAAAATGGGTAAAATGAACCCTAACTCTCCCTCTCGACCTTTGTTGGGTTATAGCACATGGAATTACCATTGACACCCAGTGCTTGGATATGAACCACCTGTGTCTTCTTGTACTGTCAGTTACAGGGAGCTGACAAGCTTATTCATAAGTTTTGCTCATAACTTCATCATACCACGTCGGATTGACCTCGTTCATTCTCCCGTGAGTTCCCTTTTTGCCTTTTCCGCTCCAAATGAATAATTTCATCTTCTTTTGCTCCAAATGACCCCAAAGTACCTAATAACTCAAAAACAAACATAACATACATAATTTACATGAAAACTCGCAAAGAAAGCATAACTACTAGATAGTAAATTAGGTGTATTCTACACCTATCACTTTTATAATAACAACATACCTAATATCTTGATTTTGAAATTTCTAGCCGTTGAGCATTCAATGGGTTGTACTTTGTACCTAAAAGGTGCAACTAACATTAGGTCAGCAAGATATAGATTTCATACCATGCCGGCCTCAAGTACTTTGTCTAAAACTGCATAAACAAAATAATAACTTCTAAAGCAACTGAAACTGAAAATTAAAATAAGTTTAACAAATCTAAAACCACAATCTAAGAGTTCAAAACATAATGTAATAGTTCAAACCACAATAAAGTTTCTAAAGCAAGTAAACATAATAAACTTTAAGAATTTCAAGGATCCTTCTCATTGTTGTTATCTTCCTCCCCATCACTAGCTTTTTCACCGGCATCAGCTTTTGCTTTTCCCTTCCCTTCACTGGACCTATGTAGTCACCATCCTCATTGTAATAGGGGTTCACTCCAGAAAAGTCACATGCCTTGAAAAAAGTTCTTGGATCAACCTCCTCTTCTTCCTCCTCTGATGATGTGCATTCTTCATAGTTGAGGGGATTGCTAGGACTGTTCATAAACCTTAGAAATTCTTCTGGATTTTCCTTACCCATCAAACATAACTTTCTAAACGGGCAATTCTCTTGATTTCATCTTTAGGATCTTCTAAATTAGGATAAATTGTGTCCAAATATTCAAATAGCTCTTTTGCATTGTTAACAAGACAAGGTAGATCTTCTTTTTGTTTCCTCCGGGAACCTAAACAATGCACAAATAAGATATACGAAAACAAACAACACAACACTGTTGATCTTCTTCCACCGGCCGGCAAGTCCGATAAACTAAACACCGCCGACTACTGGTAGAGTCGGGAAGGTGTTAACCAACTACCCCGCCGACAAATAAACCGCCGAATGGTCCTATTTATGAAAGATGTCGACTAATAACTTAGGAAATTAAGGTTTTGATGCCTAACGCTCGGCATGGTACAAGTCAAAACCACGCCGACCAAATATAATCCGGCATTGTAGGTTATTATACCCCCGCCGGTCCCGGTTATTGTCCAATCTCGACATGGCTCGATGAAAAGTCGGCATGTTATTCATCCTGAGACCCCGCCGGCTCTTTGAAAATACCAATGGCCGGCGTGTTGTTCAACTATCGACCTTGCTGGCCAAAAATCAAAATCATAATTTTCGATTTCTAACCTAATCTAACAATCATATACAACAAAACAATAATGGGTTTGAGTTTGTAAATCACTTACAATCTTCTTTTCGCCTTTAGAGGTTTCTTTTCAGTATATTTAAGGATTGCATTCTTGGGTTTACTCGTTCCAACCTTTCCCTTAACTTTTCCCTATGATTTGGATCTTTTCATGTTACCAGTTGAATCTCTCTTGCTGCTGGATCGTTTAGAATCAACCATTTTTGTAGAAAATCAAAATTGAAAATTTTGGTTGATTTTAGGTTTTTGGAATGAAAGAGAATAGGAGAGGGTTTAGAGAAGAAGGATTAGAGGAAGATTAATCAGTTTTTAGTTTTTAAGTTTAGGGTTTAGTTTTAGGTTAATTAGTGTAGGGGTATTAAAGTAACTTTACCACGTTTTGGCCCTCTCCTTAGTAAGGGCACATGTCCATTTAAATTTGGGTATACCCCAATTAGTTTGGGTATACCCCAATCAAGCCATGTATATTTACTCTAAGTATAGACCCCATAAATAAAAAGACTAAATATAAAGGCTACATAGGATTTTTTGCACCTTCTGTTGTAGATGCTCCCAGTGAGTTAATAGAAATGAACATAAATATCGCATGTTTGACCTGCAATTTATTTTTGTGTTTAGACCCACTCAATTTGATTTTTTCCCACAAATCTTTGATGGTTGTGTGGTCAAGAAATCAAAATTTTGAGGTTAATTTTCCGAGACGATTAATACTTGGCCTGGCGCATTCATTTCTTAATGATGATTTGATATTGAGGTCTTTGTCTTGCGGCACGGGCTTGAGACACTAATAAGACGACCGTAGCAACATTTGAAACTTTACTACACAAATGGCCTCATGAGATGGATGAACAAAGTACATTGTAATCCTAGCGTTATGAAAGGCAAAAATAAGTTCATTTTCTATGCGAAACATTCCGGCAATTAGGAATGGCAAAAAGGCGAGTATGGGGGACCTTGAATCCCATCCCTATCCCGTTCAAAAAACCAAAACTCATCCCTTACCCGTTTCCCGTACCCCGCCCAGTTCCCCGTTTATACCGGTAAAACCCTAACCTATAGGGGCGGGTCCCCACGGGGATGGGTATGGGTGGGGCAAATTGCCATCCCTGCCGGCAATACGTTAACTCACATGATCAAATATGCTTTTTTTTAAGAAAAATCACATGCCTCTTAAGGGGAGAAATTCCCGCTATAGATCCATAATGTGATTCTGAAACTCTTTCTTTTTTATACTAAGAAGAAATTTATCAGAAGTTGGATGCCGATACATCGTTTATGTCAACTTGTAATCCTAATACAATAAAGTTGGGTGGATGTGAAAGAGAACTCCTACTGATTTTAAAAGGTACGAGATTGTTTTGCCATCTTATCAGCAGGCTTATTAAACTTTCTATTAACAAAATTGCAAGTACATAACGGATACTTGCGCAAATAGTCAATAATGTCTAAATAACCTAGCATTTTTAGGGGCTACCCCAAAAGAATTAGGGGCGACACAAAAGGACAAAATATGTCATAATCGGAAGGTTAATCCATAATCGGGAGATAACTTTATAATCCCGTTTTTTTAATGGCCAAACTACCCTTTACAATCGGTAGATAACTATACAATCGGTAGTTAATCAACAATCGGGAGTCAATTTAGTTTATATAGCTTCCGAATATAAAGTATCCCCAAAATAAAATTCTCTATCTTTTGAATTTTGATTATCCTATAATCGGTAGTAAATAAAGTTATCTTGACTCCCGATTAAAGTAGACCTTTGGCAAATATCCTACCATAATCGGTAGTCAAGATAGTTCATATAACTACCGAATATAGAGTAGCCCCAAAATAAGATTTTGCAAAAATCCTTTTTTTTTTTTTGAATTTTGGTTGAGCCTATAATCGGTAAGAAAGGAAGAGTTATCATGACTTCCGATTATAGAGTGACTCTCTTTGCAAATATCCTACCATAATTGGTAGTCAAGATAGTTCATATAACTACCAAATATAGAGTAGCCCCAAAATGAGATTTTGCAAAAAATCCTCTTTTTTTGAATTTTGGTTGAGCCTATAATCGGTAATAAAGGAAGAGTTATCATGACTTCCGATTATACAATGACTCTCTTTGCAAATATCCTACCATAATCGGTAGTCAAGATAGTTCATACAACTACCGAATAAAGAGTAGCCCCAAAATGAGATTTTGCAAAAAAATCCTCTTTTTTTGAATTTTGGTTGAGCCTATAATCGGTAGTCAAAATAGTTCATATAAATACCGAATATAGAGTTGTCCCAAAAATGAGATTTTGCAATCGGTAGATAACTAAACTACCGATTATGAAGGGGCATATAAGTATTTTCATCATATTTTGTCTTTTTGTGTCGCCCCTAATTCTTTTGGGGTCGCCCCTAAAAATGCTAGGTAAAATAAGAGTCTGGTTTTTGACTTTCTAGTAGACTTCATTAGTTGGTGCTGAAACTCGTGAACACCTATAATTCACAAAGAATTTATTCGCCGTATATAAATTCAGTTTTCCACCAACGCCTCAGTTTCCACATCATATCTGTATTTTTTTTCTTCTATTTTTTTGATTTTGTTTCTTAGGGTGTAAGACTGTACATGATTCATCCAGTGAGTTAAATTTGGGTAATTCATCGGAAACATTTGTCCAGTCATTTGTATTCTTAATCATCATAAAGATGGGATAATGACTGAGGAGTTTATACTACCCAGGACCATGAATCCACATATTACCTATACCAGATGAGCTTTCCATGACACCCCCTAATCATAATTAATAAATGAACAAAATTACATCAAAAGAGCCTCAGGATCATACACTCAGATTCCGATCATCATGGTTAGACACTGTCCAACGGTGATTCACTTTACCCATGAGTAGAAGAAACTCGAACCATCAACCCAAATCTTTCCTCCTTATATGGGCACTTTGCATATGCACTAGGCCTATGAGCCGTAAGAACCGCAACACTTTGACTTTCCTCCCATGTGTATACGAGAGTAATAGGCGTCTAGGTCGGCGTCGCGTTGTAGCTAGTTATAATGTTCCTGAGATTTTTGAACTAAAGTGTGAATTTTGGTGACACAGTTTCCCTTGCTATAAACGACATACATAAAAAAGAAATTAACGATATAATTTTCTAATGGTTAGATGATCGAATTAGTGCTTATATGGTTGTAACTTAATTACAACTAAAAATAAAACAAGAACAAGTATATCCCGAGTTTGAAAAGGATATGACCCTAATTTTTTTGACTTCTTTGACAGGACCACTGGTTGATTCATTTGTTCACTTGTGTAGCTTTATTGCCTTTTTTGCTCACTAAATAGATTTCTACTAATATGAACACAAAGAATTTGTAACACTGTTAATTTCTCATAAAAATACCGTTCTAAATTTATGGACTTATGCGACAACCAAAATTGTTTTGGAGAAACAAGTGACAGAAAAATCAGTCAAAAAGAAAGGAAAAATACATTCCTAGGAGGAAAAATACACTATCAATTGTTTGGTAGAAAGTCTTTTTGGAACTGCTTAAATCCAATGTCAAGTAAAAAATGAAACTGAATTTACTTCTCTTGATCACCTCCTTAAATCCAGTATCTTTGGCTTTTGGTCACTATACAAACGTTGAACCCATTGAATTCAAGATTTCGCCAACGGTAAACTTCAATCTTCCACCAACACCTCACATTCCACACCATCCCATGTACGGTTCTATGTATGATCATCCTTTTTTTCTATGAAAGAACAATTTTTCGAGTCCTTGTGATTGGAGAAAGAACCATTATAAACATACCAAGTGTATTTGATATCCAATAAAAAAGTCAATACACAATAAAGTAAAACAATGAATGAATAATATGTACCTGTAATATACATAAATGATTTGAGTAGAACATGTTTATATGGTTGGCTTATATAAAACTACGTAAAAGTAAAGATTCTTGCACCAATTTGTTTCTTTTTGACATAAGTTAATATTTCTGATTTAGTAACAAATATGATGTTTTGTTTTAATATTTATTATTTGGAGCTAATACAATATCAAACAACAAGAGAGTTTTAGTTATATGTGACGTCACATGTATCACATATAATATATATAACTCAAGTATATATGTATATATTTTCTTAACTAAGAAAGTTTTGGGTATATATTTTAATAAAATGATAACTTTTATAAAGATATTCGAGTGATTTGTATTTGGAAACATGTAGAACTTTGTATACACAATTAAAATATTAAATTATTCAGTGTTATATATTTATTTTGGTAATTGCTAATTTAAAAAAATGCAACTCTTTCACAACATTGAAAAATGCGTTCTTATTGAATCGTGTAAGCTTCAATGGTTCTTGCATGACTTTGGTCGTTTTCATTCTTTAGTTGTGGCTTATCACGAATCTTGTTTTGATTTTTGAATGATCTTTTTCTTCAGGTTCAGCTTGTCCCAGAACTTGTGTATAGCAGTCATGGACCTGACTTCTGCCACTTTCCCAGCAGCCATGGAAAACCTAATACCGACAATGACATTTCCCATGTCTGCACTCCTGGGTGCCATGCTAGCTGTAGCATCTGCATATCTTACTTTTTTAATTTTTGAATGATTTTTTTCTTCAGGTTCAGCTTGTCCCAGAACCTCTATATAGCATCCATGGACCTCACTTCTGCCACTTTCCCAGCAGCCATGGAAAACCTAATACCGGCAATACCATTTTCCATGGATGCACTCCTTGGCGTCGTGCTTGCAGTTGGGAGCCGCATTTCTTACTCTGTTTGGTTGATTATGCAGGTAAATTTTGCTTTTCTGCAGTATTCCGTCTGGAATGAGACTTTTGAGTAATCATGTAGCTGCGGGAAATCCTATAACTATACCTTTATGATAATCTGTAAATAAGTCAAGGCACAATAAACATAAATCCCCAAGTATTATTATAAAGATGATGATATTACACTACACCATTTCAGCATGTTTGCAATGCTAATATTTTCGAGTTTGCAACGTGTATAAACGTTGCTTATGTGGCCACGTCTATATCCGTTGGAAAACCGATAATATGTTGCTATAATTATTATCAATGTATTTGCAACGTTAACATACGTTGCTTACAGTGGTATTTTCTAATTAGTTTTTATTTTAAGGGTTTTTAGGTTTGGATATCTTTTTTATTTCTTTTTTAACATTTTATTTTAATTTAAAATTAATTTCCCTCCCGAATTTTATTTTCCCTCTCAAATTTTATCTAACAATCTATGATTGACTCTCAAATTTTACTTTCCCCCCAAAATTTTCCTACCAATTTTCTTTCTCCCCAAAATATAATCATTACATATTTATTTCAACTTTAATCTGATTTTAATAATTTCCTCTTAATAATAATACTTTTGCTTCATTTATTTCTACTTCATTTTAATCATTTACATTAACTTCTAATGATTTTATTTAGTTCATTAATTTATACTAATTCCAATCATTTCTTTACTAATTGCTAATCTTTATCAATTTCATTAGTCCTAATCATTTGGTTAAGATTTTGTTAATTTGAACAGATCGAAATCCCAGGTTTGATTGAAGATTTTGAGTAGCTGAAAAGAAATGAAAACCCTATTTTCAACCAGGAAAGAAACCCTAAAATTCAACACTAAAACCTCAGATCAATACCCATTTATTCTTAAGATATGTATCCTAATCAAAACCCCTAAATCTAAAAGTTCGATCTATCCACTATTGACCCTAATTTCAGATGAAAGTATAAACCCTAATTATTATTATTTTTGATTTTGTTTGATTAAACCCTTGTTTTTTGTCAGTAAGATGATGGTTTCTGATGGACACATTTTTGTGTCTACTTTGATCTTAATTGTCTATTTTGTTAGTACCTATTTTGTATTTATTTTGCAATTTTGTGTATTTGTAGGTGTTTTTGGGAAATAAAGCTCGATGAACTAAAATGTGGAATTGCGCTCGTAAAATGGAGGAAATGATAATGGGTTAATCCCAAAAGGAATAAGATGGAGAATTATTTCATTTGATCCAATTATTTGGATATGGGAGAGTGGAAGTGTGGATCCCATTATGTCGACATCATTTACAAGACATTTGGAGATCTTTTATTTAAAATAAAGAAAATAGAAGTGGGAATTAAATATATTAAAATTATGAAAAGAATATTATTCTTTATGGTTAGATTTAATAAAGAATAAATAATTCCCAAATTTTAAAGAAAATTGTAACTGCAAGAGAATTATATTATTTAACGCATGACACATTCTTATTGGAGGATTTTTCATTGTCCTGACATGTGGCGCATTCTCATTCGGCGATGATGTGGTAGTGGTGAATAGAAAAGGAAAGTGGGTTCCTTTGAAAGCTATAAATACGTTGTGGATACAAGGAAAAGGGGAGTCCGGAGTTTTAGCTAAAGAGTATAGTTTTTATTTCATTCTTTTTCTCTTTTGTAATAATGGAGTAATTTATCCGCTAGGGTGGAGGAGGAAGCTACTACTAACATGTAATTTTTGGTATTTAATTTTCTTTTAATTAATACTCTCCAATTAGTTTAATTGTCTAAAAATTTTCTCTTCTTTAAATGCTTCATAATAACTGTTTTGGATCGTCTTCGGCGATTGATCTTTTATAAGCGAAGGAAAATTAGGACTTAGATTATCGACTTGAGTCGAATTGATATTTCATTAACGATAAATTTTCCAAGACATGATATTGGGTTCAAAATGGCCTTATGTAGTTTTGAGACTAGATTAGAGAAAATAATTATTGAATTTACAACCGTTAAAAGTAGTGGAATCCGAAATCCTAGACCTTTCTCTTTTCATCTTGTTACTCTATTTTGCACATATTTTCCAATTTTTAGTATTTCTTTTTGTTAAGTCTAAAATCAAAATCTTTAAAAAGTCCGAGTATTGAATTCCCTTTCTTACCACAATTAAAACTACAAAAGTTTCACTCTTGATTGGAACGTTGTTTGATAATTTTTGGATGTTATTCATCTATTTTATGCTCTTATTTTCATCTTTGAGAAATTTCCATCCGTTTCTCAATATTTTACTTTTGTTTTCTTCATTAAGATTTCATTAAAGTTTGTTTTTTTCCTTCACTTGTGCTCTTTGTCTTCAGAAATCATATGGTTTCACTTGAAATATGCTTAGTTACAGGCTTATTGTCGTTGATTTGGTACTCAGTTGTTGTCTGTGACTAGTTGAGCAAAGTGCTTTGTTGGTAATTTTCGAAAACCCATTGTTTTAAAATATACTTTTTGTGTTTTGATGCAGAGTTTGTAGATTACGGCCGTGGTTCCTACTGACTTGATCGAAAAGGTCAGTTAATCGTACTTCAGTCGTTGTATATGTTTTGTTGATGTATCTTGATGTTTAGGTTCTTACTTTCTTATTGTTGGCCGTATTTGTAGGGGATAATTATATGCTTTTTGTTGTGTTGCTTTGTGTATAACAACAGTTAGTTTAGGTTTCGTGTTTACTTATTATTTGTGACTTTTCTGAATGGTTAGGTTCTTATGTTTCTTCTTGTTGGGGTTCTAACTAGTAGTTTCTAAGTTGTAGTTGGTCTTGAGCACTCATTTTCTTTTTGTTTCTTTTGATGCATAGCGTGTAGAATACGATTGGGGTAGATAATATTAATATTAATATATGGCATGCATGTTTCTGGCTCGGGTGTTGGTGACAAAAATATTAATCTGCAAGTTTCAAGCTCCGATGCTGGAGACAATAATATTAATTTACAAGTTTCTGGCGTGGGTCAGTCAGAGTGCAGGTGGCAATGTTAAGACAAAAGCCCCATGATCGATGATAATGGTTAATGAGTAGATACCTCTTTTCAATTCACATTGAAAAGGCTGCACTCGCAATGTGTCTTAACATCAATTTTAAACTTGGCTACCATTAACCAAACTTTAAACTTGGAGATTTTCTTACTATTTTTTTTTATTGGATTTGGTTTGCATATGTTGTGCATAAAAGAATTGTTTTTGCTATTCACGATTCAATAATCAACGTCTAGATTGACGTTGTAGTTGTAATGTTTCGTGATATTTTTGAATTAAGGTGTGCATTTTGATGACACAATTTCCCTTACATACTGTATTTTGTGAAAAAGAAAAAAACGACTCGATGAATTTAACGATTTGCTGAACATTGAATTTGTCAATTTTCTAAACGATAAATAAATAAATTACTGCTTATATGGTTGCAACTTACAGGTAATTAAGAACGAAGCAAGACCAACTATATCAGAATGAAGCAAGAAATAGCATAACCAAAGATTTTTGAACTCGATCGATCGTATGAAATAGTTATACAAAAATTGTTTTGGGAGAAAGGGACTCAAGAATAGTTAAATAAAATAAAAATGCATTCAAAATAAAATAGTTGGTTTCTCCGACCATTACACAATAATTGTTTGAAAGGAAATTTCTTCGAATTGGTTAAAAACCCAATGCCCAAGTATAGAATTAAAGGCTTGGTTACCCGTCGAAATCCAGTATTCTTGGCTTTCTCCGTTGCATTCCTCGTCAACCGTATTAAAGTTAGCTTTTTCACCAAAGATAAAATTCAATTTTCCACCAACACCTTATTTTCCACCCCATTCCTTGTATCTATATACGATTATCCTTTTCTTTTCTTTTTTGCCAAGAGAGTAGTAGTACTAGTATATGATTCATGCGATACACCATTTTTTCAAAACAGTGGTGCACGCTGAAATTTCCACTGAGAAGAAAAATCTAACAATCCTCACCAGTTGTTCTAGTATTAGAATTGGTGCCTGTGATGATGCAGGTCATTGGAGAGGCGGACTCTCAAAGTTCTATGCAGGAATAAGAAGTTATGAACAAGCAAAATGTTTAGCCTTCTTGGATGTTGTTAACTGGTGTGTAGAACTACATCTCTCGCAAGTAATTGTAGAGACTGATCTAAGAGGAATAGAAAGCTTCATCAACAATGCTGCTCCAGTTATATATTGGGAGACTGAGCCTATTCTGCTCGATGCGATGGATAAATTGAAATCTTTTCACTGATGGAAGTGTTCTTTTGTTCATAGGGAATGTAATAAAACAGCTGATAAACTTGCTAAATATAGCAGGCAGCATAGTATTTCCAGGGTTTGGTTAAATAGTCCCTAGAGTTTATTGAGTCTTATTTGCATCAAAAAAAAAAATGATGCATGTGATTTAGCAAAATAAATAAAATAAAATAAAATAAAAAATTGGTGCCTAGGAAATGGGATACTTTTGTCTTTGTCTGGAGGAGATTTTGGGATTCTTCCAAAATAATAAACCTATAGTAATTGGGCGATATTGAGGTTTAGGTTCTTGGGTGATGAAGTTGTGGAAATAAAAATGCCAGTAAAAATGACTTAGAATAGACATTACAGAGGTAAGTGAAATGTCATGGTCCATGAGTTGACTAACATTTGACCCGAGCACATTAAATTAGCCTTATCTTATCCAATTTTTGTTTAGGCAAACAACTGTTACAATTCCAGTTCTTGAGAAAGTTCCAACAAATACATCAAATGGATGTCATGAATTTGATTCGATTTTAGCCTTATCTTATCCAATTTTTGGGCAACAACTGTTATCTGGTTCTTCAAATGGATAATCAAAGAAAAACCACATCTAAACAAAGCCTATAAATTCTTTTCTCTCAATTTCGAGCAAACAATAAGAAATAATTGCTTAAATCCTCTGAGAAGGAATTTTTCAGCTCTGGGTAGTACAGGCAAAAATGGCTTCAATGAAGCTGCTTTTGAAACTGAAAGGCTAAGCTTAGATTCAAAAGCGAGAGAAGAAATGGCAGAGAAAGCTCAGATAGAGATAAGTAGTACTAATACTGAAGAAGAAGATCCGAAAGCTTGGAAATGGATAATTAGGAAAAGGGTTTGGGATATGATGGAAGCTGAAAATATTGCTCAAAACCCTCGTCCTGTTCATCATCGAATTCCTAATTTTGTTGGTGCTGCTGCTGCTGCTAAAAAGGTTAGCTCTTTTTTGAAAAATCACTTGTTACTGTGAAATAAATGGAGCCATAGAAATTAAAATGATGTCATTTTTGTGTTGTTTGAAGGAAGTTATCAGAATTGGAAGTGTTTAGAACGGCAGATTGTGTCAAGGTTAATCCAGATTCACCACAGAAGCAGGTTCGGTTTTTAACACTCTCAGGTTAGTCTTGTTCTGTGCCTAATTGATGAATGTAGCTTGATTATGTGGATTTTCTAGTAAGAATTGAACTGAGTATGTAGTCTGTTTGATGTGTAATTAGGTGAGAAGAAGCTGTTGACACCACAGCCACGACTGAGGACTGGATTCTTCTCAGTGCTGGAATCTAGTATGTTGTCTCTTAGCACTATGGGTGAGGCATGTACATCTGTTGGTGTAGCCAAGTATGGAAAGCCAATTGGTCTTGATGAGAAGCTCAAGGTGGATTTGATAGTTATTGGTTCGGTTGCTGTTGATCCAAAGACTGGTGCACGGCTTGGTAAAGGCGAGGTAATGATCTAAACTCAATTGTGTTTTACCACATTGCTCGTATGGAAAGTGTTGGTGGTATTGGATTACTGCTGGGAATCAGAACAACCATTCTCATGGTTGGACATCTTATACAACTCCGATTGAAAATAATGTATGGTGTACGAGAGTAATACTATTAGATGAAGTTATTAATGATTTGATTAGGATTAGGGGTTTGTCATCTCTGGGTTAGGCAAGGGTAGCTTATTGCAGTGTAATTCATCTTTCAAGAAATGGTCATAAGCAAATTGCACATGGTTTGATAGGGGCAATATTCTCAGAGTTTCTTTTTAATCATAGTCGGTATGATGCAATGGAACATGATACTTGCGCTATAAATACACTTGGAGTGGAGTCTTTGATTCAGCCGTGGATGTCATACTTGTACTTACTTTAGAATCACCCTTCCTGTTCCAATACTTGAGAACTCAAATTATGGTTGTCATTTTATTACTATGGGCGGTGAAGACGCTGCACGCATTTCACTTATGGATGGTTTATTTACAGAAACTACAAAATAGAAGCTTGAAAGGTCACCTTGTGCTTGTGTTCTCAAAAATATCATTATTGTTGCTTGAATGCTAAACACCTCAATCCTCAAACTATAACTTGCGAGTATATCTTGTGCATCCTGTACGCACATCTTAATACACAGTAAGGTTCGTTAACTTGTGTTACCTGTGTTGCAGGGATTTGCTGAGCTTGAATATGCAATGTTGCGTTACATGGGAGCAATAGATGACAATACTCCAGTTGTCACTTCAAGTAAGTCACTGAATAGGACTTTATCTAATTGCTTCCTGTATCTTCTCCATATCAAAGTAATGCATTCAGTTTGGTTGAGGTCTTAGTCTCAAAGAGGGTCGCTTCGTTTTGGAAACCTATTGAAACGCTGATAAAAATGACCTCCTATCATGTCATTTGATCCTACAATTACATATTTTACTAGGCGCGCAGAGGTAGAGTTAGTACAGCAGGCTAAAAACTAATCCCGGATACTAATCTAACTTGGAGATTTGATATTATTTTAGGATTTTTTCTTTTGGTATCTATACGCTGTGCAGGTTTACAACGTTTTGTGAATTGATACCATCGATTTGATTATAACTTCCATGGCAGTACATGATCGGCAACTAGTGGATGATATTCCTGTGGAGAAACTATTGATTCACGATGTTCCTGTTGATATCATTTGCACTCCGACCCAAGTCATCTTCACCAACAATTCTATCCCAAAACCTCAAGGTAAAACTGTAGTTATAAAAATCCTCAATGTTCAGCAGCAGACTCTTCATTTTAGTCTTTTGTGATCTTATATGAACCTTACTTGGTGGATTTTATTTCATATAAATTTCGTTTCACTAGGAATATACTGGGACAAACTTTCTCCAGAGAAGTTGGGCCAAATTCGTATCCTCAGAGAGCTCAAAAGACGAATTGAACCTCGGAAAAATTACCAGCCACAGCTCAACGGAAGAGACGTTAGAAATACTGGACAGAGACTTCCTTCTGACCTGTAACATGGAAAAATTACCAGCCATCAGCTCAACGGAAGAGAACATGTTTTTAATAGTAAATCTAAACTGCAAGCAAAGAATTCAAGTTGAACTGTAACATGCATTTTTATGACACATCAAAATCTTAAACTGACTTCTGTAACATTAGAAAAAAACGCCGTTGCCGGGGATCGAACCCGGGTCACCCGCGTGACAGGCGGGAATACTTACCACTATACTACAACGACTGAATTTGTTCATAGAGCCCTGATTTATTTTAGTAATTGTAATGGTTCTTTGTGCTCTATATGCTTATAGTAAACCAAATCTTACATAATAGTATAATACATGCGGGAGTACTTGGCTTCAAGGTTAGGTCTGATGAAATCTGCTTACACTTTACTATGCAACCTCAACAATTTCTCTCTCAACTACGTTTTGGCTTTGATTATAATAGTTAAAATTTGCCTTGTGAGTTCCAGCTATTCTGTGGAAGGTTATTCAAAATGCTTTGTCAGTCAAGACTAAGATTTTTAGACAATATACTTTTCCTGACAAGTGTTGTGTTCTATGCAACAGTTCTCATCATGAGGATTTGGATCACCTAATACTTCATTGCCCTTTCTCTAAAACTGTTTGGAAAATGCTATTCCCTACTCTTTACCACTCTATGATGAGATTTTCTTCTGTTCTTTGTTTGGTGCGGGCATAGCAGGATCAAGATTCTAGTCTCAACTTTTATCATTCAACTAACTTCATTCATGCCATTGCATATAGCTTTCAGTCCTTATGGAAACATAAAAGTCACATTATCTTTAGTAATGCTTCTGCAAGTAATGTACGCTAAAGCCGTTATGTAGAACTAAAAAATTTCGTTAGCTGCAAAAATAAGCATATTGTCTATGTTAAACCCGCTTGCAATACATGCACACCGACATAATCAGAGAATGTCGATCACAATAGCTAGCTTGGTGGCGTGGAGAATAAAAATATTAAGGGAAGATTTTCAAGTGCTTGGCCAATTTCAATTCAATTCAGTTTAATCACTTCAGAAGAAAGGCCAATGGTGTGGCTCATTCTCTTGCTAAGTTAGCTCTGTTCGAACAAAATCCACTGGTGGTGGAATCCCCGTTGTATTTCTGACATGCTTGAGTCTTAGTTTCTTCTTAGTTTTGTGTGTTTTCTTGGGTTTTCTGTAATCATTCTCTTGACCAGAAAAAAAGAAAGAAACATAATCAGAAGTTAAACTCGGATACATCACTTTAATGTATCTACTATAGCTTACATGACACGCATTTTTATGATATATATCTGTGAACACATAAATCACGATGGCATTCCGTGTTCACAAACAATATTGCATTTATAAATAAATAACGTTGTAAGGGATAAGATGAATATAAATCGATGTAAGATACGATGACTCATCGACTCAGAGTCTTTGGACTCGTCATCGTCTAGTCAATAGGGGATTGAACCGTACGTTCTACATAATTACGACGCATAGCATTATGAGATATAAGAAGTAAAACATAAAGTAAAGTGTTTAAATGTAAATGAGACAATGATTTACGTGGTTCAGCACTAAGGCCTACATCCACGGGGTATTGAGTTTCACTATGTATTGAGAGGTTACATAAATAGTCGAATGACTTTAAGTGTGTCTCAATGTTTGGGGAAATAGAATTCATACCTACTCTTCCTATTTCTCTTTTCTATCTTCTTCTCTAATTCCTTCTCAACTGGTCCACCACTTCTCTCTTGGTGGAGAGGGGTATTTATAGGGAAGATACGTGGGATCCACCGTCAGAGGCCGTTTGAACCTTATCTTCTTGTTCTGTGTCTGATCATTTTGGTGTCTTCGCTCTGAACCGATGCCCCCAGCGGTTATACTCGATGACGATGGGTCGATGCCTTCTCTTCCATAGATTAGTTGACACGTACCCTATGGATAGAGTGTTTAATGCGGGTGGTTGGGTTGCCTGCATGTGACAGTCAGCTGTTTGCGGCTCCCATCCCATCCGTGTCAGTCAGCCTCTCCCCCACCGTTGATTCTTAGATCCTTATCGGGATGGGGTAAAGCCGATCTTCGGGTACGCTCCAATGCTTCGCAGTGGCTCATTCCTTCAGTGTTCCTCGGATCTTAGCCGTCGGATCATCTCGAATATATACATGTATAGATGGCGGATGCCCCTTGGGTGTTTGATATGTGTAATCGTATCTTGATGCCCTGGATTATAAGCCTTCCACGTGTAATCCCTTGGACACGTGCCGAGTGATGAATTATGTGTATACAATATGCCCCTTTTCTTCTAGCCTTGATGTTAGTCAATGTTTAGAAGAAAACTGTTTTCACGATCTCTTAATCTCTCCATAATAACTTCCCATAGATTTAAGGGCACGTTTCCCATTCTTTTGCAATAACTTCTTCTCGAATTGTGGGACGGTTTTTATCATTCTCGGTGCTATAAAAAAGAGAGAGAATGTCAAATTTGACATAAATTCTATTTCTTCTTCATTCTTCTGTCAGCCCTTAACTTCTCTTCTTTAGTTCTTCCATTTTGTTCTTTAGTTCTTAATTGTTGCTGGTGTTGCTGTTGATAGAAAATCCTAGGATCTTCTGAGGTTTTGACTGCTGTCGCTGTCCATCTCATTAACTGCTTTCGTTCTTCTCCTGAAGCTTTTGATACAGGTATGAAGCTCTATTTATCCTTATTTATTTTTTCTAATCTTGATTGACTATTGCTTTTCTACTGCTGTGTTCTTGGTTTTGTGAAGAAGAAAAAATATACGAACGTATATAGAACTTCATGTCTGTTGATTTAAACTTGTTTTTGATGTTTATGAGTAATCTAGGGTTCTCCGTTTGTTACGTATTTTAGGGTTTTTAAATGACGTTTCTGATGGTTTTGAAGAAGTTGAAGAATTTACTTTATGATCTTCATCATTCCTTCTGTTTAATCTTCGTGTTATTTCTGTGACTCTTCGTAGTTATGGCCGATCGTCATCGGGTCCCTTATCAGACTCCACCATCGAGTCCATATAGGTCTCCTCCTCCTAGAAGTCCGGATATGTCTCCACCAAAAGGAGGTTCTTTTAGACCTTCACACCCAGATCCCCGTGCTTAAAGGACCTCATTGGCCCCTGGTTCCAGAGTTTCCTTTGTTAGGAAAGGGGATCAGGCGAGGGGTCCTCATGGCTCGCGGTACGATGCTAGTCGTCCCACTGCTACCCAACGAGCTGGGCTAGTAAATACGCCGCCTTCCACCACTCATCATCTTTGAGCCGCCGGATGCACGGACCTCTTCACTCGATTGTTCCAACCCACGATGCCTCCTCCCCCTCTCATTCTCCGATGAAGGGAAGTCTGCCAAGGGTACCTTAGAAATTTGGTTCGTCCAAGAATCTTCCCACTAAGAGAAAAGCCTCGGTTTGAGTCCTCGAAGAGGCCTTCGTCGGACCTTGTTGATGACTCCGACCCCCATGTTATACGAAGCGTCTCGTGGGTAAGAAAAGGTTACTTTCAAGCATATAGATCTTGGGGCGTTCAAGTTGAAGCATGAGCTCGAAGCCTTCGAAGTCAGGTTCTACGCTCCTGACGATGATCTTACTTATGATCTGATTTCTAGCTACAAGTACGATGAGTACCATTTGCTGACTACAGTGGGTGCCTTCGAAGATGGGATCATGTTGCCTTTGTACAAGTATGGTGACTCCTTCTACTACGATGTGTTGGCTCATCGTGAGAATTTACTTCTCATACACACAGCATCGCTCAGGTAGTGCAATTGACCTGGGAACTATCTTCGGGCACTCAAGGAATGTTATCTTCGGAGTAAATGGGAAACAATGATGACTTGCTACGTTCCTAACTCAAATGAGCGGGAGTGGTATACTCTCCACGAGAATTTCAATAATTACTTACAGATTATGTTAATAAAGGAACTTAGCCGTGGAGCGTTGGTCTTCGTACAATCACTTTGCTCCTCGTGGTGATGTTCGTCTTCTAGCGCCGGTATGTGATTCAAAGTTGAAGTATCCCAGTGTCGAGAATTCTTCTCAATGAGCTTTTTTCCTGCTCGTGAAAAGCTCAAGCGTGATCATGATTATGAGTGGTATGCCACCGTAATGAGGTTATCGGTCCCACTGGCTTATGGTGATACAGGCCTCATGGATGGCGTCCTGGAGATGATAGTGAACCTCGTGAGGTTCCTCCACTCGTTATGGTGATTTACTGCCCTTGGCGGTTAAATTTTGAGGTATGAATTTTTGAGTATGCCTTCGACGTTCTTGATGTTGACAAGAGGGAGAGTTACGATGCTACCCTTCCTTGAAAGATTCTGATGTTTTTAAGGTATAATTTCTTGTTAGGATTTATACTTGCCCCGTCTCTTCTTAGTTTGGGATCTTACCCAAAGTGGGGAGAGAATAACCCCCAGTCTAACTTTATATCATATCTCTAGGTAACAAAGAGGAAAAAGCTTGGACCACTTCAATCATCCACCGAAGCTACCGAGGGGACGGAAATACCCGATGAAGTTACTAGTCCTGTGAACGAAGAGTTCGAAGAAGAAGAGGTCATGATGAAGAGCGTCTTGATACTTCTCCTCATAATCACGAGGATGGTGTGAATAATGGTGATGGCATGTTGAAATGGAGATTTACCACAAAGGTGGGAACTATTAAGAAAGAAGTTGTCGTTGGTGGTAGCGGAACTGTTGAAAGAAAAGTTGCCACTGGTGGCAGTGAACTGTTGAGAAAGAAGTTCCCCTGGTGGTCTTGGGTATACTCCTCCTTTAGATCAAAGGAAATCGAGGGTAGATCCTCGCTTGTCTCTCCCACCAGGTTTGGACCGAAGTTTTCTTTCGGCAAAATCCATTCAGTGGTGGGCCAATCGATGTGAACGATGCCTTGGTATTATCTTCGAATTTCTCATTGGTTTCCCCAAACGATGAATGGGATGTCCTAGGTGAGATCGTTGGTGCGAAGGCTGTTGATGGGGAAGAAAGTTCCGAGGGTGAGGATGCGGAAGCTCTTGCCAACCGGGAGGCCGAGGCTAGGAAGAAATCGAAGCCCGGAAAATATTGATCTTTGGAAAGAAAGTTTTCTTGATGAGGCTTCGGTTGAGGTATCTCCAGAGGACTTTTCGCAGATCCTTGATGCGGGTGGTGATGATGCTATCCTTGATGGTTAATGAAGAAAACTAATGTTCGTGCCCAACCCTTCTCCAATAATTCTTGGTGAGAAGAATTCCGATGCCTTTACCCGTCAGATGATGCAGCTGACTTCTTAGGAGAGAGTTGCAGATGTATGGGATAAGGACTTGAAGGCCACTTATACTAGCCTCCTGGTCGATCCTCCATCTGCTGTTGCTGATATGATGGCCATCGTTGATGGGTATCAGTACGGCTTTCCTCAGCAGCGTGTGCTCGAGGTATGTCAACGAGATTCTTCATAAATTGTGAGGTTCGATTTCTTGTATGTTCGATTTCTTACAGTGTCTTATCTTCCTGATGCAGATGATGAGAAGTGAGCATTTCAACCATACGTTGTATCAATTCTTTAGGGCGAAGGCCCTCAAGCTTGAGGCTAAGCTTCGTCATCGGGAAGAAGAACTGACCGCTGCCGAAGCTACCATTTCTGCCAAGGATAAGGAAATCTTGGAGCTGAGAAATAGACTAAAAGGGAAGAAGCAGCTGGGTGCTAAAGAAGAGAAGCTTCGTCTTGACTTAGCTCTTGCTCACAGCGAGTTTGAGAAGGCTCGTAGTGACGCTTTTTCTTCTAAAGGTTCGTTTTCTTCTGCTATATTCCTCTCCGTCTCTTGCTTTCGTCTTCTTAGTGTGCTGTCAGAGTCCCCCTGCCCTATCTTCAGTGAGTGATGATCGAGAGTTGATATGGCTCCGGAAAGAAAGGGCTCGACAGGTTTCTCGAATCAAAGAGTTAGTGCAGAAAATTAAGGACGAAGCTGTAGTTTCAGGAAATCCTACACTACACCCCTCACAAGAATCTATATAATCAAATCATTTTAGGATGAACAATTGTAATTTTTATTGATTAAACTCTTAAAATGTTTACAAGATGAAATGGAAATCAGTTAAAGAATTACAATCACTCTAAACTTTCTCTCTCTTAATGACTTGCCCAACCCTCGAAAAAAGATCTCTCTTCCAATAGACATGCTCGGCTCTTTATATAGGGTATTACATAATGGATGACAGCTAAGCTTTCTTTTATTTTCGGGAATGACTTGCGAAATATCGCAAGTGTACAAATATATAATCTCATGACTCTCCTAGATCTCGCTAGGTCTTCATATCTTTCTCGTGTTTTGGCTGTCGTCATTCATTGCGTCATTTATGTTACTCATCTCGACACCTTCGCCATGATGTCGTTTATTGATCTCGCAAGGTATTGATGTCGCGATATTCTGTTCCTACATCTTGCCTCTTCTCATGTCTTCTCTGCGAAGAATAGAATGTCATGAGAATTAGTATTTCTGAAATGCATGTTGTTCATCTTTATCTGTTTTTATATGATCCGTACTTTTTTACGGAATTTATTACACGTGTTTCTTCTTCCACTCTTTTCTTGACACGTTTCTTTCAACCGTTTTTCCTTGACCATTCACGTTTCCTTTCGCATTAAATGCATTTATCTTCTCGAGAACTCTTCTCTATATATAGTTCTCTCACCCTCCTCTTCTTCTTTTTTACTTTCTCTCTTGCCAATTTTTCTTCAATTTTCCTCCTCCATAATTTACGTTTCTGCTACTATAAATCTTCCTTTTCTTCTTTCTCTTGATCTTCAACTTTCTAGTCATTCCCATATTCTGAGAATGGCTCCATCTGGTCGTAAATACAAAGTCCTTTTGAGTGAGACTCAAAAGAATTTACAAGAAAAGGTTTCACTTTATCCACTATTCCCAATCAAGAATCTTCATCTATTCTCTCTGCAAAATTGTTTTTCGATCATCATTGTGATGATCGAGAGAAATCATATTCTCTACAGGTCAGCTCCTCAGTCTTCCCATTCCTCTATATAATCCCAATTGCCCCTTGTTCTATAAATTCTTGCTCATGAGAAGTTCTCGCGAGCTATCTATCAATTAAGTGGGATTGCATCCGTTTAATGCTTGAATTCCGCTAATCGTGGTCTGGTAAAGGGATCTCTATATCCCCGATACATTCAGAGATCCTAAATTCGCAACTTAGAGATAGTTCTTTGAAAAGTATTGATAGAAAACTTTTTTGAAAATTATGAAGTTATAAATATGAAGAACGATAGGTCTCATTGGGTGCACGGTTGAAAAAAGAGAACATCCTGAAGGATAAGATACTCATGCAAGATATCGATTGGCACTCTGGCAAGAACAATGTTCCTCGCCATTCCAAAGATGACAAGTGGTGCATCTTTCCGCTATTTTGTTTTAACCTTACATTTCAGAGCCCCCATGTACTCCCCGAATCTCGTAAATTATCATCCTTCGGTATTTGATTGTTTAAAAGCAAAGAGGTATATTTCTAACTTTCACTCACTTTGCAATCTTCATTTCCTATTATATCTAATCTTACGAAATTTTAGATCATCAAATTAAGAAGAAGTTACGAAAGGAACAAAGGCGAAGTACTTCTGGCGCTACTCCGTTCAATCACGGATGAAGTAAGAAATACTTTCTTTTGCTATTTTTAACAATATTATTGCCCTGTTTCTTATCTTCATTCGTGTGTGAAGATTGGTATTGAAAGTTACCGGATAAGGAGAAACTTCAAGCTACGAAGGCCAAAGGAAAGGGTAAAGATCCTCTTCGCATGAGGAAATCCACTTTGCTCCACTTTCAAAAAACGGAATATTCACTCTTCTTCGCTCAAATCCTCTATCCAATGAGAGTTACATGAGGATGATGACAATGTTGATATTTCTTTCGCGAAGGAGGATCATCCCACTGAATCCCCTATGCGCTCTTGTCTAATATCTTCTCAGATTCCATGCAAGGAATTGGAGATGATCGCCTTTCTAATACATGCGAAGCTCTCGCGAACATCTGTGATGCTTCCTTGCTAGAGGGTAATGATTCTCTTCAGGGGGTTTCCAGATCAGTGACTCCCTAGCTTTAAATGCACTTGGTGCCTTGGTACGTCTACGTGCGTATTTCTTTATTTCTTCATAATTTTAATTTTGAATCATATCTTGATAATTTCTTTATCTTTCTTTTGTAGTCCGGGAGAGCTTCCTTTGTTGTTGCCTCATATCTTGAGAAAAGGCGCAACACTCTTGAAAAGAAATATCTCCCGACTTCCCAAGAAGAATGAAGAGTTAGAAAGTGACGACTGCAGTTCTTATTGAAAAGACTCAACTACTAGAAGTCAATCTTCCACCTGAAAGAATAAAATATCTAGCCTTCAAAGTGCTAATCGGCAACTCTATGGTATAAGATTCTTCTTTTTTTTTCTTGCTTTTACTCATCATTTATTTTCTTTATCCGACATATCATTTTTTGCAGACATTTATAATCTCTCTGATAAAGCCATTCTTCTTCACTCATTTCCAAGCTATGGATAGTGATGCTCTTCTTGCTCATCTCAACGAATCTTTAAACGGTTCTTCAAATAACAAAATTAGATCTCTTCCAATTCAACGAACTTCAAACCCAATTTCACCTCTTAGAAATTGATCATAGATCTAGTTTAGGTTTATCCAACCGATTTAAACGTTTATACCTTAGTTCCCACGAAAACTAATATTTTAAGGAAGAAAATTAGTAACCTTATAGATGACAAAGATCGCATTGCTAATCAAGGTGCCCAAAGCGTTAGCGAAATTTCAAAAACTCTTCTTGAAGTCCAAATTGAACGGGATGAATCTCTTCGTCAAAATGTTATACTTAAGGAGAGAGAGAATCAAATTCGTTCTCTTCTTCTCATAAATAGTGACGATGAATTAGCTTTGACTCGAAAGTTCTAGATAATGCCGAAATAACTTAGGTGTTAACGTTAGCTTTCACGCTGAGCATATCTTTGCCTTGGTTAAAGATATGATTTCGAGAAGGTTGTTAACGTTCTTCTTTACTTTACCTTCTTTTTTGTGAAATTGCTATTAAGTTACTAATTCATTGTCATATGTTCACGAGGAGGCTGAGAAGAGGTTTGGACAAGAATTAAAGAACTTGAATCGAGAAAGAACAACTTGCAAAGGACTTCTCTCTTCGCAATGACAAGTATTCCAAGTTGAATAAGCAATCACCAAAAATCATCAGAAGTGAATTTCAAGAATGATGTTGTCCTTTGAAATTAAACTATTAGGACAAGTCTGCGATGATCACGGTATTCCTCTTTCTTCATATCCTTGTCTTCTTGATGAGATTCACAAAAATATGCCTTCCTTGGATGTCTCTGATAGTGATGCTAGCGAAGAAGAGAGTCCGATGAAGAGTCTGGTGAAAAGAAGAATGAACTAAGAAATAGCTCCATTTTCTTCTTTCTCTTCTTGTAATATCTGTACATTTATCCTTTTAGTCTTCTATTTTTGTAACTTCTTCTTAGAAATCTCTTGGATCTTCAAATACAAGTTCAACTTTGTTGTCTTTTTCCACACATGTTAAAGAACAATTCTTTCTTGCAATACAATTAATCAATATTATGAGTGCGTAAATCTATCATATGAAAATAAATAACAAGTTTATATCCTATTCATTCCCATATTTGCCTCTCGTTATTTGTTTTCAAATGAGAGATTTAGTCGAACAACCTTTAAGTAATAATATGCCTCGGTTTAGTAAGTAGGTCATTCTTTGCTAAGTCTTCGCAAGCAAATTTTTCTGGTTGTTTCCATGTATATACTCATAAACTTATTTGTTTGCATATAATCATTTTCATGGCTTATTTGCTTACTCATTTTCTTGTGTGGTCTTATTTTGCCTTCCTAGTTAAAGGTCTTATTGCACACCCCTGCGTCATTGCGACAAAATCGCAGGACGTCTTTACATTTTCATGTAATGACCCATTGATCTTGCCTTATCATTTCTTTAGTATTGTTACCTCTGCAGATAATTTTATTATGACAATATGATAGGCTTAAACTTTCTTATAAAATAAAGCCCATGACATTGCCGTCTTGCGACCGAAATCGCGGGAGACGTCTTTACATTTTCATATAAAGACCCATTGATCATCTTATCCTTGCATTAGTATTATTGCCTCTTCAGGATCATCGCACAAATATGACAAGCCTAAATTTTTCTTATAAAGTAAAGCCCCATGACATTTGCGTCTTAAGACACTTATCGACTCCCTAATGGAGGGTGCCGCCCTTATCATCTCCCTGGTTGCCCCTTCAGGAGGCGTACATCGGCCATACAAGACTGATCCTCCCATCCATCTTAACAACAACCAGCTTTTTTTTCGACCTCTTATCCCTTATACCTATAGGGTTTATAGTTACGAGACTGCACCTAAGTGGAGTTTTCTTTGGGCCGAAAGCATGTGCCAAGACTTGCCAAGAATGGCCGAGACACTTCAAATGCCCCAGGCACTCTTGGCTCAACCGTGTACCTCGGCGCCTTGGTCATACACCGACTCCTTGGAAGAGACCCTCGGTTGTCCAACCGGGGTATAACCTTATATATATAGTTGGAAATCCAAGGTATCTCCCCAGGGTGGGCTTTATTGACCCCAAATTTTCATGACTCGGGTTCCAGGAGCGGTGTAACCTTTTCCCCGAGCCATGTCAAGAGATACCCCCTTATATGACGCACTTTAGGTCTTACATTTGCCTCTTGCGAAATATCATTCGCGAACTAGGTGTACGCCATAAAGGTTCGTCCCATTCGTATATATCATTGATTCTTGATTATTTCTTCTCATTATCTTTGCGAAATTATCGCATAGTCTTGCTTGTTCTTTGTGATCTGTTGTAATTCTTTAACCGATTTTCATATATTCTGCCTCGCGGGACTTTCGTGTACTCATTCTTCGATCGTCATATTCTTTGTCTTGTTGACATGTCTTTGTCACTCAAAACAATTTTTTTTACACCTTTCACAATTCTAAAATCAATTATTCATTTCCTACACCTCTTACTTGCATTACTCTCTGCTTCTTCATTTAAATTTCCCTGATATTGCCTTCCCTTTTGCGAAACCATCGCAATTTCCAACCGGTCTTCGAGGCATTGGTCTCAATGTATCTTCATCTCCCACATCTATTGTGTCCACCATCGATCTTTCCTTCTTTTGTTCTTCTTTGATGTTACGCTGGAGTTCTTCTTTTGAGCGGCTCTTTCCTCGCATGATTCCACATCAACTTCATAGCACTTTTGTCCTCTCGCCCAATCTCCTTTATAACTCCAACACCACCGGGATGAGGAAATTTGATGTGACTTGGTGGTAAGTCGATGCTACACCCAAGATCTCATGTAACCAAGGTCGCCAAATTAATGCGTTATGGGGGACTCCCGCATCGACTATGCAAAACAAAATTTCAGTTGATAATCCTTTCAGTGGTATTCGCATATGAGCTTCTCCTTTAGGTTTATTGGCAAGTACCATTAAAACCATAAATCTTATAAGTTGAAGGTATCATATCTTCGTCTTTCCCTCCCATAGTCTTGTAAGTATGGTAAAAAAGGATGTTTACAGAGCTTCCAGTATCAATTAAGATTCTATTAATTGCCCATGAATTTTCCGCCTCATCATCTTCATCATCAACGAGTTTGGGTTAATCTCCAATCTTACCACTAATGGGTTGTCATGCATCTCTCTCCTCAGTACTCGATTTACTGCACGGTAAAAGAAATAATTTGCATTTGCCATTCCTTTAGTGGCGATGTCTTCGCGATGTTCATTACTTCTCTATTATCGCACATCTCTTGCGAAAACCCTACCGAGAACACTATCATGAAAATCTTCAATTGTCCTGCATTTAATGTATTTATAGAGTTGCAAGAACAAGTTTTTTACTTTAAAGCTCCAACTTCTACTACAAATGTTTCTTTCCATTTTGTTGTGTTTACTCTGTGAATTCTGGTGGTGGTGGTAACGGTTGAGCCTTCTCTTCACATTTTAAGAAATGATTTAGCTTCCCTTGGTCTATCATTCGAGGATGATTCTTTTTATATTTCCTGCTATCATTAGTTAGGTGTCCATGAAAATGGTGATAGGAACAGAATTCATGACCCTCGCTCACTGGAGGTGGTTCATTCCCCATGTTCCATGGTGCAGGTATGTTTTCCATCGGGATTATAGCTTCCCATATTTTCTCCACACTAGCGTTCCCGTGGGGGCATCTTGATTTCCTCCCATACTTACCCTATGACCTCGCTGCCCTCTATGATAATTATGCCTCGACCTCCATAAGTTTCTTACTAAAACATCAAGTCTTTGAATTTTGTTATTTCCTCCACTTATAGAAGTTTCTTTCTCTTTCAAATTCTTCCCCGATCGCGACTTCCCATGGCTACTAACTTTGTTGACCATCATCCGTTATCATTTCTTGTTGACCTCGCGAGGTGCTGCTAACCTGTGTTTATCAATTTAGGTAACAAACTTGCATTCAAAGCTCTTGAACTTGCATTCATGCAATGCATGATTCCATCTCATTTTGCTTTTCCTCTAGAGCAATGTATTCCTCCACGAAGTTCTCGCAACCGGTCATTGTGATTGTATTCTTGATTCTAAAAAACCCGAATATATAATGATTGGTTGCGAACATAGCATTAATGAATGATAAAATGAGATATGTCTCATCCACACGACCAGCCCATATCGCTACACATTGTCTTCCACCTCACGATCGAGATGTTTCAAACTTTCGCCAACCCTTTGTTTTAACCCAAATACATCTTCAATACCGGTCATGAGGAATTATTACTTATGTACGCCCCTAAAAATATAGCTTGTAAATGGTTGAATGATGTGATTTTGTTTCTTGGTAAACCTTCAAACCATTTCAACGCTTCTCATGTCAAACTTGATGCAAAATACTTGCACAATATAGCATCATGATTTTCCCATTGTAACATATACCTCACATAAGCTTTTTGATGTGTTGTATTGTTCAAGTTGTTCCATCAAAAAATGCCGGTTAACGCAGTAAATTACACTTTGGGGTATTCCTCCTAGTTGTACTTCTTGTGTAAATGGAGTTTTCGCAGCTTTCCTCGATGGCCTCATCCAATTGCTCTTTCCTCCTCCCTTTTACTGTTCAAAGATTCCTCTCATTTCTTTAATTCTCTCGGGATTTGTTCATTTACATCGAATTTGAATCTCTTGGTCTTTTAGTTCCGCCTCTCTTCTCCTGCGTTCATGTCTGCTTTGACTTTCTTGTTCATCATTCTCTTATCGTCTTTCTCTACGCGATCTTCTCCTTCATCTCTTTCACGAATCGCACACCGTTATATCTATCATTTTCTATTCTTTCACGCCTACTCGGTTCTCCTTTGTACTCTTTCATATTCTTCATTGATATTACCATTGTTGCGATTTTGTTCTCGCCTTCTTTCTCGATTATCATGATTATTCTGGCGAATTACTTCTTTCAATTCCTGTTCTTCCATTTCTGTTCTTAATCTTTCCCTCTCGCAGGCCAGACGTGCTTATTCAGCATAGTGTCTTTCAATTTTATCTTAATTCTCTCTGTGCTTCTCCCCATGTAATATTCTTCTTCCTTCTTCCTGATTTTCTTCATCAGCTGGATTATTCCGTCCACGACGCTTGCCTATTTCCTTGATTTCCATCATTTCGCCCATTTTGAAGAGTCTCGGGATGTGGGATATAACGATCTTCCATCATTTCTCTTCTCTCGCAATGTTCTACGCTTGGTGATCGATGTCGTATGCGTCAAAAATAATTTCACTTTCCTAAAGTATATGATAAGAAAGAGTTCGTATCCACAGAGAGGCGATTGTAGTTATTTCGTAATCAATTTCTTAAAGTAACCAATTGGGGGATTTACAATTTTATGTAAGCAATAAAAGCAAAGTAAATTGTGAAAAGTAATCAATGGAGAAAGATATTGGTCAAGGAATTCATCTTCAATCTTAGACATGAGCTTGCATATATGAATAAAATTACGATTTAATCTCTTATATTATCAAAAGCCTAGAGAATCGAGAGAGCAAGATAATCTATTAATTTCCAAGTTCATCAACACACACATTAGAGTCATGCGTATGTGAATTCTACCTAAAGAATAACCTAACGCCTTTAGCTAATCAAGTTCAATTCCTAGGAGCATTAAGTTTCAGAAATCGGCTAATCAATGCAATTGTCATGCGTTGCACATAACAATTCGGACAATGGTCAAACTCTACATATGATTACGAGAGTGTATCACTACAAACCGTAAACATATCATGCTACTTGTATTCAGGGTTATCGCTCGATGAAAACCTAAAATAGCTATGGACTAAGATGCAAGTTCAATTAATTGGCCACTTAACTAATCAAACATCATAATCCTATCACAATACTTCAATCATGTGATCATAAAAACAGTAGAGAATTGAACGATAATCAAGAGAGAAAACTAATACATAAAGCAAACACAAGTTTTAGAAATAGGACTACATCCTTAACCAATAATATAGAATTTAGCTACTCATAGCTATGGAGTTCATCACCAAAAATATAAGTTGAATAAAGAAGGAGAAGAACAAAAGCAAACCCTAGTTGCGTAAACAAAAACGGCTCTCCAAAGTTCCAAGAATAAGATATATGATATCCCAAGTTGTAGAAGACTTTCCGTTTTATAGCTTTTCTCCAACTTCTAAAATTAGGTCTAGTCTTAAAAGTCCATTAGATGAAAATCCACCAAGCCCATAAGAGAGAGAAACCCATGTAGAAAATATGTCCCAAAAGTATGTCACGAAAAAGCGGTATTGTGGCCGGAAATCGGCGGAGAAGTGCCCGAAAACGGCTCGGGTGACCGGCAAAGTCCGCTGTCACCCGGTCAACGGTCTGACGGGTCAGGTCAACGCAGTCGGATCGGGTCAGGTCGGTCGAGACCGAGTCAAAGTGAGTTAGACCGAGGTCAAGATCTTACCACTTTTGGATGGGCTGACTTGCCAAGGTCATTGCCATCTTGCCAGGCCAACTTGTGTTGCACCAAGATGGTGCATCAGTGCTCATGGAATACAGCATCTTCTCTTCTTCCTGGCCCTTGCCACTGCAAACTCCCTCTCATACATTCAACACAAAGCAACATCATCACCTGAACCTCAAGCCAGCATTACCATTACCACCGCTTTTGCGGAACCACAACACTTCCATCTACTCGCAATTTCATTCCCATAGCAAGCACCATTACAAGCCACAAACACCAGCCAATTACTCAACCTGAGCTACAACCTCAATCCCTTCATCTCATTCTGCCGAAACCAAGCCATCAGCTGTAACTCCCTTGCCTGCAAACTCCCACTGCAATCACCTCAGTTCAGCCTGCCACTAACCATTAGAAGTTCCATCATCTCAGGCCAATATCTTAGCCTTCAGCAGAATCACACTCCCTGCAATTCAACAGTTGTTCCAATTCCATCTGTTTCAACACAACAGCTTATTTCAAAACTCAAATACCACCTGCAATTCAGTTTAGACACAGTACACAGCTAGGGCCAATCTCCATTTTATTGCAGTCAATCCTGCAGCTCAGCCATCGAGCCCTGGTTTTCCACAGACCCATTAACTCAATCAATCGTTCCTCCCTGTCATACAGCCTAGACATACATCTATACCATATACTCAAACCCAGTTGAATAACATCATCACCTCCACTTCTTTCCCACCTGCTTCAACTCCAGCTCTCCCTGTATCGCATACATAACTCGACCATCGACTCGCAACTATCGGCCAAAGACCATCTCCCCGCAATTGCATTATTCCTCAGTAACCTCGCACAACTCCATTTAGTCGCAACCTTTCTATTCCACCGGTGCCTTCCCTTCTTCACACATGACCTTTCAGTCTCACCACCTGAGCCATCTCACAGCTAACACCATCTCAGTTGCCTCTCTCGACTTCCACAAATCTCAGCTGCATCTGTTGCTATCTGCATCAATATGTTCCCAAATTAACAGCACAAACAACCCATTTCTCAATCTTCTCATGATCATCGTCTCCCAGTGCTCAAACACCACCAGCTTCACGCTCCCGATCTGTAACTCAAGCAACACCCATCTTTGTTGACAGCAGCCACCAAAACCTTGAGCCATAACTGCCATCATTTCCAGCTCAATACCTTGATTAAGCATTTGATACCCATCGATCTCTTCCACCAATACCTCCATCTCCTACATCATTTATGTTTAGGGACGAACTCACAAATCAAACCCTAATTTCATCTCTGGGTTATTGAACACCAGCAGAAACGAACCCTTTCTCAGCTTCTATTCCTCCATTGTCCATTCGACAGACAACACATTTCTCCAATTTGCTTCAATTCCACCTGAAGTTCTCTCAGCGGTGATAGGTGTAGAATACACCTAATTTACTATCTAGTAGTTTATGCTTTCTTTGCTATTTTTCTTGTAAATTATGTATTTTACGCTTATTTTGAGTTTTGTAGCTACTTTGGAGTCACACGGAGGAAAAGAAGAAAAAATCACCCAATTTGAGCCAAAAGGGCAAAAAGGTCATTTTACAGGCGATTGATATATGGAGCCCAGTTGAGGTTAAGGGGCTGCCAAACTGGGTAGCCCTTATCCAGAAACATAGTGCTATTATCAGCTATTAAAATGGATGGGTTATTTCCATGGATTTATAAACCCAAACCCATAGACCCCCATCCGTACCCGCCCCATTTAAACCTAAACCTAAAATCGAGAAAGGGTTTCTTTCTCTTATCAATCATTCTCTACACCGAAATGAAGAAGACCCTAGGTCAACATTGCCCGTCCGATTCGAGAAATCCGTGATTGATTCGTTGGATTCGAGATGTTGATATTGATCTCAGTAGATCGATCGAGAGAGATAAGGGTTCGATGCGAATGGGTGATGAATTGAGAGAACAGATCGATTGGAAGAAAGAAGTCTCAGGAGAAGCAGAAGGATGGTTTCGATTTGTGTATGGTCTGTGAATGGATCAATGTTGTTGAGTAAACAGAGTTGGGTATGGTTCTGTCAAAGAAGGTTGTCGCTGCTCATTAAAAAGGGGATCGAGAGAATCAAGACAAGGTCGAGATGGTAAAGAACGATCACTGTAATGAATTGGAAGAACAGATGGGTGGTGGTTGTTGAGTTCAAAGGAATCGGGGGTTTTTGAATGGGTCATTCTGTTTCGAATTGTTAGTTGGAATCCAGAGAAAGTGCAGATCGAGATGAGTATGAGACTGTAGAAGAATAAGACTTGTTGTTGCTGTGATTTTGGGTAAATGAGCTCAATCGAATGTGTGTTGAATGGAGATGATAATACTCAGTTAATTAATGTGAGTTCAGTTCTGATGCTGTTATGATGAGCAATTGTTGGTGGTTTTGGTGGTGTTGAATTGGTGTTGCAGGTCTGAGAAAAGAAGCAGTATATGTTGGTGGTTGTATGCAGCTGCAATGTCAATGGGTTTGCAGTCAGGTGGTATGAGAAAGTGATAGAGCCATGCTGCTGTTGTACAGGGTTGTGATGGAGTTGGAAATGCTGAGATAATGGGCTTGATGTGGATTGATGATTGCAGTCATAGCAGCAGTTTGTAGGTTTCAAAGAAAGTGCCAGGGTTGTGCAGCTGCAAATGACTTGAGCTGAAACTGGCGTTGATTTTATGAGATGGAGATGCAGCTGAGGTTGAGAATTCAGGGTTCTGGTGGTTTGGTAAGCTGGCAAGATGGAGTGTAGGTTAGATGGTGGTCTGTTGAACTGTGGTGGCTTGGAGCAGAGTGTGGTGGAGTTACAAATGGGTATGAACTGATGGAGGTGGCTGGAATTGATGCAATGGTTGGCCTGTGGTGTTTGGGCTCAGGTGGTAGAATGGATCTTGTGTTGCGGTGGAGAGAGAGAGCCGAATCAAATGGTAGTTTTGAAGTGATTTGAAGTAAATAGCCATTATGGCCGGGAGCAAAGCGAGTGATGCACCATCCTCGGTGCAACACAAGAATTTAGCCCTGCAAGACCAGAATGGCTTAGGCCAAGTGACTCAGTCCGACTCGTCCCGACTCGAGGCCATATTCAGACAGCAACTCGGTCTGACTCTCAGCTGACTCTTTCTCCCTTTGACCCGCTGACTAACAGTTGACTGACGGTTGACCCTATTTGACCGTTAGTCCTAACGGAGGACTGACGGAATATTCCGTCGAATATTCTCTCGACGAGAAATTTTCAGTGGCCGTGGCGGCGACTATTCCTACCAGATTCCGTCCACAATCCCAGCTTTTCCTGCGAGCCAAAATTTCCCGAATTTTCTATGGACTTCTCTCATGGGTGTGAAGACTTGGGCTAGGAATTGGATGGAGAATTGGACTCAAATTTGGAAAGAGAAGGTGGAAGAGTTGAGAAAAGCTTGGAATTGGAAATTGAATTGCAAAAGGAAAAGGATTCTATTCCTTAAAGATTTGGAGAATATTGAAGCCTATAAATAGAGAAGTTTTCTACAACTTCTACACACCTCTCTACACACACATCACTTGTGTTTTTGCTTGCTTTTCTAAGATTTTTCTTTTTAATTACTTGTGTGAACTCTTGAAAATTCTCCTTTTAATTATTATTATTTGTGTGAATTTCAAAAGCATGAGTATCTAATTTTCTTATTGATTGAGGATGAATTCCTAGTTCTTAACATATGATTTAAGTTTTTGTTTTCAATTCTATCTTGAAGTTTTTCACATAATTATCGTTTGTTTTTACTAATAGGAATGATCTTAAAGACATTCATGATTGATTGATAGATTGTTTGGAGTGCACGCTAAATTGATTTGTTAATTTGATCTAAAGCTAGTGAAAGTTAGGAGATAAGTAATCGTTTCTTGACTCTTTACATAAGTAGCAAACACGAGACCTTGCGGAGGGATTCCGTGGAGCAATTGTGTGTAGAAACAACGTTAGCAAGTGGACCTTGAGCTAAGAGTCTAACTACTAATATCAACCTAAGAAATTCACAAAACTTAATGCATGAGCCAAGTTACATCTAGGTTGAGCTAATTCTAGGTGGTTCTTTTGATTAGAATCATAGGCTAGAACTTCCGTGTCCTATGTGATATAAGGGATTTAGGGGTTTAGCACCTTTAGCTATTTTACTTTACCTACGGTTGGTGATAATCATGTGACTAATAACAAGTAGAAGAGAACATAACTTTAATCATTGTTTCGTAACGAAGAAGGATTCCTTGATCTTGTCTCTCTTATTGCTTTTAACTTTTTAATTGCTTTGTTTATTTTCTTTTTGCTTTTTACACCCCCCTTTCGTGACAACTTTTACAACTAAGATCTCTTGCTCCTCGTGGGAACGAACTTGACTTCCATTATATTATTTTTAATTGAGTGGAAATATTGATTAATTTGATTGCACCTACGACACGCATCAAATTTTGGCGCCGCTGCCGGGGAGCAACGGGCGATTTTTAGTTGTTTTTATTTTTCTTTTTGCTTTATTCTTGCTTTGTTAGATTCTTTACCGTATCTAACTTAGTTTGTGAGAATCTTGTTTCATGTGTTATACCTTTGGTGAATGCTTGGAGAGGGTAGACCGAGTCCAATACGTCTTCGATCGGGCACTCAACTAAAGGATTTCATTCGTGCGGATTAACACTCCACTTCCTCCTTCTTCATCAAGTGAATTCACGATTCGGACAAAGAGGAAGAAACAATGGCTGATCGTACACTAAAGGACCTAGCTTCACAAGCTTGATACACAACAATGGTGTATCCAAACTAATTCAACCTTCGAGATCAATCCGGGTTGATTAGAGAGTTACCAAAGTTCCATGGCATGGTGAATGAGGACCCAAACAAACATCTTATGGACTTCTATGCCATAGTTATGGCTATGCTTCCACCGGAGACTAATGCGGATGGAGCATTGTTGAAAGCTTTCCCGTTTTCTTTGGCGGGTAATGCTAAGGAATGGTTATATTATTTGCCTTCCTAAGTATCACAACATGGAATGGGATGAAGAAACTTTTCCTCGAGAGATATTTTCCCGCATCCAAAGCTACTCAAATTCGCAAGGAGATTTGTGGATTGAAACAACAAGTGGGAGAATCATTGTATGAATGTTGGGAGCGATACAAGAGGTTGGTGGCAAGTTGTCCACACCATCAATTTAGTGACGTTATGATACTCCAATACTTCTATGAAGCTCTCCACTCAAGTGATAGGTCTCTTCTTGACGCCGCGGTGGTGGTGCACTAATGAACAAGACTTTGACCGAAGCTAGAGAGTTGATTGAAAGTATGGCGGCAAACTCGCAACAATTCTACACAAGGGATGAACCTATGGTTAGGCGAGTGCATGAAGTTAGTGATTCATCATCACATCTTGATCAAAGGATGAGTAACATGGAGATTATGATGCAAAGGATGGCATGTAATTATTCCGGATGGTGATACCGAACAAGTGAATGCTTTATATCCAAATCAAAGGCCAAGGTACGATCCATACTCCAATACCTATAATCCCGGGTGGAAGGATCATCCTAACTTTAGATATGCAAATAAGCAAGCGGCGGTTTCTAATCCATATGCGCAACAAGGTGATTTTCAACAATCACGCTTTCAACCTCAACAACAAGGTGGTTCACAACAATTTCAACCACAACAAGTCAAGGAGCGTGATTCTTTGAATGATGACAAGCTCAATGCGTTAATGCAAGGTATGCAAGGTCTTACTTCTATGTTCCAACAAAGCCAACAACACCAACAAAAGACCGATTCGGCAATCAAGGAGTTACAAATTCAAGTGGGGCAATTAGCGACCGATGTGAACTTATTGAAAGCGCAAGCGTCCACAAAACTTCCTTCACAACCAATTGTTAATCCAAGAGAGAGCGTTAATGTGATTACTTTGAGGAGTGGGAAACAAGTGGAGCAACCAAATCAACAAGATAAGGTGTATGATGAGAAAGAGGAAATTGAAACCGCACCAAAGGAGTTTAAAACATCTCCTACCAACCAACCCGAGGAGACGGTTCCTACTTTCACAACTCCACCCCGTTCCCTAGCCGGTTTGCTAAATCAAAGAGAGACTTGGAATACATGGATATTTGGGAGATCTTTAAGAAAGTACAAGTCAATATTCCACTCATAGAAGCTCTTCGTCAAATTCCTCGTTGTGCAAAGTTCTTAAAGGAGTTGTGCATGAAGAAGAAAAGGTTGAAAGGGAATGAAGTCATGAGTGTGGGGGAGAATGCTTCAGCGTTTATTCTCAAGAAACTCCCACCAAAATTAAAGGACCCCGGTAGTTTTAATATACCTTGCACAATTGGTAAAACAAGGTTTACTCGAGCTTTGCTAGATTTGGGAGCATCGGTTAATGTTATGCCTTCCTCGATTTATGATTCTTTGAATCTCGGTCCTCTTAAAGAGACCGGGGTAGTTCTTGAACTTGCTAACCGATCTAATGTTTACCAGAAAGGGATTGTTGAGAATGTTTTGGTGCAGGTTAATGAGCTTGTATTTCCGGCCGATTTCTATGTCTTAGACATGAATGATGAGAATTCTTCCAAGTCTACACCTTTGCTTTTGGGTAGACCATTCTTAAGCACCGCCGGAACAAAGATTGATGTCCAAAATGGCACCTTGACTATGGAGTTTGATGGTACACTCATTCACTTCAATATCTTTGAGACAAAGCGATACCCTAGTGATGTGACATCATGTTTTCCGTGAAAGAGATTGATCCGGCTAATGAATCTTGCAAAAGCTAAGTCGGGCCGTCGACTTTAAAACAAGCGCTTAATGGGAGGCAACCCATAGGTTTTGTATTTCTTATTCTTTTTGCTTTTTTTTTTTTTTTTTTTTTTTTTTTTTTTTTTTTTCTTATCATGTTAAAATTTCCCACCTTGACTTTACTAGGAGGATTCAATTACATTGAGGACAATGTAAGGTTTAAGTGTGGGGAGTGGTTAAGCATGTTTTTAAAACAAAAATTACAAAAAAAAAAAAATTTTGAAAAAAAAAAAAAAAAGTTTTACATAAAAATTCCAACTTTTAAAGATTTTAGAGTCACTAGCATACTTCTAGGTATGTTTACATAGAGATTTTGACCGACATAATTGAACTTGGAAATGTTAGAGAACTACATTCGGATTTCTTGTTTGTTAGAGTGTTAAATAATGGATTTAATCATGCCGGTGATGCGAATTTGGTGCAGGGAGAAATGCGTTATTAGAGTTGCTGATCAATCATTAGTGGAGACTAATTCATATCATGAGAGGCACCGACCAGAATTCTTCCATCTACTAAAGAGCTTCTTTTGAGTGTGTGTCACCATACGTTAATTCCGGGTAGAATGGTGAGCTACCCAACCTCCCACCAATAGAAGCACTACTCTTGATCTCTTGAGTGCTAATTTTGTCAATCATGAGGGTGACGTCCATGGATGAAAGCTTCCTTCTTGTAGTTCGATTTGCAGTTAGCACCATTCTCTCTCTCGACAACAACGGATCCATAGAAACACTCTCATCATCAACAAGGAGCGACACCAAAATCTACAAGGAAAGTTGGAAAAGTTTAAGGTTTACAAGCAACGGAATGAGAAAAAGAGCAAATTTCAAATATAAGTAAAGAAACATACAAAGAGCGGATTTTTACATATTTTGAAGACTTACAATACAATGAGGTAATTTTATATCCAAGTTTGAAGACTTATTCATGAAAGCGAAGAAAATCAAAAGGTGAGAATTTTTGAAGTTTATGATTTCAAGACGATACAAGTTGTGAAGAATCAAGTGGTAAAAATACTTCTCCCACGGCCATGGTTTATTTTTGTATTTAATTTCTTTTGTTTTTAAAAAAAAAAAAAAAAAAAAAAAAAAAAATTGAAAAAAAAAAAATTTGAAAAAGAAAAAAAAAAAGAGAAAACAAGAGAAATATTTGTTCTTATTTTTATTGAATGAGCCGTGGGGAAGGAAAATATATAAGGAAGTTTCAAGCGACAAGGATTTAAGGAAAAAATAGTTACAAATTGTCAAGGATTTATGAAATTCGAGAGTTTTTCATTAATAGTTGAAACCGAAGACGAAGACCAAGGAGATCAAGACGAGGAGCGGAAGACGTTTCTATTGGATGCCGTGAGAGTGGTGTTATCATAATTGGCGATCGGATGTGAAGGTGAGTAAGTAATCTCATCCTCGATAATAATGGTTGATTTCCTTTCTTAGAGATCGTCGGAAAAATGGTTTTTCAAAATATTAAAAGATGTGGGTTTTTAAAAATATTTCTAAGTTATCCTTCCCACCATTCAACGTGTTGCGAGAATTCTCTTTTCATTCCTACCGCACACATGTGAGAACCATAAAAAAGCCGTCTTTTTGAGTGCAATTATCATAAAATCCTTTTTGGTGAGGCGTGTCGAGGCGAAATGCTTATTGATCGTTTCTCAAACACGCGTTCTCTCATTATGGTGTGGTTATTTCTCACTCAACAATTAAGAACGAGAATATGTTCTTTAGTGTTTCTAACTTCTTATTACTAGCATGCGTAAAACTCTATGTCCTCATAACTTTTTGATGCTTGTGACGCTTGAACGCTTTGAAGTTGTGAGTTTTTAGTTTGATTTGCTCGAGGACTAGCAAAGTCTAAGTGTGGGGAATTTGATAGGTGTAGAATACACCTAATTTACTATCTAGTAGTTTATGCTTTCTTTGCTATTTTTCTTGTAAATTATGTATTTTACGCTTATTTTGAGTTTTGTAGCTACTTTGGAGTCACACGGAGGAAAAGAAGAAAAAATCACCCAATTTGAGCCAAAAGGGCAAAAAGGTCATTTTACAAAAGGATTGATATATGGAGCCCAGTTGAGGTTAAGGGGCCGCTAAACCGGGTAGCCTTTATCCGTAAACATAGTGCTATTATCAGCTGATAAAATGGATGGGTTATTTCCATGGATTTATAAACCCAAACCCATAGACCCACATCCGTACCCGCCCCATTTAAACCTAAACCTAAAATCGAGAAAGGGTTTCTTTCTCTTATCAATCATTCTCTACACTGAAATGAAGAAGACCCTAGGCAGCCGCCGCTTCTGTCCGATTCGAGAAATCCGTGATTGATTCGTTGGATTCGAGATGTTGATATTGATCTCGATCGATCGAGAGAGATAAGGGTTCGATGCGAATGGGTGATGAATTGAGAGAACAAATCGATTGGAAGAAAGAAGTCTCAGGAGAAGCAGAAGGATGGTTTCGATTTGTGTATGGTCTATGAATGGATCAATGTTGTTGAGTAAAACAGGAGTTGGGTATGGTTCTGTCAAAGAAGGTTGTCGCTGCTCATTAAAAAGGGGATCGAGAGAATCAAGACAAGGTCGAGATGGTAAAGAACGATCACTGTAATGAATTGGAAGAACAGGATGGGTGGTGGTTGTTGAGTTCAAAGGAATCGGGGTTTTGAATGGGTCATTCTGTTTTAATTGTTAGTTGGAATCCGAGAAAGTGCGAGATCGAGATGAGTATGAGACTGTAGAAGAATAAGACTTGTTGTTGCTGTGATTTTGGGTAAATGAGCTCAATCGAATGTGTGTTGAATGGAGATGATAATACTCAGTTAATTAATATGAGTTCAGTTCTGATGCTGTTATGATAAGCAATCGTTGGTGGTTTTGGTGGTGTTGAATTGGTGTTGCAGGTCTGAGAAAAGAAGCAGTATATGTTGGTGGTTGTATGCAGCTGCAATGTCAATGGGTTTGCAAATCGGTGGTATGAGAAAGTGATAGAGCCATGTCATTGTTGTACAGGGTTGTGATGGAGTTGGAAATGCTGAGATAATGGGCTTGATGTGGATTGATGATTGCAGTCATAGCAGCAGTTTGTGGGTTTCAAAGAAAGTGCCAGGGTTGTGCAGCTGCAAATGACTTGAGCTGAAAACTGGCGTTGATTTTATGAGATGGAGATGCAGCTGAGGTTGAGAATTCAGGGTTCTGGTGGTTTGGTAAGCTGGCAAGATGGAGTGTAGGTTAGATGGTGGTCTGTTGAACTGTGGTGGCTTGGAGCAGAGTGTGGTGGAGTTACAAATGGGTATGAACTCAATGGAGGTGGTGGAATTGATGCAATGGTTGGCCTGTGGTGTTTGGGCTCAGGTGGTAGAATGGATGCTGTGTTGCAGCTGGAGAGAGAGCTGAACTGAAATGGTAGTTTTGAAGTGATTTGAAGTAAATAGCCATTATGGCTGGGAGCAAAGCAGTGATGCACCATCCTCAGTGCAACACAAGAATTTAGCCTGGCAAGATCAGAAATGGCTTAGGCCAAGTGACTCAGTCCGACTGGCCCGACTCAGGCCATATTCGGACAAAGAACTCTGGCTCGACTCTCACCGACTCTTTCTCTCCTTTGACCCGCCGACTAACAGCTTGACCGACGGTTGACCCTATTTGACCGTTAGTCCTAACCTGAGGACTGACGGAATATTCCGTCGAATATTCTCTCGACGAGAAACTTTTTCAGTGGGTCGGCGGTGACGACTATTCCGGCGGATTCCGTCCACAATCCCGTTTTCCTGCGAGCCAAAATTTCGAAATTTTCTATGGACTTCTCTCATGGGTGTGAAGACTTGGGCTAGGAATTGGATGGAGAATTGGACTCAAATTTGGAAAGAGAAGGTGGAAGAGTTGAGAAAAGCTTGGAATTGGAAATTGAATTGCAAAAGGAAAAGGATTCTATTCCTTAGAAGATTTGGAGAATATTGAAGCCTATAAATAGAGAAGTTTTCTACAACTTCTACACACCTCTCTACACACACATCACTTGTGTTTTTGCTTGCTTTTCTAAGATTTTTCTTTTTAATTACTTGTGTGAACTCTTGAAAATTCTCCTTTTAATTATTATTATTTGTGTGAATTTCAAAAGCATGAGTATCTAATTTTCTTATTGATTGAGGATGAATTCCTAGTTCTTAACATATGATTTAAGTTTTTGTTTTCAATTCTATCTTGAAGTTTTTCACATAATTATCGTTTGTTTTTACTAATAGGAATGATCTTAAAGACATTCATGATTGATTGATAGATTGTTTGGAGTGCACGCTAAATTGATTTGTTAATTTGATCTAAAGCTAGTGAAAGTTAGGAGATAAGTAATCGTTTCTTGACTCTTTACATAAGTAGCAAACACGAGACCTTGCTAGGGATTCCGTGGAGCAATTGTGTGTAGAAACAACGTTAGCAAGTGGACCTTGAGCTAAGAGTCTAACTACTAATATCAACCTAAGAAATTCACAAAACTTAATGCATGAGCCAAGTTACATCTAGGTTGAGCTAATTCTAGGTGGCTTGGTGATTAGAATCTGTAGGCGAGAACTTCCGTGTCTCGGTGATATAAGGGATTTAGGGGTTTAGCACTGAGCTAGCTGCTTTACCTACGGTTGGTGATAATCTGTGACTAATAACAAGTAGAAGAGAACATAACTTTAATCATTGTTTCGTAACGAAGAAGGATTCCTTGATCTTGTCTCTCTTATTGCTTTTAACTTTTTAATTGCTTTGTTTATTTTCTTTTTTTTTTTTACACCCCCCCTTTCGTGACAACTTTTACAACTAAGATCTCTTGCTCCTCGTGGGAACGAACTTGACTTCCATTATATTATTTTTAATTGAGTGGAAATATTGATTAATTTGATTGCACCTACGACACGCATCAAGCGGCAACAGCTTCTTCTCGATCCCCTAATCAGATTCAAACCTTGAAACCTAAAAATCAATCCAATCTCCTACTGAATTAGTTGTTCAGTCCCTTCTCTGACTGTTCTCGATCTGCTCCAATTTCTCTCTGAATCTCATGTTTGTTGGTCTCTCAATCTCTAAAATTTCCCCACACTCAGATATACAAAAGCTGCCGGAATGAATGAGAGAAAAATGATTTTCTCTGAATTTTAGAGTGTGTAGGTGTTGATGGTGGTTTTTAAACAAGGGGTAAAATCGTAAAACCCCATGACCTAGTGTTACCCGCAACACATTAACTAAGAGCATTTAACTCAGGTGTAAATAATTAATAGGGGTATTTTTTCAAAATACCGCATTAGGTTTTGACACGTAACCCTAATTCCAAAACCCACCAACACATCACGCACCATGGCAACAATGCCAAACCAAGCCGCACATCAATCGCGCACCATGGCAAAGAATGCCAAACCAAGCCGCACACTGCGCACCATGGCAACAATGCCAAACCAAGACGCACACTGCGCACCATGGCAACAATGCCAAACCAAGCCGCACACTGCGCACCATGGCAACAATGCCAAACCAAGCCGCACACTTCGCACCATGGCAACAATGCCAAAACCAAGCCGCACACTGCGCACCATGGCAACAATGCCAAACCAAGCCGCACACTGCGCACCATGGCAACAATGCCAAACCAAGCCGCACACATCGCACCATGGCAACAAAGCCAAACCAAGCCGCACACCGCGCACCATGGCAACAATGCCAAAACCAAGCCGCACACCGCGCACCATGGCAACAATGCCAAACTAAGCCGCACACTGCGCACCATGGCAACAATGCCAAACCAAGCCATACACTGCGCACCATGGCAACAACGCCAAAACCAAGCCGCACACTGCGCACCATGCATATGGCAGCGACGCCAAAACCAAACTACATATCGCACTCATTGGCAACCATGCCAAACTAAGCCGCTATGCCATTGGCACATGCCAAATATAGCGTCCTAGGCTTGCAAAACGTGCAACTAGGTCAACATGGACGACGTGCCATTGGCACATGCCAACACGCACCACAAGCCATATTTCCAAGCCGCTATGCCATTGGCACATGCAAAATATAGTGCCCTAGGCTTGCAAACCATGCAACCTAGGCCAAGACGGCCACGCATGCCATTGGCACATGCCAACATGCTCGCTGGTAGCTTTTCCTACCAAAGCCACGGCCCTAATGGCCACGCATGCCATTGGCACATGCCAACATGCTCGTTGGTAGCTTTTCCTACCAAAGCCACGGCCCTAATGGCCACGCATGCCATTGGCACATGCCAACATGCTCGTTGGTAGCTTTTCCAACCAAAGCCACGGCCCTAACGGCCACGCATGCCATTGGCACATGCCAACAAGCTCGCGGGTAGCTTTTCCTACCAAAGCCACGGCCCTAATGGCCACGCATGCCATTGGCACATGCCACATGCTCGCTGGTAGCTTTTCCTACCAAAGCCACGGCCCTAACGGCCACGCATGCCATTGGCACATGCCAACAATCTCGCCGGTAGCTTTTCCTACCAAGGCCACGGCCCTAATGGCCACGCATGCCATTGGCACATGCCAACATGCTCGCCGGTAGATTTTCCTACCAAGGCCACGGCCCCAACGGCCACGCATGCCAACATGCTCGCTGGTAGCTTTTCCTACCAAGGCCACGGCCCTAATAGCCACGCATGCCAATGGCACATGTCAACATGCTCGCTGGTAGCTTTTCCTACCAAAGCCACGGCCCTAACGGCCACGCATGCCATTGGCACATGCCAACATGCTCGCCACGTAGCATTTCCTACCAAGGCCACGGCCCTAACGGCCACACATGTTATTGGCACATGCCAACACGCTCGCCGGTAGCCTTCATCACCTAGCCGTGCCCCTTAATGCACGCCGGTAGCCTAACTCGCAAAAACCATGCAACCTACCACCAAGGCATTCCGCACATGCCATTGGCACATGCCACGCACGCCACTAGCACTCCGCATTGCCACTTGCACTCAACGTACAACCTACCACCAAGGCATTCTGCACATGCCATTGGCACAAGCCACGCACGCCACTCGAAGCTCTGGCATTGCCACTTGCGCTCGAGGTACAACCCGCAACAAGGGCATTCCGCACATGCCAATGGCACATGCCACACGCGCCACTAGCAGCGCCACTTGCACTCAAGGTGCAACCAACACTCGAGATATCAACACAAACCGGGGATGCTTTCCAGGGTTTTGGTTTGGCGGTCACAAACTTACGGCGTACACTACGCTCACATTAAGAAAGCGTGAAAAGGAATAAAGCGGTCAAATAAATGAGGAAATAATGGTGAAAACGTTTTCACCCATTAACACCATGCGGTTACCACCTCCTCCCATTATTTCACCCTTTACTCTCTTCCTTCATGAGGCCAGGGGTACGTTTCAATCTCGACTTGTATAAATAGGTCTTACCTATTTCCACCCCGACAACAAGTCTTGGTCGAGAAAAATACTACACTCTCGTAAAAGGAAACTTTGCAAGCTCTCCAAAAAGCTTTCATCTCTTGCAAGCTAACGAAGCTTCCACTTTCTCGATACAAGTCGAGATACTACTCTCCTGCACTATTCCGGGTCTCAACACCTTTCTTTGCTTCCCTCACCAAATCAACCTTTCTCCTCCACTTTGTGACCGAAGCAAGTCTCCGGCCATTTCTTGGTTTAGGCCGGACTTGTACGATTGATCTCTCGAATCTATAAAGTGCTCACGTGCAAGACATTTGTTTAGGGTTTGAACCAAGCCACTCACCTACCGAATTTACCGAAATCGGCTGAAACGATTTTTACCCATAAACAATTGGCGACCACAGCGGGAGGATTGATCTATCGGCTACAATGTCAGACTGTCGATCTCGTTCTTCGACCCAGATGTCAAGTGATAGGTGTAGAATACACCGTATTTACTATCTAGAGTTTATGCTTTCTTTGCTATTTTTCGTGTGAATTATGTATCTTATGTTCGCTTTTGAGTTTTATAGGTGTTTTGGAGTCATTTGAGTAAAAGGAAGTGGAACTCGCTCAAATTCAAGATTTCTTCTCATCACCCAGGAGACAACGAAAAGATGAAGCCAATGGCGAAAGAACGGAGTCATTTGAGTTCGTATGAAGAAGTTACGAGCAAAACAAGAATTTGAAGGCTAAAAGAGCAAAATGGTCAGACAAGTGCTATTGGCAACCCCACTCTAAGTTAAGGGGCAGTCACTCGGTAAGCGCAGACATTTCAGAAAACCACTAAAGGAAGTCAGTCTATTGCTATGGGGAGTCACCGAGATTCGCTAAAGACAGATTATTCTTCGTTAAGGGGCACCTATCTTGGGGTGTATTTTATCTGGGTGTCTTAATATCCCATTTCTATTATAATCTAATCGAGTTTTCTTATTTGAGTTCTTTCCCAAATATTATTCTCAAAATGAGATTGATTTGAGAACTCATTGCCATTGAAACCAATCATAAGAAATGGGAGAAGGAATTCGCCTGCATTGTTGAAGCTCGTTGAATGGGTTAGAAGATGACGATGTGCTGCAATGAAGCCATGAACAGACAAGGAAGAAAACGATGGATTTGTCATAGATTTAAAATGGGTTTGAGAGATTCAGGTCAGGAAAGTGCTGCTGTGATGAGACGACGAAGATACAAGGGTTTTGGTTGAAGAATGGAGATAGGTTGGTCACGAATTGATGATTGAGACAAGTTTCACAGGAATGAAGAATCATGTCGAGAACCTAAATTGCGCTTAGGGTTTTGGTTGTTCCTGAAATTAAAGAACAAGCAAGAACAAATTTAATCTGAGATCAAGGAATCGAAAATGGGTTTGCCTGGTGGTTGGATTTGAATGAAAATCAGTGCACAAAGCAGTTGGTGGTGAGTAAGAAGATGGGTTGGTCTCGATTTGAAAAGTTGAGAAGTTTAACTGACTCTGAAATGATTAAGAAGTTCTGTGAAATTGCCGATATGGTTTGAAACTTAACTCTGAATAATGAATGTTGTGTTGATGGTTGAGTTGAACTCTTGCGGTAGTGATGTCACCGATATTGGCTTTGAGTGAAGCTACGGTGTTCTCAAAGTGAATGGAAGAAGCATCAAGGGGTTGAGTCGAATTGCAGTGGGGTACTGGTGATTTTTATGGAGTGTGATGAATGTTAGAACTTGCAGCTGTAGTTGCGGGGTTCGAACCTGTAGGTGCTGGGCTGTTGTGTGGGAGCATCACCGGTATTGTTGCCGGTGGAAGTTGGTGTGTGCAGAGAGTGTGTCGAATGGGATTTCTTTGGTGACTTGCTTTTGAGTACTGGTGGAATTCATAGCTGAAGTGGATGTTGGCTGGGAGACTGCAGAATGAGTTTTATCTGAGCAGCCGAATCGTTGAAAGTAGATGCAGCTGTTGCTTACAGTTACAGTTGGATGCAGTTGGTTTTGGTATTGAACTGGAATTGCAGTGTTGTGATGCATTTTGCGGAGTGGACTTGTGAGGTGTGTTGTAGGCTCGGATGCATATTACAAGCATTGCGGTGGTAATTGAAGTTACAAGGAGCTATGGGTCGGCACAGGGATGAGATGATTTAGAGTCAAGTCAGAAGTTCCGATGGTTGTTTTGGCTGTTGCAGTCAGTTTGAATGAAGTGCAGAAGCTACAGGCAAAGCTGAGAATGGAGGAACTGAGGTCTAGAGCAAGGGAGATGTTGAGGTTACAATTGAGCTACAGAGAATATATTGGTGGAGTTTGAGGCCATGATGGGAACTGGAGCTACAAGATATGGCAGTGAAGTGATGTCAACTAAGTTTAGGGAAAGAATGTAAGCTCTATAGCTGAGGTTGGAGCTGATATGGTTGGAATTTGTGATTATAGAGGAGATGGCTGTTGAGTTTTTGCTTGGATTGAAGCAGGGACTGTGTTGGTGGTGACTCAATGGATGACTAGGTACAAAATGCGAAATTTGAATCTAAGATGGAGATGAATGAACAGGTATGTTTATGGTGGTTCTGGAATGGAGAAATTGAGAATTAAGTAAGAATTGCAGAGTGGTTGAATTGGCAAGGACATGGATGCGGCAGTGAGCAAAGGATGTTGGTGTTGAGAGCAAAGCTGAGATTGCAGGCCGGAATTATAAGTTGCATAGCCAAGATGGCTGGATTTTCCCAGCTGAAGCACAATGATGGTGCAACAGTGAGATGGCCTGGCAAGATGGCAATGGCCTTGGCCACTCAGCTCAGCTCAGCTGGTTCTGACTAGCTGTCTAACTCGCCTGTCTGACTCGCCTGATGACCCGGTTTGACTCAGTGAGCTGACTCAGTTGACTAGACCGATCCGACTCGTTGACCGGTGACCGGCGGACTTTGCCGGTCACCTGAGAAATTTTCCGGAAACTTTTCCGGCCATAATCCCAGTTTTCCGGCGACGGTTTTTGGACATAATTTTACATGGGTTTTTCTCACACATGGGCTTGGTGAACCACTTGGAGATGGGTTTTGAGAAGATTTGACCTAAATTTGGAAAGAGTATCCTTTTGGAATTGAAGAAACATATAAATAGAAAAGTCTTTCTCAAACCTAGATATATCTCCACGAGGGAGAACTCATACTTTTGTTCTAGGGTTTAGAAACATGATAGGTTTTCTCTTCCTTCTTGTTATGAACTCCTATGCCATGAGTAACTAAGTTTTTATTATTGGTTGAAGATGTAGTTGGATTTTGCAACCAAGTTATGATTTTTATGAATTAGTTTTCTCTCAAAATCATTGTTCACTTTCTACGGGTTATAATAATTGCATGATTGATGTATTGCAATATGATTGAATATTTGTTTAGTTAAGTCTAGAATTGATTGAACTCACATCCATATCTATAGCTATTTTAGGTTTTTCATCAAGCGATAACCTTGAATACGAGTAGCATGATATGATTCTAGGTTGTAGTGATACATCCTTGTAGTCATATGTAGAAATTGACCTTTGTTCGAATTGTTTGCGCAATGTATTACAATTGCATTGATTATCCTATTTCTGAAACTTAATGCTCCTAGGAATTGAACTTGATTAGCGCAAGGCGTTAGGTTATTCTTTAGGTAGAATTCACATACGCAGCCCTAATGTGTGTGTGATGAATTAGGAAATTAATATATTATCTTGCTCTCTTTGATTCTCTAGGCTTTTGATGATAGTGAGATTAAATACTTAATTCTATTCATATATTCAAAAACTTGTTTACAATTGAAGATGAAACCTTTATCCAATATTTTCACCTCATTGATTTGCGTGTTTATTTATTTGCTTCACTTTTATTTTATTTTAGTATATGAAAATCAGCAAACCCCCGGTGTTTTATATAGGAAACCATAACATATTGATAACCAAGACCTCTCTGTGGGAACGATCCTTTCTTGCCCTTGCTATATTTATATTTTGAGTAGTAAGAAAGTGTAATTTATTTTTGACGCCTACGACAGCGATCATCAAGACGATTGGGGACTTGCGACTCAGTCCGACTCAACTACTGCACAACCCTTGTTATCGGTTGTTAAAACTACACCGTAAAAACCGGGGACTCGCCGAAGACGCTACCAAAAAATTGGGGACTAACTGGCGATGCTACCAGCAAAGCCGCCTTTTACTTGGAGAGAGGCGTGTTTGCAAGTGAGTAAATTTAGATTGGGAAAGATATACGATCTGTTTTTAGGTTCTTAATAAAACCGCCATACTATTGCGTCTTGTGCCTATTGCTAGCACACACTTTCATAAAAGCAATATTCCTTTCCCAAAACATAATCAGAGTTATATTATCAAAACCATTCATCCCATAAATAATCCAATATCCTCAAAAGCTAACATTTATCTATCAACCCAAGAAATCCAGAAGATAAAAACCATAAACCAGTGCGCTTTGTTTGCCTTTCAAAAAAAAAAAAAATTCACCTACCCGTACATACCTACTTTGCACAATAACAATTACTCGTCACTATTAGCAAGACGCACTACAAAGTGACATTTGAAGAATTATTTATGATGAAGTATTTCCACAAGTTTATGAAAGGCATACCTATGGCTACGGTTACACCAAAGACAAGAAAACAATAAAACAAATTGAAAGAGAAACGCTTGAGTACATAGTCCGGGATATGCTTGCCCACTTTGTCACTACCGCGCTACCGCTAACACCATGACGTGATAACAAAGATACGAGGTAAAAAGGGGAGCCAACCCATTTCATAAGCATAAAACCTTTTGAATTTGAATAAGGAAAGGATTTCCCGTTGAGCTACGTATGGAAGAGGCAACCGGGCCCGCAGAACAAGTCCAAGCCACGCCAAGCCAGACCGTGCCAAGCCAATGGTCCACACCATACCGAAATCCAAGCCAGCGTCCACACCAAGTCGGCGCCCATTCCAAGACGATCCAGCGCTACCGACGCGTTTCCGGGATGCGCTTACCGACGCGCTTGCCGTGGACGCGCACGCCAGCGCTTTTCCGTGGCGCTTGCCGACGCGCTTACTGTGCACACATGCCGCACACGCATGCCGCCCACAAGCACCACACTTTGTGCTAACAGTTTGCATCCTTCCAAATAAGCTAACATCTTGCGCCCTTCAAGACCATCCTCGCTCTTCGAAACAGCGCCATGGCTCCAAAGACTTCGTGATCAAAACCATGTCATCTCTCGCACGATACACTTACGATCACTGCAACTGCAGCCACTTCCGCCACCCCAACGGTTCTTCAAGCATGAAAGCTCCAACCGTCACTGCAGACGCTACTCCACCATCAGGGGCAAGATACCGGAAGATCCGGAAGAAGCCGACCTCCTTTTAGCACTATTGATTTGATGAAAAGACGAAAGATACTTCAAATAGACGCGCGTTATAGATGAAGAGGCTCGCGTTACTCTTGAACGCCCGCAGAAGGGGATAAGCACCCAATTTAGTCACACGTGAAGATCGGGAAGGACTTCTCCAAAATCGAAAGCAATGGAAATCAACAACTCTCCCGAGTTCACAGACCCTTCTTCCGTCGGGACCCTCATAATTGGAACTTCGCCCACAAAGTCGTACATGTACTATGATGAAACAACTTATGTGAGATTCTATATTTCTCCAAGGCATAGCATCAAGACATATTTGCATCTCTCAACCGCATTGCATCGTAAAGCAAAGGTTTCCGGCGGGAAGCCGCTCCCAAACCCCAACCTCTCCTAGAAAGCACGATCGACATGTAACTTGGGACTCCTAACCTCTTTTCTCTGAGGGATGTCGAGTTTGACGTAACGTGACGCGACCTCCGACTTCAAAATGGTAGCCGTCAAGGCTCTGAGAGTTGCAAGATGTCATTTCAATGTTCCCTCCAGAAGTAGCTCCGCATCAACGTTCTCTCCAGAAGTAGCTACGCATCAACGTTCTCCAGCAGCGGCTTCGCTTCAACGTTCGCTTCAATGCCACTCCTTCCCCGCAAAGGGTCGTGCGCCACACTCCCCCATATCAAGGAACATAGTCACAGCCAGCCAATCTTCGTAGTCATGGACACCTTTTTAATCCATCTCGCCAAAACTCGTGATCATGGACAGTTGCTCGCTTACGCATCCAAACAATCCTTTTACGTCCACTAAGCTCATAGAATATCGCCCAACCTACTTTGTTACTACGACAATGTAGTTTCTCCTGATTACATCTCCTACCAAGAACTGTTGCCCCTCATTCGTTGATACCAGCCAGAGCTTCACCGCAGCAACAATTACTACAAAGATGGAAACACGTAAACCATACTTGAGAACGGAAGATATACACGGGATCCCTTCACTATCAAAGCTAAGAAGAACAGTCCACCAAAAATCCGTACCCCCAACAAGGTCCTCTACTCTTCAAGGGTGCGCCAGCAAGAACATCATCACCTCTCCGTCTAGAAGACGCCTTCAACACTTTAAGAGGCCGCGGAGGATCCCGAGCCCGCACTATCCGTAATATGTCATCATGTAATTTCGAGCATCCTAGTGTCACATCCAAAGAGTACGATAGGCTTATATCAAATTCCGTAGAGGGGGGATTCAAGGCGATATAATGAAAGTAGGTCATGCATGGGGACTACCAACAGAAGATGCTTTCACTCCTCAACCAGGTTAAAACTGATTTCAACATCATCACTATCGAGGTTTTACGAGCCGCGGGAATTTCTCAACATGAATCCGTACATGTGCACCGAAAACTCCAAAAGCACGCCAGAAGGTTACATTCACGTATTCATCCATTCCATCATATCAAACCGAAGTATGACCAAGGGGACTTCTCGCTGCATCCCATTTCGTAAGATAGAGCCCTAAATCAGCGTCCTCCAAGTCTGCAGAAATCAACAAGGACGGATTCGAAGGAAGGGGAACGACTAGGTCATCCTCGTCGATAACAGTAACGCATGCTCCAACGGGATATCTCTGCACAAAAGGTAAATTTTCCATTTATACAACAAGCGTTAAAGTGTACGTCAGTCCGCCAAAGAAGAAGAAAACATACCGGTATGATTTTCTTAACCCGGATAACCTTTGTTGGGATGCTCATGCAAGAGTCAGACCTCGCGCCTTCATCCGGAGAACCTGACTGGTTAGAATATGATTCGAATCTGCGTAACATGACAAAGAGAGAAATCCAACAAGAACAACCCTTTTCTCAAACGAGGAGACGATGCAATTATTTTTGGGTATAAATACTAATCTTAAAAAGGAAAGGAAGCAAATGAGGGACATAACACTTCCGTATTTTAGCATGAATAATGCCCCTAATTGAAGCCGCACGTGAAGGAAAGCAAGATAAGGAAACTTTGCTATCTCGAAGAAACTCCCTCCTTGTTTACATCGGTCACGCCAAAGCAAGCACGCACAGCCTTCCACACCTTGCGCCTGGTCCCACCAAACTAGCACAATCGCCTTCCCAACTCACGCCAACTTCCCAACGTCGCCCAAGTTGCACCTGCCCCACCACCGCGCCGACTTCCCAATGGCCTCCCAAGTCACGCCCGCAAGCACGCACAGCCTTCCACACCTTGCGCCTGGCCCCATTGGGCCTAGCACAATCGCCTTCCCAACTCACGCCAACTTCCCAACGTCGCCCAAGTTGCACCGCCCCACCAATTGCGCCGACTTCCCAATGGCCGCCCAAGTCACGCCTGCAAGCACGCATGCCTTCCACACCTTGCGCCGGTCCCACCAAATAGCACAATCGCCTTCCCAACTCACGCCAACTCCCCAACGTCGCCCAAAGTTGCACCCGCCCCACCAATTGCGCCGACTTCCCAATGGCCGCCCAAGTCACGCCCGTGCGCACGCACAGCCTTCCACACCTTGCACCGGTCCCACCAGCCTAGCACACTCGGCTTCCCAACTCACGCCAACTTCCCAACGTCGCCTGCCGCACCGCCCCACCACCGTGCCGGCCTCTCCCGATTTGTGCAAACTACTGGAGAGGCAAGGATTCCAAATCCTATTTATAAAGGTCGACAAGCCTCCTCAATTCTCTTTACTATTGCTAGTTTGTCACCATCTTATGCTTACCTCGCAACAAAGCCCATGTTCCGAGTTAAGCAGGGGACTTAATGTTGATGGTGGTTTTTAAATAAGGGGTAAAATCGTAAAACCCCATGACCTAGTGTTACCCGCAACACATTAACTAAGAGCATTTAACTCAGGTGTAAATAATTAATAGGGTATTTTTTCAAAATACCGTTAGGTTTTGACACGTAACCCTAATTCCAAAACCAAAAGACATCAAGCACCATGGCAACAATGCCAAACCAAGCCGCACACTGCGCACCATGGCAGCAATGCCAAACCAAGCCGCACACTGTGCACCATGGCAACAATGCCAAACCAAGCCGCACACTGCGCACCATGGCAACAATGCCAAACCAAGCCGCGCACTGCGCACCAAGGCAACAATGCCAAACCAAGCCGCAAACAGCGCACCATGGCAACAATGCCAAACCAAGCCGCACACTGCGCACCAAGGCAACAATGCCAAACCAAGCCGCACACGCGCACCATGGCAACAATGCCAAAACCAAGCCGCACACCGCGCACCATGGCAACAATGCCAAACCAAGCCGCACACCGCGCACCATGGCAACAATGCCAAACCAAGCCACACATCGCGCACCATGGCAACAATGCCAAAACCAAGCCGCACACCGCGCACCATGGCAGCGACGCCAAAACCAAACTACATATCGCACTCATTGGCAATCTATGCCAAACTAAGCCAGCTATGCCATTGGCACATGCCAAATATAGCGCCCTAGGCTTGCAAAACGTGCAACTAGGGTCAACATGGCCGACGTGCCATCGGCACATGCCAACACGCACCACAAGCCATATTTCCAAGCCGCTATGCCATTGGCACATGCCAAATATAGCGCCTAGGCTTGCAAACCATGCAACCTAGGCCAAGACGGCCACACATGCCATCGCACATGCCAACATGCTCGTTGGTAGCTTTTCCTACCAAAGCCACGGCCCTAATGGCCACGCATGCCATTGGCACATGCCAACATGCTCGCCGGTAGCTTTTCCTACCAGCCACGGCCCTAACGGGCCACGCATGCCATTGGCGCATGCCAACAAGCTCGCCGTAGCTTTTCCTACTGTGCCACGGCCCTAATGGCCACTCATGCCATTGGCACATGCCAACATGCTCATTGGCTTTTCCTACCAAATCCACGGCCCTAACGGCCACGCATGCCATTGGCACATGCCAACAAGCTCATGCGGTGCTTTTCCTACCAAGGCCATGGCCCTAACGGCCACGCATGCCATTGGCACATCCCAACATGCTCGGGCAGTAGCTTTTCCTACCAAGGCCACGGCCCCAACGCCACGCATGCCATCGGCACATGCCAACATGCTCGCCGGGTAGCTTTTCCTACCAAGGCCATCGGCCCTAATGGCCACGCATGCCATTGGCATGCCAACATGCTCGGGTAGCTTTTCCTACCAAAGCCACGTCCCTAACGGCCACGCATGCCATTGGCACATGCCAACATGCTCGCCGTAGCATTTCCTACCAAGGCCACTACCCTAACGGCCACACATGTTATTGGCACATGCCAACACGCTCGTCGGGTAGCCTTCATCACCTAGCCGTGCCCCTTAATGCACGCCGGTAGCCTAACTCGCAAACCATGCAGCCTACCACTAAGGCATTCCGCACATGCCATTGGCACATGCCACGCACGCCACTAGCAGCCGGCATTGCCACTTGCACTCAACGTACAACCTACCACCAAGGCATTCCCGCACATGCCATCGGCACATGCCACGCACGCCACTAGCAGCTCCGGCATTGCCACTTGCGCCGAGGTACAACCCGCAACAAGGGCATTCCGCACATGCCAATGGAACATGCCACACGCGCCACTAGCAGCGCCACTTGCACTCAAGGTGCAACCAACACTCGAGATATCAACACAAACCGGGGATGCTTTCCGTGGTTTTGGTTTGGCGGTCACAGCTTTGCAACAGACACACCGCGCTCACATTAAGAAAGCGTGAAAAGGAATAAAGCGGCCAAATAAATGAGGAAATAATGGTGAAAATGTTTTCACCCATTAACACCATGCTATTACCACCTCTCCCATTATTTCACCCTTTTACTCTCTTCCTTCATGAGGCCAGGTACGTTTCAATCTCGACTTGTATAAATAGGTCTTACCTATTTCCACTGCATAAACAAGTCTTGGACAGAGAAAATACTACACTCTCGTAAAGGCAACTTTGAAAGCTCTCCAAAAAGCTTTCATCTCTTGCAAGCTTACGAAGCTTCCACTTTCGATACAAGTCGAGATACTACTCTCCCCTAACTATTCTTGTCTCAACACCTTTCTTTGCTTCCTCCCCAAATCAACCTTTCTCCTCCACTTTGTGACCGAAGCAAGTCTGAACCGCCATTTCTTGGTTTAGGCCGGACTTGTATGCATTGATCTCTCGAATCTATAAAGTGCTCACGTGCAAAGACATTTGTTTAGGGTTTGAACCAGTTTCTCACTCACTTACCGAATTTACCGAAATCGGCTGAAACGATTTTTACCCATAAACAGTAGGAAAGTAACTGCTATCGGCACCCAGCTATGGTGGTTAAGGGGTAACCATCTTATACATGGCTTGTCGGTTTCAGATAACCGAAAACTCAATTCTTCGACTGACCGTCATTTATGCAAAACCGAAAATTCATTCTTCACCTCCCTTTCGCACACCTTAGCTCGCTCCAAATATAGCTCGCATGTGAATTGGCCTTTGTGCTCCTTTTCGCTCCAAATGAATGATTTCTCCTTCTTTTGCTCCCAATGACTCCATTGCACCTAATAAACTCAAACTCAAACATAAGATACATAATTCACACGAAAACTCGCAAAGAAAGCGTAACTACTAGATAGTAAATTTGGTGTTTTAGACACCTATCAGATTCCCCCACACTTAGACTTTGCTAGTCCTCGAGCAAATCAAACAAAACAAATTCTAAAAATACATACAACTCCGTGTCAAGTCGAGGCTACTGGTCACTTTTAGCATAAATAACAAGCCTTTAAACCCCTAGGTGTCCCCAGTGGACGAGTTATAGTCTCGTGAGGGTTTACTAGAGATATACCCACAAAACCTATTTTTCCAACTTACTAGTTCTCCATAATGATAGTATCCAACGCGCTAAGAAGACATAGAGATTCTGGGGCACACTAGTCATAAGAAGTTAGACACATAAATGAACATAATCTCATTCTTAAAAGTTGAGAGAGAAATAACCATCCCTTCTCGACAAAAATTCGGGTTCGGAGTGATCAAAAGTCTCGACTCGCCTCACAAGAAAGGGTTTTATGAATTTGCACTCAATAATAAACAAACTTTTTATGGGTCACACATGTGTCCAAGGTTGGAATGAAGAGAGAATCCTGAGACACGTTGAATGGTAGGAAGGCTTAACCCTCCGAATGTTTTGAAAACCCACATCTTTCATAATTTTTGAAAACCCATTTTTCCCGATCTCTTCGAAAGGAAATCAACCATTTAACGAAGGTGGGAATATGCTTACTTACCTCGTTATCCGTTCGGCGTGCAGCTAGCACCACTCTCAAAGATCCATAGAAACGTCTTCGGTCTTCTATCGGTGTCTTCATCTTCGTCTTCGGTCTTCAACTCTTGATGATAACTCTTGAACTTCGTAGAATCTTGACAATGTGATTCTTTCCCTCTAATTCCTTGTTGCTTGAAACTTCATTATAGATATTCCTTCTTTCCTTGGCTTTATTGAAAGAATACAAAACTAAAAACAAACTATACAAAATAAAAATTTTTTTTTTTAATATTTTTTTTTTTTTCTTCAATTTTTTTTTTTAAAATAAGAAATAAAACAAATACAAAAAATAAAAAATAAATACAAAATAATAAAAACTATTAACAAACTTAAACATTTTTCCGTTTTTTTTTTTTTTTTTTTTTTTTTTTGTTTTTTTTTTTTTTTTTTGAGACAAGAGAAAATAAATACAAAATAAAATAAAAACGTAAGTACAAAGGCCATGGTGTAAGTACTTTACCACTTGATTCTTCACAACTTGTATGTCTTGATATCATAAACTTCTCGAACTCTCATCTTTGATAATTTCGCTCTTATACAATAGTCTTCAACTTATAAAAATTCTGCTCCTTGTCTTGTTGCTTTACTCAAATCTGAAATCTGCTCATTTTTTATAAGTTGCTTGTAAACCTTGATCGTCTTCAACTTTCCTTCAAATTTGTGATGCTCCTCTTGTTGATGATGATGGTGTTTCTATGGACCCGTTGGTGTAGAGAGAGATAAGGTGGATGGTGCTAATCGCGAACAATATTACAAGTGGTATGTAAGTTAGCAATTCGATGTCACCAACATGGTTGATAAAATAGCACTCAAGAGATCAAAATAGTGCTTCTATGGTGGGAAGTTGGGCAGCTCACCATTCTGCCCGAATTTACGTACGGTGACACACACTCTAAAAGCACAAATTTAGACAAAGTACAAAGAATCAAGGTCGGTGCCTCACATTATGTAACATGGGTAGTCTCCACTATAGGGGATCACTACTCTAATACCGAATTCGATCAGCACCTTATTTGCCACTGGCATGGTTAAATCCAACTTTAACTCTCATACAATTAAGAAAAACCCGATCATGTTCTCTCACATCTCTAAGTTCAGTCACTATTATGAGATTCTCGATGTAATCTTAGCGACATGTATACTATGTGACTCTAAACTAACTACAAGTTGGAGTTTTCTTATTCACTAATTTACAAAAAGTTGAAAAATTTAAAAATTTACAAAGCAAACCACTCCCCCACACTTAAACTTTACATTGTCCTCAATGTAATTGAATCTTCCAACGAAAGTCAAGGTGGGAAATCCTAACGGAAAAGTGAAAAAAAATCGAAAAAGTAAAAACATGACAAGAAAAGAAAATAAAAGACAAGAGATACAAAACCGATGGGTTGCCTCCCATTTAGCGCTTGGTTTAAAGTCGTCACCCGACTATCTCCTTGCTTTCTATGACTCCTCCGGAGGAGTACTTCCACAAGATTAACTCCTTCCACGACATCCGAAGAGAAGTTCTCATAATATGGTTTCAACCGGTGCCCATTCACTTTAAGTTCATTACCTGTAGCTAAACTACGAATTTCCACCGCACCATGAGAAAACACATTAGTCACAATAAAAGGTCCAATCCAACGTGACCTTAATTTACCCTAAATAATTGCAAGCGAGAATTAAACAAAAGCACTTTCTGCCCAATGCAAAATTGTTTCTTAGAAATCATGTTATCATGAAATGCTTTCGTCTTTTCCTTGTAAATCCGTGAGCTTTCAAATGCATCATTGCGAATTTCCTCTAGCTCTTGAAGTTGTAACTTTCTTTGCCTTCCAGCACCATCCAACTCCATGTTGCATTGCTTAATAGCCCAAAACACCTTATGCTCAATTTCAACGGGTAAGTGACAAGGTTTACCATAAACAAGCCTAAAAGGAGACATCCCAATAGGTGTTTTATATGCGGTTCTATACGCCCACAAAGCATCATTAAGTCGCGAACTCCAATCTTTCCTTATTGGATTCACCGTCTTTTCTAGAATAGATTTCACCTCCCGATTAGACACCTCGGCTTGTCCATTTGTTTGTGGATGGTAGGGAGTTGCAATCCTATGCGACACATTGTACTTCATTAACAAACTTTGCAAAAACCTGTTTTTGAAGTGTGAACCTCCATCGCTAATTATAGCCCTTGGAATGCCAAACCTTGCAAATATATTAGCTTGCACAAAATCAAACAACTTTAGAATCATTAGTTGGAGTGGCCTTAGCTTCCACCCATTTCGAGACATAATCCACAAAGAAGCAAAATATAATAATTTCCACTAGAATTGACAAAAGGGCCCATAAAATCAATTCCCCATACATCAAAAAACCTCCACAAATTGAATAATAGTTTGCGGCATTTGATTTCGAGCACCTAGATTGCCGGTTCTTTGGCACCTATCACATGTGATAAAAATGCATGTGCATCCTTAAACAAAGTTGGCCAAAAGAAACCACATTCTAGTACCTTGAGAGCGGTTCTCTTACTCCCAAAGTGTCCTCCACAAGCATATGAGTGGCAAAAAGACAAGATAGAATTAAATTCAATTTCGGGGAACACACCTACGTATTACTTGGTCACTACAATGTTTCCATAAGTATGGATCATCCCATATGTATTGGTTTCCCTAACTTCTTAAGTTTGTCCCTCTCAAAGACGAGACAAGTTCTTTGGGATTTTTAAGACACTAAGTAATTAACAATATCAGCATACCATGGTTCTCCAAAAGCAATTGAGAATAGTTGCTCATCCGAAAACTTTCACGCAACGGGATAGTCTCCTTGTCCACGAGCAAGTCGGCTCAAGTGATCCGCAACGGTATTCTCAATTCCTTTCTTATCTTTAATTTCAATATCAAACTCTTGCAAGAGTAATATCCATCGTATGATCCTCGGTTTCGCCTCTTTCTTCTTTGTAAGCAAGTATCTAAGTCTTTGCATGATCGGAAAAGACAACAACTTTTGTACCAATTAGATAAGAGCGAAACTTTTCTAAAGCAAAAACAATGGCTAATAACTCTTTTTCGGTGGTTGTGTAGTTTTGTTGGGCCTCATTTAACGTTCTAGAAGCATAATAAATGGCATGAGGAAGCTTCCCACACACGCCCCACCCACCGCACCAACCGCATAGTCACTTGCATCACACATGAGCTCAAAAGGCTTGCTCCAATCCGGTGGTTTAATGATAGGGGCTGAAATCAAAAGTTCTTTCAAACGATTGAATGCCGCCATACATTTCTCATCAAAGTTAAAAACCACATCTTTTTGCAATAAGTTACAAAGTGGTGATGCTATCTTGGAAAAGTCTTTTATGAATCTACGATAAAAAACTCGCATGACCAAAAGAAAAGAGTGTATCTCCTCACCGTAGTGGGAGGGCTTAGAGCACGAATAAGGTCTATCTTAGATTTATCGACTTCCAAGCCTTTAGAAGATATTATATGGCCTAAAACTATGCCATGAGTTACCATGAAATGGCACTTCTCCCAATTTAGCACAAGATTTGTTTCAACACATCGTTCAAGGATTAGAGACAAATTGTTCAAGCAAAGGTCAAATGAATCACCAAAGACACTAAAATCGTCCATGAACACTTCGATTATGTTTTCAACATATTCTCAAAAGATACTTACCATACACCTTTGAAAAGTAGCTGGAGCATTGCATAAGCCAAAAGGCATCCTTCTATAAGCAAAAGTACCGAAAGGACAAGTGAAAGTAGTTTTCTCTTGGTCCTCCTAAGCGCTATCACAATCCGATTATAACCCGAATAGCCATCAAGAAAGCAATAGTAAGAGTGTCCAAATAAACGTTCAAGCATTTGATTAATAAAAGGTAAAGGAAAGTGATCTTTTCTAGTAGTGGCATTCAATTTTCTATAATCAATACAAACCCTCCAACCTAGTTTGCACACGAGTTGGGACAAGTTCATTCTTATCATTTTCCACCACCGTCACACCCGATTTCTTTGGTACTGACTTGTACCGGGCTTACCCACTTGCTATCGGATATGGGGTAAATAACACCCACGTCCAAAAGCTTGAGTATCTCCTTTTTCACAACTTCCATCATGGGAGGATTCAAACGACGTTGAGCTTCCCTTGTAGGCTTTGTATCATCCTCCACACGAATCTTATGCATACAAACGGCGGGGCTTATACCCTTGATATCGGCGATTGTCTATCCTATGGCCGTCTTGTACTTCCTTAGCACCCTTAGAAGTTTTTGCTCCCGTAATTCATTAAGCTCGTTAGAAACAATCACGGGGTAAGTCTTCATTGTCACCCAAGTACAAGTACTTTAAGTGACTTGAAGAGGTTTCAATTCTAAACTTGGAGATTTAAAATAGATGGCACAAGTTTTTCATTATTGCAAGGTAAATAAGCATAAGAAATATTCTTAATTGCTGATTTTTCCTAATGAGTCAAGAGAACCAATGGTTTTTAATCTCATCACTATACTCCAAATCGTTATCAATAGGTATAGTGAGCACGGTTTCCAAAGTATCAACACCATTCAACTCAAACATTTTTTGCGCCAATGTGTCCATCACATCAATGGAGAAACAAGAGTGGACATCACTAGGATATCTCATCGTCTCGAAAATGTTGAAACGTATTATTTCTCCATCAAACTCCATAGTTAGCGTTCCCTTGTCCACATCAATAATGGTTTTCGCCATTTTCATGAAGGGACGCCCAAGTAGCAATGGAAGAGACGAGTCCGGTGAACCTTCATCCATCTCTAACACGCAAAAGTCAGCTGGAAATACAAGTTGATTAACCTGCACAAGAACATCCTCAACAATACCCATTGGGTAGACATTAGAACGATCGGCTAATTGCAACACAATTCCAGGACTTTTAAGAGGACCTAAGATCAAGTGAATTATACATAGACGCAGGCATAACATTAACGGATGCACCTAAGTCCAACATAGCTTTATTAAATGTGGTGTTACCAATTGTGACGGGAGTTTGTGTTGTAAGATTGCCGAAGCATTCTCCCCCACACTAAGCACTTCATTACCTTTGAGCCTTTGCTTATGGTACACAAGTCCTTCAACACCTTTGCATACTTTGGAACTTGCTTTATTGCATCTATGAGTGGTATGTTCACATGGATCTTCTTAAGAATGTCTAAAATCTCCTTTTCTAGTTCCGCCTTTTGGAATTTGCAAATCTGCGAGGGAAAGGTAAAGGAGGAACATAAGTAGAAAACCGGAGTTTTAGAGTTAGAAATAGGTACCTCAGAAGTTTGGGGAGAATCCTCGGTTTTCTCCTCCAAAACAGGTTCCTTTGGTGTTTCCACCGCGCCCGAATCAGTGACTTCGGGTTGCACAAGTTGTGTACCACTTCTCAACGTAATTGCATTGACACCCTCTTTTGGGTTAATAGGTTGAGAAGGGAGTTTCCCACCATTTTGTGCCTTCAATTGATTCAACTCCATAGCCATAGAACCAACTTTAGTTTGCAACTCCTTAACCGAACTCTCCGTTCTTTGCATAAAAGATTTCAGCAACTCTTCCATATTGGACCCCATATTTTGAGGTTGTTGTTGTTGTTGAAATTGTTGCCTAGGTTGGAATTGTTGTTGTTGAGGTTGAAATCCACTCGGGTTGTTGAAATTAGATTGTTGAATCGCTCCTTGCTTATTGGCATAGCTAAAGTTTGGGTGATCTCTCCATCCCGGATTGTAAGTGTTAGAGTAGGGATCATACCGTCTTTGTTTATTTGGAAAGATCGCATTAGCTTGCTCGTCTTCATAAGATTGAGAGGAACTTGGTATCACCGCTGCTGCAACTTGTTGAAGCATTGCGTTCATGTTACCCATTTGTTGACGAAGCTCTTCAACCTCGCTCACCTCACTCACCCTTCTTAGAATCACATCCGAACCATGACTCAAGAATTGTTGTGGGTTCGCTGCCATGTTTTCAATTAACTCTCTAGCTTGTGCCACCGTCTTGTTAACTAATGCACCACCACCCGCAGCGTCGAGGAGATTCCTATCACTTGATTGGAGTCCTTCATAGAAGTATTAGATGATCATAGCGTCACTGAATTGGTGGTGAAGACAGCTTGCCACCAATCTCTTGTATCGTTCCCAACATTCATATAAGGATTCCCCCACATTTTTCTTCATCCCACAAATCTCCTTGCGAATTTGAGTAGCCTTGGATGCAGGAAAATATCTCTCTAGAAAGAGTTTCTTCAGTCCATTCCATGTTGTGACACTTCCGTCCGGTAAATAGTATAACCAATCCTTAGCACTATCCATTAAAGAGAAACGGAAAACTTTCAACGTTGCACCATCCGCCGCAACATCCGCTGGAAGCATAGCCGTGACAATGGAGTGGAAGTCCATAAGATGTTTGTTTGGGTCTTCATTCACCATGCCATGGAACTTTGGTAATTCTCTAAGCAACCCCGGCTTGATCTCAAAAGTAGAGTCCGTTTGAATACACCCTTGTTGTGTATCTAGCCTATGAGAAGCCAACTCCTTGAGTGAACGATTTGCATCACCCATAGCTTCTTCTTCTTCAACTTGTGGTTCGTCTACGAATGGAACCTCTTTTTCTTCTTCTTGTTGTTGGAAAATCTCTTCTCCTACTTCCAACTCGTGCTCGTCCGTTGTGTCTTGACTTGGTTGGAGTATTGTGCCTCGTCGAGTAGCTATCCCGCACCTTGGATAATTCCAATCCTTAGAAGCCCGAGATTAGGTACCGCAAAACAATTTTCGCAAACAAGTGAGAAACAAGACAAGAAAACAAGAAGCAAAGATAGAAGCAAAAACAGAAATAAGAAACTAAAAACTTAATAACTAGCCGTATGCCTCCCAAGAAGCAGGCGCAAAATTTGATCGTTGTCGTATGCGTCAAAATAATTTCACTTTCCTAAAGTATATGATAAGAAAGAGTTTGTATCCACAGAGAGGCGATTGTAGTTATTTCGTAATCAATTTCTTAAAATAACCAATTGGGGGATTTCTCAATTTTATGTAAGCAAATTAAAAGCAAAATAAATTGTAGAAAGTAATCAATGGAGAAAGATATTGGTCAAGGAATTCATCTTCAATCTTAGACATGTGCTTGCATATATGAATAGAATTACGATTTAATCTCTTATATTATCAAAAGCCTAGAGAATCGAGAGAGCAAGATAATCTATTAATTTCCCAAGTTCATCAACACACACATTAGAGCTGCGTATGTGAATTCTACCTAAAGAATAACCTAACGCCTTGCGCTAATCAAGTTCAATTCCTAGGAGCATTAAGTTTCAGAAATCGGCTAATCAATGCAATTGTCATGCATTGCACATAACAATTCGGACAATGGTCAAACTCTACATATGATTACGAGAGTGTATCACTACAAACCGTAAACATATCATGCTACTTGTATTCAAGGTTATCGCTCGATGAAAAACCCTAAAAAGCTATGGACTAAGATGCAAGTTCAATTAATTGGCCACTTAACTAATCAAACATCATAATCCTATCACAATACTTCAATCATGTGATCATAAAAACAAGAGAGAATTGAACGATAATCAAGAGAGAAAACTAATACATAAAGCAAACACAAGTTTTAGAAAATAGGACTACATCCTTAACCAATAATATAGAATTTAGCTACTCATAGCTATGGAGTTCATCACCAAAAATATAAGTTGAATAAAGAAGGAGAAGAACAAAAGCAAACCCTAGTTGCGTAAACAAAAACGGCTCTCCAAAGTTCCAAGAATAAGATATATGATATCCCAAGTTGTAGAAGACTTTCCCTTTTATAGCTTTTCTCCAACTTCTAAAATTAGGTCTAGTCTTCAAAGTCCATTAGATGAAAATCCACCAAGCCCATAAGAGAGAGAAACCCATGTAGAAAATATGTCCCAAAAGTACGTCAAAATCGTATTGGGCCGAAATCGGCGAGAAGTGCCCTGAACGGCCCGGTGACCGGCAAAGTCCGCCGGTCACCAGTCAACGATTCGGATCGGGTCAGGTCAACGAGTCGGATCAGTCAGGTCGGTTTGGGCCAGGAGTCAAAGTGAGTCGACCGGGTCAAGCATCTTACTCACTGGATGGGCTGACTTGCCAAGGCCATTGCCATCTTGCCAGGCCAACTTGTGTTGCACCAAGATGGTACATCAGTGCTCATGCAATACAACATCTTCTCTTCTTTCTGGCCCTTGCTACTGCAAACTCCCTCTCATACATTCAACACATAGCAACATCATCACCTGAACCTCAAGCCAGCATTACCATTACCACCTGCTTTTACCAGAACCACCAACACTTCCATCTACTCTGCAATTTCATTCCCATAGCAAAGACCATTACAAGCCACAAACACTAGCCAATTACTCAACCCGAGCTACAACCTCAAGCCCTTCATCTCATTCTCACAAACCAAGCCATCACCAGAACTCCTTGCCTGAAACTCCCACCGCAATCACCTGTTAACCATTAATTCCATCATCTCGGGCCAACATCTTAGCCTTCAACAAATCACACTCCCTATTTCAAAACTTGTTCCAATTCCATCTGTTTCAACACAACAGACTTTTTCAAAACTCAAATACCACCCGAATTCGGTTTAGACACAAAGACACAGCTAGGGCCAATCTCCATTTTATTGCAGTCAATCATGCAGCTCAGCCATCGAGCCCTGGTTTTCCACAGACCCATTAACTCAATCAATCGTTCCTCCCTGTCATACAGCCTAGACATACATCTATACCATATACTCCAACCCAGTTGAATAACATCATCACCTCCACTTCTTTCCCACCTGCTTCAACTCCAGCTCTACCTGTATCGCATACATAACTCGACCATCGACTCGCAACTATCAGCCAGCACCATCTCCTGCAATTGCATTATTCCCTGTAACCTCAGACAACTCCATTTAGCTGCAACCTTTCTATTCCACCAGTGCCTTCCCTGCTCTGCCACAGCCTTTCAGTCTCACCACCTGAGCCATCTCACAGCTAACACCATCTCAGTTGCCTCTCTCGACTTCCACAAATCTCACGATTCTGCATCCGTTCTAATCTGCACCCCATTGTCATAGCAGACAAACAACCCATTTCTCAATCTTTTCCATGATCATCGTCTCCCGGTTCAACATCAAACACCATCCACCATCAACGCTCCCAAATTAACTCAAGCAACACCCATTTCTCAATATTCTCAAATCACCTCCCAGCTCAAACACCACCAGCTCATTTCCCGATCTGTAACCTTGAACAAGCATTTGATACCCATCGATCTCTTCCACCAATACCTCCATCTCCTACATCATTTCTGTTCAGGGACGAACTCACAAATCAAACCCTAATTTCATCTCTGGGTTATTGAACACCAGCAGAACCGAACCCTTTCTCAGCTTTTATTCCTCCATTGTCCATTCGACAGACAACACATTTCTCCAATTTGCTTCAATTCCACTCAAGTTCTCTCACGACAATGACTTCTTCTCGATCCCCTAATCGATTCAAACCTTGAAACCTAAAAATCAATCCAATCTCCTAATGAATTAGTTATTCACTCCCTTCTCTCGACCGTTCTCGATCTGCTCCAATTTCTCTCTGAATCTCATGTTTGTTGGTCTCTCAATCTCTAAAATTTTCCCCACACACTCGTATATACAAAAGCTCGGAATGAATGAGAGAAAAATGATTTTCTCGAATTTTAGAGTGTGTAGGAAAGGTAATCGCTATCGGCACCCAAACCGTGGTGGTTAAGGGGTAACCATCTTATACATGGCTTGTCGGTTTCGGATAACCGAAAACTCAATTCTTCGACTCGACCGTCATTTATGCAAAACCGACAATTCATTCTTCACCTCCCTTTTCGCACATCTTTGCCTGCTCCAAATATAGCTCGCATGTGAATTGGCCTTTGTGCTCCTTTTCGCTCCAAATGAATGATTTCTCCTTCTTTTGCTCCCAGTGACTCCATTGCACCTAATAAACTCAAACTCAAACATAAGATACATAATTTACACGAAAACTCGCAAAGCAAGCGTAACTACTAGATAGTAAATTAGGTGTTTTAGACACCTATCACTTGGATTTGGCGCTTCCTCTCGATTTTATTCATCAGCATTTTCTATAGGTAAAGTTCTCCTTATTTCCTCTCTAACTGATCTTGAGCTTGACCTTGTGGTGCTTCTCGACCTTCTGTTTTGTAATCTCATGTTTTCCATCCTCAACTCATGATTTTGTCTTGTCAAATTTGCACGTTCCTCTCGCTCTAATCGCCTTTCTTCATGTATTATTTGTCTTAATGCCTCTAATGTTGCGATCTCTTCATTTCCATGAATTATTTCTCCAATCCCTTCTCGCCTCTCTCCTCTTGTCCATTGTTTACCAATTGTTGTTCTTCTCCCCTTTCGTCCACAGTCCTGATCTCCAAGTATGCACGCTTACTCTATCATAATCCACGCTCTATTCACATCAATTGGAATTGGTGATTGAATTTGATTTTCTTCATTATTTCTTGTGTTCATTCTTGAGGATTCCCCATTTCATTTCTCCTTTCACCAAGAAGTCTCCTACTCCTTCTAACAACATTGGTTATTCTCGATGCATATCTTCTTCTAGCCATTTCTCAATTTCAAGTAAGTTGTTGAAAATTATATGAAATTCCTTCCCTATTACTCCAAATTCTTTCAAATCACGGTGTCAATCTTCACTCTCTCCCTGTTTCTAGCATCAATATGTAGTTGCAGGAAATCCTACACTACACCCCTCACAAGAATCTATATAATCAAATCATTTTAGGATGAACAATTGTAATTTTTATTGATTAAACTCTTAAAATGTTTACAATATGAAATGGAAATCAGTTAAAGAATTACAATCACTCTAAACTTTCTCTCTCTTAATGACTTGCACAACCCTCGAAAAAAGATGTCTCTTCCAATAGACCTTTCGGCTCTTTATATAGGGTATTACATAATGGATGACAGCTAAGCTCGTCCTTTATTTTCTTTGGAATGACTTTGTAAAATATCGCAAGTTTACAAATATATAATCTCGCAACTCTCCTAGATCTCGCTAGGTCTTCATATCTTTCTCGTGTTTTTTCACTGCCATTCACCTGCGTCATTTATATTACTCATATGCGACACCTTCGCCATGCTGTCGTTTCTTGATCTCGCAAGGTATTGATGTCGCGATATTTTGTTCCTACCGAAGCCACTAAATGGAACGCTCGAGCTGACGAGCATAACAAGCTGGTAGCTGAATGGCAGGTGAGAAAAACCCAAATGATTGATATGTGAAATAGCTACAACATCGTATGTGAGAATCTTCGTGAGGCGTAGGGGAATGCCTATAGTCTGGAGACCAAGGTAGTACATTTGGAAGAAGAGCTACATCAAGATCGCTCTTCTCATGATCCGGAAGTGACGGATTATATACAACGGCTCGTTCGCGAGAGAGATGATGCTAGGGCCGAGGCCCATTCCCTTAGCAATGCTCTAACCGCTTCCCGAGCGGATGTTGTCCGTTTGGTTGAGTCTGAAATGAGCCTTGAAGTGAATATGTACAGGCTTAATAAAGGAATAGAAGAAATGAATAACGAAGTCAATCATCTTCGTCATTTGGACTCCATGAAGCAGGTAGAGTTACATGAGTGCCAATTTGCTCTCACAACCCTTCGATCGGATTATAATAGAATGTCGAACGATTATGACTTTCTTGACGAATCCCGGGACGATGTAGTTAACGAATATGAAATAGCTTCGTATATCATTATTTGGTCGTAGGTATCTTCGTATTTTAACTTAGCTAACTATTGTATCCTTTTTTTCAGAGCTCGAGGGACAGCTTCTCGCTGCAAATGAAAATCTTGACAAGGCTCAATCTTCCTTAGTGCGGCAGGAAAGCCAGACAACATATTATAAGGGCTTAGCTGGGTCTCGGGACGAGGCGGCAAAGGAGGCGGCCAAAGAAGTCGCACATTTGTCTTCTCTGTTGTCGCAAGCTGAGCTTAAGAATACAGTGATTTCTTATAAGGCTCGTTGTCAGCTAGCCAAAGAGATCAACAAAACTCTGACTAGGATCGAGCAGGGCATGTTGAAAGATCATGGCATTACGAAGAACTACTCGCGCCGCTCCATGCCTGAGCCCTTGACTTTTTCTTCAGGTCCCTCTTCTGGTGGAAGTGTGCCTTCGTCCTTTTAAGAAAAACCTCGTTGATCAAGTCAATCATCCAAAGGAAAATAGATTCTCTTGTTTGCTATAGAAAGTTGATCTTTGTTGATTACTTGGCTTCGGGCCATTTTTTGATGTATTTTTGTTTTCTTGCGTGCTTTCCCCAACCTTGTAATCAACTTTTATGGAATAGATCATCGTTTATTTGAATCTGTGCTACTTAAGTTTTTCCTGCATTATTAATTCAGTTTTTAGATACTGAGCTTAGTTAAATAAAAAATGATAAAAGCGTTTGATTGCGATGCCTAAGGTATGCACCTTCGTGATCGTCTTGAGACCTGTCCCCCACTGGCTAATCCCTAGCCAGGATATTCACAGATGGTGGGGGTCGGGGCGTCGTTCCCTGATATGTGGTACGTTATTGGAATTTTTACATGTACCCATTCCGCTGAATCGCTGCCTTATTATTGGTTGGGTATCTCTTTCTGTTGGATGCCTTCCCCATGGTCGTACACTTTATAGACGCTGACAGGGGAATCCCGAGAGATGGTATATGCCTACTTTCCCCAATGGATAGATTTACGAAAAACTTATTTGTTTGATTGATAGATTGAGATCTGCTACACCTCGTCCAGAGATAGAAACATGTCAAGCGGATACGCTGCCTTCTTCTTCTGGTATTCTTCACGCAGATGCAGAACTACGCTTCCTTATGGATAGTATGTCTTGAGATAGTTTGCATTCCACGGGTGTCTGAGGACCTCCCCTTTTAGGTTGCGCAGGTAGTAAGACCCATTCCCTGCGATGTCGTGTATAATGAATGGTCCTCCCCATGTTGGTGCTAGCTTTCCCCACTTTTTCTCTCGCTGGTATTGGGGTATGGTTCGAAGCACATACTATCCTTCTACAAAGTTCCTAAGCTTAATCTTCTTGTTGTATTCCCTTGCTAATTTGCGTTGATAATTTTCCATTCTTTGCAGAGCTTTTCCCTTCTTTTCTTCCAAATGCCGAGCCTCTCCAAAGATCATGTCCGTTGTAAGGTTCTTCTCCCAAGCTTCTGTCTTTGTGGTTGCATGATGATCTCTGTGGGGATAACTGCCTCAGCTCCGTAAGTGAGAAGGAACGGTGATTCCCCGGTGGCGTATCTCCGGGTTGTCCTATATGCCCATAATACGTTGTGTAGCTGCTCACACCATCGTCCTTTATGTTCATCTAGCTGCTTTTTGAGGATAAGCGCGATGGTCTTTTTTGTGGTTTCGGCTTGGCCGTTGCTTTGAGGATAAATGGGGGTTGATTTATTCTTCCTGATTTTGAAGGTATCGAAGAGCAAATCTATGTTCTTCCCCTGCAGTTGTTTGCCATTGTCAGAGACAATTTCCACAGGGATTCCAAACCTACAGATGATATTTTGAAAGATAAAAGTGAATACATCAGAGTCGCGGATCCTTGCTAGGGCCTTAGATTCTACCCACTTGTTGAAGTAGTTTGTGGCCACAATTAAGAATCGTCTTTTCCCTGAACCCGTGATGAAAGGTCCAACTATATTTATTCCCTATTTTGCGAATGGCCACGGGCTATCAACAGAATTTAGCTTAGTTGCAGGAGCGTGGATTTTTTTAGCGAACCGCTGGAATTCTTCGCACCTCCTGGACATCTTAGCCGCATCTCGTATCATTTGTGGCCAGTAATAACCTTGCATTTTTACCTTATCTGCTAGTGACCTCATTCCACTATGGTTTCCTGCATCCCCATAATGGATTTCTTTCAAGATGTAATGTCCTTCCTGTCTTGTTAAGCATCGTAACATCGGTCAAAGGAAGGATTTTTTGTACAAGATTCCATCACGAAGGTCATACATCCCAGCCTTTGATTGTATTTTCCTGGCTTGCTTCAAATCCGAGGGAAGAGTTCCCTCTTTAAGGTAGAGGTGAATCCCAGCTCTCCAATCCTCTTCCTTGGTAAAATCCTCATCTTCTTTCGCCTTTGCCGCAATGTCATCTTCAACAAAATCTTCGTCGATATCTTCCCCTACGTCATCGTCAGCGATGTCCTCCCCTACATCATCTTCACGATTTGTAGCGAAGGACTGTTGTGGAATTATCGAAGGTTCGTATACCCTTGTTACCTTGATGGCCTTGACGCTTTCATATGTTAACATGGATGATATGTATGCTAAGGCATCGGCATGCCTGAGTTCTTTTCTGCATAAATGCCGGAATTTGATACTAGGTATTTGGGATGCCAATGTCTGGACTAAAGCCATGTATGCTGACAGGGTCTCATCGTAGACGTTGTATTCTAGCCCCATTTATCGTATGACTAGTTATGAGTCACTTGTCGAGAACTCCCGCGCCCCATCTCTATTATTGGACGGAGGGCGTGTATCACCGCTTCGTATTCCACGATGTTGTTGGTATGCCCTCCCGAATTACAACCTTAGCGCATGCACAACCCTATCTCCGGTGGTGGAGGTGATTACGATGCCTATGCCAGCGCTTTCCTTATTTTTTGATCCGTCAACGAAGATCTCTCATCGTCTTTGGTTTGAGGGTTCAAGAACATCCTCCGGTTCCTTCCCGTCTTCGGCTTCTGGCATGCCCCTTACTTCCTCTTCGTTTTCTAGGGGTAGATTTGCTAGGAAATCTGGCAAGACTTGTGATTTTTGGGAATGTTGGATTTCGTGGATGATGTTGAACTGGTCCAGGTGTGTGTTCCATTTTGCTATCCTTTCTACCTTTCCAGCACTCTTGAGAACAGCCTCCAATGGAGCTTTACATGGAACACGCACGTAGTGGGTCAAGAAGTACGTCCTCAACTTTTGGGTTGCCCAAACTAATGCCAAGATAAGTTGTTCGATCTTCGTGTAATTCCTTTTCATTGGGTTGATAGTCTTGGCCGACGTAGTATATGGGTTGTTCTATCCTCGTATTTGTTTTGACCAGCACTGCGCTGACTGTATCTTCTGTGGCTGCTATGTAAAGAGCCAGTACTTCATCGGGATCAGGCTTTTGTAGGATTGGGATCTCTGCTAAATAATCTTTGATCTTTTGGAAAGCTTCTTCACACTCTGTCGTCCACTCGAACTTGCTCCATTTTTTTGTCCATTAAGGTCCCTATCTTGATCATCTTCGTGTCTTCTTCGGTCCCTATGTTAATCTCCTTGGCGGGTTCTAAAGACGTGAATGTAGGCTTCTAGGGACGTTCTTAATTTCTATTTGAGGCTCTTTAGCCTCCTGAGGTGCTTGCTTCGTGCTTAGGATGTCACCCCCTTGCATCAAACTTTTCCCCAAATTTCTTCGAGATATTGATCGATGGCTTTATCCTTGGCGCTTTTTGTTCTCGTCTTTCGAGATTTTTGTCGCTCAACCAGCCCATTATTGAGCCGGTTTTGAGAGCGTGGCATTCTCAAGCAGAATCTGTCTCCTTGATTTCCATTGTTTTCGGGTGATGAGAATCTAAGGAATTGGTGATAGGTTGATGCCACCCTTTGAGTTTGTGTATCCATCTTCGCCCGATAATGGCGTTTCAGAGGGAGAGGGTGCATCTAATACGCTGAATCGGGTGTCTATCTTCATCGGTCTCGCATCCACTTGTAGAACGATATCTCCCAAAGGCTTCGTAGGTGCCCCATTGAATCCATAGATTGTATAGTATGATGACATCCATTGTTCGTCACTAAGCTCCATTCGCTTGAAGGTGTCGTAGAATAACACATTGACCGAGCTTCCGTCGTCGATGAGAATCTTCTTGATATTGCACCCTGCCAGTGGGAGCGTGAGGACCATAGGATCGCTATGATCCTCCATATCCTCTTCTATATCGTTAGTTTCAAAAGTCAATGGTGCGCCCATCCAATGTTCGTGTTCATCTACTTCTGCTCCGTCGATCTTGTACAGCTCACAGTAGTCTTCGAATTGCTTTCTTAAGCTTTTTCCTATTTGTGCCGTTAGCGAAGGTCCAATAGCCTCAGAACATGAAATGGTATTCAATGTTCAGTTTCCTTCGGGCAGTTGAACTTGCTTGCTTCGCTTTGACCTATCTTCCGTTTCTTCCTTCCTTATGTACTGCTTAAGATCTCCTGCGTCGATGAGCTTTTGGATCATTATCTTCAAATTCTTGCACTTTTCGGTCTGATGTCCATTGAAGCAATGGTATTCACAGTAATCCTTCGAATTCTCAGATCTTGGAGGGAAAACATTAATCAATTCCAAAAATCTGTTACTGATTCAAAAATCTGTTACCGATTCAAAAATCTGTTAAAAAAAATTCATACCCTGTTCATTCACCTAGCATATCCATGAAAGCTTCTCCACTGGTACCAGCTTTACAACCAAAACAATAAAGGTCCTTAAACCTCTTCCATATATCTGTAATCCAGAAATTCCTATCATCACTACCCATTCTGAAACATTTAACAAAAATGACACAATAGTCAGTTTTAATGAAAGAGACAGACAGACAGAGACACAATTATGTTTTAAATGCAGCTGAATTTTAACTTGCACCAGCATATGTTTCAACACAAAAGGGTTAATCAACACACATAAGAAGAGATAGAAGAGAAATTTATATTGTTGAATTTCAAACATAGAAATATTGCCACTGTAGTGATTTTGCAAGTAGCAGCACTAAATTCAATAACACAAAGACATGGAGATATAAATTAAGCGTAAATAGATTGCATATGTGGAATATTTTAGCAATTGGTAAGCAATATCATCACTAAAAAGTCTTCAAATGTGCCTCAGACAACACCAAGCATAGATAGAAGTATAACTAAACAAGTAGAAGCATAAACAGATAACTTTGTGTATAACCATATCATCAATTTGACCAAATAGAAGCATAGCTGGTATCCTCAAGTTCAACATTCATATACAAAGTTCATATATACCCATTAATTCATCAATCATGGAAGAAATTTTGTATCCAATGCATCTGAATTTCCACTAAGTTAAATAAGATACAAGCCAAAGCAATAATAAAATACCCTCACTGCTTGTGTATATCATTCATTCTAAGGCAGTAAAAGGGTTGAGCCATTGTTTTACAATAATCACCACAGTTGTAATTAGAGAATTCACAGAATGCACAGAATTAGCCATGCCACTGTATTGATTTTACAGTAATCATACCAAAATACATGGAATTCATAGACAAAAAGAAAATGAAATATCCCCTAAATTGAATTATCCACTCTTTCATTAAAACCCCCAAATTATAATCCCTAAATTCGTTTCTTTCAAACCCTAATTAGAAAGAGAGATAGAGACACAATTCAAAAACACAAATTTATAATCCCTAATTTCGTTTATTCAAAAACACAATTAACCCTACCAAAACCCTAATTTTGTTTCCCTAAAACCCTAATTACAACCGGTGGTGAAACCCATCCTATAGATTCTCAAACCTTAATATCATTTCTACTCTCTAAACCCTAATCGTTGAGATACCAATTTCACATGGTTTGGTTTCGAAAACCCTAAATCGAAAAACAAATTTAGGGTTACAAGTTACATGTTCTTCACCGGGTTAAGAAACGCGATCTCTTACCTTCTTTGTCTCATCTATCTTCTCGATCCGCAATCCAACTGTCTCTCGATCTCTCTCTATCTCTCGATCGCTCTCTGTCTATCTATCTCTACTGTCCAATCGGACCCTATTTTGATTTGTTTTGGATTTATGTGGCTCAAACACGACCAACATAGAAGATAAGAATTAATAGATGCACTCGTGTGTACCACACGAGTGGTACAGGTGTCACACACTTTCCACGTGTCGACAAATTAGGTTGCACGCGTGTCATTTGTTTGCAGTGCGCACGTATTATGACGTCATTAACACATGTGTGACATCATGTAGGGCGGCTATCTCTGTCGAAGGGCAAAATTGACTTTTTACAACATCGTTGAACAGTCAAAGGTTGTCAAAATGCCCCAATTTGACTATTATAGGTAAAACTAACGGACTGGGGCATTTTGATCTTTTGCCTAACGTCCGGGGCATTTTCACAATGTTGTAGTCCAAATTGGGGCATTTTGCCACTTAACCCTTCTCTTCAATGCTAGGCCTTCTTTTATAGGCTTCAATAATTCCGTTCCTAAAATTACTTGGATAGGAAGAAATCATCTAAACTAGGAATTAATTTGTGCATATGAAGTCTTGATTCAGTTTGCTAATAGGTTTCCTAGTTTAATTTGGTATTGATTTTCTAATCCGATCCCTATTAGGAACCATTGAACCTTATATAAGACGACCTAGTACGTTGCCTTGGCTTCATCGGCTATTCTTTTCTTTCTCGTCAAAAGTTTCAGAAAGAAAAAAAGAACCCAGACGAAGATGGCATTAAGTATTGCTGCTGCACGCCTGGCTAGGAGATTCTTAGTTTCCAGCACTTCAAACAAATCGGTACTGGGGAAATCAAGGAACTTCTTATCCTCTAAGACCGATTTGCCAGGCACAGGAGATCTACCACAAGACGTACCTCGTCGTATTCATAATATGGATATTATGAATGCAATAATAATGATGAATAGTTTAACAATAGCAATGATTGTAGCCAGACCACGTAGACGGTATTACCAAGAAAGTGGATGATCAAACACGCGAGTGATATGAATTTTTTTTTTTTTTTTTTTTTGTAGCATATTATGAGTATAATGATAATAATGATGAATAAATAGTGCAACAACCATATTAGTTGCAACCACAAGTAGACGATTTCGAGAGATCCTTGAGATAGAATTGAAGAACTTCAAAATAAACAATCAACAATAGATGAGCTAAATTGAAGGAAGAAAAAAAAAATTACATAGTTCAAGTTTAATTTTTTGATTCTTGGGGTCAGTGGCGGAGCCAGATTTTTAATTAAGGGGTGCTAAAAATAATAATTCAACTTTTGTGGCCTAAATTAAAAACATTTGGTGGGCTAAATTAGAAATAACACATAAATACAAGGGTGTTTTAATGATATTATTGATTTTAGGGGGGGCTAGAGCCAGGGTTAGTCAACCCTTGGCTCCGCCCCTGCTTGGGGTCGTGTTTATATTGAAACACTTAGGGGTGAGTGAGCATGGACGCATGGTTACGTTTGGTCCGCGATTTTGTTTTCAAAGTTTGCAAGCAACAAATCTTAATGACCGAATTACACCACCTTGACTCCATCTCGAATTACAAGCCCACACCCACGGAGCTTGGCAACGGCAAACGGCGCCATAACGAGAGTAACAGTTTCACGAAAATGCAATCTGACAAACCAACTTATTAGGCCGACCGAGCGAAGCGAGGGAGGACTTTATATATGGTGACTTTGGTCAATATGAAGCGTGACATTTTTTCCAATTTAACAAAAAAGATTGGATTTGGTGTCATACCGGAAATTTCAAATTGTCTCTCCCTTAAATTAATTATTATAACTCCATGATCCTACTTTTTCGGGGATATAATTTAAATAAAACTTTAATATAACATATCTAAAAATCCGTGCCTTGAATTTTACAAATTTTATCTCGTTGGAAAGGTTATAAAAAAATCTACGCAACGAGTATAAACAACAATATCAAATTTAGAGATTTTGCGAAAAATTCGGAGCACAATTTTTGAAAATTAAATGTGTATACATTATGCAAACCACCACAAAAAATACATAATACTTTATGCAGCCATATTTTAGTTTACGATCAACTTATTTTCCATTCCAACTAATAAAATGATGTACTCCTCCGTTTAAGAAAAGTGATACTTTCACTTTGGCACAATTTTCCAAAAGTGGTGCGATAACCATTATGCAAACCATCACAATGGATGCATTACACTTGAGCCATATTTTGGTTTATGCGTCGGGTAATTTTCGTCGGAAAAGTAATATTTTCCTACGCGTGTCAAGAAAAATGATATTTTCGCGTCGATATTTTCTATTCGTACTGTTCCACCGTGGCAGCGGTCATCTAGTTACTAGATCAGATCATGTCTCACGCAAAAATGCATCTTCGATAAAATACTCTAGGCTTTCTTGGATTCTTGAATTACAATCATCATCATTATGATCTGGTAGTAATGAAATACTCCGAAGTTTAGCTAAGCTGATAATTCGAAGAAGACATTCAGTTTTGCGCATGAAATACATAATTCCACTGTATTAATTCTGCATTATACAAAGGAAACAAAATGATAAAACAAAAAAGCAATCACAAATAATTTTCCTAGTTCTAACCTGTTTATTAATTTACTATTTCCTTTTCTTCTTCTTTTTCCCAAGATTTCCTTTTTCTAGTCCTAGTATTGTTAGAAGTTGAAGCCTATACAAGAAGGCCTAGTATTGTAGAGTAGCACATTCTACTTCCAGTATTATTTGATTTAACAAAAAAAATTATCTTGGTTATTGCTCTTTAGTTTTGCTGCCGCACAACTCTTGCTATAAGCAGACCAGACGAAGATGGCGCTGAGTAATGCTGCTGCACGCATGGCCAGGAGGTTCTTAGTTCCAAGCAGTTCAAAGAAACCACTTGGAGAAGCACAGAAATTCTTTTCCTCCAAGACCGATATCCCGGCCTCTGGAGATCTCCACCAACACGTACGTCATATTTCTAAGAAATTGGATCAAAAATTCCAGCAAGATGTACATGATATGAATGGACTATCCCGGCCTCTGGAGATCTCCACCAAGACGCACGTCATATTTCTAAGAAATTGTATCAACTCCAGCAAGATGTACATGATATGAACGTCTAACAATTATATGGGGACGTGTACTGCTAATGGATGAATTACGAAGAAGAGTGATGTATTTGGACGCTAATCCCGCTTAAGGTAGAATTGACTCGGTTCTGCTCGACTCATCCGACCGAGACAGTTTTAACAGTGAAATTATTTTTTCATACATGTTTTTGTTTTTGATAATACAATTGATGAGCCAAATTTAATTTCGATTTTCTTTTAGTAATATTTTCATATTTATTTCAATTTTCTTTTAATTTTCTAATTTTTTTTATCTTTCTTTCTTTATTTATTTATTTCTTTTATTTATTCTAGGATTTTGTTCAAGTTCCTTAAACTTTTCTTTGATGTTGAAGTCGTGTTTATAAGAAGATGATTGTAGTTGTATGCAACCCTTATAGATTGTCATGTCTCTGATTATATATTACCATGGTCATTTGTTAAACTCGAATTGGTGCAGCGAGTATCCGGTTGTAGACTGTTGATCCAACTCCAAATATATTGATTACAAGCACAAACAACATGCTTAATTGAGCCATTGTTAAACTCGAATTGCTGGAGCGATTTTCCGGTTGTAAAAATGAACTATCTATCATTGGTCCAACTCTTTGTTGTATGCTTGTTCCAGTAGCTAGTCTATCATTGATCCAACTATTTATGCTGGAACAATAATGTAATCATGATGCAAGAATAAACAGTTTCAGTGACAAATAACAAATGAAAAACAAGAGCATCTTCAGGAAGAGTTATGCCGCTACACTAGCTATCTCCTGACTGTATAATCAGAGATCAATTGCAGGGAGGCTAAGGAGACTCTGTGATGTCGCTTATGCGATTTAAGTCCGTATGAAAAGGTTGCGGCATCCTTTGGTTCGCCATGATCCATGCTTTATTGACTTGCACTTTACTCGATCGAAAAAGAAGTGAATGTCCCGATAGCTGACTTAATGTTTGAAGGAATAGGAAGATAATTCTCAGCACCATGCGCATATGTTCCTTCCAGAAAACCAGTCATATCTTAGCAGCACCTATAATGGCACGGCTCATCCACACTAATAATTGACATTACAGTTATTTCTCAGCAGGACAATCAAAATTTCTTGAATGACTTATCATGTCTGGTATAAGTAAGATATTACCCTGGTGACAGAATCAGAGATTAACAACGTAGATGACTATGTAACTGTACGAATAAAAACAATATTTCAACCATCTCATTTTTAAAGAATGCAAATAAGTACGAACCTATAAACGTTAAAATCCCTTTATAGCAAGTTGTTTGGAAAAAAATTCAAAGTAGAAAAACTAGTGTTGGTGAAAATCTTATAATTCCACGGCATTTCGACAAAATTTGACAATTTTTATCAACAATTTCTGCATCTCGATGAAAAGAAGAAAAAATATCTTTCAGCATATTATACACGGGCTCCTTCAAAAAGCATACTACGCAACTCAACAACTTCCTTCAGCAGATTCTGCGCATCTAATCCACCTAGTCAGGACAACAAGCATACACGGATAAATCATCAACCTTCAACAAAGCACTGGCGAACAACACAAAATGTAACATTGCCTTTTTTTTCTTGGGGTGGAACCGATGCACATAAGAGGGTAAATACCTTGGCAACTGCCAGATTCCAGAGTAAATTCTTGGAAAAAGCGCTTTCCTCATGCGGGCTGGCAGGCCCACTCTAGTCCACTCAGTTCTTGCCTTAATACCCCGGTGCCTCAGTGCCAACTTGTATCATCCCTCAAGTCACTCGCAAGAAGATTGATCAACCGGTGGGGCCATTTGGCTAGCCAACGGAAGCAGCACTACATTAGCTGGGCCAAATTCAAGGTGGAATCGGGCAAAGGTCCTCAAAATATCTCAATAAGGCTCTCATTTCCAATCTTGTGTGACATCTGTTAGACAACAAAGATAGTTTGTGGGTTATATTTTCTTAAAACCGAATATCTAAGGAAACATAAACAAGTTCATCAACATCTCCATTCTTCCATCTTTTCCAACTGTGGGATTGAATGGATCTGTCAGTCACCTATTTGTTAAAAGTCAAGTGACTCAAACTGTTCCGGTCCAATCTAACCAGGAGATTCCCTCAAGACATTCAAAATGTTGTAGAACTAATTATATATTGGCGTCTTTTGGGTGGTAATGGTGAAACATTGAAGATAGAGAGTATATGGAAAACAAGAAATGAAGTTGTTTTTGAGAAAAAGAATTTTACTATACCTAACCTTATCAGGGAAGCTAATAGCTTCACAGGCTCTTCTCATGTCCCAACTCCTGATAGAAATGCCATGAATCGAGCTCCATCACCAAGTTTGTTGTTGCCTGGAGCTTTTATAAAAATTAACAGCAATGGAGCGTGCAAACACAACCAAGCAGCTGCAGAAGCTTATGCGACTAAGGATAAGGGTACTCACCAGGCTAGAGCCTACTTGGAATTCAGCTTGCGAAAGAGATCAAGTTCAAGAAAATAATCCTGGAAAGCGATGCCCAAAATATCATCCAATGTCTGCAATCAAAGAGGAAATCAAGCCCATGGAGAATAAGAAACTTAATCAAGATACTAGAAATCTCGAGATTTTCAGATGTTCTCTAATTCAACCACATCAAGGGAGAAGCAAATGGGCAGCTTTGCTTATGCAACTCAGTCTACCAGAAGGTGGATTTATCTTTCGACCTCCCCTATCCCATTGTTTTTGTTTTGTTCTCTGCGGAAGTATTAAAAAAAAAGTGATTGAGATGACATGAAAAGTGTCACTGGAGCATCCAGTTCCATGCCACTATAACAGTCCTATTGGTGGTTGCCTTTTCTCCACGAGGACAAGCGATTTGAAGGGTCCTTCAAAATGGATTTGAAATGCAGGAGATATTCCTTCTCTGGGTGGTACCCAAAAGAGACTGATGGAAACTGAGTCATGCCAATCATTAGAAATAACAAGAAATGATAACACAATTGATAATCCTAAGATGAATTGATGTTTGAATATTCTTATTGAATGATTTCATGGCTAACTCAAAAGAAAATATACTTCATCAAATTATACAAAGCGCATGCCTGATTTATGAAGATGCTGTAGAATGGTTTGGAATCTTAGATAAGCATTGCTATTTAAAAGTTTTAATATTTGACAGGCATGACGCAGACAAAGAACCCAACATGTTCAATTATCTATATTGATTTACTTGTCAATACAATTTTTTTGGTGTCAATTTAAAGTTGCCTAGGTGAAAGAAACCATTCAGAGTTACTTACTCTTTGATGAGTACAAATTTGTACGCACATTCCCTACTATCTTTATTGGATAGTTCATTGCATTGGAAAGACGTCAAGAAGATCTAGATCGATGACAAGCAGATCTTAAGAGGCCGGTTACACACATACGGCATGTCTGTTACAGAATAAACAAATTCGTGTAAGACATCTAATATATGAAATGAACACATGTAAGATTAGACAAGGGGAAACATTCCTTGTATTCATAAGAAAGTATACAAGCCAAGCACAACTGCAAGATTCCAAGCATAACCAATGAGCATAAACATTTGAAAGCTGTACTTTTGCTGTAAGTACCGAAATATAGATCCATTTCTGCTGTTCTCATGATATACCTGAAGGTGATTAACTGTTTGACCTGCCAAATATACCATAGGTATTACAAGTATGAACATAAAATAATTGAAAGCATAAAGAACAGACGCAAACAAGAAAACCAAACAGAAGAAAGATTTGACGAAAAATTGCTTGTGCGAGACTCACTCAAGTACTAAACCTCAAGAGCATTATGCCAAACGAAACTCTGTTGGTACAAATCAGGGAAACCTCCCTGTGTAGAGGTGGCTAAATTATCTTTAGTTCCGGGCAAGATCTGCTAGCTTGGAAACAAAACGCAATCACTTGAGACAATTACGAAACAACTCACAAACATTATTGTTCTTCATTTTTTTACTAATGAAGGAGCCTTGACAAGCATATAGTGATCCTTACTGTCAACGTACATGGTAATATAAATAAGTCCATAGAGCAATAAGAACATTTCACGGTTTTTACCTTCTCCGGTTTATAGAAAGACAACTTTAAACAATGACAAAAATACAACGAAAAATCAGGTGAACTTCCACACATTATTAGAAAAAACATACGACAAAAGAGTCCAGCATTACCGACAGTAGCTTCTTCTTGAACATCCTACTCAATATTATAGTGTCCTAAATTCCAAAAGTAGACAGACATCAAGTTTGCAAAATATCAATAACCAATGAGCCAACAACAGTATGGAGTAGACATGGTATATGGCAGATGTCTGCCGAAAGCAAAAATGATACCGACGGTATTCAGCAAATTCAACAGACAAACCTTGGAAAACAAGCACTAGCCGTTTCAATGGAATGATTTACGAACCTGTGCCAATCAAGAGCCACGCCAGACCTCTCAATATCCATAACTGAAGCAGATAAAGGTCAGCAAATTCCCTGCAACGTAAAATCCACACACAAGCAAGCTGAACATGAATCTAATATACTATAGGAATTCAAAAAGGTACACCAGAATGATTATCCATGTCGCATTATCCCGTTAAAGTTTTTAAGTCTCTAAAATGCCTAACACTAGGATCAAGTCGGATAATCAACTTCTCGGTGGTGTCACCACTATATAAACCATTGGAACCCATGGGACGGAACCTGTTAAGGTTTCTAAATCTCCATAATGGCTAACATGTGGGATTAATAAAAAATTTACTTCCTTGGAAGAGAGAATCAATAAAAGGGTACTTTTCATCGTAAGAGAGAATCAGCGCATCCGGAAACCGACTGCAAACATTCACCATCTAACTGTATCTACACAAAACACAAAAAATCATCAAAGCACCCTGAAATTCAAATTCTAACTATCAATCAGAGTTTAACACGCATTCTTTATACCCCGAAATGAAGAAATTAACGAAATCCACAGAACGAAACCCGTTAACATTCCTAAGTCTCTAACATAACCAAGATCTACAAGTAGCACTCCTTGCTGCCTTGGTTGTTCGAGTGACTTAAATCTCTCTCCTGCTGGTTGAATGTTTTAATTCCGAAAACACTTGGATCAAGTCAACTATCAACATACCTAATGAAGTTCCAACGAGTAAACTATCGAAATCCATAGGGAGAAACCTGCTAAAGTTTCTAAGCTTCTAAGAGGGCTAACACTTGAATAAAGTCGAACTATCAAAATCCTATTAATGTCACCGCCATGGAAACCATCGAAACCCACGGACAGAACCGTTAAAGTTTCTAAGTCTCCATGATGGCTAACATGGGGAATTATTTTCAAATAACTAAGCTTATGGTCAAAGGATCTATTAAAGGTTGAATTAACATATACATAAAAGTGAAGGCGAGGTTCAATAAAAAAGGTAATTCTTCTTTGTAAAAGAGGATCAGCACATATGCAAATCGACTGCCATCATTCACCATCCAGCTGCATCTACACAAAACACGAAAAATCATCAAAGCAACCTTAAATTCAAATTCTCATTTTAATCAAAATTTTAACTTGCATTCTCAATATCCCTAATGAAGTTCCAACGAGTAAACTATCGAAATCCATAGGGCGATACCTGCTAAAGTTTCCAAGCCTCTAAAAGGCCTAACACTTGAATAAAGTCGAACTATCAAAATCCTATTAATGTCACCGCCATGGAAACCATCGAAACCCACGGACAGAACCGTTAAAGTTTCTAAGTCTCCATGATGGCTAACATGGGGAATTATTTTCAAATAACTAAGCTTATGGTCAAAGGATCTATTAAAGGTTGAATTAACATATACATAAAAGTGAAGGCGAGGTTCAATAAAAAAGGTAATTCTTCTTTGTAAAAGAGGATCAGCACATATGCAAAGCGACTGCCATCATTCACCATCCAGCTGCATCTGCACAAAACACGAAAAATCATCAAAGCAAAATTTTAACTTGCATTCTCAATATCCCTAATGAAGTTCCAACGAGTAAACTATCGAAATCCATAGGGCGAAACCTGCTAAAGTTTCTAAGCCTCTAAAAGGACTAACACTTGAATAAAGTCGAACTATCAAAATCCTATTAATGTCACCGCCATGGAAACCATCGAAACCCACGGACAGAACCGTTAAAGTTTCTAAGTCTCCATGATGGCTAACATGGGGAATTATTTTCAAATAACTAAGCTTATGGTCAAAGGTTCTATTAAAGGTTGAATTAACATATACATAAAAGTGAAGGCGAGGTTCAATAAAAAAGGTAATTCTTCTTTGTAAAAGAGGATCAGCACATATGCAAAGCGACTGCCATCATTCACCATCCAGCTGCATCTACACAAAACACGAAAAAATCATCAAAGCAACCTTAAATTCAAATTCTCATTTTAATCAAAATTTTAACTTGCATTCTCAATATCCCTAATGAAGTTCCAACGAGTAAACTATCGAAATCCATAGGGCGAAACCTGCTAAAGTTTCCAAGCCTCTAAAAGGCCTAACACTTGAATAAAGTCGAACTATCAAAATCCTATTAATGTCACCGCCATGGAAACCATCGAAACCCACGGACAGAACCGTTAAAGTTTCTAAGTCTCCATGATGGCTAACATGGGGAATTATTTTCAAATAACTAAGCTTATGGTCAAAGGATCTATTAAAGGTTGAATTAACATATACATAAAAGTGAAGGCGAGGTTCAATAAAAAAGGTAATTCTTCTTTTACAAAGAGGATCAGCACATATGCAAAGCGACTGCCATCATTCACCATCCAGCTGCATCTGCACAAAACACGAAAAATCATCAAAGCAACCTTAAATTCAAATTCTCATTTTAATCAAAATTTTAACTTGCATTCTCAATATCCCTAATGAAGTTCCAACGAGTAAACTATCGAAATCCATAGGGCGAAACCTGCTAAAGTTTCTAAGCCTCTAAAAGGACTAACACTTGAATAAAGGCGAACTATCAAAATCCTATTAATGTCACCGCCATGGAAACCATCGAAACCCACGGACAGAACCGTTAAAGTTTCTAAGTCTCCGTGATGGCTAACATGGGGAATTATTTTCAAATAACTAAGCTTATGGTCAAAGGTTCTATTAAAGGTTGAATTAACATATACATAAAAGTGAAGGCGAGGTTCAATAAAAAAGGTAATTCTTCTTTGTAAAAGAGGATCAGCACATATGCAAAGCAACTGCCATCATTCACCATCCAGCTGCATCTACACAAAACACGAAAAATCATCAAAGCAACCTTAAATTCAAATTCTCATTTTAATCAAAATTTTAACTTGCATTCTCAATATCCCTAATGAAGTTCCAACGAGTAAACTATCGAAATCCATAGGGCGATACCTGCTAAAGTTTCTAAGCCTCTAAAAGGCCTAACACTTGAATAAAGCTCGAACTATCAAAATCCTATTAATGTCACCGCCATGGAAACCATCAAACCCACGGACAGAACCGTTAAAGTTTCTAAGTCTCCATGATGGCTAACATGGGGAATTATTTTCAAATAACTAAGCTTATGGTCAAAGGATCTATTAAAGGTTGAATTAACATATACATAAAAGTGAAGGCGAGGTTCAATAAAAAAGGTAATTCTTCTTTGTAAAAGAGGATCAGCACATATGCAAAGCAACTGCCATCATTCACCATCCAGCTGCATCTACACAAAACACGAAAAATCATCAAAGCAACCTTAAATTCAAATTCTCATTTTAATCAAAATTTTAACTTGCATTCTCAATATCCCTAATGAAGTTCCAACGAGTAAACTATCGAAATCCATAGGGCGATACCTGCTAAAGTTTCTAAGCCTCTAAAAGGCCTAACACTTGAATAAAGTCGAACTATCAAAATCCTATTAATGTCACCGCCATGGAAACCATCGAAACCCACGGACAGAACCGTTAAAGTTTCTAAGTCTCCATGATGGCTAACATGGGGAATTATTTTCAAATAACTAAGCTTATGGTCAAAGGTTCTATTAAAGGTTGAATTAACATATACATAAAAGTGAAGGCGAGGTTCAGTAAAAAAGGTAATTCTTCTTTGTAAAAGAGGATCAGCACATATGCAAAGCGACTGCCATCATTCACCATCCAGCTGCATCTGCACAAAAAACACGAAAATCATCAAAGCAACCTTAAATTCAAATTCTCATTTTAATCAAGATTTTAACTTGCATTCTCAATATCCCTAATGAAGTTCCAACGAAGAAACTACAGAAATTCATATGGCGAAACCTGCTAAAGTTTCTAAGCCTCTAAAAGGCCAAATACATAAAAGTGAATAAATGCGGAGATCAATAAAAAAGGTAATTCTTCTTTGTAAGACAGGATCAGCACATATGCCAAGCGTCTGCAATCATTCACCATCCAACTGCATCTACACGAAACAAGAAAAATCATCAAAGAAACCTTAAATTCACATTCTAACTTTGATCAGAATTTAATTTGCATTCTCAATATCCCTAATGAAGTTCCAATGAAGAAACTACTTCTAAGTCAGAATTATCCTAGTGATGTCACCATTTTAGAAACCGTCGAAACCAACGGACAGAACCGTTAAAGTTTCTAAGTCTCCATAATGGCTAACATGAGGGATTAGTAAATAACTAGGCTCATGGGATCAATCGTCAAAGAACAAATAAACCTAACTCGGTACCGATCACACTCCTTTTGAACTTCAGATGCTCATGTATTAAACTTCAAGAGTACCATGCCAAATGAATTTACTGCAGGACACCTAAAATCAAAAGTACATCGAAAGGTAAATTAAATTAAGAAGTAGGAATAAGTCACTTATGTAGAAATTTTTTTACAGAATGACAATTACAAGACCTAAACCTAACCATGAATTTTAGGTCTAAACCCACTTTTTTTTATAACAAAAAAACCCCAATTAGATCAGTCAATCATCATCAGATCGGTAAATTTTGAGTATAACAATCCTAAACATAAATGAAAATTTCGATGAAATCCAAAAATAAAATAGATCTACACTCCATAACATACTTGACAACAATGAAATCTGAAAGTAAATAGAAAATGAAGAAAAAGATGAGGAAAACTCGAATGTAGGGTGTTCTTCTTTTCCTTTCCACGAACGAATACTACCACCACCGCCGACCTTCATTTCCACCACCTACTACTACTGCCTCTTCAAAGATTGGGGAAGATAGTTGTTTCCAAAGAGAAAGACAAAAGGGTTGGTCTAGGAGGTTCATAGTTCATACTAATATTTATTCCCCTTTGTTTCTATCTTGACTTTAGATCAAACCTGGTCAAATGGTGGACCGTCTTATTTCCATGGTTCTAACTTCTACTACTCTAGTCACCGGGTTAGCTTTAGTTATCTTTTTCATGGTTTCGAACGGTGCCTTGGCCCTTGGACTACGGTTCGAACCACGTAATGGGAAGAGCACTAGGTTTGCCCTATAATAAACCTTGTTGGTCATATTTGATTTTATTATCTTTTTGGGTTACGAACATTTTAATTATCCGATAGCTAGCAATTTGTTGTATATGTTTCGAAATTTTACTTTTGTTTCAGGGTGAAAATGGTTTCTGCTGATTTCGGTAATTTCGGGTGTACGGGTGAGAAACAATTTAAAACCTAAACAATGTACTGCAAGAGAGTACTTTAGATTCGAGAGATCAATCTGTACAAATCCATCCTAAACCAAGAAATGGTCGTTCCGGACTTGCTTCGGTCACAAAGTGGAGGAGAATGGGTTGGTTTTGGGAGGGAAGCAAGGAAAGTGATGAGACCGAGAATAGTTGATTAAGGAAGAGTAGTAGTGTTACTACAACTTGTATCAGAAAAGTGGGAAGGCTAACAAATGGTAAGCTAGCAAGTATTTTCTGAGTGTTGTATATTCCCGAAAATGAACCTGTTCTGTGGAAATAGGTAAGACATATTTATACAAGTCGAAGTGAAACGTGAGGTCTCATTAAGGAATGGAAAAATGGGTAAGTAAATTTGGAGGAGGTGGTAACCGTATGCATGGAATTTTATGTTCCATAAAATCGTTAACCCATGGAATTGATGTTCCATAAAAACATTAACGTATGGAATTGATGTCCCATGAACGTTTCACTTTTATCTCCCTGTATTTACTAACCTCCTCACCCTTATGACGGGCGTAGTGTACGTCGCACGATGTAAACCGCCAAACCAATACCCAAAGAGGATCCCCAGAGTTTGTGATATGTGTTGATGTCTCGAATGTTTTTGTGGAAAACATGTAGCATAGGGTTGTTGCAGGCAAGTCGATCTCGGGAGACTTGGTAGCTTGGTGACCTTCGACGGTCGAGATTTTGTATCTTAAGAGGAAAGGTAGCGTTGATCTTTGCACGCTTTTCGTTCGTTGGTGGCCCAATAGAGAAGCCGGCATGGTGGCACGGCTAGGTTAGCATGCCATTGGCATGGCATGGTGGTGCGGCTAGGGTTGGCATGCCATTGGCGTGGCATGGACGCGCGGGTTAGGTTGGCATCTGTTGGCATGGCGTGGTTTGGCGTGGCCAAACTTAGGTTTTCAGGCTAAGGTTACCATGCATCGTCTGCAACCTGGAGGGATAGGATTTGCTCCTTGGATTGAAGGGGGACCGTCGATTGTCGTATGCCTTCGTTTTGGTAGCCGCGTAGGGAAGGTCAGCATGGTGGATCAGCTAGATGCGTTTGGCATGTGGGGCCAAGGGTTTGGTAAGTCGTTGGCACATGGGGCGGCTAGCTTAGCTAGGTGCGGTTTGGATTGGCATGTGGGGCCAAGGGTTTGGCAAGCCGTTGGCACATGGTCACGCTTAGCATGGCTAGGTGTTGTTTGGCTTGGCATGTGAGGCCAAGGGTTTGGCAATCCGTTGGCACATGGTGCGACTAGCATGGCTAGGTGCCAAGGCAACGTGTGGCTTGGATTGGCATGTGGGGCCAAGGGTTTGGTAAGTCGTTGGCACATGGTGCGGCTAGCATGGCTAGGTGCGGTTTGGCTTGGCATGTGGGGCCAAGGGTTTGGTAAGCTAGTTGGCATATGGGGCGACTAGCATGCCTAAGTGCGGTTTGACTGCATGTGGGGCGGGTGCGCCATGGGTGCATGGCGTGGCTAGCTTGGCTACGTGCGCGGTTCGGCAGCATGTGGGGCCAAGGGTTTTCCATGGGCGCATAGCGTGGCTAGCTTGGCTAGGTGCGGTTTGGCTTGGCATGTGGGGCGAGTTTGGTAACGTTGGTGGCATGGTGCGGCTAGCATGGCTAAGTGCGGTTTTGCATGTGGGGCCAAGGGTTTGCCATGGGCGCATGGCGTGGCTAGCTTGGCTGGTGGGCCGTTTGGCTTGGCATGTGGGACGGGTTTGCCATGGGCACATGGCGTGGCTAGCTTTGGCTAAAGTGCGGTTTGGCTTGGCATGTGGGGTCAAGGTTTGGCGTGACCAAGCTAGGTTCGTGTACAAGCTAGGGCTTTGGGACAAATGTCGTTTGGTAACCTCGGACGGCTAGGATTTGCTCTTGGGATTGAAGGGCGACCGTTGATTGTCGCAGCCTTCGTTTTGGTAGCCGCGTAGGGAAGGCCAGCAAGGTGGCGCGGCTTAAGTCGGCATGGGGCCATGGCAAGGTGCGTTTCGCATGCCGCGGTAGGTGTGGGTGGCATGGTTTGCCATTAGCACGGGTGCGGCTAGCATGGTTGGCATGCCTTGGCGCGGTGGCGTGGCTGGCATGGTTTTCCATTGGCACAGGGTGCAACTAGCATGGTTGGCATGCCTAGGCGCGGCAGTGTGGGCGGCATGGTTTTCCATTGGCACGGGTGCGGCTAGCATGGTTGGCATGCCTAGGCGCGTAGGTGTGGATGGCATGGTTTGCCATTGGCACGGGGTGCGACTAGCATGGTTGGCATGCCTTGGCGGTAGGTGTGGGCGGCATGGTTTGCCATTTGCACATGCGGTGTGAGAATTAGGGTTTTTGATACGTATTGATCTCTATACCTTGGTAACTATTACTATAAAGGCGAAATTCAAAATAATAGTAGACGAGAAACTTAGAAAACGTAACACAAGTAATAATTCGAATAAAATATCTTCTCTTGGATTATGAACAAGAAAACGATTACAATTCTCTCTTTGTTAAAGCTCACAATCTTCTAAATAGTGCATTAACCTTTAAACTATTTAGCTTGCACAAGTATTGTCGTAAGCTTTCTCTAGGTTTTCTGTGCCCCGTATCTGTCCTTAGCTATTAGCCAAAGCCCTCTATTTATAGCCTTCATCGTACTCAGCCGACCAAGGACTTATATTAGGAATCTATTTCATAAACTAAGAGTATTGCCAAAAACAAAACTCTTCCCTAACTAAGAATTCTGCCTAAACAAGGATTCATGCCTAGAATAGGTTTCTTCCTCAACTTAGCTTGAGGTTAACTAAGTTCCCTAAAGGAATACGGATACATGGGTCCGCTTTAAGAACTTGAACTCCTGTGAGAGTTAAAAATGAAGGTTAGGGAACTCGAGAGTCCCTTTTTCCTTGTTAAACCACTTAGCCTTGCTAGGAACTTGACCTTTACATCCAATTAGAAAAGCTTCTTTCTCTCATTGTCGTGTTTTAGTCACTCTTCGCTCCAATATGCAATCTTCCTTGAGTGGTTCCTCTCTATCAAACCATAAGTATTCTACTCGTGGTAAGATCATAGTGTCGTCGCCGTCATCATCAAGCAATGGTGGTTCAAACAACTTCAAGTATTTGGGTACATTCCTAGATAAGGTGGCGGATCTATACGAAAGGCATTGTCACCAATCTGATCGAGAATACGAAATGGTCCATACCTCAATGGTTTCAACTTCTTACCTTTCCCTTCGGTCGCTCCTTACCTAATTTTAACCATACCAAGTCACCAATACTGAAATTACAAGGTACAAGATGCTTGTCATGCTTTGCTTTGTATTTGGCTTGTGACTTCTTTAGTTGTGCTTCAACAGTCGCATGAATCTAATCTTCTCCAAGAACTTTTATGCCTTTTGTCGTTCACTTCCCCCCCCCCATTGAGGTGTCACTAGAAAATACTAGATCGAAAGGACTAGATGGTAAGTAACCATAGACGTCTCGAAAGGAGATTTCCCAAAAACGTGAACTGCTCTATTGAAAGCAAACTGTATATATGGTAAACTCTCATACCAAGTTTTAGGATGCTTAGAATTATATCCCCTTAACATGTGAACCATAGTCCTATTGACCACTTCTGTGTGTCCGTATGTTTGTGGATGAAAAGTTGTACTCTTCTTCAACCTAGTGTCCATCATCTTCCATAAAGAATTCCAAAAGTGACTAAGGAATCGACTATCCCTATCGAAATAATCAAGTAGGTAAACCAAAATGCTTCCACACGTGCTCAAAGAACAGCTTTGATGCCGGCTCCCCGTACCATCTTTGTACATGGAATTAATGCAATCATCTTGATGAATCGGTCGGCCACGACAACAAGTAATCATCACCGAGACTTGGTCTTCTGGTAATCCACCAAGAAAATCCATGTAAATACTCTCCCAAGGCCTTGATGGTACTGGTAATGGTAGATATAACCCACGTTTTTCGTTGGAATGTTTAGATGTGCCGCACAACTTACACCCTCTAACTAACTTAGCCACATCATCTTGCATCTTCGGCCAAAAGACATAACACTTGGGAGGTTAAGTAGAGTTTTATTCATCTCAAAGTGTCCAGAAACTCGGGAAGTGTGTGCCTCTCTCAACCACTGTAAACGATCTCCATCTTCTGGTATGCAAAGTAACTGACCTTTGTATAACAATCCATCTCGGAGTTCATACTCGCTTTTCAAACCACTCTTTACACCTTCTAATACCTTCTTGAAGTCTTTGCTGGATGCGTATGACTCTGCATACTCTTGAGGAACAATTGGTTGAATTCTCATGGCCACCATTAGTGATCGAATCTGAGGTCGAGATAACATATCTGCCAAATTGTTTGTTACTCCTTCTTGTACCTAATGAGAATATTGAAAGTCATCAAGTAAGACATCCACTTCATGTCCGGGCTTGTTGTAGTTTCATCTGTGCATGTAGATACTCCAACGGTTTGTGATCTAGAATGTACCACTACTTCTTTACCTAAGAGATACACTCGCAATGTTTGATACATTGATATAAAGCATATAATTCTTTGTCATAAGGTGCGTAGTTCTTAATAGCACACGAGAACAATTAGAATGGTACTCCATTTTGGTTTACCATCCTCAGTAACAACACTCCTCCCAATGCATAGTTAGAAGCGTCGGTCTCAACTTCAAAGTACGTTGTAGGTTAGGCAATGCCAACACCTGGTGCTTCTGAAATCTTTCTTTTTAGTAACTTCGAAAAGCGTCTTCATGAGTTTGCTGCCATTCAAACTTTGCCTTAGCTCCCATCAAACCATGTAATGGTCCTGCAATATTTGAAAAATGCCGGATAAACTTACGCAAGTAGGTGCAAGCCCCTAAGAAACTCCTGATTTCAGTTACAGTACTAGGTCTAGGCCACTTAGTGATCACTTCAACCTTCCTTGGATCAATCTTCCGTTGTCCACCACCAACAATAAATCCGAGATACACTAACTCCTCCTTCCCAAACTCACACTTCTTTACGTTCAACTTCAGTTGGCCTCATGTAACACTTAATGTAAACACCTTCTCAACGTGAACGAGATGCTCTTCCCAAGTTCTGCTGTATATTAGGATATCATCCAAGTAAACAATCACAAAATCTTCTATAAAAGGTCGTAACAAATCATTCATAAAACGCGATAAACGTCGGCTGAGCATTACACAAACCAAAAGGCATCACCAACCATTCAAACAAGCCTTGTTTGGTTTTGAAAGCAGTTTTCCATGTGTCATCTTCTCGAACTCTCATCTGGTGATATTCGAATTTGAAATCTAACTTTGTAAAGACTCGAGCTTTTTCCAACCGATCCATCATGTCGTCTATCCTAGGTAAAGGGTAACGATTCTTGATTGTGATCTTCTTCAACGCTCTATAATCAATACATGCGCCAGCCTCCATCTTTCTTTGGAACCAACAACACCGCTGATCCACAAGGTGAAGCACTTGGCACTATCATTCCTAATTCTAAAAGTTCCTGGACTTATTTCTTGATCTCATTAGATTCCTCTATGGTTGTGCGATAAAGACTTACATTAGGAAGAGAACTCTCCCCGGTCAACATGATCTCATGCTTCACACTCCTCTTTGGCGGTAATCCCTTGACATCTGAAAATAAATCCTTGTACTTCAACTTCAACCTTTCTAGGTTATCTTCTTGTTGTGCAGTCAAGGCTACCAAACAAATTATACTCGGCTTCTCCTCAAGAGAACGGATCACAAGGAGAATGAAATTTGTGCTAGCATTCACCAACTGCTTAGCCTGAGTGGATGTGATCAAACTAGCCCCCTCAAGAGGAGAATCAATAGCCCCAATCACAAAACTTTCTCCATCTTTGGTAAAGGTGTACTTTTGTTCCCTCCTGTGTAGAGTTGCATCTCTATCCCATAGGTAAAGACTACCTAGTACCACCTAACAAACATCCAAAGGAACTACGTCGCATGTGACTTCGTCAATATATGACTCATCTAGAGAAAATTTGAATGTGCACTGCTGTGAAACTTGTAAGCCCCCTTCCTTTTGAAGCCATCCTAAAGGGTATGGTTTTGGATGTTTGAAAGTCGTTAAACCTAACTTCTGCACCAAAGAATTTGAAAGAAAATTCTTCTGACTTCCCGAGTCAATAACATCATCAACTAGTGAAGTTTTGACTTGCATCTTCACTGTGAAGAGTTGCTCCCTAAGATCATCTTTTGAAGGTCTTTCTTTTGCCTCCCGTCATAAGAGAAGCTTTGAATTGGGTTCCGTTAGTCCGTGGACTTCTTTTGGAGTTTGAGCGACTAGTGAGCCTTCTTGGATTCTTTCCTCTGCAACCCTTTAGGCTTTAGATGAGGGTTCTTAACCCAACACTTGTCGACAACGTGACCTGTTTGCTTGCAATGGGTGCAAGACAAACCTTCCTTGTCACTAGACTTCCCTTCTTCTTTGCTCCTTTCACCTCCTTTCACAGTGGTACCTCCAGATTTCACCTTAGTATTTCCCTTTGAATCCGATTTCTTAAGCCTGCCCTCAATGGCATTAGCTTTTATACTTGCTTCGAAGATAGTATCCACTGAAAACATCTTCAACTCCTTCCGTATATACTCATGGAACCCATAAATATATTTCATGTAGATAACATAATCCCCAAGTCTAAGTCCAAAATCATAGCTTTGATTCTGAAATTCCGAAGTATATTCTTGTACGGTTTGGTTGTAAGTCCTGCTTCAAGTTGTACCACTTGAACCATCTCTCCTCAAGGTAGCCAACCGGATAAAACTATTTCCTTACAACGCGCCTTAAATATTTTCCACGACAATACTCCTTTACCTAGGTTTTGTCTTTGATAAGCTTTCCACCAAGGTTAGAGCATGCTTTTTGTAGCTTCAATGCCGCGAAAGCAATCTTTTCCTTTGAACCATATTCAAAGAAAGAAAAATACGTCTTTAGACGTTCAATCCAATCATCTAATTTTTCTACATCGACACTCCCATCGTAAAGTGGAATATCAACACGGAAATCAATTTTCAGATTCTTACCATGAGGTTTAGTTGATGTAGGACTTTTAAGAAACTCTTTCTTCTTTTCTTCCTCCTCGTCTTCTTCCTCTTCTTCTTCTTCTTCTTCTTCTTACTAATCGTCTTCTTCGTAATCATCTTTTTCCGGCTTCGGTGAAGGTGTAACCTTTTCTTCGTCTTCGGCTTGAGGTATGAGAACGAATACATTCACTCAGTTCCTGAAGGGTAACTTGAATTGACTTCATATCGTACTCAGCGTAGCCACCTTTTCTTCCATAGTTTGTGGTTCGCTTTCCTTAGATCACCATCCGACTTTGTCATCCTTGATCCCCTTTTTTTCTTAACGTCTTCCAACTTCTCGAGTACCTCACCAAGCTTTATGTAGAGAGATCTAGTGAAAACCATAAACCACGGGGATTTACCCTAGAATTAACTAACATTGCTCGTGATGCCAACTTGATATGTATTGATCTCTATACCTTGGTAACTATTACTATAAAGGCAGAATTCAGAATAATAATAGACGAGAAACTTAGAAAATGTAACACAAGTAATAATTCGAAGAAAATATATTCTCTTAGATTATGAACAAGAAAACGATTATAATTCTCTCTTTGTTACGCTCACAATCTTCTCTAAACGGTGGATTAACCTTAAACTGTTTGCTAAGCTTGCACAAGTATTTTCGTAAGCTTTCTCTAGGTTTTCTGTGCCCCGTATCTGTCCTTAGCTATTAGCCAAAGACCTCTATTTATAGCCTTCATCGTACTCAGCCGACCAAGGACTTCTATTAGGAATCTATTTCCTAAACTAAGAGTATTGCCTAAAACAAAACTCTTCCCTAACTAAGAATTCTGCCTAAACAAGGATTCATGCCTAGAATAGGTTTCTTCCCTCAACTTAGCTTGAGGTTAACTAAGTTCCCTAAAGGAGTACGGATACACCTGTATCAGTTTTGGCATGTTGAAACCCTAATTAGCATTAAAAAAAGGTACCCTGGTAATTTTCTTGCCGACAAATTAAAAGGTTCAATAAATGTGATTGGTTTGGACATTATTACTCAACTTATGTGACGTCACTGTCTGACTAGGGTTTTATGATTTTACCCATAAGCTAAAAACCACCATCAACAACTTCATAACTTTTTTAAGCCAATCAATAAAATTTGGAATTTCAGATACTAAGTGTTTCGGCGCTCGAGCAAACAAAATGTCGAATGTAGCAATACGGGGTAATTGGTGTACAAGTCTGCTTAGTTTATATAACTAGATAGAGAACCACAATATACCATGAAAATTGCAGCAATCAATCTGCCAGCAAACCAACATGCATGCATTGCGCGTTGACAACTAGCAACGGCTGCTACTGTTTTGGACCTCGAGTAGACATGACACCAACACTGTGCCGCTGAACAATTTTATGCCAGAATATGAGTCAAAATACATGGAAATATAGCTTGCACCGTATATGAACCTTGTTTGTTCATTTGGTCTCCGTACTTAGGTTATCTATCTCCTATTATGATGTTTGTTAGGATTCCTTTCCTAGTTCCAGTCTGTTTCTTAATTTAAATTTTTTGTTTTCTTAGTTTTGGTTTTCTTTTCCTAGTTACTATAAGGAATTGTAGAAGCCTATATATAAGAAGGCCTAGCATTAAGATGCTAGTATTCTAGAGAAGTAGAGAAGCATTGCTATAAGCGATCCGACGAAGATGGCACAAAGTATTGCTGCTGTTCTTAGTTTCAAGCAGTTCAAAGGGATCAGTACCGGGGAAAGCACGGAATTTCTTTTCATCCACGAAAGATATCCCGGCCACCATAAATCTCCACCAACCGAGAGACGTACATCATTTTTGTAAGCAAATGGATGAACTCCGGGAAGATGTACATTTTATACGTGAACGTTTAAGTATGGTATCGTGGATCGTACTCTTCTTACCTCTGGCCATGCCTATTCTGGCAGACGGTAATGCACGTAAGAAGACGACAAAGAAGAGTGATTAATCTGGACGCTTATCTCGCTCGAGGTAGATTTGAGTCGGTTCTGCTCGCCTCATCTAACCTGACGGTTTAATTCTGAAAGTAATTTTTTTATATATACATGTTTTTTACTTTTTTATTTGTTTTCTATTACAATTGAGGAGCCAAACTTAACTTCAAATCTGTTATTGTTTTTAAGTTCAATTTCTTTTCATATCGAGGTCGTGTTTATAAGAAGATGATTGTAGTACACCCCTTAAGATAGTCGTATCTGTGATTATTTACCATGGTCATCAACTGCATGCAAAATAAAGTACGACTCAAAACTCCAAATATCAGTGATTACGAGCACACACAACATGCTTAATTGAGTCACTTGTTAAACTCGAATTGATGCGATGTCCACTGTCAGGAGGAGAGTGGGATCGCTGCTCAGTGAAGCTAACCTGACGCAGCTCCACTTCAATAACCAAATAATCCAACTCGGAACGGGCAAGTCATCAGTGAAGCTAATCCAAATAACCAATAACCAAATAACCTGACGCAGTACACTCAGTGAAGCTAACCTACGCCCAGATCATGCAAATCATCTCCCAACTCGGAACGGGCAAGTCAACATATTCATAGCAATAGTATCACTATCTTAATTTGGAGTTCCGCAAGGAATCAAAATGATAAACCAAAAGAAACTGAACAAGCTGCATAGGATACAATTTTACGTACGTGCTAGGATTTAGATAGTCATACTATATTTGCTATGGTTTTCCCTATTTCCCATCCCCATTTTTCCTATTTCCCGTCCTGTTCACAATTTCTAAAACCAATTTACTTTTGAATCGTGGTTTTTCCTATGTAACACCTACAAAAGTCAAATTGACTTTGACCATAAATATTACCATTTTTATTTATCTTCTTCACTATTGGCTCCTTTTCATTCGAAAATGCTATATGAACAGCCGGTTGACAGCTGAATGACAGCTGATCTTACGTGGCAAGCATAGTAGAGCGATGATGTGTCCTATATTTTACCATGTCATCAAAAAAAAAACTTTGGAAAGCCCTAATACTCGGCCACGTCTTCCTTTCCTTTGCTGCTCAATTTCTTCACCTTCACATGGGATATGAATCATGATCCGTTGAAAACCATTCAATCATGTATCTATATTTGATTGAAATTGAAAACCATCAAAATTCTCAGCCAATGAATCTCATAGTGCAACACAAATCGATTAAGACCACAATGTCTCTGCCAACAATGGCTTCTCCTAATTAGATTTTTCTCACGTTCTTGATTCTTCCATTTATTTTTCAATCCAATTAATCAAACACAGAGTATTATTTATCCATCAACAAAGATCTTCTCTAGACTTCCTATCACTCATGTAAATTTGTTTGACTTAGGTTACCGCATCAATCCCATTAATTCTAATTTTAGAGATTTTGGAAAAGGCTTCGATAATCATAATGGTGTGTTCTCAGGATTTCATCAACCAAACATCAATTTGTTTATAATAAAAAACATTACCCAATATGTCGAGATTATGAAACTATAAGAATCAAGAGGATATGGTAGAAATTATTTTCAAGCAGAAGAGATAAAAGGAAGACAGAGATTAGTTTTCTTAGGCTTTTATTTTATGACGTGGATAAAGAGAAAATTACACGTTTTTATAGTTATGCCCGCCACGTTGGATCAGCTGTCATTCAGCTGTTAACCGGCTGTTCAAGTAGCACGGTTGCTTTTCATTTAACAAAATCAAAAACGGTAAGTTAGAAACCCTAGATTAGATTCCTTTAAATTATAGTAGGATTTTAATACACCTAACCTAATTAATCACCGACTTTCTTCTTTTTCTTATGAAGAACAGAAGAACTAGTGCGACAATAATTATGAACCCTAATTTAGCAGGCGTGTTATTCTGTGTAGCATTGTAAGAGATACATACGCAAGATGCTTTGTCAAATTTGAAACTACGGATGCCATGTTACTCTCGGTAACGTACATGAGGTCTATCAAATACTAATTCATTAATGACCTGCATATATTAACAACTCATCATTAGCCATGATCATTGTTTATCTCAATTGATAATCTGGCTATCAAACAACCCTTGACTAGCTTAATATCCATTTCCACAAAACTTCCAAACTCTTCCTATTTCGACAACTATACCAACTATCTTCCAATCTCTAAAACAACCACCAAGTACCAAATTTAACTTAATTGTCAGTGGACTTCTTAAGAAAGCTCATGGATCATAAAGCATGGTGCACATTTAAAAATTTGCAATTAGGTTAGATATAAAACCAAAAACTATAAGCTAAAAACTGAAGAAAGATTAATAACAAGGCGGTGGTGGATCGTGGAGATGGAGGAGAAGAAGTAGTGATAGGTGGTGGAGATGGAGAAGAAGAAGAAGAAGAAGCCGTGTGTAATGTGACTCAGTATGTTTTTTTTTCTTTTTCTTTTATTATCGGGTAATGTCAAATGGATAGTATTTAGGATGTACCAAAATATACATGGATGGTACATAGGATTATTGGGGATGGGAATTAAGGTGGATGGGAAATAGTGAAAGTGGGGATAGGAAATAGGGAAAACCTTTGCTATTAAGTGTCCAAACCACGTTGAAAGACAAAATAGGGTTATTGTCTGAAGTCAGCATCATTTCTGCAAGATTAGCATTGATCACGTTGAGTCCAAAATTACACTCACCACGACCCTAAGCTTTGATCGATAAACTGATATTTATAAGCCTGGTGACAAAAATCATCATGTGGTAGTTCAGAAAGTATATTGAAAAAGACATCCACTTTCAAATCCCTTTTGAAGCTTCACTTTGTTACCATGTTCTTTGGTCAAAAAGACGAAGGGTCCAGCAGGTAGATTAGAGGACTGGAAATCCTCAGATTGACTGTTTTACCAAAAATACCTGAAGTTCTTTGGTTTCAGAATTAGGATGGTGCCTCATAAAAGGGTTGGGTTCACAGTTTCAACTCAACCAATCAAATACTTAACTTATCACAGTTTAACTCAACCAATCGAAAGCTAACACTTGTTGCTTATCTCATGGATATTAGCAACAGCAACCAAGGATTTAAAATGCATTGCTACTCTAACATGAATAGGCAACACACAGGGTAAGATTAGATGGCTACTAACAGCGACTGGGGAAAAACCTGTAAAGCATAACAGCATATCCACAAAATAACAATAATCTAAATGATGCATTACCAACTAATCACAAATAGCAAGATTTGTACACCAGGTTGATAGACATTGCACCTTCCGCTAGCCTTTAATATATATATTTCTAAACTTCAAACAAAAAAAAAAAAAAAAACTTAATCCAAAATTGGCAAAGAATTCTAAAGCATAACCCCTCCCTCTTCAGATCAACCACTGCTGCTGAACTTAGCTTCGTACTCATGGGGTTGCTGCAAAAGCAAACAAAATGTCAGTTGTGGCAATAGTGGATAATTAGTTTGTTTAGTAGTAATAACTAAATATACCATGAAAATGGCAGCAATCAATCTGCGAGCAAACCAACGTGCATGCATTGCGCGTTGACAACTAGCAGCGGCTGCTACTGTTTCAAACCTCAAGTAGACATGACCAGCACTGTGCCTGTGAATAGTTTTATGCCAGAGTAGATAGTCAAAATACGGATCAAAAACAAGAAATAAATGGGCACCAAATATGGAAACCAAAAAATACTTACTTATCCACATAGCAATGCTTCACCGGGCCAAACTGAGAACATTCTTCTTGGACTTCATCCCTGATGTCTAGATCAAAATCTGGTTCAGTCTGTGAAACTTAGATAGTGTTAGTCCAATTGATTCCATCAGTGCCTCTTGAGTCAAAGCTAAAACAACCGAGAAAAACAAGAAAGGTAACAAACCTCGGAGGCGGGATCGAACATATTCTTCAACAACAGACATTCGGAAGGATTACCAATTGGTTCACTGGGAGTAGGGACAGCTAGTGCAGGAACAATACCAGCTTGCAGATTTAAAGGAAGGCCTGCCATTGGCTGAACTGGTACTTGCCCATTAACCATAGGTACTCCAAGAGACCCGACGATACTGCATTATGTTTGCAGGGTCAGCTTAGCCATGAATACAGAGAAAAGAAAGAGGTAACTAAATAGACGAACCTAGTAGCAACACCAGTACGATCCAACTTCTGCATAAGCATTGCCCTGGATTGGGCATTTAATGACTGCATTGGAGAAATGAAACAGCATTATCTTTCAATTGAGCATTTAAAGACTGCTAAAACTCAGGAAACAGTACACTACGAAATTTGGAACCGCAACAATTGACAAAAAATATCACTCACCAAACCACCACCATCATCATCATCAAAGTCAGCTGCATTAGCTCCAGCATTCTGGACTCCCACATGATCTGTAACAGCAGAAACCTACACAAGAAGCACGACAAATTGCTACTAAGTTGTCATTCAAATAATCAATGCAGGGAATCAGAAATTTCAGACATGCTCACAGACCTTGATAACCCTCCCGGCGATCTCCAATTTTCCGTTGAGGCTTTGAGCTGCTTTAGCATGTTCAAGCTGAGCAAACTGGAGGAAGAAGAGGATATTTAGAAAGGGGCAATTTTCCACAATTAACTTGACTAACAAAAATTAACAGGGTCCATCCTTACTTGCACAAAACCAAATCCTTTGCACTGGCCTGTCTCAAGATCAAGAGGTAGCTGCACAAGCTCCACTGGACCAAAAGGCTCGAAAACCTAGAAACAACATCACTAATTTTTCAACACACTGATGACTGGAGAGTATACATAAACATATCAAATGAATTTTTGGTTTTAAACCAACTCCAGGGTCTTTTTAAAAATACCTGCCAGAAGTTGTTCTTCAGTCATGTTAAAGTGTAGATTCCCAATGTAGAGTTTCCTAGCAACAGCCCCATAAGGCCCAGCAAGAGCTGCTGATCCTCCCGAGTAGCAGTAGATTGAACAAGGTTCTTTTCAGCTTCTGAAGGTTTAACCATTACAGGTTGACCAAAGAGCTGGTGACCAGAAAGTGCAATTGCCATTGGCACAGACATTGAATCATAAAACTCAATATACCTGCAATAACCCAGCACCCGTTCATAAATTTAAGCTCGATGACTGTCGAAAGACTGACGCTAATGCCCACAATTTCTTACAAAATAAACTGGTACATAAAGAACTACTACTGGTATTTTAAGGTCATGCTATGGCTGTGGTTATGGTCTCAAGTGGCAGGACAATGCACAACATGACACAAGATAGCTCAGCACCTTTTATCAGCATTTATCATATTGCTATTAATTTGTACCAGAAGTACAACCAAATTACGAGAGAGCAGCAACTGTCAAGATAGCTCCCCCATAAAGATCCATAACGCCATAAAGTCGGAACTTAAAAGTAGGAAATATACATACCCAACCCCTTTTGATCGCCTAGAATTTCGGTCCATGATCAATCTTACATCCCTCACCTGAAAAGTAAAAGTTAACTGTTCAAATGATATCTTTGCATAAAGAGAAAAAGAACCATAGAAAGCTAGAATTTCGGTCCATGATCAATGTTACATCCGATAACCTGAAAAGTAAAAGTTAACTGTTCAAATGCTGTCTTTGCATAAAGAGAAAAAAAACCATAGAAAGCTAAAACTTACAAAGCGATACTTTACATGTTTGGTACACAATGTACCACCTATGGACGGCAGACTACATGATCATCAGTCAATTCATATATACTTATTGACTCACCAAATATAAAGTATGTTGAGCCACAAAAAAGTCATTATACTACGCCTCAAGGAAGGCAGAGGAGCTTTACTGCAATAAGAAGCAAATGTATCTCAATGAAATGCATTCACACTAATTTGAGAGGTGTCTTATGCATCAAGAGTCTAAAAATTAAGGAAGCAATACACATCTTCAATAGCCAATTCAATTAATAATATGCAAGATTATACAACATGATTATCCACCATACCAGGGGCTGTGATTCTGATACAGTAGAGAACTTTTTATGCAAGTATATATACTACATAGGATAACAAAAGAACTACCAACTAAACCAAGAAAATACGTTTCGCAGAATAAAAATCAAATGTGCTATTAATTTTTCTAACCTTCCCCGCTTTAGAGAAAAACTCGTAAACATCTCTCTCGGTCGCCTTCAAAGGCATCTGCAACATCAAAATTCACATAAGAATTAAAATCTTAAGTGTCAAAAGAAGCACAGCATAAATCAAGATAGCACTTAGGTAATGAATAAACACATGTCATAATACCTGATAAGCAAAAACTGTTCTCTGATCCCTCTCTGGGTCAGCTTCAGGCTCCATATTTTCTTTCTTATCCTTAAATCTCCTGCATGCGAAAACATTCAATTATATAACAAACTGACATATTCATACTTGAAAAAACTAATAAAAAAATAATTGACTACTAGTCGCTAATAGTTCTACTCCAAACCCATTTCTAACTTGAGCAAAACTTACACTCTCAAGCTCTTTAATTAACTTTCTCAATTGACAGCAAAACATTTACAATTTCATAGACAGATGAAATCGCCAAAATAAAAAAAGAGTGAAGACTTCAGTGAAAGGCCATAAAGTCTTTCAATGCCCAATTCTTATGTCTAAGAAGCTATACATACTATATCCTCATCGTTCCCACCAGCAAGGCATTTTTCACGATTTCCCTTGTATAGTAATCTTCGTATACACCATTGTGTCTGGTAGGGAAGATTGAGGTGTAGGAGAAGGTGCTGTGGATTGAGCAAAGTAATTATCTTCTTCCAAATCAGATGCATTGTTAAGTTCTCTTGCTTCGATTGCATCAATTGCTTCCTCAATATTATCTTCTTCCGGATTTAAATCCCAATTCCTATACTGAGTTTCATAATCTGCTCTTTGTCGTGCAAATAAACGCTGATTGTAATGAACATAAACTAGTTTTTCAGCCCTGTCAGCACTCAATCTATTCCTCTTCACGCTATGAATATAGCCATAAGTGCTCCAACACCTCTCCGCACAAGATGTGTTCACTCCTTGAGATAGCACTCGCATAGCTAATTCGTAAAGTTCCGGAGCACCTCCACCATATAAACCCCACCATTGTGTTGCACTTAACCTTGCTCTATCTTCTACAGCTTGTGGGCGTGCAAAAGCACCTCCGTTACTCACAAAATTGCTGATTTGGTGCCTTATAATTGCAGCTTCTTCCGGGTCTGGAACCATCTTGTCTATAGCAGTTAAGTACCCATCTTCAACCTCCGTATCGAAGTTCGGCTTCTTCCTACTTACACCACCTGGAGCTGGTTTCGTAAGCCAAGAGTTTGTGTAGTACTTAGGGACAAGTACATACGCCAAACAGTGCAATGGGATATTCATCTTACTCCATCGCTGGACAACAAGCTGCTGAATTATTTCATAAATGTCTGGATCATCTACAAGAGTATCTATTAGTACTCCAAGCATAGTATCCATCTGTTCATATGCTTCTCCTATGACAGCCTTGTCGGAATCTGAAAATCTTAGCATGACGTAAATAGGCTTCGTTATTTTCAGCACTTTTTCTGCATTGCTCCAAAAATCGCCATCCATTACAATTGAAGTGATGGTTTCATGTCCTTCTGCATTTGCCGGCTTCTTGATCGCTTTCCATTCTTCCGATAGTACCATGGCTATTAAACTAGCCCTTACCTTGACAAGTCGAGACAACACAACAAAGTGGAATCCAAACCTTGTCTTTTTTGATTTAAGAACCTCTAATGCAGAAAACTTCTTAAACAAAGCAAGACATTGAGAATGATTTTGATAAACTTAACAATATCCTTACCTTTTGTATACGTGTCTTTAACAAAAGAAATAGCCGGATCCCTTGATTTTCCTATGTCCTTCATTAACAAGTTTAGGGTGTGCGCTAAACACCCTGACCAAAATATATGTGGATGTTTTTCTTCTATGATTTCTCCAGCACGTTTGCAATTGGCAGCATTATCTGTGATGACTTGTATGACGATTGAAGGCCCAACCTCTTCGATAGCTTTCAAGAGTATCTCTGCAATGTTTTCACCTGTCTTCTCAATTTCTGAGACATCATGTGCACTAATAAACATTGCCTTGCCATTCGATACTGCCATAATGTTTATTAAAGAGTCATTCTTTACGTTAGACCAACCATCGGAGATGATCGAAACTCCATGAGTCTGCCAATCACTCACCAGAGAACTTAAGGCTCGCTTTACCAACGCTTGCTCCTTGTCTAGTAAAGAAGTTCTAACTTTTTCACAAGAAGGTGACTTATATCCTTTTGGTGTATTATTGATGGCAGACACCATTTCTGTCCAAAATGGAGATCTGAGGACATTAAAAGGAATCCCATTTGCAAACAGAAATCTTGCGATTTTTTGATCAACATCTTCTCTACTGTTTTTATGAAACATTTTACCAATAATACTCTGATATGAATCACTTTGATCCATCTTCATACTTGTTTGCTGATTTTGCCTCGTACTCGAGTTAGGCAACACAAGTTTTTTAGCTTTTGCACTTCCTCCAAATAATCTTCTCGCGTCAAGTTCCAGTTTTTTCAACATCTCCATCATTTCTTTTGTAATTTTGGTACAAACTGATATACCTGCATTTTTGCCGCCATCTTGAACACCAATCAGATGTTGACGAACACGTGAGTACGATCCAACATAAGGTTCTGCTTTACATCCGAAATTACAAACCCACTTTTTGTGATCCACCTCCTCCTTTACCACCATCAGCCTTACCAATTTTTGTGACATAATCCCATAAAGGAGTTGATTTGGGTTCTTCTAGTTCTTCATCTACCTCTTCTAAGTCTATAACGGAGCTAGAAGAATTAGAATCATCCATAAGAAACTAGAAGAATAAGAGATAGAGATTTTCTTTGGTTTAGGTATTGAAGAGTTTCTATCGGTCGTCATATATATAGTTTTTAGGTGTCTTTAGAATTTCTAGATCTGAAGAAAATAATAATAGAACACTCTAAATTGGTAAACATAAGTCAAATTTTGGTATTAAAATCAAAAAACATAATTACATATTTTGGAATTTGTGTTTAAATTTGGAAATTCTACTGGTATTCATGGGAAAGTTCCTCCCTCAGTAGGAGCGAGTTTCTCAGTAGTTTGGAGCGAGTATCTCAGTGGTTAGGAGCGCGCTCCCTCGCGAATCTTGCTGAGGAGCGCAGATACGCGAATCTCAAGCACATGAAATTAGTTGGCCTCAATAAGATACAAGACACACTAGACTATTGAGACAACCTAAACAATTCACAAATTCATAATTCAAACACACAGTGTCAACTGTCCAACACCTAAGCTAGTTCGTAATGTGCACATCATCAATTAATATTCTCAGCCCTAAATTACAAATGAGATTGTGCAAAAATTCAATCAAAAATTCATCTAAGACAACTTAAAATGCGCACAGAATCAACAACAAATCATAAATTGAGCTACAATTATAAACTTAAAACTGATTATTACCTGCTCATCTCTCTCTCCCTTTCCCTTGTTTCATTATCACGCTGTTCTCGTTCTTTTTTCTCTAGCTTCTCTAATCTCTCTATCTCTACTCTTTCCCCCTAACAACTTCTTTCACAGCTTCTTTCTCAACATCTTTCTCAGTATCACTACGATGTCTCCCCGAATGACTACTGCTTCTTCTAGATCTTTCCTTCTCCCTCTCTTTCTCCTTCTCCTTCTCCCTCTCCTTATCTCTGCTACTTCCCTTCTCCCTCTCCCTCTCCCTCTCCCTTTCCCTTTCCCTTCCACCTCTATCCCCCCTTCCACCATCTCTTTCACGTCTTTCTCCTCTATCACCTCTATCTCTTTCAGTCTCCTTCTCTAAATCCCTACTACTTCTATGTCTATCTTTATCACCACCGCTTCGTCTTTCAGATCTAGAAGATCTTTCTCTTTCTCTATCTCTATCTTCAACCTCTCCTCTCTTTTCACTTCCATTCTCTCCTCTAGACCTCTTACTACTTCTCTTACTATCCGTTACCCTCTCATCATCTTCATCAGCACCATTTTCATCATCTTCAGCTCTTCTTCTACTACTTCTATAACTCTTCTCACCTTCTCTTTTTCCTCCGCCTGATGATTGATTCTCAGCTTTTGAATTCTCTGGATCTTCTACTCCTTTCTCTAGATACTCGATATCATCCAAATCCATGTCTCTAGGGTTTCGAATTCGAGAATTATTATCCAAAAACCCTAGATATTTGGGTAATTTTTCTTACAGTAGTAGCAGTGGAGATATTTGGGAGAACTTGAAAAACCCTAGGTTTAGATTTTCGTTCGTCTTTTTTCCTTCGACTGATTTTTGAGTTTGTGAATTGGAATGTGGTACGCCGGGGGTGTATTTTATAAGGTTGTCGTCTGTGTGTGTTATAGCGGTTGGATTGTTTTATCACAGAGGATTTATAAGATTGAGGAAGGATTAACGGTTGTGAGGTATTGGACTATTAGGTATACGGGTATGTCTGGATTTGACCCTATAAGGAAAGGATCTGGTACACGGAGTGTCGGAGATACTTATCTAATCTCTAGTTTTGGCCTCTTTGTCATGTTGAGAGACCGACTGCAAAACAAAAGGATGGATTGTCGTGTTGATGAGACCGACTACAAAAGGGTAGATATTTGTGCACTAGCTGGGTGGAAAGTCCCTTGTGGTTGGTTGAAGTTCATCAGCATTTTAATTCCTTCATGAATAAAATCCAGTTATGAGCACAGTGGGAAAGATATGGTGAAACAAAAAAGAGGTAAAAATAGTTTGCATAATGTGTCACGAACCAAATTTTGGATCATTAAGATTTTTGGTGCATGGGGCAAATTTTAGACAACTTGGCATCAATATAACATCATGGATGCGATTTGAGTCACAATCTGATTTTGAGTTACATGGCTTATTTTGAGTTATGTGACGGGTTTTGTGAACTTAATTTCCTTGAAATAAATGGTTTTGTATGTCATAAAATTATGTTGCTTATTAACAAAAAGAAATCTTTATAAAAAACTAAGGAATGTAATACAACAAGTTAGTAATATCTTGCTTATCAAAAACATTACATATATTATTAGTCTGTCGAATATTCTCTTGTATATGTTTGAAAAATGTTGTGATCTTCGGATTCCAGCTCTTTTGTCGGGGCATTTATTGCTTTGAGTTGTGACTTTTGTTAATATATATATGTATTAAGATAATGGGGATTTCCTCGAAATCTCTTTGCATTGGCTGATGGTGTTTCGGTTTGCCATTTGGAACTGGTTTTTTTTTAATGATGTTCGATAGTTCTTGACTATCCGTGACTATGCTTATTGTTGACAACGGAGTATTCGCCATCCAAGTTATTGCATGAAGCAGTGACTGGGATTTTACATGAAGATCTAAAGAAACTCACTCTGATATAGCCACGAATAAAAGCCTTTTGGTCTATTTTAAGTAAAGAAGAAACGGGTATCCCATAGAAAGGTATTTTACATTAAAAGACGCATCACAAAATAGTATCCAAGATGCGCGGTAGGAAAGATCTTCAGATGATGAGTTGAGGGTAATTTTAGAACAAGTTGTGCATGTGGTGAAAGAGAATTGTTTGGAATGTGAGTATTTGGGGTTGATTGAAAATAACTATTTGTTTGCTCGGTCCAAATTATGGGAGAATGTGTGATTTTTCAAAGTGGACGTTACCTTATATTTATAAATGGACTAAAGTATGGTATCGGTTTTATTTGAAAAGGGATCGAATTTCGGGATTTAATCCAAGAGGCAACCCAAGATAGATCGCGGGGTGTGGCTTATATATATAAGGAAAACCAAAAATGCGCTTTTGGGAAAGGCACTCCATGAAGAGGTGGTGATCAAATTAAGGTGATTGGAAGTCGTAGAGAATACATGAAGAAGATTTACATGGCAAATAAGGAGTTATTATAACCGAAGTTAGCAGAGCGTTGTTAACTAGATTCAAAAGAAATAGTCTAATCCTTAGGAGAATTGTGAGAGACCAAATCTTATGCCATGGGAAATTCGAGTATCCCTTTGTAGATGGTGAAATTTGGATAAGGGGGAAAAGTGTCATTTCAAAACCATAGGCCAAAACTCCACTCTCACTTGAGAGATTAAGCCATTAGCCCTCAAGGAACCCATAACCACGAGTTCTAATATAGGTCCCAGCGAGACACCGGCTAGTCGTGATGCCGTGATTCCTGCGCACATCCTCGACGAGATCTTGGTCACATAGGTTTTGTAGAGCGTAAAACGTCCTCGGCGGTTATGAACCAAGAGAGCCAAAATTCCGGCGATGTCTTCGCGGGACGCAACCGATTGTGATGCCATGACTCTAGTATACATCCTCGACGAGATACTGCCGGTCATGTAGGCTCTATAGATGCGTAAAAACATTCTCGGTGGACTTATGACCCGGAGCGAGAGACATACATGTATCCTTCAAGCCACAACTCACCCCATTTGAGATCAATGATCGACTCCTAGTACATCACCGTGATATACACTAGTCGTGTTTACTCTAGGTTCGACTCGACTGCCGAGGCTCATGAATAATTCATAGGACATCCCCGCGAGATACGCTAGTTATTCCCGCCTTTGGGCCCTTTCGACGACTCTGAACATCCTTTCGAGATACATTATTCATGTCGGCCCCATTATACGGACATAATTAACTCCTAGCACATCTCTCAAGATACGTTGGTGTTTATGGGTAAAAAATCGTTCACGATTTTGAAATTCAGAGGTGAGTGAGAACCTGGTTCAAACCCTAAACAAATGTGCTTTACGTGAGCACTATAGATTCGAGAGATCAATCCGACAAGTCCGGCCCTAAACCAAGAAATGGCCGTTCCGTACTTGCTTCGGCCACAAAGTGGAGGAGAAGGGTTGATTTGGGGAGGGAAGCAAAGAAAGGTGTGAGACCGAGAATAGTGCGGGAGAGTAGTGTCTCGACTTGTACGATAAGTCGCTTGAGGGCTTGCAGAGATGAAAGCTTTTGGAGAGCTTCTGCAAAGTTGCCTTTTCTGAGAAAGGTAGTATTTTCTCCGACCGAGACTTGTTGTCAAAGAAATAGGCAAGACTATTTATACACGTCGAGATTGGAAACGCACCCACGGCCTCATGAAGGAAGAGAGTAAAGGTGAAATAATGGGAGTGAGGTGAAGTAACCGCATGGTGTTAATGGGTGAAAACGTTTTCACCATTATTTCCTTTTTATTTGACCGCTTTATTCCTATTCACGCTTTCTTAATGTGAGCGTAGTGTACGTCCATCTCATGGACCGGGCCAAAACCAAAACCCTAGAAAGCATCCCCCAGTTTGTGTTGATATCTCGAGTGTTGGTTGCACCTTGAGTGCAAGTGGCGCGTGTGGCATGTGCCATTGGCATGTGCGGAATGCCCTTGTTGCGGGTTGGATTTCTCGAGTGCAAGTGACAATGCCAGGCCTGCAAAGTGGCGTGCGTGGCATGTGCCAATGGCATGTGTGAACACCTTGGTGGTAGTTGTACGTTGAATGTAGGTGGCAATGCAGGCCGCTAGTGGCGTGTGTGGCATGTGCCAATGGCATGTGCGGAATGCCTTGGTGGTAGGTTTGCATGGTTTTGTTAGTTAGGCTGCTAAGGTGGGTTTGGCATGTGCACGAGCGCCACGGCCAAGTTGGCCTAAGTTGCACGGCTTGCAAGTTAGGCTACGCGCGGCATTAGGGCACCTGGGCTTAGGCGATGAAGGCTACCGAGCGAGCGTGTTGGCATGTGCCCAATAGCATGCGTAAATGTTTAAATAGGGTCGTTGTCTTGTAGGAAAAGCCAGCGAGCGTGTTGCATGTTCCAATGGCGTGCATGACCGTTGTGGTCATGTGGCCTTGGTAGGAAAAGCGTCAAACAGCGTGTTGGCATGTGCAGCAATGGCATGGCCGTTAGGCCGTGCCTGGTAGGAAAGCGCTACCGGGACGATGTTGGCATGTGCCAATGGCATGCTGATGGCCCGTTTGAGCGTGGCCATGGTAGAAAGCTACCAGCCACGATGTTGTGTGCCAATGGTACGCGTGGGTCATTAGAGCGGGCTTTGGTAGGAAAATCTACCCGGCGACGATGTTGGCATGTTCCAATGGCATGCGTGGCCGTTAGGCCGTGGCCTTGGTAGGAAAGCTACCCGACGCATGTTGGCATGTGCCAACGGCATGCGTGGTAGATAGTGGCCGTGGCCTTGGTAGGAAAAGCTACAAGTGACGCATGTTGGCATGTGCCAATGGCATGCGTGGCCGTTGACGTGGCCTTGGTAGGAAAAGCTACCGAGTGACGATGTTGGCATGTGCCAATGGTGCGTGACGGTGGCCTAGGTTGCATGGTTTGCAAGCCTAGGTGCGTTTGGTATCGCGCATGATTTGCCATTGGCATAGAGATGCGGCTGCTCGGGCAATGCTGGAAATGTGGGCGGGCATGATTTGCCATTGGCACGAGTGCGGCGCTAGCATGGCTGGCATGCTTCGACCGTTGGTATAGGCGGCATGATTTGCCATTGGCATAGAGATGCGGCTAGCTCGGGCTGGTGTGGTGGCATGATTTTCCATTGGCACGGAGGTGCGGCTTAGCATGGTTGGCATGCTTGGCGCGTTTGGTATGGTGGCATGATTTGCCATTGGCATAGAGATGCGGCTAGCTCGGGAACAGTGTGCTTGGCATGATTTGCCATTGGCATCGTGAGGTGAAGTGGCCATATAATGGCATGCTTGCTTGGTATGGTTTTTGGCATGATTTTGGCCATCGCATGGGAGATGCGCTAGCTCTGCCAGGTGTGTGGCCTGGCATGATTTTCCATTGGTTTAGAGGTGCTGGTTGCATGGTTGGCATGCTTGTTACGCTTGGTATATCAGGCATGATTTTGCCACGCTGGCATAGAGATGCGGCTAGCTCGGGCTAGGTGTGGTCGGCATGATTTGCCATTGGCACGAGGTGCGGCTAGCATGGTTGGCATGCTTGAGCGCGCTTGGTATGGTCAGGCATGATTTGCCATTAGCATAGAGATAACTTGCGGCTGCTTGGCCAGGTGTGGCATGATTTGCCATTGGCGCGGTCTGGCTAAAGATGGTTGGCATGCTTATTTGGCGTTTGGTATGTTTTGGCATGATTTGCCGTTGGCATAGAGATGCGGCTAGCTCCGGGCTAGGTATGCAGTGGCATGATTTTCCATTGGCACGGAGGTGCGGCTAGCATGGTTGGCATGCTTTGGCGCGTTTGGTATGGTCGCATGATTTGCCATTGGCATAGAGATCTTTACTAGCTCTGCCAGATGTGGTCGGGCATGATTTTCCATTATGCCTGAGAGGTGCGGCTAGCATGGTTGGCATGCTTCTGTAGCAGTTGGTATGGGTGGCATGATTTGCCATTGGCATAGGATGCGGCTAGCTCGGCTAGGTGTGGTTTGGCATGGTTTGTCATTACACGGAGGTGAATTAGGTTTTGTTCGCTTGTAACCTAATTTGAAAAAATACCCCCTATTAATTCACCCGACTACACGCATTAAATGTTCTAATAAATGTCAGTCACCGTGACATTGTTCGGTTATTTAAGGGTTTACGATTTTACCCTTTGTCTAAAACCACCATCAACATTGGTCAAAGACAAGTGAGCCGAAATCTCATGAGAGACATTATTAGGCGTGCAAGCCCCCTTTCTCTCATTAATATGTCCCCGCGACTTCGAGAGACCGGTCACATCAACGAGTCTCGAGACCCGACTCGGCCACGTCGGCTAAATTTCGACAGACTCAGCCGCGTAGTCTAAGTCTCAAATGTGACTCGACCATGTCGGCCCAGTCCTAGACGGTCTCGGTTTGCGTCATTCAAGTCTCAAACATGCCTTTAGCGAATCTCGATAGCCTCAATCGCGTCATCCAAACCTCATATGGCCTCATTCGGGCTGAGCCATCCCAAATGAAGAGTCTTATATAGGCATAAGACTCGGGCGAAGCCCATCTAAGGCTCAAACCTATTTCAATATCTCAAACACACTCACGGCTAGTAAATTGGACTGAACTCTACACGTCTATCAAAAGACGTGGATAATCTCCCTTGAGCTCTGCATGCTCAACAAAGGTACCCACAAATAATAATACGGTTTCCACATAACATATGTGACTGGCCATAGAGAGAGCAAGCTTAACCTCATCTTATCTCACACTTTACACACGATTTTCGAGGCATTCTATGCCTTTTCACGTGACTCATCCTAGATTGTTAGAGCATAGCTCATTTGAACTCACCAAGCGTTGGTATGTCAAGTTTGGTTGTCATATTTTAGTATCAAAACTCATCTAAAGTCGATTGATTAAATACTAGAGTCAAGTTTGTTTAGGTTAGACTAGAAAGTCTAGGAATGTTGAGACATACAAGTATTACTCTGAAGGCCTGAAGAATGAGAAGAAGTAACGAACTACAACGACGACATCATCTTCCACTTGAGATTAATAATATTGACTTGAACTTGTTTCATTCCTAACGTATCTTTCATGTCATGTTATATTGAAAACATAACATGCGAAGCTGTATATAACACTCTAATAGATAAACATGATCATAACAGTATAGTCATAGTATTAAGGAATGATATTATGAAGTATAACACTTATCTTTTTAACTTCATAGAAATGACATCGACATAATCTTGTATATAGTTTTATGATTATCTGAATGGGTTATGGTGAAGATTTCATCCTAGGAAACAATGTTTCATATTTGTTTAAAGGAACTACGTTCATGAATTTGTGTAACACCTGGTTTCAAAGATGGCCCATGCATAATGATTGAAATGAAGCTTCATACAAAGCTTCTGTTACGTAGTAAGATGCATTTGGCCAAGGGACAATAGGGTGCCAAGTCCAAATGTCCAAATTATGGATAATGTGTGATTTTTCAAAGTGGACGTTGCACCTATATTTCTAAATGGACTAAAGTATGGTATCAATTTTATTTGAAAAGGGACCGAATTTCGGGATTTAATCCAAGAGGCAACCAAAGATAGATCGCGGGGGTGGGGCTTATATATATATAAGGAAAACCAAAATGCGCTTGGGAAAGGACACTCCATGAAGAGGTGGTGATCAAATGAAGGTGATTGGAAGTCGCAGAGAACACATGAAGAAGATTTACATGGCAAACAAGGAGTTATTATACCGAAGTTAGCGACACTAGTAGATTCGTTGTTAACTAGATTCGAAAGAAATAGTATAATCCTCAGGAGAATTGTGAGAGACCAAATCTTATGCCATGGGAAATTCGAGTATCTCTTTATAGATGGTGAAATTTGGATAAGGGGGAAAAGTGTCATTTCAAAACCATAGGCCAAAACTCCACTCTCACTTGAGAGATTAAGCCTTTAGCCCTCAAGGCACCCATAACCACGAGTTCTAATATAGGTCCCCGCGAGAGACTGCTGGTCGTGATGCCGTGATTCCTAGCGCACATTCTCACGAGAGATTAGATACCGTTGGTCACATAGGTTTTGTAGAGCGTAAAACTTCCTTGGCATATTTATGAACCGTAACGTGCCCACAATTCCAAAGATGTCTTCGCGGGACGCAACTGATTGTGATGCCATGACTCCTAGTATACATCCTCGACGAGATACTGCTGGTCATGTAGGCTCTATAGATGCGTAAAAACATTCTCGGTGGACTTATGACCCAGAGCAGAGACATACATGTATCCTTCAAGCACAACTCACCCCATTTGAGATTACTGACCGACTCCTAGTACATCACCGTGATATACACTGGTCGTGTTTACTTTAGGCTCTGACTCGACTTACCGAGGATTATGAATAATTCCTAGGACATCCCCGCGAGATGCGCTAGTTATTTTGCCTCTGGGCCCTTTCGACAGACTCCTAGAACATCCTTTCGAGATACATTATTCATGTCGGCCCCATTATACGGACACAATTGACTCCTAGCTAGCACATCTCTGCAAGATACGTTGGTCAAAGACAAGTGAGTTGAAATCTCGCAGAGACATTATTAGGCGTGCAAGCCCCCCTTTCTCTCATGAATATGTCCCAGCTGACTTCAGAGAGACACGGTCACATCGGTAAAGTCTCAGACAGACTCAGCCACGTCAGCTAAATTTCATACAAACTCAGTCGTGTAGTCCAAGTCTCGGATAGACTCGCCGTGTTTCCGCCATGTCCTAGACAGCCTAACTTGCGTCGCCTAATTCCGTACATCCTTAGCGAATCTCGTATAGCCTCAATCGCGTCATCCAAACCTCAGATGGCCTCATTCGAACTGACCCATCCCATATGAAGAGTCTTATATAGGCATAATACTCAGGCACAAGCCTGACCTAAGGCTCAAACCTATTTCTCAATATCTCAAACACACTCACGACTAGTAAATTGGACCTGAACTCTACACGTTTATCAAAAGACGTGGATAAGCTCCCTTGAGCTATGCATGCTCAACAAAGGGACCCACAAATAATAATACGGTTTCCACGTAACATATGTGACTGGCCATAGACAGAGGAAGCTTAACCTAGTCTTATCTCACACTTTACACACGATTTCCGAGGCATTCTATGCCTTTTCACGTGACTTATCCTAGATTGTTAGAGCATAGCTCATTTGAACTCACCAAGCGTTGGTATGTCAAGTTTGGTTGTCATATTTTAGTATCAAAACTCATCTAAAGTCGATTGATTAAATACTAGAGTCAAGTTCTTTTAGGTTGGACTAGAAAGTCAAGGAATGTTGAGACATACAAGTATTACTCAAGACCAAGAATGAGAAGAAGTAATGAACTACAACGACGACATCGTCTTCCACTTGAGGTTAGTAATATTGACTTGAACTTGTTTCATTCCTAACGTATCTTTCAAGTCGTGTTATATTGAAAACATAACATGCGAAGCTGTATATAACACTCTAATGGATAAACATGATCATAAAATTATAGTCATAGTATTAAGGAATGATATTATGAAGTATAACACTTATCTTTTGAACTTCGTAGATATGACATCGACATAATCTTGTATATAGTTTTATGATTATGTGAATGGGTTATGGTGAAAATTCATCTTAGAAATAATGTTTTACATTTGTTTAAAGGAAGTACGTTCGTGAATTTTTGTAACACCCAGTTTTTCAAGATGGCGCATGCAAAATGATGCGCCATTGAAAATGAAGCTTCATACAAAGCTTCACATTTAGTAAGATGCATTTGTCCAAGGGACAATATGGTGCCATGTAAGGCACATTGCGTAGGCATATTGGCCAAAGGCCAATGTCGCGTCAAAGAGTGGCGCACTATGTTGGGAGTTGCAACATAATCATTGTGCATTATGATGGCTATTGGCCTATAGCCAATAGTGCACAACTATTGTGCATCATGCCTGAGCAGGCATGCCAAGTAAATATTGCACAATTATTGTGCAATAGCCAAAACGAGTATTGCACAATCATTATACAGTATGCCGGAGTAACTATTGCACAATCATTGTGCAATACGCCGGAGCGAGCTAACAGAGGAATGTTGCACAATCATTGTGCAACACTAAAGTAAGCTCGACAATCATTGTTGGTTATTTAGAAGTACATGGCAACGGCCTGGCCTTGGGGAGTTGATGAAAGGTTTTGCTCCCTAATCTAAGTTGTAAAAATGTATTTTAAACATTTATAGGGAGGGATAGTTGGTTAAAGGTGAATATGCGGACCATGCACCAAGTAAGCTTCATAGCTTAGCCAAAAGAGTATAAATGATGTGTAAGCCTCATTTATGGTTGCGTAGCCTTGCAAATAAGTCATTTGATGGTAGGGCATCACTATGCCATATCGCAGACCCGATAATGCATAATCATTGTGCATTTTGACGGAACGGCCTATGTGGACGAGGCCATTATCATTATTATTTGACCACAACCTTGCAAACGAGTTGGCTTAAGAGGATGCATGAACTATGACTGTGATTGGATCCCTTTTGAGTAGGGAAGGGTATTGTATTGCAACATTGCCGGTCCAGCATTTTGTCGCTCATATCATCTAATTGGGAGATGATTGCGGCACATTGGCCTCTCATATCATCTAGTTCGATGCAAGAGATAATTGTGGCCAAACTTGATGAGGCTAGTTGTATACCATTCACTAGATGCTCATACTGCCTATCAAGCTACAAGGAGTTGGCTTATGCATCAATTGCGAATTTGGCATAACCAAGAAGGTAAGCTACAATTGTATGCAAGTAGCGGAGCTTGCATAAACCTAAGGATAGTACAACATTAGCCAAACATGTATGTAAGGTGCATCGGCCAACGATTACTCATCTAGATAGCCCTATGTTGAGGCAAGGCTTTATGCCTTTGTCCTATGATTAGTTAGAACATTATGGAAGCTAAGTTGCTTGCAGCAAATGGACGCATCATGCTCCACACATGAGCGTGCTTTTCCTTGGGTCAAGGGCAAATGGACGTGCATTTTCCAAGTGTTAAGGCATGGTTTGTTAGATCACATAATCGGATATCCGCCCAAATGCGGATATCCGTTTATTAACATAACGGTACCTGCAAAATTTTCCGATATCGTTAGTGTATAACTATATCATAAAATTTTCAGAAATTTTCGATTAGTATCAAAGCAAGTTCCGAGAAAACTTATCTAGGGTTTTTTGTATCTGGGGGAACGGAATAATATCCGATTGTCATCCTTGACCTTATCGAATATTTTGTGGAAATTGAATTATTGTCCTTAACTTATCGGTATGGGCCTTCACAAATATCCCTAACATGCTTTAAAAATATCCCTAGTGGCATAATTGAAATTACAATAAAAAAATAATCTTCATAATCCCATTTTTAACCTTTATACCTTATTCACTTCTGCTTCTACTTATCTTCTTTATTTCTCATCCGGAGAAAAAACGATCGAGCTCACCATCATCTTCATCTCGTCGCCACCAACATCTTCATCTCTGTCGCCACCATAACCAACGCAACCAACACCAGCACCACAATCATCTCAATCGTTATCATTACCATCTTTAACCTTTCTCACTTTCTAACTCGGAAAAATGCTTTCATCCTCCAACCACCATCATCCCCATCGCTCCCACCACCACTAACATCTCGATCGCCTCCACCACAATCAGATATTGATTAGTACTCTTTCAATTTCAGAATTAATTTCAAAAAACATTTCCTAAGTTTCGAAAACCTAATTTTAGCGATTTCTTGTCGATTTGTCTAACTTGATTCATGATTGAAGTATAGATCTATAATTATCCCGTCTCAATTTCTTTATTCTAACTAGTGATTGGTACAAGTTACTATCTGATACTGAAGGAGGTGGTGGCAGTGGTGGTGGAGAAGGATTATTTAAAACTAGAACTATGTGGAGATATCAAATATAAGATCAAACAGAAAGTAATTTAGGGTTCCTCAAATATAACTTCAATTCCTCAGGAGTCATTGAAACTCAGAGTAGTGGTGATGATGTGGTGGTGGTGGCGGCGGTGGTGGAGGTATATAATTACAACTTCATAAATGTCTGCATATGAAATGTCATTATTACAACTTCATAGATGTTTAAGTATTGCTATTACTGTGACTATTAGTGTTTATTGTCTTGGTGCTCCTAATTCTGATTCTGAGTATAGTACTTTGGTCTTATACTGAGTATGTAGTTAGATAATTAGCTTCATGGAATAAAGTCTGATCAAACCATTTGGTCTCTTAGTCATAGATCATCTCTTGCTCAATATCAAATTGTTTGTTGTTACTTAAACTACCTAATCCATGATTTTATGTTTATTGTTTTCCAATTTGGACATGTCTACCAGACTACTATTATCCATGATTAAATATCAACTAAGATCAACACTTGGACTAACCAAATCGAGGGAAACAAACCATGCATTTCCATGAACGTAAATGTGCGGGGACTTGCGGTGGGCGCAATGACCAATGAATTGAGCCATTTGCACCTTACAAATGAAACAATTAGCTAGCATTCATGTCTTGTTATAAGAAAGCATCCAAGAAAATATAATAAAATTCTATGGGTGGCCAAATTATATTTTGATATTTTGTTGAGCTTTATTTTGTCAATGTGCGGTAGTAGAGTTGGAGCAAGATGAAACTCAGTTGCATTCATGTATAGGTTCATTTCTTATGCCTCAACAAAGAAAGAATGCAGTAAGTGGTAGTTTTTCTTAATTATTGTGGAAGTATAATGTTTTCTAAGCTTGTTGATGTTGCATATCAAAACTTGCATTTTTTTAATGCTAGATTGGGTTGATCTGCCGACATTGCCATCTTATTATATCGTACCATACTTTTACCAGCTAAAAATGTTGTTACTGCTTCTGTGTATTGGTTTATATGGTCAAGCTCTATGAAAAGTGAGAAACAAACATTTTGGACAGATCATGCGGCCATCTTTATTGTAAAAAATATTTTTGGACTTCAGTTTTTATATGGATCAACTCATGTTGTTGATGCCATTTTTATGTATCAACTACAATTGTCAACTCATGTTGTTGATCCATTTTTATGGGATCAACTCCTAATGTTGACCGCATTTCCTTCGATTAGTATAATTATGCTTGTAGTTGAAATGCTTGATTTTTATATTCTTCAAATGTTGAACTTGTGGTGCAATGGTAGCATGACTGACTCCATGTCAGATGATGCGTGTTCGACTCACGCCAAGTTCACTCCATTTACATGGATCAACTTCTACTGTTGATCCTTTTTTTTTTGATCAACTACTGTTGTTGATCCCCTAAATTGGATCAACTTCTACTGTTGATTTAATTTTTATTTGGATCAACTACTGTTGTTGGTACAAAAATATTTGACCAGTGGTGGCGGCGGGCGGTGGTGGTGGTGGCGGCGGCGGACTGGTGGTGGCGGTGGCGGCAGACTAGTGGTGGTGGAGGACCAGTGGCGGTGACGGAGTGGTGGTGGAATATTAGTGGTGGTGACGGTTGGTATGTGGTGGTCGTTGAACGGTGGTGGTGGAATGGTAGATAAATGTTGGCGGTGGTGGTGAAGTGGTAGAGGAAGAAATTTGTTACATTTTGAAAAGAAAAATATTATATGGATAAGGGTATTAAGGTAATCTAATTTTAAATGGATAAGGTTATTAAAAGTAATGATATATTTATTGTTATATAAGGACATATTTGTAGGGTGTTAAAACTAGGGACATATACTTAATATACCCGAATATTTTCCTACAAATGAAAACTTAAAGTTGGAGAGTATGCCAACTTACGCGGAAATAGATTGTAACTGTTAGGCAAGTTACTTTGCGAATCGATTTGAGCTTGTTTAACCGCTGTGAGTTTGCCAGAAAATCCGTCTGGGACGGTGCTGTCTGGAATAGTTGGCTGGTATGCTACTACCACTGACATATGGACTGATCACCCCTCACCCGTCCGGGACGGTGTGCGTTGTCAGGTTGGGCTAGCAACCCATTACGATGGGCAAATAGAAATCCGTCAGGGACGGTGGCTTGCATCCCACTGTAGTGGCAATAGAGTTTGGTCCTCACAGGGTTGCGTTCGACGACACTTTCGACCTTGTGAACTTTAGGGATTCCTGAGTGGTGGTATGGGACTCCCCTTGGGATTACCTTATTGAGATATCCTTATACAACTGGCCGAACGGATACCTTATAGGGGCATCATTTGGCAACTGGCCGAATGAATACCCTGTTGAGAAATCCTTTGGCAACTTTCCAAATGGATATTTCTTGGCACTGATTTCCGAGCATCTGGTATGGGACTTTTGCTCAGGAAATCCAAACCGAACAGCTTGTCAACAACAATGTTTTGTTTTGAATTTCGGGGAATAAATTCTTTGAAGGGTGTAATAATGTAACACATAGTGTTTTCAACATGGCACATGCAAAATGATGCACCATGGCATGAGATGAAGCTTCATCCAAAGGTTTTGTTGCATAGTATGATGTATTTGTCAAGGGCCAATAAGGTGCCAAGTAAAGCACATCGCGTAGGCATATTGGCCAAAGGCCAATGTCGTGTCAAAGAGTGATGCACTATGTTGGGAGTTGCAAACGTAATCATTGCGCATTATGAAGGCTATTGGCCTAGAGCCAATATTGTTCAACTATTGTGCATCATGCCAAAGCGGGAATGCCAAGTGAATATTGCACAATCATTGGCAATAGGCATAACGAGTGTTGTGTAATCATTGTACACTATGTCAGTGTAACTATTGTGCAATACGCCGGAGCGAGCTGACATCTGAAGTAAACTCGGCAATCATTGCCGGTTGTTCAGAAGTACATGGCAACGGCCTGACCTTTGGGAGTTGATGAATGATTTTAGCTCCCCTAATCTAAGTTGTAAAAATGTCTTTTAAACATATATAGGGAGGGGTAGTTGGTTGAAGGTGCATATGCGGGCCATGCATCAGGTAAGCTTCATAGCTTAGCCGAAAGAGTGGAAATGATGCGTAAGCCTCATTTATGGTTGCGTAGCCTTGCAAATAAGTCATTTGATGGTAGGGCATCACTATGCCATATCGCAGACCCGATAATGCATAATCATTGTGCTTTTGACGGAACGACCTATGCGGACCATGCCTTTATCATTATTGCTTGGCCACAACCTTGCAAACGAGTTGTCTTAAGCTTTTGTCCCTTCGTGGATGCATGAAATACTTGACCGTGATTGATCCCTTTTGAGTAGGGAAGGGCATTTAGGAAGCCGCAATGAGTTGCGATATTGTCGGTCCATCACTTTGTCGCTCATATCATCTAATGGGGATATGATTGTGTTAGAGCATTGCTCGGTTGAACCCACCAAGCGTTGGTATGTCAAGTTTGGTTGTCATATTTTAGTGAATCAAAACTCATTTAAAGAGTCGCTTGATTATTTACTAGAGTCAACTTCGTATAGGTTAGCTATAAAGTTACTAGGATATGAGACTTACAAGTATTACGTGAAGACTTGAAGAATGTGAAGAAGTAAAGAGCTACAACGACACATCTTCCTTCATCTTGAGGTTAGTAATATTTGACTTGAACCTTTCATTCCTAACGTATCTTTCAAGTCGTGCATATTGAAAACATAATCTGCGAAGTTGTGAATGATTATACTCTAGTTAGACATAATATTAAGGAATTATAATACGAAGTATAACGTCTATCTTTTGAACTTCGTATATAAGACATCGACGTAATCGTATTAATGCTATTGTGATTATGTATGGGTATGGGTGAAGATTTCGTCCTAGGAAACAATGTTTTACATTTGTTTAAAGGAAGTACAATTCATAAACTTGTTTTAGAATCGAAAGGGAAATCGCAAGGCTTATGGGTATTGTTATTCATTGCAAATCTTTGGATTACCAATATGTGTGTTTAGTATAACCGCTCATAACTTGTTTATGTATCTTGGTAAAACTATTCACAATGCCTGACTTTTGTTTTGGTATGACTTTTATTAGTGAAACTGATCTTAAGTAATCACCTGAGATGGTATGATCGATATACAGTAATTGGTATGACCAACTCTAGACATTGGGGAACCGATCCTAGTAAGAGGTGCAACCAATCACAAGCATGTGGAATCGATCCTTGTAAGAGGTACAACAAGTCTTAGTAATTGGTAACCGATCCTATGACTTGTGCAACCGATTACAAGTTAAATACCATAATTATGTGGTAACCGATCCTAGTACCTAGTCAACCAATTTTTGGAAAGCTAGTGTGACCGATCCTAGTACCCACATGGAGGTAGAACCGAAGCCTTGTGTTTTGGTAGAACCGTGAAACCCATTAATGGTGATTTGATAGGATAATCAATCACATAGTTCTTGGAAGTCAGATGAACCAATTCTAAACTCGTTTGGAAGTGTGGCAAATCGGTTCCAAGATTGTAAATATGAAAAAGGATTTACAAAGTAAAGATGTCGACATACTTTGAACATGTGCGGTAATTCTTATCTTTTATTGTTCGAAGATATTCCTTAATAACTAAAGGAGAATCCGGATCGAAATAAATTGAGAATCTTTTAATTAAGGTTTTTAGTTTTATATACTTTTAATTTTCAGCAATTAAATGCATATCTTTAGAAAATAAAAATTGGTAATGTGCATTTACTAATTGGAGATTTTCTCTGAGATTTTGGTCAATATTTGGACATAGCATTTCTAGGAATTATGAAAACCAAATTTGGAAATATATTGCATATCTTGAGAATATTTTCGGTTTTGAAATTCTTTGGTGTCCAAACTTCCTTGGTCTATAAATTTTGAAGTTTGCATTTCGAGCAAAATAATCCTCAGAGCCAAAAACTACCTAGTTGTGTTACTTCTAGTGGAGCCGTCTATTCGGAGAGGAAACTACCCTAATTAGGGCGAAATCTCTACGACCACTCGTTTTAAAGACTTCTCAGGGATTTGGAAGTTCTACGAGTACCATTGGTGGGAAACTAGATAATTGTAGTTTATTATTAGTTTTCGATTGATTTGATTGACTACCGGTTGTTTAACTTTGATTGCAACTAGTTTTTTTATGCTTTAGAATATTGTCTTTTGATATAAGATTCACTCAAAATAGATCGAAATGTCGACGGGGATCTTTAGATTGTTTGTAGATCTAAAGACGTCCTGAAATAATTCATTGTTAACAGACTCCGTTCTGTGAGTGATTGATCACAAGAAATTCAAGTTGATTTTGTGCAGGTGTTTATTGAAGATCTAAGAAGATTTGAAGACAAAGAAGATTTCTTATTTGAGTTCATAATCTTTTGTGTGCACAAAACTTGATCGGCTGGGGATCCAACTATAATCGGGTTATCTTTGTGATAACCTTGATTTATTAGTTGGGTAGATCGGATCAATACGTTTCTTTGTGATTTAAAGTATTGATTGCATAGTATTAACAATTACTTTGGTAGTTGTTGAAAAGGTATATCTAAGGACCTGACAAAGGAGTTTATTGGGATAAACGGAGAGCCTTTTTTCAAACTCATATTACTTGTTTGAAAAGAGTTGTTACTGAACATATATGTTTTTCCTTTACTGTTTGGAATACAAACCAAAGGAATTGTTCCAAATGCGTGACTTCTTGCAAGTTGGAGGCGCAAGGATACAGACGGAACTAGGTGAACTATAGGTTTAGTTGCCTGGTCTCGACTATACGAAGTTGGTTAGATTTTGTATAGCGGCTTAATCCTGAGAGTATTCAATTCTAGACTAGGTCCCGAGGTTTTCCTACATTTTCGGTTTCCTCGTTAACAAAATCTTGTTGTGTCTTTACTTTTCTATTTCCGCAATTATAATTGTTTTTATTATAATTAGAAGTAAAATACACAAACGTTAATTCCTAATTACTTTATAGCAATCCTATTGTGTTTGGTTAAGTCCAAACCTATTATCAAGTAATCATACTTCGTTGTTGTATTGTCTCGATCTTGTATCCATAGTCAATCACGCATGTTATCTTCTTGTCGTATTGTCTCGATCTCGTATCCATAGACGATCACACGAAGTGTGAACCGATTCGTCTCGACTCAGTCCATAGACAATCACTTTCGGAGAAAGAACTTATATGTGGAAAAGTTTTAGATTGAGGTATATTTGGGTATCCTCGTCTTTTCAGATTGCAGCACATTGGTGTCTCATATCATCTAGATCGGTATTGTGATGCAGAAGATGATTGTTGCCAAACTTGATGAGGTAAGTTGCATGCCTTTCCTGGATACTCATACTGCCTATCAAGCTACAAAAGAGTTGGCATATGCATCAATTGCGAATTGGCATAGCCAAGAAGGTAGGCTACAGCGGTATGCAAGTAGCGGAGCTTGCATAAACCTATGGATAGTACAACATTAGCCAGTGATGCATTTAAAGTGCATCAGCCAACGGTTACTCAGCTAGATAGTACATTCAGTGATGAATTCCCTACGTTGAGGCAAGACTTTATGCCTTTGTCCTACGGTAAGTTGGAACGGTGTGGAAGCTAAGTTAGCCGCATCATGCTCCACGAGCGTGCTTGCAAGGTAAAATGGAAGTGCATTTACCTAGTGTTAAGGCCCAGTTTATAGCATCACATGGCGCATCGGGGGATTTATGGCCTGCGCTGCGCGTCCGGACGCGTCAGAAGTAATATTCCGGTCCGTTACAATTGGTATTAGAGCAAGTTCCGAGAAAACTCTAGGGACTATGCGGGAATGGCTTGTCAGCGAATATTTTTCTACAAAGAAAAACTTAAAGTTTGAGAGTAGGCCAACTTTTGCGCGGAAATAGATTGAAACTGTTAGGCCAACGTAGAGAATTTCACCATTCATTGCATATTTTGAGAATACTTTCAGTCTTGGGAATTCCTTGGTGTCCAAACATGCTTGGTCTATAAATACCTAAGTTTGCATTTCTTGCAAACTATCCTAAGAGCCAGGAAAACTTCATTATTTTTTATTTCTGGTGGAGACGTCTATTCGGAGAGTAAAGTATACTAATTAGGTGAAATATCTTACGACCGCTCGTTTAAAAACTTTTGTGGGGTCAAGAAGCTCTACGAGTACCGTTGGTGGGAAACTAGATAATTGAATTTTTATTGTAGTTTTTGATTTGATTTGATTGACTAACGGTTGTTGAAACTTTGATTGCATTTAGTTTGTTTATTCTTGGGAATCTTCTCTTCTGATATAAGATTCACTCAGACTAGATCAAGGTATCGACGGGATCTTTAGAACTGTTGTTAGATCTAAAGACATCTTGTGATAATCCATCGTTAACAGAGTTCGTTCTGTGTGTGATTGATCCCAAGAGAATTCAAGTGGTGTTGTGGAGGTATTTGAAGGCAATAAAAGATTTGAAGACGAAGAAGAATTCTTATTAGTTTTGTATCTTGTGGATTTAGAACACAAAACTTGATCGGCTGGGATCCAACTAGAATCAATTTATGTTTAATAGATCTGATTTATTAGTTGCGTGATATCGGCATCACTTTATAGTTTCTCGTTGAGATTTATATTGATTGATAGAAAATCTAGACTTAACTATTTCGATAGTTATTTGATAGATTGATCTAACCAGACAAAGGAGTTTATTAGATTAAACATAAGAGCCTTTGTGAACAACTCATCATTATCTTGTAGCAAGATTGATTAGAGTGGTTACTTGTTGTTTGGAATACGATCTGAAGGACTTGCTATTCACGTGCGTGACTCTAGTAGTCGAAGGTGCAGGGATACTGAGGAACTAAGTAGCTAGGGGTAGTTTGCTTGGTCTCAACTATACGAAGTTGATATTAGATTTTGTATAGTGGATTAATTGTGAGAGTATTCCCAGGTTTTTTTTGCATTTGCAGTTTCCTCGTCAACAAAATCTTGTTGTGCCATTTACTTTACTATTCCACATTATAATTGTTTTATTATAATAAAAAATGCCTTGTACGTTAAATCCGTAATACTTGATAGTGATCCTATAGAGTTTCGGTTACTACCGAACCTATTATCAAGTACACACTTTGTTGTCGTATCGTCTCGATCTTGTATCCATAGTCTATCACACAAGTGACCTTGTTTTGTATTGTCTCGATCTCATATCCATTGAAAATCACACGAAGTGTCAACCGAATTGTCGCATTGTCTCGATTCTTTCCATAGACGATCACATTCTAAGAGGACTTATAGGTTGAAATAAAAAGATTGTGGTGTATTTGGGTACCCCACGTCTTTTCATAGTCATTCCCACAAATTAGATAATATCTCTATATATTGGCTACCTCGACTAATGAGAAATATTTCTCTCTCTCTCTCAACACCATCATCACAAAGGCTGACTCAGATTCACACAAATGGGGGTATATCAATTAGGATTTTGGTCTGGCGGTCTACGTCACGTGTGAGAAATACCCGACCTATTTCTCATCGCAGAAGAGAGTAAAGGTGGTGGAATAATTAGATAAACTCAACCTAGTTTATCTCTATCTATTCCTGAAAAGACGGGAGAATTGCTCCGCACGACAAGCAATCCTTATATTCACCGACTTGAGATTAGAGAATTCAGCTATAAATAGGTCCTCTATTTCTCCAAGCTTACGCACAACTTCTTCAAACCCTCAAATTCTATGATCTCTCTCTTCACCTGTTTCCCTCCCTAAGATCGACATAACCTCTCCAAAGATCAAGCGAGTTTGAACGACCATTGTGCGTAGTTTAGCGAAGACTGCTCATGCTCAACCTCTCATAACACACTTTTCAAACCATTGAATCCCACTTTAGCCTCTCGCCGGTTTTAGGTAACAACATTTTGGTGACCACAGTGGGAGGTTGTACACTAAGTTATAAATCTCAATCATGGCCACTATTAGGAAGGAAGCCGATTCCACAAATCCAGACACAAAACCGTTCCAATGATTCAGTCTCTGTAAATCCATTACATATTTAGTTGAGAGATTTATCCCTACTAGCACTTTTCTCTCAGATGATTTTTTAACCCTGGTTAATAGGTTGTTAGTGCATCCCGTATCACCTGGATATCTTCGTGCATAACAAAACGCCCTAGTAACCTATTTTTATGAAAAATCTACTGCTAATCCTTGAAAATATTGGGTAAGGACCAACGCGAGCTTTTGGGGACTCAACAAAATCTTGCAAAATCTCATATCGACATCCAAACTTATTTAAAATGCCTTTAGAATTACCAGTAGGGATACATCCAACAAATATAGACCGGGTACACGTTTCTTAAAGAAGGAGTACTAAAACTGCTGAGAATAACACAGACGGGATCCAGTCTGTCTGCAATCGACCTCATCAGAGAAGATAAAGCTCGTTACGAACGCGACAGAGCAAAAGAACAGCCATCCGACCTTATCGCTTAAGGATCAGATGTTGATCTAAACTTGAAGATTCCGACAAATATTTGGTCCAAAATTTATCTAGGTCAAGGGCCCTCAACCTGATCGCAGGGGACTCAGGAAGTTTACTTCACTTCACTATTTTACTTATAACTCTTTTATTCTATATCCGATTAACCTCGTTGTTTTTCCATCGGATTCAAATTCTCACCGTCTACAAGATAAAGTTAGCAAACAATTGAAAGGATCCAAAAAATTCGTGACCTAGTCAAAAGCGTTGCAGAGCCACATACGATTATACACCGTCAGCCAAGATCCAACTTGTCTTGCTTCATACTTTAGAGGATCATGACATGAACATGGAAAAGTATAAGACGAGACTAGCTTCCAAGACGATGGTCGGACAAAGCTCATACTTATCCGAAGATGCAACAACTATACGGTTTATTTGTTGATGGACTCTTAGTTTACCAAGAAGGAGAAGGAGAATATCTTCGCACCGAACCTATCAAGGAAAATAAATCTGTAGTGATACTTGAGAAGTATCCGAGACCGTATCTCTAGGTTACACGCTACTCATCCTAAGCCTTCTTGCAGTACCCTCAATCAAAACCTCCACTCTCAAAAAGATTGACCCGATATGCTATCTCATGAGTTAGAATCAGACATGACGAGTGAAGGAAAAAAATATGACAGTCACTTACAACTTCCTAAGGTCAAAACATGATTCCTCCACGTGAAGAATTACCTAGAGGATTCTCAGAGAACTCTTTCATCAACAAGGAAAACAAAAATCGACTGTGCAGTTAGACTGGTGTATCCATTACCTGTTGGGTACTAGAAGACATATACTGCTCCTAAGTCCGGTTGACCATCCTCCTAAAACAAGAATAAATCGCGAATGATAATTTTGCTACATAAGTTCACATGAGTCCCTGTCAAGACACCTAGTAGAGGCGGAACAACAACTTTATCTTGTCCACAAAGGCGCATGCAGCCAAGAACCCGACATGACTCTCTATAGACATCTGCAACCCACAAAGTATGGTTTGCACTCCTTAAAGACTCAATCTCATACGCTACAAGGGTTTACTTCATTTTCCAAGCATCCCGAGTCAATGAGAATCCCTAGTCCTATATCAAACCGGGGACTAACGAAGAACCGTACACACACCTCTCGCATGACCAATCAAGGTGACACAGACATCCAATTTTTAGATAACATATTTAAAAACAATCAACTTAAGGGTCTCTAAAGAATGAGACACATCAAAACCATTCAATTCCTTGTACCCAAATTATAATATGTTAATACTTGGGGATTTGGAGACCAAAGTTCGGCCTTCAAAATCATGAAGGGAACTTATCTCGTGACTCAATATATTAAAGTCTTGTCTCTCTTCCGTCTAGTTTAATCGGTCACAACAAAGATCTTCTCTAAAATCAACAAATACAACTATGTTCTGAATCTTGACTAAAGATATGAATATTCAAATCTGAATTGTTTCGCCAACACAATATGTTTTAGGGTTTTATACGCGTATACTAGGACTTACATAAAGTAGAAGAAGCATTTAAAGCATCCCTCAACAATAGATGCATACATGAGACAAACTAGGGTTTGCAATCGATTCAGAAATGAGTCTATAGTTTTCATTCTAATCAGACGAGCTCACATTTTATTCACATAACTCGCCGAGATGGAAAGATAGGTAGAGAATTCGATAATGTGCCCTTTATAAAAAAATATCCGCTTACGTCTCTCCTACCACGTGTTAAAAGGGAACGAGATTTTGAATTTATCCAAGAGATATCATCAGAACACATGAAGGAGTTGCTGTTGAAAATCTCTGAATTCTTGGGTGATGCGTGTCGTAGGTGCAATCAAATTAATTAATATTTCCACTCAATTAAAAATAATATAATGGAAGTCAAGTTCGTTCCCACGAGAGCAAGAGATTCTAGTTGTAAAAATTGTCACGAAAGGGGGTGTAAAAAGCAAAAGAAAGTAAACAAAGCAATTAAAATCGAAAGTTGAAATCAATAAGAGAGACAAGACCAAGGAATCCTTCTTCGTTACGAAACAATGAATCAAGTTATGTTCTTTTCTACTTGTTATTAGTCACAAATTATCACCAACCGTAGGTAAAGCAAAATAGATCAGTGCTAAACCCCTAAATCCCTTGTATCACCGGATACGGAAGTTCTCGACTACCGGATTCTATTTACCAAAACACCTAGAAGTAGATAACTCAAGATGTAATTTAAATAAAACGATTAAGATTCATGAACTTATTAGGTCAATATTAGTAGTTAGACTCTTAGATCAAGGTCTACTTGCTAACGTTGTTTTCACACACAATTGCTCCACGGAATCCCTCCGCAAGGTCTCGTGTTTGCTACTTATGTAAAGAGTCAAGAAACGATTACTTATCCCCTAACTTTCACTAGCTTTAGATCAAATTAACAAATCAATTTAACGTGCACTCTAAACAATCTATCAATCAATCATGAATGTCTTTAAGATCATTCCTATTAGTAAAAACAAACGATAATCATGTGAAAAACTTCAAGATAGAATTGAAACAAAAACTTAAATCATATTAAGAACTAGGAATTCATCCTCAATCAATAATAAAATTAGCTACTCATGTTTTTGAAATTCACACAAATAATAATAATTAAAAGAAGAATTTTCAAGTTCACACAAATAATTAAGAAGAATTTTAGAAAAGCAAGCAAAAAACACAAGTGTTGTGTGTGTAGAGAGGTGTGTAAAGATGTAGAAAACTTCTCTATTTATAGGCTTCAATATTCTCCAAATCTTCCAAGGAATAGAATCCTTTTCCTTTAGCCATTCAATTTCCAAATTCAAGTCTTTCTCAACTCTTCATCTTCTCTTTCCAAGTTTGAGCCCAATTCTCCATCCAATTCCTAGTCCAAGTCTTCACACCCATGAGAGAAGTCCATAGAAAATTCTGGAATTTTTGGCTCGCCGGAAAACCGGTATTCTGGCCGGATTCCGGCCAGAATAGTCGCCGCCGGCCATCTGAATCTTCTTCTCACCACCAACAACAACTCTCTAATCGATCTCTACTTTCAATTCATCAGCTCAATCTTCTCGACATCTTCAAACCTTCACCACAGACTCGAATCGCACCCTAATAATTTCTGGGTTTCGATCTGCTCAACCAACAAACCCATTAATCGAACCCAATAAACAGCCTCAGTTCCTTCTCGATTCAATTCTGTGTAACAACACCACCATCTTCGTTATAACTCTTTTCTGCATCTGAGCTTTCTTGTATTCAATTTCTCTCATCGGTTCCATTTTCTCGAATTTCTCATCTCTCGATCGATCTCACTCTCTCGGTCTTCGTGACACACTTACTGCTTGTTTCTCAATTTCGAATCGAATGATTGAGATATAATATCTCATGAATATATGGTTGGGTAATAATTTGGGTGAAGTGGGTTTGGATCCGGTTTCGGTTAGGGTATGGAGCAGGGTATGGATGGATGGGCTTAGGTTAGGGTATGGGTGGATTCAGACATGTGGGCTTGGGTATGGATCAGAGTTTAGGGTGTGGGTGGATTCAACACCCACCATAAGTACATCACAATTGTGTTTATTATCACTCCCTTGTTTTGGATAAGGGACACCTATTTGACCTCCCCTTAACTATTATTGTCCTTCCTTCAGTAATTTGAGTCACCCCTTAACCTTGGTTGGGCTCCATATAGTATTCCTCCTTGGTGAAATGACAATTTTACCCTTTTGCTAAAATATGGTGAATTCTTCTCCTTTTCCTCCGTGTGACACCATAGTAGCTATAAAACTCAAAACAAGCGTAAAATACATAATTTACAAGAAAAATAGCAAAGAAAGCATAAACAACTAGATAGTAAATTAGGTGTATTCTACACCTATCAAATTCCCCCACACTTAGACTTTGCTAGTCCTCGAGCAAATCAAACTAAAAACTCACAACTTCTAAGCGTTCAAGCGTCCTAAGCATCCAAAGAGTTATGACGACATAGAATTTCTGCATGCTAGTAATAAGAAGTTAGAAATACTAAAGAACATATTCTCATTCTTAAATGTTGAGTGAGAAATAACCACACCATAATGAGAGAATGCGTGTTTGAGAAACGATCAATAAGCATTTCGCCTCGACTTCTGCCTCACCAAAAAGGATTTTATGATAATTGCACTCAAAAAGACGGCTTTTTTATGGTTCTCACATGTGTGCAGGTAGGAATGAAGAGAGAAATCCTGCGACATGTTGAATGGTGGGAAGGACAACTTCCGAAATATTTTGAAAAACCCACATCTTTTAATATTTTGAAAAACCATTTTTCTGACGATCTCTAAGAAAGGAAATCAACCATATATTATTGAGGATGAGATTACTTACTCACCTTCACATCCGATCGCCAATTATGATAACACCACTCTCACGGCATCCAATAGAAACGTCTTCCGCTCCTCGTCTTGATCTTCTTGGTCTTCGTCTTCGGTTTCAACTATTAATGATAAACTCTTGATCTTCGTAATTCCTTGACAATTTGTAACTCTTTTACCTTAAAACCTTGTCGCTTGAAACTTTCTTATAAATTTTCCTTCCCCACGACTTAATAAATAAAAACAAAACAAATATTTCTCTTTTTTTTTTTTTTTTTTTTTGAAACAAGAGAAATAAAATACAAAAAATAAGCCATGGCCGTGGGAGAAGTATTTTACCGCTTGATTCTTCACAACTTGTATCGTCTTGAAATCATAAACTTCAAAAATTCTCACCTTTTAATTTTCTTCGCTTTTGTGAATAAGTCTTCATACTTGAATATAAAATTACCTCATTGTATTGTAAGTCCTCAACATATATGTAAAAATCTGCTTTTTGTATGTTGCTTTACTTGTATTTGAAATTTGCTCTTTTTCTCGTTCCGTTGCTTGTAAACCTTGAACTTTTTCTAACTTTCCTTGTAGATTTTTCATGTCGCTCCTTGTTGATGATGATGGTGTTTCTATGGACCTAGTTGTTGTCGCGAGAGAGAATGGTGCTAATCAAATCGAACTACAAGAAGGTGGCTTTCATCTATAGACGTCACCCTTATGATTGACAAAATTAGCACTCAAGAGATCAAAGAGTAGTGCTTCTATTGGTGGGAGGTTGAGAAGCTCACCATTCTACCCGGAATTAACGTATGGTGACACACACTCACAAGAAAGCTCTTTAGTAGATGGAAAAATTCTGGTCGGTGTCTCACATGATATGAATACGGGTAGTCTCCACTAATGATTGATCAGCAACTCTAATAACGCATTTCTCCCTGCACCAAATTCGCATCACCGGCATGATTAAATCCATTATTTAACACTCTAACAAGCAAGAAATCCGAATGTAATTCTCTAACATTTCCAAGTTCAATTATGTCGGTCAAAATCTCTATGTAAACATACCTAGAAGTATGCTAGTGACTCTAAAATCTTTAAAAGTTGGAGTTTTTAAGTAAAACTTTTTTTTTTTTAAAAATTTTTAAATTTTTTTTTTTTTAATTTTTGTTTTAAAAACATGCTTAACCACTCCCCACACTTAAACCTTACATTGTCCTCAATGTAATTGAATCCTCCTAGTAAAGTCAAGGTGGGAAATTTTAACATGATATGGAAACAAGAAAAAGAAATAACAAAAAGCAAAAAGATAAGAAATACAAAACCTATGGGTTGCCTCCCATTAAGCGCTTGTTTTAAAGTCGACGGCCCGACTTAGCTTTTGAAAGATTCATTAGCTCGGATCAATCTCTTTCACGGAAAACATGATTTCACATCACTAGGTATCGCGTTGTCTCAAAGATATTGAAGTGGATGAGTGTACCATCAAACTCCATAGTCAAGGTGCCATTTTGGACATCAATCTTTGTTCCGGCTGTGCTTAAGAATGGTCTACCCAATAGCAAAGGTGTAGACTTGGAAGAATTCTCATCATTCATGTCTAAGACATAGAAATCGGCCGGAAATACAAGCTCATTAACCTGCACCAAAACATTCTCAACAACCCTTTCGGGTAAACATTAGATCGGTTAGCAAGTTCAAGAACTACCGGTCTCTTTAAGAGGACCAAGATTCAAAGAATCATAAATCGAGGAAGGCATAACATTAACCGATGCTCCCAAATCTAGCAAAGCTCGAGTAAACCTTGTTTTACCAATTGTGCAAGGTATATTGAAACTAATGGTCCTTTAATTTTGGTGGGAGTTTCTTGAGAATAAACGCCGAAGCATTCTCCCCCACACTCATGACTTCATTCTCTTTCAACCTTTTCTTCTTCATGCACAACTCCTTTAAGAACTTTGCACAACGAGGAATTTGACGAATAGCTTCTATGAGTGGAATATTGACTTGTACTTTCTTAAAGATCTCCCAAATATCCATGTATTCCAAGTCTTTCTTTGATGTAGCAAATCGGCTAGGGAACGGGGGTGGAGTTGTGAAAGTAGGAACCGTCTCCTCGGGTTGGTTGGTTGGAGATGTTTTCTCCTTTGGTGCGGTTTCAATTTCCTCTTTCTCGTCATACACTTTATCTTGTTGATTTGGTTGCTCCACTTGTTTCCCACTCCTCAAAGTAATCGCATTAACGCTCTCTCTTGGATTAACAAATGGTTGTGAAGGAAGTTTTGTGGACGCTTGCGCTTTCAATAGATTCACATCGGTCGCTAATTGCCCCACTTGAATTTGTAAATCCTTGATTGCCGAATCGGTCTTTTGTTGGTGTTGTTGAACCAAAGTGGTGAGACCTTGCACACCTTGCATTAACGCATTGAGCTTGTCATCATTCAAAGAATCACGCTCCTTGACTTGTTGTGGTTGAAATTGTTGTTGAGGTTGGAAACGTGATTGTTGGAAACCACCTTGTTGCTCATACGGATTGGAAACCGCCGCTTGCTTGTTTGCATAACTAAAGTTGGGATGATCCTTCCAACCGGGATTATAGGTATTGGAGTATGGATCGTACCTTGGCCTTTTGATTTGGATATAAAGCATTCACTTGTTCGGTCTCATTATCCGGAATAATCACCGCGGCCATCCTTTGAATCATTATCTCCATGTTACTCATTCTTTGATCAAGATGTGATGATGAATCAGTAACTTCATGCACTCGCCTAACCATGGATTCATCTCTTGTGTAGAATTGTTGCGAATCGCCTCCATGCTTTCAATCAACTCGGTGGCTTGGGTCACCGTCTTGTTCATTAGTGCACCACCACCCGCAAGCGTCAAGAAGAGAGGTTGGGTGGAGAGCTTCGTAGAAGTATTGGAGTATCATAACGTCACTAAATTTATGGTGTGGACAGCTTGCCACTAACCTCTTGTATCGCTCCCAACATTCATACAATGATTCTCCCACTTGTTGTTTCAATCCACAAATCTCCTTGCGAATTTGAGTAGCTTTGGATGCGGAAAATATCTCTTGAGGAAAAGTTTCTTCATCCCATTCCATGTTGTGATACTTAGGAAGGTAAATAATATAACCATTCCTTAGCATTGCCCGCCAAAGAAACGGGAAAGCTTTCAACATTGCTCCATCCGCATTAGTCTCCGGTGGAAGCATAGCCATAACTATGGTATAGAAGTCCATAAGATGTTTGTTTGGGTCCTCATTCACCATGCCATGGAACTTTGGTAACTCTAATCAACCCCGGCTTGATCTCGAAGGTTGAGTTAGTTTGGATACACCATTGTTGTGTATCAAGCTTGTGAGAAGCTAGGTCCTTTAGTGTACGTTCAGCCATTGTATCTTCCTCTTTGTCCGAATCACTTGATGAAGAAGGAGGAAGTGGAGTGTTAATCGCACTAATGAAATCCTTTAGTTGAGTCTTGGGATCGAAGACGTATTGGACTCGGTCTTCCCTCTTTAAGCATTCACCAAAGGTATAACACCTGAGACAAGATTCTCAAAAACTAAGTTAGATACGGTAAAGAATCTAACAAAGCAAGAATAAAGCAAAAAGAAAAATAAAAACAACTAAAAATCGCCGTTGCTCCCTGGCAGGCGCCAAAATTTGATGCGTGTCGTAGGTGCAATCAAATTAATTAATATTTCCACTCAATTAAAAATAATATAATGGAAGTCAAGTTCGTTCCCAATTTAGGAGCAAGAGATTCTAGTTGTAAAAATTGTCACGAAAGGGGGTGTAAAAAGAAAAAGAAAATAAACAAAGCAATTAAAATCGAAAGTTGAAATCAATAAGAGAGACAAGACCAAGGAATCCTTCTTCGTTACGAAACAATGAATCAAGTTATGTTCTTTTCTACTTGTTATTAGTCACAAATTATCACCAACCGTAGGTAAAGCAGCTAGATCAATGCTAAACCCCTAAATCCCTTGTATCACCGGATACAGAAGTTCTCGACTACCGGATTCTATTTACCAAACCACCTATTAGTAGATCACTCTAGATGTAATTTAAATAAACGCATTAAGATTCATGAACTTATTAGGTCAATATTAGTAGTTAGACTCTTAGATCAAGGTCTACTTGCTAACGTTGTTTTCACACACAATTGCTCCACGGAATCCCTCCGCAAGGTCTCGTGTTTGCTACTTATGTAAAGAGTCAAGAAACGATTACTTATCCCCTAACTTTCACTAGCTTTAGATCAAATTAACAAATCAATTTAGCGTGCACTCTAAACAATCTATCAATCAATCATGAATGTCTTTAAGATCATTCCTATTAGTAAAAACAAACGATAATCATGTGAAAAACTTCAAGATAGAATTGAAAACAAAAACTTAAATCATATTAAGAACTAGGAGTTCATCCTCAATCAATAATAAAATTAGCTACTCATGTTTTTGAAATTCACACAAATAATAATAATTAAAAGAAGAATTTTCAAGTTCACACAAATAATTAAGAAGAAGAATTTTAGAAAAGCAAGCAAAAAACACAAGTGTTGTGTGTGTAGAGAGGTGTGTAAAAGATGTAGAAAACTTCTCTATTTATAGGCTTCAATATTCTCCAAATCTTCCAAGGAATAGAATCCTTTTCCTTTAGCCATTCAATTTCCAAATTCAAGTCTTTCTCAACTCTTCATCTTCTCTTTCCAAGTTTGAGCCCAATTCTCCATCCAATTCCTAGTCCAAGTCTTCACACCCATGAGAGAAGTCCATAGAAAATTCTGAATTTTTGGCTCATGGGAAAACTGGTATTATGTTTAATCCCCCTGAATAGTCGCCGCGCCATCCGAATCTTCTTCTCACCACCAACAACAACTCTCTAATCGATCTCTACTTTCAATTCATCGCCTCAATCTTCTCGACATCTTCAAACCTTCACCACAGACTCGAATCGCACCCTAATAATTTCTCGGGTTTCGATCTCGCTTCAACCAACAAACCCATTAATCGAACCCAATAAACGGCCTCAGTTCCTTCTCGATTCAATTCTCAGAATAACACCACCATCTTCGTTATAACTCTTTTACGCATCCGAGCTTTCTTGTATTCAATTTCTCATCGGTTCCATTTTCTCTCGAATTTCTCATCTCGATCGATCTCACTCTCTCGGTCTTCGAGACCAAATACTACTGTTTGTTTCTCAATTTCGTAACCGAATGATTGAGATATAATATCTCATGAATATAGGGTTGAGTAATAATTTGGGTGAAGTGGGTTTGGATCCGGTTTCGGTTAGGGTATGGAGCAGGGTATGGATGGATGGGCTTAGGTTAGGGTATGGGTGGATTCAGACATGTGGGCTTGGGTATGGATCAGAGTTTAGGGTGTGGGTGGATTCAACACCCACCATAAGTACATCACAATTGTGCTATTCTCACTCCCTTCTTTTGGATAAGGGACACCTCTTTGACCTCCCCTTAACTATTATTGTCCTTCCTTCAGTAATTTGAGTCACCCCTTAACCTTGGCCGGGCTCCATATATTATTCCCTCCTTGGTGAAATGACAATTTTACCCTTTTGCTAAAATATGGTGATTTCTTCTCCTTTTCCTCCGTGTGACTCCATATTAGCTATAAAACTCAAAACAAGCGTAAAATACATAATTTACAAGAAAAATAGCAAAGAAAGCATAAACAACTAGATAGTAAATTAGGTGTATTCTACACCTATCATTGGGTTCTACTTCACATGGACTTATCACCAGAAAAATAAGCTATAAATGTTAATTTTTCTCTAATAAATGAAAGGAATGTCTTTTCCGTTTCATGATTGGAGTCAACCACTGAAATCAGACGTCAAACGAAGTTTCTACACCTATGGAGTGAATCCCGTGCGATGGAGGAACTCCTATTACGAATTTAACTTAGGGTTTTCACCTCCTAACATACCCGATGGAGCAATCTAGGTTTTGCATCAAGTTCAATCTCATGAAGGTTTTATTCCTTTACCAAATACATACGAGAAAAGTCCAGATAGGGAAAATATCAACCATGAGGAAAATCATCTAGCAGAGGCCCCTAGAGAAAATCTCTTGCTCCATGTTCAGCTGCTTTACTTTGGCCTCTGCATCTCGAGCCTTCTGCATGCTCTTCATCTACCATACGCTCCTCTATATTAAGAACCTCTCTAAAACGAGGACCTGACGGACCCTAACAGAATTGAGACATTTTCGCATCCACTTCATGTTGAAGCGAAGATTCTTACGGTGATCATAAAGTTCCCAATATTTACGAAGCAAGGGCGTTCAGAGTTATCTTCTTCAGACCACCTAATCCCCCAACAAGTGTCTCATATGAACCCAACGTCGGACGGGACCCATGAAGTCAACACTTGCATGGGATATCAACAGGAGACTACCTTACACTCAAGACCATATTAAATATAAGCTTAATCGTCTGTTTTCAACATGAGAAGTGTATGTGAGATCTAAAAACAAAGAGAAGGTCATACAAGGTTGAAATGATCAAATTACATAAGGGAGCAACAACACAGGTTTGCTCACCTCCCCCCTAAAGTCTTGTCTCATCTTATCCCTTCAAGCCTTGTCCTCTCCTAATTCCTTCGATCCTTAACCTCAAGACTCATCCCTTATATATCTCATGAGTCTTCACTTACCCTTGAAGCCCTAAAATCGGGCCCACTTCTCATGAGAAGCCACAAAACTCAAAACAAAACATATTTCTAACAACAAGGGTAAATTAGGGTTTTCACCCCAAGAGATGCTCCTCAGCCTTTCACCACCAGTAACACGTTCTCTTTATTCCTAAGATGTTTTTAGGCCCCACATTATCCTCATGAGTTTCGGAAAACTAGAGTTTTGGCCAATAATCAAGATGGGATTAGGGTTTTAGCTCTAATGTTTAAGGAATTTTGGGGTACTCTCTTGAGAAAATATGTTCTCATACGTCTCTAGTACAACATATCAAAAGGGCGCATCAAATGGAAAAGTGATCTAAGAGATGTGGCACCGACACCAAAGTAAGTGCAATCTGAAAAACTCCTGAAATTTTATACGGGATTTCAGAAGACAAAAGTATACACGAATTTGATACTACAAACGAACACGGAATCAAGTCATTATTTTTGCATTATAAATCTTATCCTCTTATCTTTTAAATTTGGGTCTAGGGACTCAAATCGGAGTCCGTATGAAGAGTTTACAACCATTCAATGCAAGTCTCCCAAAACTGAAGTGTTCTGATGAACGACCAAACGAAGAGTCCTAATACAAACAAAA